>OZ010576.1:14291167-14710672 GCA_963932145.1 Acanthosepion lycidas
ATAGATGAACAGACCGAGACAGACAGATAGATAGATAGATAGATAGTGAGAGAGAGAAAGAGAGAGAGAGAGAAATAAAGATATTTTGCTGTATTTTTTGTTTATTTTCCATAGCTTCTAATTCTTTACCGTCGCACTCTACCATCCCCTTCTCGCTCCTATGCTTCCCAATTCTTTTCTGCTTATAATTATACAGTTTTCTCCGTCAGAAAACTTAATTGATTTATGTTTAGAAGAGCAAGGTATCTAAAAGATACTAGTTTCTTTCAATCTGCAACGCTCGTCCTCAATTTTTTTACAAACTGGGGTTAGTTTCACGTTTCGAAAAAATAACATCAAAGAACAAAACAAAACAAAGAAAACGCCAGGAAAACGCTAAAAGGTCAGCATGCCGTGATGAAAATCTGATCCAAACTTAATGAAAACTTAATTTTATAGTTAAAATCTTAAAGTTATTAAGAGGAATGATCATAGCATTATTAAATTTTTAAACCTTTTTAGAACATTCGAAATTTTGATTAAAAAGCTTTTCTTGCGGTTGCACTAACTTTTAGCACCGCCAATTTTAGCCTCTCTTTGCGGTTATTCCTGCTTAGAAAAACAAGAGAATGAACTGATAGTACACTTTGATCCTCTGTACAAGAATATAATAATCATGTTAACAAGTCTAACAATAATAGAGATTCTTGGTTATTCTTGCTTAGAAAAACAAGAGAATGAACTGATAGTACACTTTGATCCTCTGTACAAGAATATAATAATCATGTTAACAAGTCTAACAATAATAGAGATTCTTGGTTATTCCTGCTTAGAAAAACAAGAGAATGAACTGATAGTACACTTTGATCCTCTGTACAAGAATATAATAATCATGTTAACAAGTCTAACAATAATAGAGATTCTTGGTTATTCCTGCTTAGAAGGACAAGAGAATGAAATGACACTACACTTTGATCCTTTGTACAAGAATATAATAATCATGTTAACAAGACTAACAATAATAGAGATTCTTGGTTATTTCATGCTTAGAAGGACAAGAGAATGAACTAACACTACACTTTGATCTTAGAAAAGCTAAGCAGAATCATAGAAAAGATACTTTGACGGATTTGTTTTTATGGGTTATCAACCCTTTGCAAATTATTTAAAGCCAGAAAATATTTTTAGATTATAAGAATTTGGTGATGCAAAATAATTACGGTTTAGTAGTAAAAGTCTTACTAATTAACCCATAGCTAGGGAAGAATAAGTGTATTCATAACTTTCCCAAGGGTACTTGCACATTTAAATGAATATAACGAACTGGAATTGTAACTCGGTTATCCGATTAACAATTCCAAGCCGCTATCCATTACCCCACACGTACATTCTGCTATTCCCAAGTGGTCACCCATCTAGGTACTGACCAAGCTCAACGTTGCTTAACTTTCGTGATCATAAGGGAAGCGGTTTTTTTTATGGTCGTAAAAAAGATAGTTTGAGGTTTCCTCTGTGAGATGAATACCGATCGTATTTGTAGATATGACTCAGAGGTAAAATATATTTTGATCGCAAAGTCGAAAGACGGTGGAAATCTTTATTCTATGATGAATCAGTAAATCTTTTTTCAATGCTACAATAATTTATAGCATAAAACCACGGAAAGCACTTGTTTCGTCAGAACTAATTAATTTCACATTTACAGCCATTTTTTCCCCTTATCGCTTAATTGGTCTGCGTTGTACTTTATTTTCTTACTCATATCTTTTATCTCTCTAAGCATCATTGCCAATTTTTGATTACGCGTCACTAACAACTCCACTTCATTGTAGCCACTCTTTCTGTCGAGGATAAGATTAACGACTGCACAGTGGCTTGTTATCACCTACTGAATAAAAAAAATAACAATCTGGAATAGGAATCAGAAGAAATATTTTTGTTTTTCGTTTTTAATCATTTCATTCCAGGCAGGGCGATAAAGCCTCTGAGACGCAAGGAGTCACTGAGAGTGAAGGAAACTGAGAAAACATGACTGAGAAGAAAGGGCAATTAAAAGAACAGTATTCAGAATATTACGAATGGCGTTGCATTTAAATTTGATGAGACCAACCTACCAATCTAGTTAATTTCGTGAAGTCTAGGTACCAAAAAGGAAAACTCATTAGAACAATTACCACGAAAATACTTATAGAAAACGCATTGAGAAGTGTTATATCCCAAGCTGTTGTGATAAGCAAAAACGAATGAAAATAAAAGACAAGTCTATTTTAACACATAGATAAACAACTTTTATTCATTCACTGGGAACAACAAATATAGTATGGATTCAAACAATGAATGGCACGTACGTGTCAGCTAGTCGCCATTCAATTCAGAAATGGCGCCCTCGTCTTGACAGAAAAAGTTAGTAACTCATTTGTATTTTGAGTTATCGTCCTTTTCAGGGAAAAGAATTTAACTTCTCCTAACAAGAAACTACTTTTAACGGTGATGAGAAATTGATTAAAGCCGAGATGCTAGATGAGGACGGATAACATTGCAGATTCTTTGGATTTTGTCAAGAAGTAGTCGATACATGGCAGAAGGCGATTTACTTGAAATCCCCCACCGCCATTACTGAGTCAGGTTGTGACACAAGGTTGATTTTTAACGTGGGGACCCAAGTGTTTCCACTCGGGTCGCTGGTCTAAGCTGGTCTTAACTGGTCATAGCTTGTCCAAGCCGGTCAGATCCCATCCAAGCTAGTCATAAAGTTGATACCATCTGTATGGCAGAAGCTCCAGACATGATGTGGCAGCAATATTCAATGCACAAATGAATGGTAGAATTATAAAAGTGCAAGATAGATTCGGGTGAGAAAATTTGTCTTGCCCTACATAGAAAATCATTATTATTACTGTACTTTTATAATCAGCTAATTGCAATTCCTTCAGAATATGATTGCTTTGCCGTATATGTTAAATCTATCCAGCGAAACGAAGCAATTAAAAAAGATTCATAATTGAAGTACTTCATTGTCATTTATATTAAACCTCACCAAATGTTTTGCATCTTAAAAGAAAACCACCGTAACTCCAACCACCACCAATGTAAAGGCATTGGTAAAAGAAAAAAAAACGTTTTTCGCTACCTGAAAGACTTCAGAGAATTTCCGGTAAAACAACTATTAGCGATTTTTGCTAAGGAAGACCAGACGCGTAAAAATCTTTTGTCTATTTTGTTTTGTTTTTGTTTGTTTTTCAGATGAGGAAACACTACTCTTGAGACAGTTTCTTCGTTGTTAAAGAAAAGACTTAACCTGCGTATTTATTTATTCTCCCAGGAAAACAAAATTGCACTAATTTCTTTCATTCCCTAAATAAGCGTTCAGGAAATAATTCATATATTTTTCACAAAATTAACTTTTCCTTTACAAAAATAATTTCGTGTTTTTGTTGCTGTCACAATAGTTATCGAGTTTTAAATAATCAAATTAAAGATAAATTTTGTTCATATGAAATATACAGAAAAATTCCTTTCTTACAAAATGAAAAGTATGCATAAAAAAAATTCTTAAATGAACAGGAAAATCATCAAGTACGTCTCCTGCGAGTAAACAAAAAGTGAAATTTTAAATTAATTAATACTGAAATACGAAATAAAAATCTTTTCTCTCAAGAGCCAAAAAAAGTTCAGAAATTTGATGCAGCCTTTATTTTTTACGTAAAGCAATGAAAATTTAAGATTTTTAATTTTCAAATGTAATTACCAACAATAAATATAAAAACAGGAAAAATACCTTCAATATGGAGGAATCCATTTTTTTTTTTACTCGAGTCAAATGTTGCCTTAATATTTCTTATTGCTGCTCTCTCAAAGGCATTTTAATGTTGCTAATATTTGCTCTATTTTTAGTTTGTTTGGTTTATATTTGGTTCATATTGTTTGGTTTAATTCCAGTCAACAATGAAAATGCTGATCCCGATAAATACGCTGTAGAAAGTTTAAGGTTCGTATTAGATTTTAAATCTGTAGGTTTGTTTCTTTTTTAAATTTACAATCATTAAGTTTTATTTATTTTTTGCAGGAAATTAATTTTTTTCTTTTAATACCATATCCCTAGATGAAGCAGGTAATTACGATTATCCACAAATTTTTAATTATTATATATGAACTGCCACGCATTCTTGTAAAAGATGGGTAGTATTATCCCGTTGTATTCTCCATAGTTTGGAATTCAAAATTTTCCATCTTGTTCCCATCCAAGGTTAAAGAGTTCAGTCTACCATTTAGACATTTAAAATTGGAGAAGGGACGGATTCATCTCTTTTCCAAGGGAATATCTGCGAAAGTAAAAGCATCAGACGTAGCCAGAATTTGAATTTGCCTTTGCTGATTCCACCTTCGGCATTGATAACCGTTAACCTGCCCACACTTGCAAATAATAGCGATAAAGCTAGAATATAAATTTAAAAAAAAAATTCTAAACTGCCCTAGCAACCCATTGAAATCCCAAAGTTGTAAAGGATATATAGTTTTGCATCGTCACTTTTCTTCTTGTCCATCTTTTCAAATGAAATGACTAATCCAGTCGGTTAACGTAACCCACTCCTTATTTCCGGCAAAAAAGGGTAAGCCAGAAAATAAACTCTATGTGATCAGGTATCACATTTTCACGACTAACACCAGATGTAAGGTGAGATTTTTTTAACTGGTATGTTCAATTTGAAAAGATGGACGAAAATGAAAAATGCGCAACGCGAAATCTAAAGACACAGACGTTCGTTGAGTATGATATAATTACATAATATACAAAATATACTTGCATAATATAAATAATATACATAATACATTTGTATAATCTGCAAAACATACTTGCATATTATACATGCATAAAATACATTATATACTTGCATAATATAAATATTATACATAATATACATAATATACTTGGATAATATTCATAATATACTTGCGTAATATAAATATTATACATAATATACTTACATAATATACTTGCATGATATAAATAATATACATAATATGCTTGCATAATATATATAATAAACATAATATGCTTGCATAATATACATAATATACATACTTTCATAATATACATAATATACATAATATTCTTACACAACATAAATAATATGCATATTATACATAATATACTTACATAATTTACATATATATAATATACTCATATTTGATTAGATGCACTGTTTTTATTATTAAACAGTATATTTATTTATATCTACCGCTCTGAATATTTGAGAAAACTTATTAGAAAAGTCTGCGCCCTCCGGCAGGATTCGAAGCTAGTGGAAACCGTCATTAGATTGATCGCTTAACTACATAGTATCTCCTGATAAAAAAAGACAAAAAGGCGGAATAATGCTTTTGAACACATCTTTCCCGACTATCGAAATATACATAGCTACTCTGTTTCATATCCTAACATAAACGAAAAACATTTTTTTACAAAATGGATTAAATCCGATATAGTATAATAATAAAAACAGAGCATCTACACAAATATGATTCTCCATTGAAATAATGTTTAAACAAATTGATATATATATAAATATATATATATATATATAGAGAGAGAGAGAGAGAAGGGGGGAGGGGGTAATTCAAATAATTATAAATTAGGAACCGTATATGCGTGCGTTAGCGTTCATATACAGGTAAGCAAATAAATATTTAGGTAATTTACTTTAAGGTGTAACAGTACTCAATGTGGTTAGACAGAGCTAAGAAATGTGTATTAATATATATATATATGTGTGTGAGTGTGTGTGTGTATGCAAATATATAGAAAAATAGGAAAGAACACGTTAGGTAAATAATCCTAAGTTCTTTCTTATCTTTGTTTTTATTTTTTAAAAACATTGCTCAATACAAAAGTAGAGCCCAAATTATAATTATTTTTTAAAAATATGATTCCTTCGCTGCATAAGAGTTCTCATGTTTCAAAAACAGAAGCCATAAAACCTCAATATAATTATTAAAATTAAATTGAATTAAAGTATCAAGCCCTGTTTCATCCTGAAGCGAAATTTTGGGAATAACTAATCTTGAAATTTAAGTATCTTTATAAGCATATTCATTCGTAAAATTAATTACTATGGAAACGGCTGAAGCAAGTATTTCAATACGGGGCGTAAGGTTTAACAATTTGTATCAACATATCAGTTACTTTCGGAAAGAGGTCAAGTAAAGGTAGGGTTGGGGGTGTCTAATTTAAAGCGAATGATGAAATTTATTATACGGATATCCTCTAGTCTGTTTCAGTGACAGAGAGTTACTGGCGTTATTGCTACACTCTTAAGTGTCTAAACATTTTTTTTTTTGACCTAAAAGGCTTGTTTGTATATAAATACGTCGTATTGAACAACAATTTGTTTTTTGACGACTTCATAAAGGGTTTTCTTTATATTATGATTGGGTTAAGCTTTTAAACTCTTTATTAGACTATGAAATTTAATTTTTTTTTTTTTTGGAATGCGAAAATTTGATGATGTAGCAAAATACCGTTAACGGTATTATATATATATATATATATATATATATATATATATATATATATATATATACACAAAACCCTTTCAGAAAAAATAAAATAAAAAAATAAAAAAATCTCCATAGACACGTAAACCAGACTAGGCGAAATCATCTTCCGTTTTAAATTTAGACACCCCAACCTTACCCTGACTTGACATCTATGAATGTAACTCTATACTGATCCAAATTATTAACACCCTACACCCCTTTCTATTTAAACAATCGCTCTATCCGTTACCATGGAAATTTTAATTTCAATAATAAATATGCTATTAAAACACGTGTGACACCATTTAGGGTTGATAGAAAGAAAGAAGAAAAAGAAAAGGCGAAAATTAAATTTAGGTGATAAAAACCCATCACGAAAAGGACACTAAGCGATGTTATCTTCTTTCTAACAGAAGAAAAGTGCTAAGGTTTTTTATTCTCGTTGGCGAGGAGAGTAGGGTCGCGGAGGTGTCGGATTTAAATTAATTTATGACAACGATAATGAAAATTTCAGATTAGCCGAGACCCCTACGAAACAGAAACTGGGAAATTAATTAAGCACGCACTGACCGAAAAAACAAAGAGTTCTAAAGGGATAAAAATTAATTAGGTCAAGCTTGACCGAAACCAAAATGTCCGTGGAACCACCTCTGTGTCATTTGGGAAAAACACCTGTTTATTGTCTGGCTATGATAGCGAAATTATTTTATCAGAACAGTTAATTAGCAACAGAATGCAAATACGTCCAATTGACCACCCACTTGTTTGGCGAAGGCCCGGTTGATAAAGTCCAAGTGACATTTGACTAAGATAAGAGTCTATGGTTTGTTGTCGGGCAGAAGGAAAGAATGAGAAAGAAAAGAAAAAGAAAAGAAAAGAAAAAGGAAGATCATTTTTTTTCTTTGAGCAAGATTTTTTAAACCGAGGCAAGCCTGGCCACACCCACACCGCTGAGCGCTCATTGGCTGGATGATGGCATGAGCGTTAGGCGGAGGTAATCATGTGAAGAAGGAGGGGAGGCCTGTTGCGCCCCCCCCCCCCCTTGAAGGGATAGGTGTGAGATGCCACTGTGAGAGAGAGGGGAAACCCGTTGACACCCTCTGAGGGTATGGTGAGGGTATGGTGAGATACCAATATGAGAACAGAAGAAGATGGGAAGACGAAAGACTTCCAAAAATGGAAAATAATAAATTTTCCTGACCGAAAACAAAGAAGTGAATTGTGGATTTAGAATTATCAAGGAACCTCAAACCCCAACAAGCCAACCCCGGTTTTGGTCGGCGTTCATATAAGCAGAGTCGCAGCGAGTGAAAAGCAGTTAAGTACAAGTTCGAGTTCCAGTTAAGTTCGCAGTGAAGTTCGCAGCTGAGTTGAATTGAGTTGGGCCCGCCTCGCAGATAGCTGACTTGAAAGATTCCAGGCATCACGACCTCAACTTCTAGCCAAGAACAATTTATTTTTGAAGAACGACTTAGACTCATACCACCAAAACAAGTTTTACGAATATCGCCTGAAGATACACCAAGAGCCATTTTCTTAAACAACCAACAACTTAAGATGTTAAGACTCGCCTAACAAACACAAAGTGTCACGAATCCATATAGCGGGTTTGGGAGAAAGATGCAGTCCTGTATTCAGCAACCAGATATAAAATATTGTTATCCTTTTTTAACACATTTGAACTTTTCGAGTTATTATTTTATTTTATTTTACATATACTTGTGCGGTGTTACCCTTGATTGAACTCGGCTTGCATTACGGCCCGGCGACTGATTGATTTCGTCTACCTAAGATCAAATCACAACGTGGGTAGGTTAGACTGGAAATCAAAACTGTTACTTCGGTAACCAGACGTTGGAGGCGAGCTGGGAAGGACAAGGCTGATACCGAATCTAACCAGATTCCCATCCGAATCACTAAAAGGTTAGAACGTCACATTTGGTGCCGCGACCAATACCAAGCCAGTTGGTCGTCACAGGACAGGATAGCACGACGGACGTGGCCAGGCGGACGTCACATTTGGCGCAGCGACACCAGGGGGGACGTCACACACGTACATTTCAGAAATAAGTTATTCCAAAAAAAAAAATTAGCTTGAAGATGGAACAGAGCTTACTTTAATTCAATTTAATTCAAATAATTATATTGAAGTTTCCGGCTCTTTTTTTGAAACATGAGAACTCTTATGCAGCGTGTTGGAATCATATTTTTAAATAAATAATTATATTTATGCTCTACTGTTGTATCGAGCACTATTTTTTCAAAATAATAACAAAAATACTAAAGAACTTTAGATTATTTACCTAACGAGTTCTTTCCTATTTTCTATATATTTGCATATATATATATATATATATAAAGATTATATATATATATATATATATACAATCTTCTAAATATAAGTATACACGTCCGTAGATATATATATATATATATATGCATATATATATATATATATATATATATATATATATATATATATATATAGAGAGAGAGAGAGAGAGAGAGAGAGAGAGTGAATGCACATTTGAGTAAAACTGCCTTATCAGCACATTTACAGAGAGCAGCTAATATTTTTTCCTCAACTTACCAGAAGTCATCATTATCTGAAACATACAATCTACATGAAATCAAATGTGTTTCATTACAAGAGATATCATTTGAAAATATGTCTAAATGCATATTTAATATTCGTATAAAATAATTATAATTCATAGAAATTGTTTATAAACTCGTTTCCCGTTTTTTCAAGCTCAATAAAACCGTTCGACCTATGACGTAATTGAAGCGATTCATATATATTTGAAATTGAAATTCAATGCTCTAAAAATTCCAGGATTTAGCCAACAGCTAAACAGCTGACGATACGGTCAATATATTGTTCCTAATAATGACCAAGAAAGTCGAAAGTCCACGAACAAAAACTAAACTATGGAATTCTGATAGTTTATCTACAATTTTATGTCTATGTGAAACTTATTCGAAAACTGGAAAACTACAATAAAATTAAACAGAGAAATTTGGTCGGTTGAATTTAATAGAATGTGTTTAAATAAATTCTTACAGTGTAATATATTACAAGCAAATATATATATATATATATATATATATATATATATATATATATATATATATATATATATATATATATATATATATATATATATATATATATATATATAATATATAAATATAAATAAAAAAAAAAAAAAAAAAAATCACCACTGACTGTTTCGCAGCTCACCAGTGTGGCCAGTCCAGTTGCTCTAGCCAGGATCGAAACCCGACTGAACTGGGATCAGTCGGGATTCTACCACCAAGCCGTTGGCGCACAGCAGGGATGAAGGTAAATTTAAGTGTATTTATTTTTAGATAAGCACACACTGACTGAGATAACTCGATTCGATTTACCGAAGAGGAAGCCGCCTCAAAATTATTTTTGATACAACTTGTATATACCGGGACAATCAGTAAAATATGAGTATTGTTTTGATTATATATATATATATATATATATATATAGTGAGCTGTGATATATATATATATATATAAATAATATTATTTTGATTATATATATATATATATATATATATATATATATATATATATATATATATATATATATATATATATATATAATCAAAACAATACTTATATTTTACTGATTTCCCGGTATATACAAGATGTATTAAAAATAATTTTGAGGCAGGTTCCTTAGACCAAATCAAAGACAAATGTACATATAAACATAAGTCTAAAAATCCTTCGTTTTCTTTTTTGTTTTGTTTTGTTTGTTTGTTTTTTTTTAGCTATTACGTTAAAAGTTCGCGGTAGACGCTGTTAAATGCATAATCCAAGATACAATCCAAAAATACTTATTATCGTTGTTTGTGATGCCACAGATTCTGTCTCAGCAACACGACGATAAACAGCAGAAAACGTTAGATGACTCGGCTGCCTTTGGTCCGGAAAACACAATCTGATACAGCCGTGCAACCTTGCGTCCATTACAATTCGCACAGTCGTATGTAAAAATCATATCTGCCTGCTCACGATATGAATATCCTACCTTAAACGGGACACTTTTCAGTTAACTCACTACTTCATACGTTAAACATTGAAGACAGACTAACCACGACTGTACACAAATTACAAATGTAACCTAGTCTATCATAACTTTTCTTAATAACTCAAAATCGAAGGATAGATGGGCGTAAATTTATATGGACTTTTGTCTTTGTTTTCGTGTGAGGAAACCACCGCCAAACTTTGTAAAAGTATATTTGATACATCTTGTATATAAATATATAGATGTGTGTGTGTGTGTGTGTGTGTGTGTGTGTGTGTGTGTGTGTGTGTGTGTGTGTGTGTGTGTGTGTGTGTGTGTGTGTGCTCGCAGTAATAGACGGACTCCCCAAAAAATAAAAAGATAGGCCAGAGGCAATAAAAATCTTTATCAGGTGCCACGCCCCAATGATTCTTGGTGATTTCTCACTGGTTTTGAAATTTAGCACAAAAAAAAAACTATTAATATTGTGCACTGACGAAGGACACAAGAGTAACTGAAAATACCGTAACTTCAAAAAAACATAACAGCACTCCTACATGTCAACTAAATATAAAACGTAAAAATATACAAAGAATATCTTTGTCGTCACTTTTTTTAGGATATTAAAACATGTTAAAAATCGCTACATAATGGAAATTATGTTTCAACACAACAAATATGTCTCCTCGGGCGATGTTAAACTACTGGCGATTGAAAGATTAATGCGATTAAATTAATCTTTAATTTAATTAAATTGATCTTTCATTCGCCAATAGTTTAACATCACCTGAGGAGACACATTTGTAGCGTTGAAACAAATTTGCCATTATGTAGCGATTTAAACATGTTTTACTACCCTAAAATGAATAAAATTAGATAGATAGATAGATAGATAGATAGATAGATATGGGAAAGATCTATGACTACTTATATATCAGAACAATCAGGAAAATATATGGCGAATTGCAATATTTTTTTAAATCGGGCAGTTGTGGCATTTACGCTGTTGTGACTACACATGCGAATGAAGGAAAGGTACGGTGAAATTCTAAACTTGTAAACAATTCTTTTTTAAATATGTGTTTCGTTATATAGTCTGGCCGATTTCATTTACTTATTTTTATTAAGTATCCCACGTTGTGATAAAAGAATATCTGCAAAGAAAGGTAAAATGTTGCATATATAGATATATATATATAGATTTTAAGATAATAAGAACACAAAAATGATCATTTAAAAAAAAATACACTCAATGTATTTGCTGCTCACCATAATGAGTCTGACCATAAGTTTGAGTTAAAAAGTCCTACTTCAATTAAAAGAAAATAAATTTACTAAGATACAATCCAAAAATACTTATTATCATTGTTTGTGGTTTCTTTTGTTTATAGATACTTTATACAAATATTTTTTGTAATAACGTGCGTCTATATATGTTTGTGACATGAATAATTGTAGAGATTTTTCCATTTAATGTATTCTAAAAAAAAGAACTTACTTGTTTAATGTGAAGGAGAAAATTTTAACGGGAGTGGATTTAATCCGGGAAAAAAAATAAATGAGTTTACTACATTTTCGGCCGTTATTAAAAGGCGCCAAAATGACGTAACTGTGTCACTTAAAAGGCGCCACAAATGACGTAACTGCGTCACTTAAATGCGCCAAAAATGACGTCACTGTAGGTGCCAAAAATGGCGGATAAATTGCTTTAATCTTTATATTATCCAAAGTAAATTTACGTCCAGGTTCTCCACTGCCTTGACCAGGTCTTGAACTCACACTCTTTGCGTCCTGTCACTGGATCTAACTAATACCTTTATCCACTGTATCATGTGTCCTGTAAGTTCTCCACTGCAAGGCAGTGGAGAACTTGGAGAGGGGAATTAAGCAGGAGATAACTGATAACTGACATCCATTAGACATGGCACATGGAACTAGAAGTCTACCCCAGCGAGCGAAATAAAGAGTTCAGTTCAACATTCCGACCACCTGATGAAGGCCGGAGAGTACAACGACCGAAATGTTGTGATAAATATGGCAACAATGAGGAGGACGATAGTCCGAACAATGTAAATATCGGTCACATTATCAGCAAAAACGGGAACAAAAATCAGAAAACACTTAATTAAATGCAGGACCAATTTTACTAATTTGAGCCTCGTTCTGAATCAGCACCGCCTCACCTGTCTACTATCTGTTTTACAACCGTGTAGTGACGCCTGGCTCAACGCGGTGTCTTCCTCATCTACCGGTACCCTTCTAGATAATGAGTGCGCTCGGGTCGGAGTCGCGATCCGTCTTGGGCTCTAATTTTGTGAGCGTCACAGATGCAGATGTGGAGCTTCCATTGATGAGTTTGGTTTGCATTCTCTCTCCTGTCGTCGTTGTGCCGGCCGCTTTCCATGGCATGCAGCAATAAACGAAATCATCAGAAGAGTTCTAAATGCAGCTGAGTTCCCTTCCCAAATCGAACCCATAGGCCTCGGTCATGGTGATGGAAAGCGACCGAATGGCATTACCATTTTTCCCTTTTAAAATGGGGAGATCGTTGATTTGAGATGCGACCTGTGTCGATACATTTTCCACCGGTAATTTGATCAGGTCCGCGGTTAGGCGGATTTTTTTTTTTTACTTCAGTGGCAGTGAAGACTTCTGGAGTTATTGGCCTTCGTTCGATGGCGTTCCTTCGGAGGGTTGGCGGGATTGCGTCTCGATTAAGGAACGAGCCTCGCCATACGGAGTGCCTCTTGCAGCGTGTCTCACTGGCGATGGTTCAAGGTAATGCTTTCTCCATCATTGCGGCTGGCAGAGAATAGCAAAAAAGAAAAAAAAATTTTTTTGTTTGTAGATTTTATATATTATTCAAATATTTTTTTGTAATAACGTGCGTGTATATATGTTTGTGACATGAATAACTGTAGAGATTTTTCCATTTGATGTATTCTAAAAAAAGAGCTTACTTGTTTAATCTAAAGAAGATTTTAACGGGAGTGGATTTAATCCGGGGGAAAAATCAAATGAGTTTTACTTCATTTTCAGCCGTTATTAAAAGGCGCCAAAAATGACTTAACTGCGTCACTAAAAAGGCGCCAAAAATGACGTAACTGCGTACTTAAAGGCGCTGAAATGACGTCACTGTCTCACTTAAAAGGTGCCAAAAATGACATAACTACGTCACGTAAAAGGCGCCAAAAATGACACAACTGCCTCACTTAAAAGACGCCAAAAATGACATAACTGCGTCACTTAAAAGACGCCAAAAATGACGCAACTGCCTCACTTAAAGACACCAAAAATGACATAACTGCCTCACTTAAAAGACGCCAAAAATGACGCAACTGCCTCACTTAAAGGCGCCAAAAATGACATAACTGCGTCACTTAAAATACGCCAAAAATGATGCAATTGCCTCACTTAAAGACGCCAAAAATGACGTGACTCCGTCACCTAAAAGGCGCCAAAAATGACGTAATTGCGTCACTTAAAAGCTAAACTGAGAAAAAGCGATAAATGCGGAAAAGAAGCGCAAACCTGAAAGAAAAGGACTATTGATTTAATCCACTTAGCTTTACAGCCTAAATTAATCATTTTTGCTGGCGTTTTTATCAGTAACCATCATTCATTGGTTCAAATGTTTAATACGGAGAAAGATATTAGTTTGAAATTGATCTTTAGAATTTCATCCCAAAAATATTAATCCATTCGCAAATCAATTTCCAATCCTTAAAATTTAAAAAAATATACTCGATAAAACTGTATAAAAACTGACCTTATTTCCTTATCAAAGTTATAAATATTATTTATATATTTTTTATTTGTTTGCATAGCGCAGTCTAATATCTCTATCTATATTACATATCTGAGTTAAGTAATAGCTCCACGCCAGTGATTACTGACAAAAACGCTGTTCTATTTTAATTTAGTTTATAATTTCTGATGTCATGGTAACACGAGACACGCTTTGCTTCGAGTTCCGCCAAAAAAAGTGCTTTTTGTGTATAACAAGCAGGTATTTTTATGTACCAAATTTTATTTTTGAAAACCGAGCCAATTTGTTATCATATTTACAAGCTGTGATATGCAGCCGTAAAAATAATTAAATATTTGATTCTAACAAGTATTACTTGCATTATTTACATTATTTGGACTGTTATCCTCATCTTAATTGCTATATTCAAGTTCCGACCGTTGTACGCACCGGCCTTCTTCAGGTAGTTGGAATTTCGAACTGAACACTTTATTAGATTAGGGTAGATTGTTCTAGTTCCACGTGCCATGTCTCTTCCAGATGTCTCAGTTATTTCCCTTTAACTCAACTCTCCAAGTTTTGGTTCACCACTGCTGTGGTATGGTATTGAACTCACACCTCTTTTGGTCTAGTCACTTAGAGAGCTGAGTTAAAGAGAAATAATTGAGACACCCTGAAGAGGCATGACACATGGAACTAGAACAGGTGGACGAAATAAAGGGTTCGGTTGGAAATTCCAATCACCTGAAGAAGGCTAGAACGTACAACGGTCGAAACGTTGTGAATATGGCAATGAAGATGAGGATAGCAGATTGAATAATGTAAATAATGCAAATAATCATAATACCTCAACTCAGATATAGACAGATGTCTAACAAATATTTCTATTTTTTTTTTTTAATATATGAGTTTTAGACGATATTCTTATGAATATATATTAGGTTGTTTGGAAATAGTTACATATTTCAACGCTATAAACTATGAATCTACCAGACCAAAATAGAAAGAAGGTTGGAACTGCCTCTAGAATTAGTATATCGTCTCTTCTAACAGTGGGACGCTTATAAAGCATTTCCGAGTCTAACCCCACAGAGTATAATTGTAAAAAGCAACCAAGTTGCCATTGCTTAATGTATCAATTCCGAAAGATACAGAAGAATTTAAAGGCATTTATGAATTGGATATGTATTCAATTAGAGTTGGTGCATCTCAGCTGTGGTTTACAAGATTTTAAAAACTGTGATCGCGACTTATTCGACGGCCCGACTCTGAAAGACGATCCACTCTAAATGAAGAACCTTTTAAAAAGATTACAGAAGTGGATCACCGCTCAAACCCTAGAGAAACGGGCACAAAAAAAGCTTAAATTTCATGTTCAATGACCCACAAAGCCAAATTGGCCAAATTTGCATAGAAATAATTTGAATTCCTCGTCATTTTTTTTTTTTTTTTGAGAACCGAACACAATGTCCCCATGCATCTGTAGGTGCTAAATCTGATGAAGTATGACTTAGTTTCTAAAGATATTCATTTGTTTCTATCACTTGAACGTTGCATAAGTGGCAAAACATTCTGAAACAAGGAAGTGGAATAGAGTGTTTCGAGGAAAAACTAGGTTCCGTTAAACGTGGAATATTGCCGTTGGACTACAGCCATTCAAAATGAGAGTTATTACAGGTATTATCCATTACGAGACTCGAACCAGGGAAGGATCATCACTGTAAACGCTTATTGACAGCAGCTTTATCGAATAAACGAAGTATTAAGCCGAAAGTATCCTCCTCCTTCTTCTTCTTCTTCTATGATCCTTCAGGAGGTGGGCGATCATAGCTCTCTACAACTTTCTGTCTATTTTCGCTTTTAATAAAACTTTTTACTAAATCTCCTAATTCCTGCTCTGTCAATCATTTGTACAAGCTTGTTAGATATGTTATAAGCTGCTTTTCTCTGTCCCTCTTGTCTCCACTATGTCCTTTGAGCGACGAATTTTCCAAGCCTTCTGTCCTCATTACGTCCTGCTTTGGTAAACATAAATATGTTATTCTCAAGCATAAAAGTGCAAATGCTTAATCTGTAAAACAAACCCAAGGAAAAATAAGATCGTTAAAATGAGAAACTTTTCCAAATTCTCCCTACTCAGCAGATCTACAAATCTACAAATTTTCATTTGTTTTGCTTACAAGAACATTTCATAAGGAGTGGGATAATCAGAAACAAACATTTTAAAAACAATCTTTCAAACATTTTTCGGTAAAACACCTACATTTCTTTAAACGTAGAATTGAAAATATGCTTTCCTCTTGAAAATGAAGGTGATTACAATTTTGATGAATAATATTTGAATAAATTTAACTTACATTTGCTTTTATATCCTTGCTGATAAGGCATAATTACTTCCCGAATAACCGAATAGTTTAATAAATTTCATTTATATTTGTTTTTATGTTCTTTCTGGAAAAAGGTAATTATTTTCCACCCACGTAACGCGTAAATGATTGTTACTGTCTTCTTTGGTAACCATTTCTAGTTTCTCTGGTAAACACTTAAATGAGTGTTACTTTCTTCTCTGGTAAATACGTAAATGATTATAACTGTCTTCTTTGGTAAACACGTAAATGATTGTTACTTTCTTCTCTGGTAAATACGTAAATGATTATAACTGTCTTCTTTGGTAAACATTTAAATGATTGTTACTGTCTTCTCTGGTAAACACTTAAATGATTGTTACTGTCTTCTCTGGTAAACACGTAAATGATTGTTACTGTCTTCTCTTGTAAACACGTAAATGATTGTTACTGTCTTCTCTGGTAAACACGTATATTATTGTTACTGTCTTCTTTGGTAACCATTTCTAGTTTCTCTGATAAACACTTAAATGAGTGTTACTTTCTTCTCTGGTAAATACGTAAATGATTATAACTGTCTTCTTTGGTAAACACGTAAATGATTGTTACTGTCTTCTTTGGTAAACACGTAAATGATTGTTACTTTCTTCTCTGGTAAATACGTAAATGATTATAACTGTCTTCTTTGGTAAACACGTAAATGATTGTTACTGTCTTCTCTGGTAAACACGTATATTATTGTTACTGTCTTCTTTGGTAACCATTTCTAGTTTCTCTGATAAACACTTAAATGAGTGTTACTTTCTTCTCTGGTAAATACGTAAATGATTATAACTGTCTTCTTTGGTAAACACGTAAATGATTGTTACTTTCTTCTCTGGTAAATACGTAAATGATTATAACTGTCTTCATTGGTAAACACGTAAATGATTGTTACTGCCTTCTCTGGTAAACACGTTAATAATCTTTAATGTCTTCTCTAGTAAACATGTAAATAGTTGTTACTGTCTGGTAAACACTTAAATGATTGTTACTGTCTTCTCTGATGTATACAACACTTTTTGGCATCGGGATATTTTAATCTAAATGATAGTCTCGAAACAATATTCTGCATAAGTCTGAGGTTGTTAAATTTAACTTTTTGAAAATGTTAAACGTATTTTGTTTGTAATTATTTTATTGTATCGAGATAAGTCTGGAGATAACAGGACAAAAAGAGCCTGATTGGTTGTTTGGGAGAAAGCAAACAGGATATGTCGGGTTCATTCTCTTCTGAGTAGAAGCAAATTTAGTCGAAGCTCTGAGGCATGGTAAATATAATTAACATGACAGATCAAATAAAAAGAAAAACATATTTACCTGGGCAGCCAGCTCAGCGTCGGGAGTGAATCAAGAGTTAATCCGCAAAGTTGTCAGGCGGTCATCAGTCAAGTCACTGGGTAAGGACCATGATAACAACAAGAAAAGGCAAGTAAAAGACGACGCCAGTTAAGCTCTTCGAATCTATAATCATCAAGAGGTTTGTTGCATACCTCAACATGAACAACCAAGTGTGTGATAACCTGGAATGGATTTCGCCCTGTAGATCCACAGTTGATGTCTTAACAATCATTACACACAAAATCAGACAAGCACTAGTTAATAAATTCATCACGAGGACCATTGTCCTCGATATATCCAAGGCCTTTGACAAGGTGAGATACCGTGGGATGCTACATAAGCTCTCCAGTTATGGAATGTCTGTAAGAGCTATCTCATCTATCAAGTGCTTCCTAAATTTGGCTCATTGGAAGAAGGACTGCCTTGTAAAATTCAATATGGCCAAAACCAAATTTAGTAATTTTCCAGTACCACTGTATAGAACCTGAACTTTCATGCATCAGGATGGATGGATGTTATCTCAAGGAGACGCTGTCTTGAACGTCTAGCTTTAGTCCCCCCCTCCCGACCTTTACAACTGGAACCCACCGATCCGCGTACACAAGGGCGAATCATCTCCTTTTCCTTCGTATTCGTATAATAAAAAAGTCTGTACTATTCGGACAGCTTTGTATCTTATTGTGTACTAATTGTTTTTTCTGTAATAATAAATAAATTGAGCTCTATTTGTGGATCAGTTTTAATATCTTATATTACTTGGATCCACTTGGATTATATACCAACGGATTTATTACCTTTACTATATATATATATATATATATATATATATATATATATATATATATATATATATATATATATATATATATATATATAAAAGTGAACATAGATGTCAACACTTAGAGGCAACAGTCTGTTTCATGCTATATGCAATCGTCAGGCCTGACGATTGCATATAGCATGAAATCTTTCCTGCTTGACCACTTCAAGTCTAGGCTTAACTGTTATCTTTCCTGCTTGACCACTTCAAGTCTAGGCTTAACTGTTATCTTTTCTGCTTGACCTCTTCAAGTCTAGACTTAACTGTTATCTTTCCTGCTTGACCACTTCAAGTATAGACTTAACTGTTATCTTTCCTTCCTAGAGAAATGAACTTAATTTCTAGCCCTTTCTTACGCTCATACAATACTATGCAGTAATCCTCCTTCTTGAGTAACACTTGGGGTTGTGTCGAGTAATCATTAGTATAAAAACGATAAAAGAATGCAAAGGGAGAAAGCAAGAAAGCCATTTTCCCAGCTGTATTATGTTTTAAATATGGGATATATTTTTTTTTAACCCATTTGAATTTATGGCCCTTAGGAAAAAGGACCACTCAAGACGCAAGCTACAAATTGGGCCTGTCAAAATGAAGCAAGTATGGAAACTTAACTATCTTGGAAGATTTACAATAACGATAGAAAATGTGTTACAAAAGCTGGAAATCATATCACAAAGTTTTTTAAGAGATACGAAAAAGTTTTGCCTTGCTATGTTAATATCCATCCATCTATGAAGCCAAGTGGGTAGAACGTTCGCTTTCCGACCATGAGACCCAGGTTCGAATTTCACCATAGTCGATTTGTCATGGAGGTGACTTCTTCATAATATCAGCATAGGGTGCTGATCCCAGCAAGTGGCATCTTTAGAAAGTGTCTGAAAATTATAACCCAAGTGTTAACACAAGCCTTGTGAGTGAAATTTTGTAGATGAACTTATCGGAAACCGGGTTGTGTTAGCACAAAGTCACAAGTCATCGTGACTGATTTAGATGACATATGATTGCTTACTTGATTGATTTTGTTACGGTTTATTAACCCTTCGCGTTATTTAAAGCGAAAACATTATCGATGCTAAGAATAATTCTTTTTTTTGCGATTGAATATTGCATACGCAATTTTTCTGACAACAATGATTTTCCAAACCCAACTCGTACTATTTAACCCATAGCTGGTGGGGAAGAGATAAATTCATATATTATCCATAGATATTAGTGCTTGAGTGAAAACTATCAAAAGAAGAAGGCAAAGGTTTATAAAATCTTGAACTCAGAATCACGAATCTAACAAGAAATTGAACAGACACAAATTCGTATTACTTTGACTGAATTGGCGAAAAGATTTGCCTTCGTTTAATACCTACATGTATTCTAGAAGATTCAATAAGTCAGTCGATGGAATGTCTTATGTGATTAGCTTTCCTCTTTGATACCTCGACTTCACAAATTTAAGCACAGTACTAGATTGTCAGTTCGGTCTCATCATTTTACTGCTAAATTTGCTAAGCGTAACCCTAAGCTCTCTTCTTGCTTTTTGAAATTGCTTTCGGCTGTTTGCTTTCATGTCAGCTACAATCTTTCAGAATTTAAATGCAACATCAGTCGTCGTCTTTTATCTCCTTGAACCCTGTTCATTTATTATCCTTTCTCCTCAATAGCGTCTTAGTGGCTTTATTGCCTTTCTTGTGAAATGATTTTTTAAAAAATAGTAAAACACTGAAAGAGATGTATTATAGCATAGATAGGATCTAACACATGTAGCACCAATTCCACAAGAAATTAGGAAAAAACGCTCTAAATTTGCAAAAGCTTCTTCGAATTAATATGGTAACTGTGTTACATGTATCGAGGATGATGAAACGAAAATCGGTGTTCACTGCTATTTGCTAGAAACAAAGAAAAGAGTACTAGACTGTTACATGTTATCTGTCTTCCTGCATGGCACTCAGTGCTGGACGATCTCTTCAAAGATGAATCAGAGACTTCAAAAGATGCTGAGGATACCATGGACTAAACATGTGTGCAACGATGAATTTTTAGAGAAAATGGAAACAAAAAGGAAACTTATACTTCGCATGAGGAAGAGGCTGTTGAGGTTTCCGGGATACATAATGAAGAAAGAGTATCTGATATTCTCAGGAAAGATTGAAAGCAAGAGAGACAAAGGAAAACAACATTCAGTAAATAGATGATGGAACAGGGTTTAGGAGAAATAACAGACAAATTTATTAAGAGCTACAGAAGAAGGTGTGAAGAGCTATGACCGCCTACTTCCTAAGGGGACATAGCACATGAAACATAGATTTATTTCAAAGGTGCTAACTTACACATAATCGGGACAATGTCAGCCTTCAAACTTATCACTTGGAAATGCAAAAGTGGGTGTGTGAATTAGTGTTTTGCCGGTCACGAAAGGAATATACCCCAGTGAGCGAAATAAAGGGTTCAGTTCAACATTCCAACCAACTGAAGAAGGCCGGAGCGTACAACGGCCGAAACGTTGTAATAAATATGGCGACAAAGATGAGGGCAATACTCCGAATAATGTAAATAGCGTACATAATACCTCATCTCAGAAATATAGACAGATACTGAAAAGCCTAAACGTTGTAATAAATATGGCGACAAAGTTGAGGATAGTAGTCCGAATAATGTAAATAATTGACTCATGATTTTAAAGGAATCAGTTGGACCTAAAATGGCCACATGCAGTATAAAAATTAATCTTCGCATAACAGATTAATGTGCGTCCGAGAAAATTCTTAAATTTATGTATTATGAGGCTTAACTGATTCGGATTAAACCCAAGGCCTGTAACACATGTTAGAAATGTATCCTACACTAAAAGAATATCCACATAAATCTTAAATCTTAAATTATTTACTAGCATTGATATAGAGTTTATAAAGCAAGAAATGCTTAACTTTTATCAATAAACAAAAATGTACATGAGGCAAATGATATTTCAGTAGACTTAATGTTCTCAATAGAATGTAACGTTTCATAACGAATAATTAACGTTACAGTGATTCGTACATTTAAATATTAACCTTACCAGATTGTAAGATGGAAATTTTACCAGACAGTTTGAAAGTATTTAATGTGCAGACCTCGAAAATACTGGGGCTGTAGCATTAGATACTTTTGCAAATGGGTTAATCTGGCATTGGTGCTTCATGACAATGAACCATGACTTTGTTGATTGATTCGTATAGTAAAATACTCATCTTCATTTCGTTTTAGGGATTTATTTCGCCAATGTTTTGGGCAACAGACAGCATGATGAATGTTTTAATGCGTTAATTGCTTTGAAACCTACTTTCAGGAATTTGTAGATTCGTTTAGCAAATTTGATACAAAAATAGCTATTCTTATCATTACTTAATTTCTATAAAGATATTTCTGTTCAGTCTTTTCTGTGCGTGTCAGAATGAAATTCGATGATTTTATAAATATTCAAGAATATACGATAAGAATTAAAACCATGCAATTCTTTAAAAAAAAAGACAAGACCCCTACCAACTCAAAGTGGCTCATCACCTTTTTTTTTTTCTTCAGTTTTACTTTACTTTCACTCACTCTCTCTCTCTCTCTCTCTCTCTCTCTCTCTTCCTATCTCCCTTACTCTATTTTTCTCTCTTATTCTCCGCCTCTCTCTCTCTTAATCTCCTATCTTTCACGCCATTTCTTCATCTTTCTCTCTATCTTTCTATCTTTCTCTCCCCATATATCATTCTTTTCATCTCTCTCTCTCTCTCTCTATTTCTCTCCATCTTCTTTTCTGATTCTTTCTCCCTCTATCTCTCTTTGTATCTCTTTCTTTCTCTCCATCTTCCTTTTTTTTTCTATCTCTCTCTTGCTCCTTCTCTTTATCTTACACTATTTCTCTCCCACTTTCTCTCTATCTTTCTCTCTCCATCTATCATTCACTTCCTCTTTCCTCTCCATTTCTCTCTATCTCTCTTTCTCTCGCTCTCTCTTTATCTCTTTTCACTCTCTATTTCTCTGTATATATTTTTCTCTCTTCATTTATCATTCTCTTACTCTCTCAATCTGTATTTCTCTTTCAATCTGTCTCTTTCTCTTTTCTCTTTTCTCCTTTCTCCTTTCTCTCTCTCTCTCTTTCTCTATCTATCTATCTATCTATTAGGTTGGTGCAAAAATAATGTCGTTTTCTCACATATGTTACTATTGAGAAAACGATATTATTTTTGCACCAACCTAATATCTATCTATCTTTTCAAGGCTGGTTTTGGGAAAACATGAGTGCTAATCTTCCGCCGCTGTCTTTGAGATCATTTGATACTTCGTCCCTTGCCTCTCTTTTTTTTCTTCTTCTTGTCTCCTTCGACTTCTTCATTGCTTGTGTTGTTCTCTTTCATCGGGCCACTCCCTGCAACGAGCAGAGTAGTTCCCACGCTTCGCCAGGGTCAACATAGACACAATCTACAACTATCTGCAAAATCACCCTTCCTCCTTTACTCCTAGTCACACACTGGCTGCCCTCTATCACAGGAAGTGTTATTATTTGTCCCCACCCCCCATTAAAAAAAAAATCTCTTTCCTATCGTTCCAAACACTATTGTCAGTCTCCTGCTAACGACTTGAATAACAAGCACTTCTTTCTTAATTATTCCGCCTTCAGGCCTTGGAGTAAACAAAAAATAACTGTACCCTGAGACCAAGGATCCATTCCACAGAGTGTACCTCCCCACTGCACAGAGTAAAAACGTGTGAACAAATTGGTGTTCGCAGCTTGAGTGACGTATTCAGGTATTTCATTTGGTTAGAACCCAAAATGAATATAATCCTTGTGTGATATTTGGCATTCTATTGATACACAGAATATATTTTGCTAAGTTACTCAAAGCATCCAAAGGCAGACACACAGTGAGGATCGAACACATTACACAGCTGAATAGACTCTGTTAGTATTCGTTTGACAGTAAGTATATGTAGAATAAATATGAAACAGAATATTTTCTGTTTTTCATCTAGCTTTCATTTTATTTTTTGATTACTATGCAATATGAGAAAAGTTTCCAGCGATTTTTTTTTATTAAAATTACAATAAATAATAATTATATTTATTAATTTCCAAAATGTTTACCTTGATTTTCTAAAGACCTTTTGGGTCCCACTTAATGAAACGATTCTGACTCCAACGCAATAAAGTTGGACATGAAGTTTTGAATATCGAAAACATCTCTGGATTTTCAGCCTTATAAGGAATTCCGTTTTGACTGAAATAAATGATATTCTGCGTGACAAGTTTAAACAATACGGAAGAATAAACAAGAATTTCCCAACTTCATTCCATTTGGAATTGGGTCACTAAATCAATCTCTAGATGATATTTCCCATGCAAAAATATGGCATTCTGGTTAACCTGTGCTCTCATCATCAAAACTTTCGATTTGAGGTCATGAATTAAAATGTTATCTCATCTTCAACGACATGATTCGCCAGCCTTCTCTGTCCGCTGCCAGTTTGCGGATTTAATGCAGATCTCCTTTGATTGTAAACTTCTCCAAAGGAAAAGTGGGATCTTTCTGTCTTGTTCTTTGAATGTCTTGGTTCAGAGTTGTGATTATAATGGTTCTTAGACGACGACTAGACTTTTTGAAGTCTTTTCAAAGTAAAAACTCCATGGCTTTGTAGAGCTGGACATTCTTTCTTTCTTTGTTTTGTTTTACGGCATATTAACCTCAATGGGCCATTTAATGCCGAAAACTTTCTTCTTTTTTTCTGGTAATATTTTTGTTTTTTTAAAAATCTATTTCTGTTAAAAATATTAACAGAAATAGATTTAAAAAAAAACAAAAATATTACCTTAAATATGTATATCTGGTAATATTATTTTTTCAAAAACATGCAGCTGACAACATTATTTTTCAAAAATGTGCAGCTGGCAACATTATTTTTTCAAGAACGTATTATTAGAGGCTTTGCTGTTGAATACAGTTTATCATCTTACCCAGAACGCGGATGTAGTTTATCGTTATAGCCAGGACGCGGATGTGGTCTGAGTGTTAACTATTTGCCCATAGCTAGGACCCTAACAGCTGCTACCACCCCTGGTCAGGGTGGACCTGGGAACACCAGCAATTAAGAGGTGGTTCTACACTCCTCAAAACCTACTGATCAGAGGCCTACCCAGGACGCGGATGCAGTTTATCGTCATACCAAGGACGGCTGGGCATTCTGGATCCATTCGCAAAATAAGTCCAAGAAGTTTCCATCTTATAAATGTCATTCTCAGTATGCAAAGTCTTAAATAAGTAGTTACTGCTACGCAGTAACTGGAGCAACTGCCATTACCTAATCCACCAATTAAATAAAGTTTTAAACCATTTGTAACGATCTTAAAACGTATTGGCGTCTCCACGCATAGGTTCGAATCCTAACGGCGACGTCATTTCTTCAATGAGGAAAAAGTGATTTGTGACATTCAATACATCTAAAATCCAAACTAGTAATTTTATTAGGTTGGTGCAAAAATAATATCGTTTTTTGACGTATTTTTTAACGTCAAAAAACGATATTATTTTTGCACCACCCTAATACATCGTCACCAAGTCATGATGGACGTTTCTACTCTCAAGATGGGCCCTTATATGGAACACCCATTGAGACTCTATTTCACCCCCAGCTCTCAAGTGGAACCGATATATACGATGCTAGTCGATTCCTAGTGCCGCTCCAGGAAGTATCTTCTATAAAGCGAGAATTGACCAAAAAGGAAGTATTGCCCCCATATCTGTGCTGTAACTGCCCAATCTTCAATTTCCAGCCATGACGGAGTTCAAAAGTGTTTATGCATACTTGTGGCCGATGAATTATTTCGCAACCATTCAAGCATTTTCCCACGGATAAAACGCCGCAAACCAACCTCTACCTACTCCATTGCTATTCCCATGGTAACTATCTAGACAATCTACTTTCTTCGTACTCCACCACGTTCAGACCTTTACAGCTAGGACCCGCCATGACACGTCTAAATACTCGAATCATCCTCATTCCTCAGTATTTTATCAGTAAGAAGGAAGTTCTACTTTTCGGGAACAGCTATTTTGAGGAACAGACCTCCGAGAGGATGCTTCCTAGATCACTATAATCTTAACCTCTAGCGCCAACAGTTATTAATTCTACATATCTTAATAATCCGCACTTACTGCCTCCTCTCAAGTCCTTATAGCATCCTCGTTCAAAAACTTCTACCTTGAGAGGCTCTTGGTCTTTGTATAGGTTGAATATTTCGTTTATTCGAAGGGACGCGGCAACTGTAACGTTCTGCAATAACAGTTCCCCCCGTTCTTCAGCGATTCGCATTAGAGTCAACCTTTTTGGGAGTTTATGTCCGCAACATCTCCCACTGGTTAAGAAACTCTCTCTTGAATATTCAGACCAATTCGTACATTTCTCTACCGTTCCTCTTGTTCTCAAGACTGCTGGGTGCTAGATAGTATTTCCGGTAATATCGACAATGCCTTCTCCCTACACCTATTTGCAAATATATTCGTGTTCGGTGACTTTTAATGCCCACCATACCAGGTGACTTAAACACTCCGTCACGGACCTAGCTGGCACCCAAACCCTTAACTTTTCAATCACTCAATCTCAAGTGGTTGACTTTCAACACGTTTCCTCAGTAACCCTGAGGGAAACGCTTCTCGATTTCTTTTTTTTACCTCTATCTTTGACTCGTGTCCTACTACACAGCTCTGCCCTCTTGGCAACTCTGATCATGTGGCAGTGTCTGTAAATATCTCCTTCGGCTCCCCGGCAATCCATGAACCTCCAACCAACAGAATATTCTTCCGTTATCAACGAGCAGATTGGGACTCTTTCCGGTGATTTTCTTCGTGACGCCCCACAGAAAGAAGTTTCACCCTGTTCAAAAATGCGCGTCTGAGGTCTCCTGAGGGTGAAAGCCGACGTCGATGCTTTCATTCCAGCAAGGAAATACCAAGTGAAACCGCGTTCATATCCTTGGTTCTCGTCTGCATGCTCAGCCGTCATAGCCCACAGGAATCACTTATCGTAGCTGTACCAGAGCGACATGCCTGATTGCAACAGTCGTCTCTTTGACTCTGCACATGCAGCAAAGTTACTGTTTGATGATAGAATGAAACAACGCAAACATCACGTAAGTTCGGTTCTAGATATTATTGGCGACTCTGCAAGTGCGTGCTGAACAACAATAACTCAATCCCGACCCTATTCGAAACCCTGACGTTAACAGCAGATAAATTCTTTTCAACCCAACACTCGATTTATCTGGAGTACCCACACCTGATTTCCCTCTAGAACTCAGGGTATTCAGACTGACATGCGCATAACCCCGTCACCGGTCTCGGACATTTCTAATTTAGACTCGCATAAGGCAAGTGGAGGTGACGGGATACTAGCCGTCGTCCTAAAGAAATGTGTTCCCGAACTGGCCCCAATTCTCTCAAAACTGTATAACTATTGCCTCTCTGCTTCCTGCTTTCCAGCTTATTATAAGGACTTCCTTCTCTGTAGCCCCTGTATTTTAAGTACTCTGGAAAATCTTCTGACCGTTCTATGTCCCCTTTAGTCTCCTGCCGCTTTCCGGCATTCGAAGCATTAATCCATATTGAAGTGGTTAAGTATCTTACCTATCACGAGCCTACTCTCTGATAGACAATATGGATTCCGTTTTACCCGGTCTACCGCTTATGTGCTTACGACCATCACTGAATATTTATATCAAGCTCTTGATATTAACAATAAATCTCGTGCTGTGGCTCTAGATATCTCAAAGGCATTTGACAGGATTTGGCATGCTGGTCTTCTACGTTAGCTTCAGGAATACGGTATTACAGGACGTTTACTTGATTTAATCCAATCATTCCTATCAAATCGTAAAATGAAGGTCCTTCTGAACGGGCTCGCTTCCAGATAATTTCACACGAATGCGACTGTCCCCCAAAGCTCTATACTGGGTCCTACGCTGTTTCTGATCTTCATCAATGATCTTTCTGATGTCATCAGTTCCTAAGTAGGCATTTATGCAGATGACACTACCATTTACTCCTGTCTTAATAGCAAATCCGTCAGAACTGACAAAGTTAATCTGGCTGCTGCTATTGAAAAGGAACTCCAATTAATAATTAACTAGGGCAGGAAATGACTTGCAAATTTTAATGCATCCAAAACTAAACTGCTCTCATTTGACAACCATAAAGAAATTTCCCTGCCCGTCATCAGCATCGCTGATACTCCACTCCAGTTACGCGTCTCAATGTACCTTCTTGACCTCACGTTTTCAACTGACTTGAAGTGAAACAACTACATTGAATCAACAGTTGCATCTACTGCAAGGAAAGTTGGTTCATTGTGTCGTGTCAGAAGGTTTTTCTCATAAAAGTCCATCCTACACATTTAAACATCTAGCATTCATCCGTGCATTGAACACTGTTGCCATATCTGGTCTGATCCCCTGCTATTCATCTCAAGATTCTTGACAAAATTCAAAATAGGATCTGCAATGTAATCGATGCTGACTTGGCATTTCGACTTCAGGCACTTTCTCACAGACGTGATATGGCTGCCTTCTGTCTTCAAATGTTTTCATGGAAACTGTTCTGACAAGCTTTTTCTTTGGTGCCGCGACTACATGAATTTAATCGTTCTACTAGATTGGCAACTAGGTCCCACCATTTTACTGTTGAAATAGTTAAATGTAACCGCCACATCTACTCCAACAATTTCTTTACTCGCACTTCCCGACAGCGGAATTCCCTTTCGCTTTCTTCCTTCCCTGATAACAACAATCTTCAAAAATTAAAAGGCAACGTCAACCGCCGTCTTGAACCCCGTCCATCTTTTATATTTTCTTCAATCCCCACTATATACAGACTTTTCTATCAATTTCACTCACTGTAACCCCCTTGCATATGAGTGGCACTCACGCCTTGCTTGGGGTGAAATGACTTTTTAAAAAGGCAGAGCAATAAATATTTTCCACAAAATGTTGAGATTTTACCGTTGTTTCTACGGGCTATCCTGCATCCACCTATGATTTTCTACTCAGGATATTATTAGAGTGAACCCACTTTTCATCTGCAGGGACAATCTTTCATAGAAAAAAAATTTTTTTTCACGTCATCCAAGTGGAAATTCAGGTGATCAGACGATATTCATTGCTTTTCTCTGATAATGAATTGTTGAATCTATTTTCCACCTTTCTGCATATTTTTCATATTTTTTTTGCAAATATCATTAAACTCCTTCAGTATTTAGTACGGTCATCATCCGAAAAGAGTTTTCACGTCATCATTTCGTTAATGATTATAGTCTGAAGCTGTGTAGTTTTCTCACCAAATCAAATTCAACTTCATTACGCTTCGCAAACCGTTCGTGAAATATACTGAATCATCCACATACACTTCATCCGACATTTTCTTCTTTCCTAACCAATTTTAACCCTGCGTTAGTCACATGGCGTATTTTGTTACCCTAAATATTTTTAAGCACTCATAATTCCTAGTTGATAACTTGGTTCTTTTGATCCCTCTGACTATCTCTCCTGAGTCAGTGATGGCGTATAGCACACGGTGTGGAGAAGTTGGAGGTCAGTTGTTGTGGGAGCCAGGCGTTGCTTTTTTATCCACTTCAAGATCACCCCATCTGACTAACGAAGGTAAGTTTCATTATACATATTATATATATATATATATATATATATATATATATATATATATATATATATATAGTTGGATTGATGTGAGTTCGTGACTTTGTGACTTTGAGTTTCAGGCTCTCAGAGAACGGGAAACCCATTGTCACAAACTCACACCAATCCAATATGTTAGCTCTGTCACTAATATTGAGCGCTTTCCAATAAATACCGCGTATATATAATATATAAATAATATATATAAAAAATTGCATATACACACACACATATGTGTGTGTGTGTGTGTATACATACATACATATTTTACATATATATATATATATATATATATATATATATATATATATATATTGGTCTGGTTTGTTTTGTTTTACGCCATATCGACCTCAACGAGTCATTTAATGCCGACAATTTTTTTTTACTGGTAATATTTTTTTTTCTCAAAAATCCATTTCTGTTAATATTTTTTTCTCAAAATGTATAGCTATATATATATATATATATATATATATATATATGTAATAATAATCAAATCCGTAAGTTGAAACGCTTGATTTAATTCCAATGTATTTCACCAGGTGGCATTTGTACTTCTCCCTTCTACCCCCTGTTTACTGTGTTGATATTTTGCCACCCTCTCTTCGATAATATAAATCCACAGATGAACTTTTCTAGGTCAACCATTTTAGACTTCCTTCCTTTTCTCTTGCTATTTCTTTAATTTTTTTTAATATATTGTCTGAATAAATTTAAACCATTTTGTAACCCCGCTCTGATTAGGCAGGTATTAAAACTTACCTGTTGAAATATCGGATCTTTCGTTACCTGTTAAGTTTTTTTTTCTTTGATATATATATATATATATATATATATATATATATAGGGTGTCCATAAAGTTCGTGTGAACTTTGAAAAATTTATAACTTTATTTGTATTTGCGATAGAAATAATCTGTAAAAAATGTTATAAAGTTTAATGTACCTAGTTTTAAGTATAGCTAAAATAACTAAGGTGATTTCAGGCATTACTGTAAATCAGTCAGCAAATGTTTTCCGTGAACTGCAAAATCGTATTGTCCTTTGTATTGCTAATAATGGAGGGCATGTGGAAACTTAAATAAAATTTCTATAAAACCTTAAAAAATATAGATTTACTTCATTCTAATCCTTTTTACAAATCATTTCTATCGCAAATACAAATAAAGTTATAATTTTAAAGTGCACACGATCTTTATGGACAGCCTGTACATATATATATATATATAATAATTATATATATATATATATATATAATAATTATATATATATATATATATATAATTATTATTTCCTTTGATTTCTGTTGTGTAAACTTTTCTTACGTACCTATCTATCTATCTATCTATCTATCCCATTCTATTCACATCTATCTATCTATCTATGATAGCTGTTTCATTTCTTTCTTTCTATCTATCTATCTATCCATCTACCTATCTATCTATCTATGATAGCTGTTTCATTTCTTTCTTTCTATTTATCTATCTCATTCTATTCACATCTATCTATCTATCTCTCTCAGTCTGTTCATTTCTATCTATCTTAATTGTTTCATTTGTTTCAACTTACCTACCTACCTGCCTGCCTACATATCTATCTATCTATCTAATTATCTCATTCTATTCACATCTATCTATCTATCTATCTATCTATCTATCTATGATCACAGTTTCATTTCTTTCTATCTATCTCATTCTATTTACATCTATCTATCTATCTATCTTTCTATCTATCTATCTCAGTGTGTTTACATCTATTAATCTAGCTATCTGTCTCTCCGTACCTTAGTGTGTTCATAGTCTTTTCATATCTATCTTATTGGCTCTATTTATATTTATATTTATCATAGTCTTTTGATATCTATCTATCTATTAGGTTGGTGTGGCATAATGACGTAATAATGTCGTTTTTTGATGTTAAAAAATACGTCAGAAAACGAAATTTTTACGTCATTATTTTTGCACCAACCTAATATCTATCTATCTATCTGTCTGGCTAGTTAGTTAGCTAGCTAACTGTCTGTCTGTCTGCTGATTTCGAATGTTCTTATTTTGTTCATATCTATGTCTTTATCACAGATGGTTGAGAGAACAGGTTCTGGGAGAGATAACAAAAGTCAAAGCTTATTGAGTGCTACAAGGAACAGAAGGAAATGGAGAGCTATGAACGCCTATATTTGAAGAGAAACGGCACATAAAAGAAAAATATAACTAAGTCCCTATCTATCTATTTTATTCTATTCATATATATATATATATATATATATATATATATATTAGGCTGGTGCAAAAATAATGTCGTTTTCTCACATAGTAACATATCTCATTCAACTCTATATATTTCCGTCCTGAGTAAGACAGTGACCTACGTCCAACAGCAACGCCTCTGATCAGGATGTTTTGAGGAGTGAGGAACCACCTCTTAATTGCTGGTGTTCCCAGGTCCACTCTGACCCGGGGTGGTAGCACCGGTTAGGGTCCCAGCTATGGGAAGATAGTTGACACCCAAATTCGTGTAAAAGTAGGTTTTAATACCAGAAGTACTTTGTAATAAAAAAAAATATTACCAGCAATAATTTTTGAAGGAAAAATTTTCAGCAATACTTTAAAAAAATGTATCAGCAATACAGCTATACATTCTTTGAAAAAAATATTACCAGATATAGATTTCTTCAAGGAAAAATATTCCCAGAAATAGATTTTAGAAGAAAGATATTAGTAGCAATAAAAATTTTGTCGGCATTAAATAACCCATTGAGGTTGATATGCCGTAAAACAAATCAAACCAAACCAAACCAAACCTACCTACCTACCTACCTACCTACCTATCTATCTATCTATCTATCTATCTATCTATCTATCTATCTATCTATCTCAGATCTTCTGGTTGACTCGACCTCAAACCGTTCATGTATCTTATTTTCATTTCTTTTTCTCTCTCCTCCTTTTCGCTCTCTTTCTCTATTTTCTCTCCCTTTATTTGTCTTTCCCTTTTTCTTTCCTATTCGTTCGCCTCTTCCTCATCAATCCTCCTTCTCTTTCTTTCATACGCTGTAGAATGCCACAAAAGCATTTACTTATCTTCATTTATTAACAAAATATTTTTTTTTACTTAAAAATTAATTGAATGCTTCCCACATAAAAATATTTTATAATGTTTGTCTTTAAACGATCCGTTAAATGTTTAAAATTCATCGCTCGCTTTGATAAGAAACTAGTTTGCAAATATCAAATAATGTATCTTTTAAAACTGCTCGATAGAGCTTGATTTTACAAGTCTTTTATATTGTATAGCTTACATCTTGTCTTTAATATATATATATATATATATATATATATATATATATATATATATATATATGTGTGTGTGTGTGTGTGTGTGTGTGTGTGTGTGTGTGTGTGTGTGTGTGTGTGTGTGTGTGAGAGAGAGAATGTGTGAAGCTTTTATGGTGCGTTTTCAACATTATCTCCTCGTTCAATCCATTTTTTTGGAAATTTTTTGTAACTGAAACGTAGGAAGATTTTACTGAAAATAAAACTCCCTCTTTTCATCTGATTTGAAAGCATGGTGTTTGCATAAAACTCTAAAAAGATCTTTATCAAAGAGAGAGAGAGAAAGAGAAATAGTGTGGACACAGAAATCAAAACTACATGGCGACGGTCAGTTTCCGATATTGAGTACCCCCCCCATAAATATACCAAATTTTAAATATATATATATATATATATATATATATATATATATATATATATATATCCTGATGAGAAGAGAACAAATAGAGTACAATTACAACTTTTATACATTTAATATAAAAGTGTGCTCAATACAGAATAGAGCAATGTTACTTATTTTAGGATATTAAAAACATGTAAAAATCGCTACACAGTTGCAGTCGTGTTTCAATGCATAGCAATGCGTCTCCTCAGGCGATTGTAAATTACTAGCGAAAAAGTAAAAAATTAAAAGTTTCTTAGAAACTTTTACCATTACCCATTTCTTAACATTAAAAGTTTCTTAAAAACTTTTAACAGGACCCATTTCTAAGAAATTTTTTTTTCTTTTTCGCTCAGTTTGAATCGAACGTAGGTCATATTTGATTGGTTGATCAAGGTAAAACCTTCAACCCTTATACTCGAAACTTCACATCTACTCAGTTTCGTATTCAAACGTCAACGAAGCAATTTCTAAAGAAGCAATGGATTTATGAATCCGATTCATGATTTTAAATAAATTTTATTAAAGAAAAGTAGGCGTCGCTAAAATGATTTCTCAGTTATTCAGTTCGGTTAACGAAAATGAGTAAATATACCATTTAGTAAATAAAGCGTCTACTTAAATATGAGTATCCATTAAAATAACGTTTAACGTAATAAAAATATGTCGGATTAATAAATGATAAATTAATTATTTCTTTAGAAATTGCTTTGTTTACATTTAGATACGAGCAAACTGAGCAGATATGAAATAATCGATAATCTTTGGCGAAAGAGATTAGCTTAAAGGCACTATTCAATATATTCAATATATATATATATATATATATATATATATATACTTAATAGTGTCTTTAAGCTAATCACTTTATACATATATATATATATATATATATATATATATATATATATATATATATATATATATATATATATACTGTTCAATATATATATATATATATATATATATATATATATATACTGTTCAATATATATATATATATATATATACTTAATAGTGTCTTTAAGCTAATCACTTTATACATATATATATATATATATATATATATATATATATACTGTTCAATATATATATATATATATATATATATATATATATATAAAGAAAGAACAGTAAGATATATAACCCAGTGTTCTTATTGATATTTTTTTTATTTTTACAAAACAGTGCTCAATGTAAATTTACAGAGCATAAATATTATAAATTAACTGGTTTAATATATGCTTTTCGCTACACATTAATAACCATGTTTCAAAAATGGAAGCTAAAAACTTCAAATTTAATTTTGTAATTAAATTAAAAACATTGGTTCCATTTCATTTTCAAGCGAATATTGGAGTAACTTATTTTTTTATATTTACTGAGTTTTAAACGCACACAAAAATTCATAATTCACTGTTTCCAATAATACAGAGAAATCCAATCATTCAGATAAGGAGCGGTAGCGTGTTCATTTTTACTATTGTAACTAATAACTGATACAACAAAAGTTAATAAAAATGAACACGCTTCCTGACATCATCCAGAGGAATTTTCAGTCATTCCTCCACTTCTCCATCTCGGTGGAGAATAGCAGCTCCTAACTTGTTGCTCCAAAATACACCACAAATGTTCAATAATATTGATATATTGAGATTGGGGAGGCCACTCCATATGTTCTACCTCACTTTCATGCTCTTCATACCAATTCTTAACCACTCGAACGGTATGTATTGGAGCATTATCTTCTTGGAACATGATCTCCCAAAATGTTCAGGTAATCTTTGCTGTTGATTCCGCCATACAGGGCAACTATTGGACTGAGACATTTGCATGATATGGCGGCCCAAACTATCACTGATGCACCTCCATGCTTCACTGTTGGAAGAAGGCAGTCAGGGTTGTAAGCTTCTTTGGGCTGCCTCCACACATAAATTCGCCCTGAAATTGGGAAAAGAGAAAAACTGGACTTGTTTGAGAATATGACTTGATTCCATTGGTTTGTAGACCAGGCATTGTGATCTTTGCACCACTTCAACCGCTTTTGAATGTTGCGAGTGGAGAGAAGAGGTTTCCTCACAGCGGCTCTTCCATGATATGCAGCCTTATGGAGCTCACAGTGAACAGTTTTAGTAGAAACTGAACTATTCAGATGGTTATTCAACTCAGCAGTCACTTTGTCCGATGATTTTTTACCACACTGCGTTTCAATGCACGTCAGTCCCTGTCAGTAAGTTTGCAAGTTCGGCCCGAATGGCTACGGTTGCTGGAGGTCTTGGCCTGTTTCTCGAATTCCATCAGTGTTCTTGATATGGTAGCTCTTGAAAAACCAAACAGTTCAGCAACCTTAGTGATCGAGGCTCCTGCCATGCGAGCTCCAACAATTTGCTCTTTTTCGAACTCGGAGAGGTCACCTATTTAGCTTAAATTTTACTAAATTCTAAAAATAAATAAGACAAAGACAGTAAATTAGATAAATAAACGTATTTGCAATAGATATAATCTGCAATTACGAAGTTTTAGTTAAAGTTATTAATATAATAGGTCTTTGAAATATAGGAGTGGATTTTGCAACTGTTCCAATTATTTTGTCAAACCCCTGTATATATATATATATATATATATATATATATATATATATATGAAAAACACACGTACAGAACAGTGTCAAGAAATCAAAAGAAAATGGTTGAATCCATCAATACAGCAATAAAAACAATATCTCCGCACATGACAGTAAATGACGTAATTTCAGTTAATACTATGCAAATAGCGTTCTCTAAATTCTTCCAGTTGCTAAAGACATTTTGTTTTGTTATTATTAGTTACTTTTTTTAATAAATTCATTTCTTTTTTTTCCTTGAGAAAGTCCACATCGGACGAAACGCGTCGGCAACTATTCCAATTTGTCTTTTATATATATATATATATATATATATGTATATATATATATATATATATATATATATATATATATATATATATATATATATATATATGCATGTTGACTGTCTCAATCTAGTCTAAAGTTTTCCTATGCAGTGTTGATTTCTCTAATCCGCACTCTGAATTTACACATGAATAATATATATATATACATATATATGTGTGTGTGTGTGTATGGGGTCCACCCCTTTTTCATACAAGTGGACTCGACCAGTGTGTACTTGCACTGCTGCCAGTGAATACCCGGAAGTTAGACGAGATAAAAATGCCGAAGTCTGTGCCCATTTCTACTATATTAAACCTCCTTCCCCGCCTTAGATTCACATTTTCCAAAACCTGGAAATATTTTAAGACATTTTTATGTTTATACATTCTTTTTTTTATAGATAAAAATATTTAAGTAAATGTCTTAAAATAATTGTCGGACTTTGTCCATTTCATAATATGTAACGTCATTTTTTTACATTTGGATACGCCTTGAGCAGATATGAATGTACGTTAGAGAATCATAGAAGATTGTAGTTTAAAAACAGTAAAATTGACCTTGCTATCCGAACGATTCTCTGTGGCTCAATCGGTAAAAGCACGTCAGGCTAAATGACGCTTCCATGTAGGATACAGGTTCAATTCCTGTTGGAGAACGAATATTTTCTATGACAATTTCTCGGACATTCAGGCCGGTTAATACTGTTTATTATAAACAGAGCATTTACTTGAATATTTGTATCTATGAAAAAAGAATGTATAAACATAAAAATGTCTTAATATATATATATATATATATATATATATATATATATATATATATATATATATGTGTGTGTGTGTGTGTGTCGTCAGCTTCATCTCGTATCAAACAATTTCATTTCTTCTTTCCTGGTTGCTTCCTTTATGGTGAAAGTCTTGATAGCTAAGAAGATTAAATGATGCATGGAAGAGTCGATGGCATTGACTGCATCGTAATGTCGGTAAAGAACCAGATTGATTTTATCTAGCCGCTCTCTTTTCTCTGTTGACTTCTTCCTTTTCTCTTCTGGCGGCTTCGAAGATTTTGGTTCCGATGATGATGATGGAACGCCGCCAGTTGGTACACGGCCTCGTTCTTGTCCAGTAACTCGGTGTTGCTCTGAGATGGTCTTTGTATCTTTATGGAGAGCAACCACGTGATCTTTTCCTTTAAGTCTTAAGATCGCTGAATAAAACATGTCCTGACCATCGAAGACGGTGTTTTATGATCAGCGATTCGATGCTTTCAGTGTTGGATCTTTTCAGGACTTTCTTGCTGATCACATAGTATTCCTATTTCATGTTCCAAAATTAAACAAAGCTTTTGCTTTTGAAAACGTTCTAATTTTTCTGTAGCGACGATATAGAGCCCAAGTTTCGCAGTCATATAGCATGATTAAAATACCAATAGCTTTATAGACAATAATTTTGATCTTAAGTTCAGATCTCTGTTGCTGATTAGCTTTCCAAATGCACAATGTGCAGATCCAATTCTGTGTTCCACATCTTTTCCTGCGGTGCACTTGTTTGATAAATGCCTACCTACATGTGGAAAATGCTCTACTTGTTTGAGAGGTCTATGAGAAATATCAATATATATATATATATATATATATATATATATATATATATATATATATATATATATCATACTACTATATATGTGTGTGTGTTATATATTCAATATATATATATATATATATATATATATATATATATATACATATATATATTAAGATAATTATATATATATATATATATATATATATATATATATTTGGTTGGATTGATGTAAGTTTGTGATCCTGGGTTTAACGACGATCGCAAAAGGATGAAACCCAAGCTCACAAACTCACATCAATCCAACCAAATATGTTAGCTCTATCTCTGATATTGAGCGCTTTCTAATAAGCGCATATAATATATAAATAATTATATATATATATATATTTATTTATATTTATATACACACACTTTTCACATATATATTTATATATATATATTTATCCTCCTTAGGTTTACCCATACGGATTACCTAGTTTTTCTTAAACTAACTATATATATAAGTGTGTGTGTGTGTGTCTATGAAAAAAGACAAAAGGAAAACTTAGACGATGCGTTTCGTCCTCTGATGGATAGGTAGATAGATAGGAAAAAGCATAGATAGATAGATAGATAGATAGATAGATAGATAGATAGATAGATAGATAGATAGATAGATAGGCAAGTGTAAGGATTTTATTTTGAAACAACTATTTATACACACAAATAAACCTTATCTCGTCCTGGCTACCATCTATTTTCACAGAGATAAAAAAAGAGATAATATAGAAATCAACATAGATAGACAAGCCATAGATAGTTGTGAAAATACATACATAGATATGAAAATGCATAGATAGATAGATAGATAGATAGATAGATAGATAATGAGGAGACTGGGATCGGCAAAGAGAATACAGCATCTATAAATACATTTGAAGAGATTGAAACAGAGTGTGATGCCCGTGTACATTCTTTTTACTGTTGCTTTTCCTTCTCCCCCTCCTCCTCGCACTTGTACTCCTCCTACCCTTTGTTTTCTTTTAACCTCTTCATTTTGATTGCTTTTTACCTCTCTTGCTTTTTTTCTTCATGGTTTATCGACCTCATAAAATCTATTCCCTTTTTTTTTTTTACCTTATCTCATTTTTTGCCTCTTGTCACCAACCGTCTTCAGTTACAAATACGTCACACAGATGTTTTAACAAGCTTATTTTATGATATGACTCGATTCATTTAAGTCAACTGTTGTTCTTATGGTGATTTACTGCTGCCTGAAATGTAGCTGGAATAGAAGGTACGAGGATTGAGTTCCCCCAATCTTGGAAGTGGGGAGGATCTCCATGCCTTCAGCTCACGATTCTCCTTTCCCTTTATGCGTGACCGCAAGCAACATCCGCTGACAGCGATTTCAACCACCAAACCAGACTGCTATGTATATCTGGCACAGTATGGCAATTGTTAGTCACCAAATGATTATCAAATCTGCCGAAAGATTTTACTAAACATCATTCTAGATAGATAGATAGATAGATAGATAGATAGATAGATAGATAGATAGATAGATAGATAAATAGATAGATCATGAGCAAACTGAGAACCTTTTTGCATTCTTTTAATATGGCGGATGCTAACCACCAGGAGTGTGAATGCTTGCGTCTTTTCGGGTTGCTATGAAGTGGAAAGGTTATATTGAATCAATTGTTAGGTCTGCTTCTAAGAAGGTTGGCTCACTGTGTTGTGCTAGACAATTTTTCTCGTCAAGATTTATCTCACACATTTATATATCTACCATTCCTCCATGCATTGAATATTACTGCCATATCTGGTCTGGTTTTTCTGCTATGTATTTAGAGATTCTTGATAAAATACTACTAAATATGTCGAATCTATAATGTTATTGTTCTTAACCTGGCTGTCAGTTTCTCACGGCTCCAACGTAGCTTCCTTATGCCTTTTCTATAAATATTTTCATAGTAATTGTCCTGATAAGCTTTCCTTGGTACTTAGCCGTTATGAATTTAAGCGAAGTACTCGATTGACGGAAATGTCTCATCACCTTACAATTGAAATGGCGAAATGCTAACGTAAGTTCTCTGCTAACAGTTTCTTCTTTCACACCCTTTGCGTGTGGAACTCTCTTCTGGCATCTTACTTTTCAGTCAATATTGATCTTCAAAAATTTAAATTCAATGTCAATCGTTATTTTCCGTCTTCTAAATTTCTATTCCTTTTTGTTCTCTCGTTAATACTGTTTTCTTTCCCTCATATTCTTTCACACTCAGTAACCTCCTTGCGTCTTAGTGACTTTATTGTCTTGCATGGGGTGTAATAATTAATATAGACAGATAGAGAGAGAGAGGAAGATAATGAAGAGACTGAGATAGAGAGATAGATACATACATACAAAGAAGCTGAGATAGATAGATAGATAGATAGATAGATAGATAGATAAGAAACTGAGACAAAGAAATAGATAGATAGATAGATAGATAGATACATACATACATACATACATACTGAAATAGATAGATAGATAGATAGATAGATAGATAGATAGATAGATAGATAGATAGATAGATGGATGGAATTTTATTTTGATGATATTAATATTTGATGCCTTATCTCTATCTCAATGTTGCTTCATGCTCGATGATGGTTAGCGATGGTTAAGCATTACTACTGAGTAGGGAGTTTAATCCTCACTGGGTGCCCCATACAAAATTCAACATTTAGTTAGCCAAAAAGCGTTGACGTAAAGTCAACCGACCAACGATTCATATATATCTCCCTCTCTCTCTCGCTCTCTCTCTCTCACACACACACACACACAGAGTCTTTCTCCTTTTCTTTCCTTTCCTTCTCTCTCGCTCTCTCTCTCTCTCTCTCTCTCTCTAGCTTTCTCGCTCTCTCTCACTGTCTTTTCCTTTTCTTTCCTCTCCCCTCTCTGTTTTTCTTCCCCTCTCTTTCTCACTGACCTCTTCATTTTCTTTCCTTCTTCTCTCTCTCTTTCTCTCTCTCTCTCTCACTATCTTCGTCCTTTTCTTTTCTTCTCTTTTCTTTCTCTCTTTATCATATATAGAAATGATTCTATATTTAACTACAAAAATATACTATCAAACGCTGTGATTTAAAAGTATTTGTGAGGAACAATCACTTTATAAGCGATTTCTTCGATCAAAAAGTTATCAAAATTTGTGCGAACCAATATTTTGTTCATATTCAATAACAGTTTTACACAGTTTCCGCCAACCTATAGGTTCTCTTATCATTAGTTTTTTAGACTGTCCTTTTAAACACACACAAACATGCACCCCCACACACAAAAACACACATGAACTCCCCAGTCACACCGTTATATACATTATCCTCAAAAATGACAACACACTAGCAAAATCAAAATTACAACGAACGAACATTATTTATGAATTCAAATGCCCCTTAAGGAACTGTGCTCCTGATCAAACCGAATCCAGAAATAATTACATTGGTCACACTACTATCCAGATGCCTTACATTACACATATCCGATCACAGCTCTATTAGAACCCATTTAAATACATACACAAACTTAACAGACTCCATGCTAAACATACTGGTAGAAAATATAAACATAATAACCTTATATACATGTAAAAAAATTGAAAAATAATGGAAGCCTTAATAATAGAAAAAGAAAAGCCAATATGAACAAAGAACACGACCACAATGTGTTCGGAAAATAAAACATGTTTATGTATCTAGAAATATACACACTAACCATTCACCCCATAAAAATATATATATATAAATAAAGTAAAAATAAATCCTTGATAATGGCTAAAAGTATAACTGAAAGCACTCGGAATTATAGAACATTTGGACAGTTTCTACACAGTCTGTGTCCAGACAAGAAAAGACGTGTTGGAACAGAAGAAAATTTAAATAAAAAGATTAATAGCAGTATCTTGACTGTCGGTTTTAATGAAACACCTATAAATGAAGGATTGCTGTGTAAATACACAATATATATATATATATATATATATATATATATATATTTGTTCTAGTTTCCTGTGCTAGCCTTTGCCGCCATTTTTTATACATTTTCCGTTTTTACTTAACTCGTTGCCTCTTGAGATTAACAAATAGCCTATCTATGTATCTATCTAAATTTTCTTTAGTCTTTTCTTTTCTCATTTTGTCACACACACACACACACATACATTTTTCTATCTTTGAAACTTCTGTCGCTCTCTCTTTCTCTTTCTCTCTCTCTCTCTCTCTCTCTCACACACACACACACAAATGCACACACACGCAACTCTTTTCATATCTCACAGCCATGATAGGCATTCACTTCGTCGATAGCACTACTTACAACACTTTAATAGATTACTCCCATTTTCTTTTCGTTATCAAGTAAGTGGTCTGACTATCCTGACGCTTATTGCTATCTCGTTTCTTGGGCCGCAAAATGCAGATAGCGACACACGGCGGAGACGGTGAGCAGATAGATCGTATTTCCTAGCAACAAACTGTTCTTCTGCACGGGACTAAATGTTATCTCGCCTTGCCAGAACCGCCGTCGATTTCCTCCTCCTCTTCCTCCTCGTACCACCACGAGCCGCTCTTAAGCGTTCCTGTCTTATCAGACTGGGAAATTATGATTTCACTGTATCGCCCATGAATACCTAACATAAATCCCTCCGCGCGTCTGTACATGGTACGCATGCGCATGAGGGGTATTGAAAGCTGCTGTGAATAAGTCGCCATGCATTGACAAAGAAGTTGAGGCTTTTTTTTTCCTTTTTCTTTTACCAGATGTTATGTTCTTGCTTCGACGTCATTACGTGTGAATAAATGCGTCATTTGATTGAATGCGAACGTATAAACAGCGAAAAGAGAATAAAGAAGCGGGCGGAGAAAATAGTTCACATTTTGATTAAGAAAAAGGGAAAAAGACTGTAAGACCTAAAAAGATAAGCATATGGGCCGGCCGCGTGGCTGTGATAGTTGCGTATTTGCCAGTGGACGTTGTTTCAAGTCCAAATATATTTACCCGGCTTCCCCACCAAGACTGGATATAACATAAACTCGTTTTAATGCGAGTAGCGTCATAAACATAATTATACATATGGACCAAGGACAAAAATTGATTTTTGGTCAGCCCAAGCTGGTATCGATATTACACCAACCCAACTACTTAAGTGCCATGAGGAAAGTGCTACTGCAGGGTTTGTTTCCTCTAGGGCTGAGCAACTTCTCCCATCTGAAATTAGGAGAATTATAGCTCCACTTACAGAACAGGGACGTTAAACACGCCCCAGTAAACACTCAATGGCTAATGATTAACTAATGAAAAGTAATTCAAATGCTGGTTTTTCAAGGCAAACAATGGAGAGTAAAGAAAATTGAATAGTTTTGTTAACGGTATAATTTTTTACGGTGAGATTCAATCTAAAGGTAATTGGTAAATTAAAATAAACTACCTTACACATTCGAAACCGAATAAAAGAAAAGACTGTATCTAACATACGACCGGAGGCGGTGTTCAAAGTATCACAACGAACTCGACATTTCTTCCAAAAGTTTCTTTTTTTTTTAATCATTTCGCCCCAAGCAAGACGATAATGCCACTAAGACGCAAGTAGGTTACTGAGAGTTAAAGAGAACGAGAAGACTTTCGTGGAGGAGAAAGGACAAGGAACGAAGAAGTTTCAAAAAGACAGGAGATGGCGGTTGGCGTTGTGTTTAAATTTTTGAGGATTGTAGGTGACAGGGAAGGAAGAAAGCGGAAAAGAGTTCCACAAGCAACAAGTGCGAGGAAAAAAACTATTATATTAGAATAGAACATACGGTTCCATCTCGCTAGTTCAACTGTAAAACAATGGGACCTATCACAACGCTTTTTGAAATTACGTGTTTTTTTTTACCACAAGGCGTCTTTGAAATGAAGTGTTATTATTATACAATGTTTCTCTCAAACCAAACATATTTCCGACCTCATTTGGTTTTATACTATATAAAGCTTTAATTAATAAATATCTAACATGATTCGCTATGATACTTAGTGACTTAATTTTTTTTTTGTTTTCTTGTTTTTTTATTTGTTAATTCGGTACCTGTTTGGGGGGGTGTTTTTTTGTTTTTGTTTTTTTCATAGGCAACTGGTGTTTGAGTAAAGATAGAAGCCAGGATTTCAAAATGCTGCTTTTCAAGTCATTCATTAAAGATTGATCCTTCTATATCAGTCTTTAAGTTGTACTGTAAAATTTCGTCTCCGTTGAAATGTGGCGGACTTCACCACATTAATTTAATTTTAGATTAGGAAACAAGACTGACGTGGAAAAGGATAAGCAAAAGACATCGTTACACATAAAATGTACAATATCAAGCAACGATGTGAAAGAAAAGGTTGAATAAAACAAGAGTTGTCTCCCTTTATTTTAGTATTTCAAAGTTCACTGGAAGAATGTTAATAAGAGTTTCTTATAATGACTGTTCTCAGAAGATTTTGCTGTGTAAGAAAAGATTATGTAAGTGTACAAGGTATGTTCATCATGTGAGTGGTGTGTGTGTGAGTGAGAAGGTTGGCGCATGGTTTCAACTGCCGTGGATTCGTTTGGCAACTGAATTCTCACTAATTTCCTAAGAATGTTTCTCTCAAACCAAACATCTGTTGTTTTTACGACACTTTTTCATCTTCAGTACCCTTGGGCTTTCATTAAGTGACTATAGTATCCGGTAAACGGGAATTTGTACTGATAACTTGTACAGAGCATCGACCTGTATCGAAATCTGGTATTTACAGAACAATCCTTAAATTCAGACTTCCACTGCCCACGCAGAGCATAAAGATTGTCTGTTGCCCATAACACTGGGCAAAACTCATTAGTGACGATCCAGGCACTTATCTACGGCAGATTATCTGAATAAGATACACGCTCCAAATGAATAACTACCCAAAATGCATCATACCAACATTCGCTTGCAGATATAACCGTTTCCTCTTGGATATGCAGTGACACTTCAGGACGTTGTCGGTCATGTCTCTCCACAACTTCCTGTCCTTTGTAGATCTTAGTAAGCTTTGTCTTTTTGTTATCCCTCCTAATCCTTGTACTGCTAAACATGTACAGATGTTCGTTAGATAGGCAATTCACTTCTTTCATCAATTTCTCTGACCTTCAATGTAGCCTGTGTGTCATTTTTCCCAAGCACTCTTTCATTATTATATTTCAGTTGGAAAGTGTCCTGTTTGGTTTCTCTAAAACATATTTGTTCTCTCATGTACAATCAATGATGGCCGTAGTTGAAGACAATGCAGTATTATTTATTGAACAAATTTACTCATTAGTATTTCAAGATATATTTATATAATTTTGGTAAATATATATGTTAAAATGAAATGTCAGTGTTATTTTCATTTTGTCATAATTTAGACCACAATTTATCCATCGCACCCTGTATATAATATATATATATATATATATATATATATATATATATATATATATATATAATGGACTCTCCCAACTATATATATATATACATATATATATATATATATATATATATATATATATATATATATGTGTGTGTGTGTGTGTGTGTGTGTGTGTGTGTGTGTGTGTGTGTGTGTATGTATCATTCCGCAAGCATTTTATGAAAATATTAAACATATGAAAATGTTCAGATCAAAGTTCAACAAAAAATCTTGCCATGCTAAAACTTTATCGATTCACCCTCATATAGATAAATAGATTTCCTAATTTCTTTTTTTCTTTTTTTTTCTTTTTTCGTTTTTCGTTTTCCCCCAAGCAAGGGGTTACAGAGAGTTGGAGCGAGAGCCAATAGCAGTGATAGAGGAAAGGATGAAGAGAAGGATAGGGGTTATATCAAGGTTTCTGGAAACCGTCGATTGACATTACATTTGAATGGCTGGAGATTATAACAGGGAAACAGCAAAAGTGGGGAGTTCCAAAGGCGAGAAGTGCGAGACATGAAGCTATTGGAGTAGAAGAGACGGCTACATTTAACAGTTTCGACAGTGAAAGGGTAAGAGCGAAATGCCAGCCTAGTTGAACGCTTAAATTCATGAAGTCTGGGAACCAGCGAAAGCAGCTCATCGGAGCAATTACCGTGAAAGTAATTGTAAAAAAAGACAGAGGGAGACGACAGCACGTCTGTGAGAGAGCGACTGAAGACAAGATGCCAGACCAGGGTTAATTACATTGCATATACGTCTCTGGATTTTATCAAGAACCTTGAGACAAACAGAAGGGGCTCCAGACCATATATGGCAGCAATACTCCATGCAAGCGCGAATGGTTGATTTATAGATTTGAAGGATCGACTCCGGCAGGAAAATTTTATATATATATATATATATATATATATATATATATATATATATATATATATATATATATATATATACATACATACTTGTGCAAATTTTAGTTTTTCTCCATTGGGGAACCGTTTCTTGATTTCCAGGAATAAAACCAACCATTTCTTAATCCTAAACAAAAATGTTACGAATCAAAACTTTAAACTATCACAAAATATTTTTTTTAAAATCTACACAGAAACCCGACCGAAGATCTTAAAATACACATATAACAAAATTATTTCTGCAAATAATGCAGAAATGGGATATTTGAAGGTTGGTGAAATCATTGGAGAATACAAAGCGGGTTGTATCTCCGGAAAAATGAAAATTAACTTAGAACCGCATTAAGATATATCATATCAAAAATGTCTATATCTCTCCACTATCTATCAAAAATAATCAAGTGAATTATTAAATCGTATTTCTTCATACAGCTAAAACTCCACATACGTTGGATCCAAATTCTTAAATGCAATAAAGCAATAATGACATTACAGCGACATCAGATACTGAAAATATATTCGTCAACACAATAGATATTATTATAATTAAAAATAAATATACGTCGCACACATCTCCAAAAATAAAACAACTGTCTAGAAACTGCTACTAGCCTGTGTCACACATTAACCTTATACAATCACTAAAGAAATATTCACACAAACCTCTCTGCTATGGGTTCACCTATTGGTTCAATACCATTAAAATTCTATGCTAACCTTAGAAAATGAAACTGCAGAAACACCCTCAACCAACCATTTATGTTGACGATATGTTTATATAAAATATGGACAACGTCAAAATTAAAAAGAATCTTTTAAAATCACTCAGTTCTTAAATTCACATAAGAACTAAATATCAAATACAGAATTTCAGTTTACGTACAATTCGATTTGAATAAGGATAAGAACTCTTTTGACAAAGTAATAAACAAATTAATCTAGGATTAGAAAAATAACATTAATGTAAATAATAATAACATAAAAAATTAAATTATTCTACATAAATCAACTGCACAATAAGCACAAACTAAACAAAATAATTATAAGTAATCTAATACATATATCTCTCGACAAACGAAAAAAGTAAACACTGCAAAAATAAAAATCACCATTAACAATACAAAAAAGTGAAAATTTCAATAAATCATTATTGATGAATATGCTTGCCAACTTGGAGAATGTCGCTCTAATTAAAATACTAATTCAAACAACACATACATTGGTTACACAAATACTACATTATCGCGTCTGTTAACTTGCATTTATCAAATAATAACTGAAACCAATACAAATACATCAAGCAATTCCCGCAAACATTTATTGATTGAACAAAAACACTATACCACATAAAGTATTTAAAACGATTTAAAATACTAGAAGTATTAACCATAAATAAACAAGCAACCCAATATAAATAACAATCTATTCAGTTTAGGAACAAACTAAATATATTTCACCACTAAAAGTTTTACTTTAAAACAACCAATTTGCCGCTCACTGATACGGCACTCGAAAAACGACTAAAGAAACACAGTTCGTACCTGTAGACACAATCATAACTTTATTCCAGACGTTCACAGTAGAGACCTGCCGTCCATACCCCACATACTGGATCTATTCATTTCCAGTCCCTTTATATTTCACTTGTGAGGAGAAAGTTACGCTCAGATTCGTACACCAAATTGTTTTATTTGCGTAACGAAATTCCAATAGTTGCTTCCCCAATCACTACAATCTTAATCTCTTCAAGTTTAAGTTTAATATAACCTCATATTATACACTGCTTTCTCCCCCATCTAGTCCTCTACCTTGAGTGGCTCTTGGGTTTTTTGCTATAAAAACCGCAAATTTCTTCGATAATGATTTCTGGAAACCGAAGCGCTCAGAAAACAATTTATATTCAAATTCTTCCCGGAAACCAGAAAAATGATCCGAACAAAAAAATAATAAAAATTCCTTAAACAAAGACCGTTATGGGTATGATGATAAACTACATCCGCGTCCTGGGTAAGACGATAAACTACATCCAACAGCAAGGCCTCTGATCAGGAGGTTTTGAGGAGCGTGGAACCACCTCTTAATTGCTGATGTTCCCAGGTCCACCCTGACCCAGGGTAGTAGCACCTGTTAGGGTCCCAACTATGGGCAAATAGTTACCCACCGCCCAAACTCGGATCAAAACTCTATGAAAGTGTAAAAATGGGTTTTAATACCAGAAATACTTTGTATAAAAAATTAACAGCAATACAATTTTGAAAAACAAATATTACCAGCAATACATTTTTTGAAAAAAAAAAATTAACAGAAATAGATTTTTGAAGGAAAAAATATCACCAGAAATAGATTTTTGAAAAAAAAAAATTACCAACAATGAAAATTTTGTCGGCATTAAATAACCCATTGAGGCTGATACGCCGTAAAACAAAACAAACCAAACCAATTAAACAAAGAACTTTCTTTCAAAACAAGAAATAGCTACCCAAATACATACATTGTGTATCATCCAACAAAGATTAATATCGCCATTACATTTAAGTGTTACCATCCCTCATAATAAATATATATATATATATATATATATATATATATATATATATATATATATATATATATATATATATATATATATTCATGCAATTCGTTAAGAACCACAGGACTACAAAATGCCATTTTATAACAATATCTATCGCCAAAATAAATATGTAAGTCGATGCGAAACATTTCAGCTCAAATATTAATAATTCTCTTAATTTTCCCGCCAAAACCCGATCATATACTTAAATTTCCATCTTCTTCTATCCTGATTGGGAAAACGTTGAAAATATCAATAAATGTGCTTTTCTCTGCTCCAGCCCAGGCATCAGTTGGTCCTAGGGCCCCAGCAGGTCTCGTGAGTTTTATTTTTAGCAATCTTATTTCTCGATCCAATAAGGATTTGGAAGTAGACAGTTATTGTTTTGGAGTCTGCTGGCTGCTTGAAACTTAAATGACGACGTTAGGAAAACTCCATATTGCACAAAACAAAAATGGCGGACACTGAATGAATCAAAAAAAAAAAGAAAATAAAAAAAATACAAAAATAAGTTTTAAAAAAGTGAAACGAAAAAAAGACAAAGATGGATAAGTATTAGATAGCAAACATTTAATATAAAAAAGAACTCCGGAATAAATAGTGTGCAATGTTGGAAGAGGAGAAGAAAAAAATTAATGTGGGGAACTCAGAAACCTGAATGAAACAATTTAAAAAAATGAAGAGCTATGATTTGAGTCATCTTTGTATTTGGGTAAGACGATGGTTGGGGGTAGATTGATCAGCCGTAGGGGCTGGACAACACTGTGCTTCGTTTCTCGTCACTGGGAGAGGACCGGTCCCTCGACTCCGACAGTCAGTCTAATAGATTCGAAAGGGGATTACGAAAGCAGACATATTTCTTGAGGTTCAATGGTCGATTACAGTTAAAGATTTTCTTAAAGGAATTTTAAGACGGAATCGAAGGTTGTGTTTTTATTTCTCGGCATATGCGTTTGTTCTCATTGCATTCTATGTAAGCGTGATGAGGATAGAGTTATATTCGCTTGATGTATACGCGTCCAAGCATTAGTTAATGAGATGTGTGTGTGCGAATGCGTGTGTGTGTGCGCGTGCGCGTGTGTCAGAGGACGCTTTCGGGTATAAATTTCCAGGTGTGTGGGACAGCGCACGTATTCATACATTGATTCATTTGTGTGTCTTTATGTGTTTGTGTGTGTATATGTGTGTCTGTGAAGTCTTAATTAGCGTGTCTATATATATATATATATATATATATATTTGTGTGTGTGTGTGTGTGTACACTCCTTATGAAATATAAGATAATAGTTATATGTGTGTGTATGTATGTTGCGTGTATGTGTACAATTCTCATCAGATATTCTTTTACCTCTGTTTGTCTTCGTGTGTGAAATCTATTTGTGTGTATGTACACCTTATCAGATATGTGTGTGTGCGTGCGCAAAGTTCTTATTCCTGTGTTTCCCTCTGTGTGTGTAAGTTTGGGTGGCCGAGTCTGAGTGTATTCGTTAGATAGCATTGGTGTATACGTGTGTGTGTGTGCATGTGTATTTTTGTATGTGTTTCTGTATTTCTTGTCATATATATGTTTATTGGTGCGCACGTGTGAACATGTGTGCGTGTGAAATCAACTTATTGGTGTTTGCCCGTGTATGTGGGTGCGCCCGTGTATATGTATATGTGCATACACACTCCTTATCATGTATTAATATATTACAGCGTATGCATATACATGTGTGTGTGTAAAGCAAGAAGATTTGTGTATACTCATAAAAGTTCAAAACACATATTTACCGCTAACATGTACTTACAATCAGGTGCATACCAAATACATACATGTGTACATTAATGACAATCATGTGTACACCAAATACATACATGTACAAATACAAAAAAAAAAGAGAGGAATCAATATATTGACTTTTATAACTGAAGACATGCCCAAAAGTTACAAATATATCAAAATACGCTGGGGCATTGGGAGGACACACAAAAATAACACTCGCTTTTAAAAGCTTTGTGCCTGACTTGAGGTAATCAGATATAGATCGGATTTAGAATGATATACATTCATAGAATGATATTATATATATCTATTACACACACGTACACACACACACATATGTAAGTCAGCGTTGGTGTGTATGTACGAAAGTGCACGCGGGTGCCTGTATGTGTTTGCGTGTGTGTCTGTGTGTGGCAATAACTCAAATTAAATGTTCACTTATCTGTCCCTACACTGAGTTTCGCGGAGATAGTATTCACTCGTCAAGGGCCGGATAGTAAAATCGAATTTGTTTACAAAAATCATTTTTTCCTACCTTACTTTTATATTATATATATATATATATATATGCCTTAAGATTGCGTTTAAGCATGAAACAGTTACTGACGGGTGTTGACATCAATGTCCATTTTATATTTACAGAAGTTCTCTCTCTCTCTTCGTCTCTCTCTCTATAAATATGTGTGCGTGTGTCTGTGTGTGTGCGTTTGTGTGTATAAAAATAATGGCGACTCGGTTCTTTCTTACCTTAAAGCTGTTATCTGTAAAAAATAACCGAGTCGCCATTATTTTTATGCACACAAACGCACACACACAAACACACGCACACATATTTAGAGAGAGAGAGGGGAAGAGAGAGAGAGAGCTTCTGTAAATATAAAATGGACATTGATGTCAACACCCGTCAGTAACTGTTTCATGCTTAAACGCAATCTTAAGGCATATATATATATATATATATATATATATATATATATATATATATGTGTGTGTGTGTGTGTGTGTGTGTGTGTGTGTGTGTGTGTGTTTGTGTGCATGTATTAGGTGCTAATACCCTTGGCAAAGGTATGAATCCTCTTCTTTTCTCCCCCCACCTATGGGTAAATAGCATGACGGACTGGATTCTATAGCCTTGGATGGCAACTGGTTTAGGAGAACGCTGAATTCAAAAACTGCGGAGGGTCGTTTGAAGACATTGTCGCACATGATGCACCAGGTCTCTGTATTTGGCTCTTCAAAAAGTGTGATTGGTTCTGCAGAAAGACTTCACCCCTATTATCAAATCATATGTGCAGGTGTCTGGCTCTCGGTTCCTAGGAATTGAGTTGCCTGATCTTCATACGTCGTAAAAAGAATTCCCGGCAGGTCAACAGCCCGCGTCGATCCACGACCGGAGATTCCACGATATATATATATATATATATATATATATATATATATATATATATATATATATATATATATATATATATATATACAAATATAGATAACTAGATTCGTTTCGAAAAACCCTCGAATTTTTGATTTGCAAATAATCATATCAATCTCGAGAGAAAAAAAGGTTTTAAAAAAAGAAAGAGCTACAAACATGAACTACTGCCGAAAAAAATTTCACAGATGCAGGTCTGAAGCCCAAAGAAAAAACCCCGATACGAGTAAACAACTAACTAACAAAAGAGCTCAATACAACCGTAGAGCAGACCTAGATACACCTAGTGAGCCAGACAAACCTACCTAGGTTTCACCTAAACGGATCGTCAGGGAAAGTACGGCTAACGAGGCAAAAACAAACGCATATTTATAGGCGATAGCTAAAATTATACCACGTGACCAAAGAACCACAAACACAAACACCTAAGTTTTAAATATTTATTCAACAAAAATGGGGAGGGAGGGAAAAAAAAATAAAAATCACAAACATTAAGGTGGAATGACAAATAAGCGGGAAAACGTCTAATTTAGTAGCCAAGATTTTTTACGTCTACATACGTTAAGGATTTCAGTTTTGGAGTTTAATAGCTGGCTAGGTAGATCATATAAAGCTATGGCTAATTCTCCTCTGCACATAATTTACAAATTTTATGGCCTGCTTTATATTTGGGGCATTTTTTTAATATTTCCCATTTAAGGATGGGGTCTATATTATCTTCTTGTTTGGTTTTCCATACATAGGTAGATAGCGTGGTACTATGCTTAATTTTTTCGTTTTTAAAACTACTCGTGTGGTTATAATATCTTTTTTTAAATTTATCCTGAGTAGCACCTATGTATGTTTTAGGGTTAGTATCCTCGCTATTTTTGTAAATTTTCACTTGATAAGCCACATGGACAGATGTTTTTGTTTCTACAATTACAAGTAGACAGGTGACAGGTCAATCTACGAGAAAGTGTACTGCATATGTTCCAAATGTAAGTATTCAATATTGTTTTTGATTATTAGTGTTGGTGAATGCAACCTCCCGGGTGGGGGCATATATATATATATATATATATATATATATATATATGTGTGTGTGTGTGTGTGTGTGTGTATATATGTATGTATAAACCGGCAGAATAGATTACCTGCGGCCTGACGATTGCGTCCAGCAGTAAACAGCCACTGAGTGTTGACATCAATGTTCACTTTTATTTATATATATGTATATATATATATATATATATATATATATATATATATATATATTATATATATATATACTATTTACCCTGATATTTTGATTTGTGCTAAGCGTGTACCACCTAAACACTCCTATTTGACACACCTATGTCAGAATTGCATATACATCTACGATTGAAAATGGTTAAATTATGCTAGGCAATTAAAATGTTAAGATATTTTAATAAAACAGATTATCAAACGTGTACTCTTATAACTCTAGAATTAAATATCATTTAAAATGATTTAATTTCTAATTACAAATCGAAAAAGTATTAAAACAATTATTAAAAGTATTAAAACAAGTCGCGCAATTATTAGAATTAGAATTTAAATTTTGTTCTTCTAAATGTTTCATAATAAATAAGTGCGTGTTATATAAGAAGAATTAAGGAATATATTATAGAAATCATATATGCATTGCTCATATGTATATACATGCCAGTTATATGCTTTATGTATATATAAACTGACATATACAAAAGACATGTAGAGCTATATATATAGACCTAGACCGTGTAGACATAGGAACCAACACTGGATAATGACTGTCTATATTTCTGAAATAAGGTATTATGTACATATTTACATTATTCGGACTATTGTCCTCATCTTTGTTGCCATATTTATTACAACGTTTCGGTCGTTGTACGCTACGGCCTTCTTCAGGTGGTTGGAATATCAAACTGAACCCTTTATTTCGGTCGCTGGGGTAAACTGTTCTAGTTCCACGTTTCATGTCTAATGGATGTCAGTTATTAGTTATCTCCTGTTAATTCTCCTCCCCAAGTTCTCCACTGTGCCATGTGTCCTAAAGGACACATGGCACAGTGGATAAAGGCGTTACTTAGTGACAGGACCCAAAGGATGTGAGTTCAATACCCGGTTAAGGCAGTGGAGAAATTGTAGAGGGGAATTAGCAGGAGATAATTGATAACTGACATCCATTAGACATGGCATGTGGAATTAAACAGTCTACCCCAGTGAGCGAAATAAAAGGTTCAGTTCGACATTCCAACCACCTGAAGAAGGTCGGAACGTACAACAGCCGAAATGTTGTGAGAAATATGGCAACGAAGATGAGGATGATAGTCCAAATAATGTAAATAGTGTACTGCATAGTGACTATTAATTTTAAGCTTCAATGCTACCTTCACACCAATATACATATAGAGTTTATTTGGCCATCGACCTCTCCTTTATAATACGTTTTGTTGAAGAGCAAATAAGGTTCTTCGTTCATGATTTTTCTTTGTCCAATACGTTCTGAACACTGTCATCTTGCATCATATATATATATATATATATATATATATATATATATATATATATATATATATATATATATATATGTATGTATAGAAGTGTGTGTGTATTTATTTTAGGATAAAAAACATGTAAGAAGCGTTACACAACTGCAGTTGTGTTTCAAAGCATAACGATGCGTCTCCTGAGGCGATTGTAAATTACTGGCGAGTGAACGATTAATTTTGTTTCAAAAACAAAATACATTCTCATTTAATATATATATATATATATATATATATATATATATATATATATAAGGGTTGAGGGCTTTGGCCGGATCAACCAATCGAATATGACCCACGTTAAATTCAAACTAAGCGAAAAAGAAACAAATTAAAAATTATTATCTTAGAAATGTATCATGGCCAGGAGTTGACATCTAACAACAGCCAGACATTAATTTAAAGACTGATACAAATGGTTACAATAAATGTACACATGTCAGACAATCAACTTTCATAAGAAATAAAAGCAAGGGAGGAGTGGAGAGGTAATTCTTTCTCATCGTACCTATATATATATATATATATATATATATATATATGTGTGTGTGTGTGTGTGTGTGTGTGTGTGTGTGTGTGTGTGTGTGTGTGTGTGACAAATATGAAAAAATTCTCAGGTTAACTCTGAGAAATTTGTCATTTTTATTTGTCTACATGGAAAACAAAAACATACACACACACGTATATATATATATATGATATACATGATGTATAGATATACATGTGACTCATATATATATATATATGTATATACATATGTTATGTGATATATATATATACATATACATGATATATACATATATATACATGATGCATATATATATACATATAACTCATATATATATATATATATATATATATATATATATGAGTCAGGATATAAATATATATTGACCACTAATATATATATATATATATATATATATATATATATATATATATATATATATATTAGGTTGGTGCAAAAATAATGACGTAATAATGTCGTTTTTTGACGTATTTTTAACGTCAAAAAACGACATTATTACGTCAAGTCATTATTTTTGCACCAACCTCATATATATATATATACATTTATATATATATATATATATATATATATATATATATATATATATATATATATATATATATATATATATGTGGGGGGGCAATATACTGTAAGTCTATTATTAATATGATTACTAAGTTCAGCCCACCTGCCGAAGTGCAAGGAATTGTAATTAAAACTTTCAAACTCTTCGAAAATGCAGGTAAGATTTTGTTTACTAAATTTGCCCCGAATTACTCAAGGTAGAGGATAACTGAATGAGGATGTATTTGGGGCCATAAAAGGAGGGTAGCCTGAAATGTAATGTATGAGTACAGATAACGGTTGACATTGGTCTTGAGGGTTATGAATATAATGATCGTGGAAGCAACCTCTCAGGAGTTGGTTCCACAAAGGAGCGGTTCTCAGGAAAAAACCTGTTCAAGTAGTATTTCCTTCTTACCAATGGCATAGAAGGAGAATGTCTCAACTGAGGGTACTAAGGCATGTAGATACTTTAGTGGGTTCTATCTTAATTGAGTACTCAAAAATTGCAACATCGTGCCAGGTTAACTTTAGCTTAGCGAATATCAAGCCTGTATTTTCAAGTGATTATTTACCATCGGTTGCGGGGATTAAAGTTCGAGCCCAGAGAAAACGATACGATTTTTGGATGTTGATTCAAAACAAAGTGGGCCTGTCCTTCTTGAAAGAAAAGCACAATCGTTCTATTTCATATTCCCTGTCACTCTTTTGGTCACGTGCCATGAGTCGCTCCCCAGTAAATATCAATAAGCCGATAAAAGAACACAATGTAAGTATATTGTAAACCTAAACAATAAAAAGCCAACATCTTACGGCTGAAAACTGAAAATAGATGACTGCCCGATACGTTCGATATATATATATATATATATATATATATATATATATATATATATATATATATATATTACGAATATATTTATCTTTATATATATATATATATATATCTTTAATATATATATATATATATATATATATATATATATATATATATATATATATATATGTATGTATGTATGTATGTATGTATAAGGACTCAAGAATTCATATATGTGTGTATTCAGATATTTATGTATGTTTATATATATATATATATATATATATATATATATATGTATATATATATATGTGTGTGTGTGTGCGCGAGCGCGCGCCCACGCACACAAATATTTTTTTATGTATATATGTTTTTGTCTATATTCCTAAATTGATTGAATTGACGTAAGTAAATCCTATTTCAATAGAAAACAATTAAGTTTCGTCCTAAGAAACGAAAAGCTGGAAAACTATAAAAGAACATCTCCCTAAAATATCGACATTACTTGAGTTCTCCTATGTGGCCAGCAATTTACTTAATCTCTTACCAATTCGACTTACTTGGGCTTTGATATTCAGGGTTTCATTTAATAACCTGATAGATGCAGTATGTTTAATCACAGGTTAAGGTTTAGGCGCATCGTTTACGTTTCTTTTTTTCTCTTTTTATTTTCTTTCTTGCTTCTGAAATATTACTGTAATATCATAAGTCCTTGGGGACCTCCAACATTGCAGACATGTTAAACAAGAAATGTGCTGCGGGTGGTTGGTTGTACCTTTCTTTAACCCTGACAGAAAAAGTCATTACTTTCAACGTTTTCTCTGTCTTTTTTTTTTCACTTTCACTTTCACTTCCACTTTCACTTTCACTTTCACTTTCACTTTCACTTTTTCTCTTCCTTTTTTTGACTCGTTCTCTTTCACATCTTTTCCTAGATTGTTTTTTATGGAAAAATTATGAAACAAAAACGATATTCCTAAAAATGAAAACCGAACACAAGAAATAGAAGCCAATCGAAGAATCGTAAAGTTAATTGGATTATCCGGACAGCGTCTTTCATTATAAATTCCAAATGTAAAAATGGACTCAAAGAAATAAAAAAAAAATGCATTACGTACAAAGTAGTAGATTTAGATTTGGTGAGGATCTGAAAACAAATCAATGAGAGAAAAACTTGGGGTAACCGTTCCTACTAAGGAATCTGAGAAGAGAAGGGTTGGAGATTTTAAAACTCACTGGGCACTTTGCAAATATCTTACTTAAGGTTCGGAAAATGCATGAAGGAAAAAAATAATACAAAAACAAAGGAATAAATATTTTTGAGAAAATTGTAACCGGACATCGACACTGTTTAATTGCTTCAATTTACAGGATGGCGACTTGGAGGAAATACTAATTGGATAATAACATTCTCTATTATCTATTGCAAAATCAGTTTTTCTTGCATTTAGTAAGATTATAAGTAAACTATTATAATAGTCAATAGAAAGAGAGTGATGGTGTTCATGTCCAAGTCTCCTTTATTTTAACTCTGCAACAGGGCACTGACCCTGTCTAAACGTTTAATTGGATCGATTCACATGATGGCGATTTCGGGTGGTGGGGAATACTAATTGGATAATAATTATTAAAATTCTCAGGAGATGAGGTTGAATGCTTGAGAAAAAAATTAAAAAGAAACGGCTTAAAATTTATGTTTTAAAATAATAAAATAAATTGAAGAACAGTTCAAAGCAGAATCGAGCCCAGAATTAACTAGACAAGACTCTATAAAACTGAACAAAGTCAAGTTGCCAAACCCTATCCACTTTCCGCAGATAAAAAGAAAACATAATTAATATGGAGTCTGAGTTTCTTCGACCCTAGGAAATTAGATTCGAAAGTTCATTTACATTATACTATCTGTCCAAAACGTGTGTGTTCTTACAAATTATTCTAGCCAAATAGAATTTTTGAAATTATATTTGAAAGTTAGTTTACATTAGGCTATCTGTCCAAAACGTGTTTGCTCGCAGAAAGGGATGATCCAAACTAATAATAAAACACATGTTTTTTGTTAATCCCAAGACTAGAATTACATTCTGTTGATCACTCAGGAACACAATTATCTTTACAGAAAGATATCTAGAAAACAAAGAAAATACCATGTATTTAACAAGGTTTCCTAAGATTAAGACTGTAGGGTTGGAGAAATTAGATATATATCAGTGTCAATTTTTTGTGTCTGTATGAGGAATCATCAGCTTGTCGGAGAATCGGACCCAACAAAGAAGGTCGCCAGAGATTCGCTCCGGTCGTATTTCCTGTAGCCGGAGCGAAAACGAAAACAGACTCAGATAGAGCTAGTCAGAGAAGTCGGCTGGAAGCGGCCCTGAATCGTTCGTAAGACAGTCGTCGCTAACGTGTACATACATAATTCATGTGTCGGGGCGAAAATACAGACACGTGCATGACAGAAGAATTGAGTGAGATTCGACGAGCTTATTACTTTGAAGAATTGAGTATGGGTCGACTGGAAGATTATTACTTTATTTTGCGACTAGCTTTCCTAAGTCAACATCCTTCAATAGAGAACTTGATTTTGCAGTAAATAATACAGACATTTTATTCAAACAGTTTTTCTTTATATTCAATAAGCCTGTTGTTAGAGTTATCAACAATGTTATGCCTTTTATTTAAGAAGTTCTTATTCCAAACGTTGCTCTGGACACAAAGAGACAAAATTTACTACGGCCACAGGCAAGAATTATGCAATCTTATTTGTGGTACACAACGTACATAGAAGCGTCCCCACTACACTTTGACGTCAATCCCCAATATCGTAAAAGTTTTGGAAACCTGAATCAACCCTATCGAGAACACACACCGAGCCCAACTGAGGATGGAAAAGAAATCTGAATGACCAGTAAGGTCGGTATTATTCAACAAAGCTAACGGAGCTTTGCGACTGAGTGGAAAACCAGAGCCGAGATAAACATAGATGAGAGACAGGTATGTGTTGTTAGACTTGTCAACGATGAGGGTTAAAGCAGCAAAAAAGGAAGATATGGAGAGTCTTTATCGCTCACATTCTGAAGACTGAAGAAAAACATTCAATATTTTGAAACGTCTGAATATTGAGAAACCCAAAATAGAGTTTGTTTAAACAAAAGCACTGTACTGGTGAACACATTACAGAAAGCGGACAATATTTTTAACACTCTCAAGGCCAGAAACGCTTAGAATATCAAAGAAAAAGCTAATACTTGAGATAACTAGGCCCCTCTCTGCCTTACATCAACATGTGCCTTCTCGGTCTAACGTTCTCAGCTGACGTGAAGTGGAAACACTATATTGAATCCATTGCTAGGTCAGCTGAAAAGAAAATTGTTTCACTGTGTCGTCCATGCTTAGAATACTGCTGTCACATTTGGTCCGGTGCCCTTGCTATTTACCTTGATCTCCTTGATAAGATCCAAAAAAAAGTATCAGCAATATTATTGGTCCTGATCTGGCGGCTCGACTCCAGTGACTTTCCCACCACCGTAAGGTTGCTTTTCTGTGTCTTTTCTATAAATAGTTTCATGGTAATTGTTCGGATAAGCTCTTCGCTATGATACCTAAACTTTTTGGCTTTAAGCGCGATACTAGACTGGCGTGAAGAACCCAGCAAATTAAATTTGAGATGGCTAGATATAGCCGTAAGTTCTATGCTAACCGTTTCTTTTCTTGCACTTCTCGCTTGTGGGACTCCCTTCCTTCTAGGTGCATTTCAGTCAGCTTTAATCTGGAAAACATTATATGCAATGTCAATCGCTATCTACTGTCATCCTGATTACTCTTTTCTTTTTCTGCTTATTTCTTTATGTTTCTATTCCTAATTCTTCCACACCCTCTCACCCTATTGTGTCTTAGTGGCTTTACTGTCTTGCATGAGGAGATGCCGATTAAAAAAATACCTTTTGTAGTTCATCTTTCTTTTCTATGTCTGTTATCAACACTTTGTCATTTGCATATCTTATGTTGTTAGGATTGTGATATGACAGCAGATCTATATTTTGTTGAAATACAATACTGTACGGGCGAATATTTTACGGAAAGCGAACAGTATTGTTAACATTCTTCTAGAAATGTTTAGAGAACCGGAAAAAACTAAAGTCATTTTCTAATAAAAGTTCAATAACAATTACTAATCAAAAGAATGAGGTAAGGTTGAGCTTTTGTATCTTTTTTCTCAAAGGCATTTATGGCGTCATAAATCATTTTATCAGAGCTGCACTCCAGAATATTCTTATCTTATCTCTGCTTGTATCTTCTCATCCTCTTTCTTTAACCCTTCCAAAGTTCGCTGACTGGCCATTTTTGTGTTTTTAATCTAAATGTTATAAAAACATGGATTAGTTTCATAGGCAAATCTGGAATAAGCATTGCACAACTATTCTCTACTAGATCCTCTCGTTTAGCTTTCTTTTGCTCTATCTCTTGCTAAAGAATTCTAATGTATCGCTATTTTCACACCTTTAAATCTTTAACAGTCTTAGGGACCCTTTGTGCATTGTTTCTTATACTGTCGTAGGTCGGTCTCTCCATTTCTGTGAGTCTTGAATTCCATATGCTCTCTTTCCTTATTATGTGTGCCAGGAATGTAATCTGTCTCTTTTTGATTGTAAGTATACACAGATAGTTATAATTATTGACACAGTTCAATAAAGAGTAGTTTTGTAGGTATAATTATTAGGTTGTTCGGAAAATAATGTTCCATCTTAGAATCAACTTTCATTCGTGGATTAATATCATTAAACACTGTCAAAATGAGAACCCGAAACATCTATACATTTCTAACATCGTGTTACAAATTTTTTTATGCATTTACAATAAAACTCTGAAATCTTTGAATGCAGTTTCTGCATCTTCTTTGCAACGAAATGTCATTTTTCAGAAAATATTATCAAAATGGTTGAAAAAGTGGTAGTCAGTGGGTGAGAGATCATGGTGGGGTCCATATCTCAAGTTAGTGAGCTTCTACAGTGTCATCTTAGCAACATGTGGCCGAGCATTATCATGAAGCAGGATTGGACAGGTATCTGTTGCATTTTGTTTAACTGAATGTACATTACATACAGTTGATGGCAGTAAATTCCTGCAGTCAAGCTCTGGTGAAATTCCAAAAATCAGAAATGGATAACGCCAGTCGCAGACCACCATAATCTTCAGTTGATGGAATTTCGGTTTTGGAAAATGTTTCGATCCACCGTCATAATCAAGCGATTGAGCTGACCGAAGAGTTAATTGTGATGAAATCTATTGTAACAATAGATCTCATCACAATTCCATATTCGATCAAGAGATCGATCATTCGTATTTTGCAGATGCAGCATCACACAACTTCAAAGTTCATGTGGAACCCGTTTATCATGTTTCTCCGCCTAAACAATTTTCTTGAGATGGTCCAAACAGAATAAATGTGGAAAAATCCAATTTTATGGCACAGAACCGAGAGAAAAGTCTTAGTTGCGTTCAGTGATTATTTTAATTATGTGGAGAATGAAGGAAGTTAATTTCTGATCAGCTTTCCTCTAAGGTACCTAGACTTTGTGGAATTACGCACAGTACACGATTCACAGCAAGGTGTCATTTTATCGTTGAAATGGCTATATGTAACCGTAAGTTCTATGCTAACAGTTTCTTCACTCGCATTTCTCGCTTGGGAAACTCTCTTCCGGCTTATTGCTTTCCAGTCAACTTTGATCTTCAAAGATTTTAGTACAATGTCAATCGCTATCTTCTGTCTTAATTCTCGTTCATTTTTATTATTCTCTCTCCTTCATAGCATTTTCTTCATATTCTTTAACACTCAGTAACCCCTTGAGTGTTAGTGGCCGTATTACCTTGCTTGGTGTGAAGTGATTAAAAATATCATCAGACAATCAGCTTAATGAGGCATATAACAAAACTTATCATTCGAATGAATACAGCACACAGCAGAATTAGGCAGTAGGACAAGAACAGTGTGGGTTCGTTAAAAACACTGGAACAAGGAATATAATATTGGGACGTCCCCCCGGTGTCGCTGCGCCAAATGTGACGTCTGCCTAGCCGCGTCCGTCGTGCTATCATGTCCTGTGATGACTAACTGGCTTGGTATTGGTCGCGGCACCAAATGTGACGTTCTAACCTTTTGGTGATTCGGATGGGAATCTGGTTAGATTCGGTATCAGCCTTGTCGTCCCCAGCTCATCTCCAACGTCTGGTTACCGAAGTAACTGTTTTGATTTCCAGTCTAATCTACCCACGTTGTGAATTGATCTTAGGCAGACGAAATCAATCAGTCGCTGGGCCATAATGCAAGCCGAGTTTGATCAAGGGCAACGCCGCACAAGTATATGCAAAAGAAAATAAAATAATAACTCGAAAAGTTCAAATACGTTAAAAAAGGATAACAATATTTTACATATGGTTGCTGAATACAGAACTGCGTCTTCTTCCCAACCCGCTATATGGATTCGTGACACTTTGGGTTTGTTAGGCGAGTCTTAACATCTAAGTTGTTTGTTCTTTAAGAAACTGGTTCTTGGTGTATCTTCAGGCGATATTCGTAAAACTTGTTTTGGTGGTGTGAGTCTAAGTCGTTCTTCAAAAATAAATTGTTCTTGGCTAGAAGTTGAGTTCGGAATTGCGTGAATCTTAGTCAGCTTCTGCGAGGCGGGTCTTCAGAGCTCTCAGCTCACTGCAACTGCTTGCCTGTCTGTCTCCAACCCCAACTGCGAACTTCACTCAACTTAACTGGAACTCGAACTGAACTGGTTTTCACTCGCTGCGACTCTGCTTATATGGACGCCGACCAAAACCAGGGTGGGCTTGTCGGAGTTTGAGGTTCCTTGATAATTCTAAACCCACAATCCACTTCTTTGTTTTCGGTCAGGAAAATTTTATTATTTTCCATTTTTGGAAGTCTTTCGTCTTCCCATCTTCTTCTGTTCTCATATTGGTATCTCACCATGCCCTCAGAGGGTGTCAACGGGTTTCCCCTCTCTCTCACAGTGGCATCTCACACCTATCCCTTCAGAGGGGCGCAACAGGCCTCCCCTCCCTCTTCACATGATTACCTCCGCCTAACGCTCATGCCACCATCCAGCCAATGGGCGCTCAGCGCCGTGGGTGTGGCCAGACTAGCCTCGGTTTAAAAAATCTTGCTCAAAGAAAAAAAAAATTATCTTCCCTTTTTTTTTTCTTTTCTTTCCTTTCTTCGAGAAGACCTCACACCCTAGACTCTTATCTTAACCGAATCACCAGGAATTCGTCAATCAGCTTTTCGCCAGCATCAAGTGGGTGGCCATTTGGACGTATTTGCATTCTTGGCGCCAATTACTGATCCGATAAAATAGTTTCGCTATCATAGCCAGCCCTGACGATAAACAGATGTTCCTCTCAATGATATTCTGCATATAGACAAAGGCTTAACCTTTTCTTCATGGTGGTCTTTTGCTTTTCTCGGACAGTGCGTGCTTAATTAATTTTTATTTTTATCTCTTTAGAATTCTGCGGGAGGTAACTTGTCCAAATTAAAAATTCTCTTTACCATTGCCATGGGCAGATTGGACATATTTTACTCTCCGCCCCGTAACATAAATCAGATTAAATTCTGTGTTTTACTTTCTCGACAATGGAAATAAAAATCTTACCACTTTTCCTTGTCAGAAAAATAACACCGCTTAGTGTCCTTTTCGTGATGGCTTCTTATCACCTAAATTTAATTCTCGCCTTTCTTTTTTCTTCTTTCTTTCTAGCGATGTAAATAGTGTCACAATATTTATGATATCAAAAAAATCAATACAAATGCAGAAGGATGTGTACCTGTGTTGCTAGATTATACAAAAGGGTTTAATCAAGTATGTCACAAAGAATTGTTGAAACGGCCAGGTAATCTTGATCCTATGTAGGAAGGATATTAGAATAATCGAGAACTTATACTGGGAGCACAACGTCTGCATACAGAGAACAAATGAGTTTAGTAAACATATATAATATAAAGGTTGTGTAAAACAAGAATGTGTCTTCTTGCCGAACTTATACAATCCATACAGTGAGGCGATTCTGAGGAAAGTACAAGTCCTACCAGGATTCATTATTGCCGACCACAATCTTAACAACACAAGTTGTAGATGACGCAGTATTCATAGCATACACAGAAAGCAAAGTACAAAATTACCTACTGACTGTAATGAAGAAAAGCGAGAAGAAAGGACTAAACATCAGTTGCAAGAAGACAGAATGCATGTTTGTTAGCTAACGGAACAGCCCAACATGCAAAGTACATCTTGGAGATACCAAAATCAAACAAGTGCAACGTTTTAAATATCTGGGAATTGTTTTATAAAGGACGGAAAGTAAAAAAATCCGAAGACGCATTGGGGTAAGGAAAAGATGCCTTCCAAAACCTAAACAAAGTATTAATAAAAGGAAAAATTTTGTTAGTAACAAATAAACGAATATTGAAATGTGATGTCATATCAGTCCTCCTATATGGTAGTGGACACGAGACAATCTCCTCACAGATGAAGAAGAGACTTCAAACAACAGAAAAGTGGCTCTACAAAAGAATGTAGAGAATACCATGGACTAAACATCTGATCCCACGGTGAAAGAAATGGAAGCAAAAAGGACACTTACACTTAACGTCTTGAAGAGACAGTTCTAAAGTACATAATGAGGAAAGGCTTGAAAAATTTGATACTCATATGACAGATAAAAGGCAAGAGGGACAAGGTAAAACAATGTATAACCTACCTAGCGAACTTAAATGAATGGATGGCAGAACAAGGCTTAAGACACTATTTACATTGTTCGGATTACTGTCTTCATCTTTGTCACCATATTTATTACAACGTTTCGGCTGTTGTACGCTATGGCCTTCTTCGGGTGAGTGGAATGTCGAACTGAACCCTTTATTTCGCTCACTGTGGTAGACTGTTCTAGTTCCACGTGCCATGTTTAATGGATGTCTGTTGTCAGTTATCTCCTGTTAATTCCCCTCTCCAAGTTCTCCACTGCCTTAACCGGGTATTGAACTCACACTCTTTGGATCTTGTTACTGGATCTAAACAACGCCTTTATTCAGTGTGCCATGTGTCCTTGAGGACATCTGTGTATGAATTTCTGAGTATTATAAACCTAATTTCTCAGAAATCATTTTTTACCAGTGCTCATATTGCAATTATTACTGTTATCATTACATATTTTTATCAGAGCTCATTTTGCAATTTTTGTTGTTATTATTGCTTTTCTCTGGCACTCCTTATTACTGGTTCCCATATTGTATTCATTTCTATGCTTGGTCAGCTCAGGATATTTTTGTGGCCTAGCATATAATATGGCGACAAAGATGAGGACAATAGTCCGAATAATGTAAATAGTGTACATAATACCTCATCTCAGAAATATAGACAGATACTGAAAGGCCGAAGCGTTGTAATAAATATGGCGACAAAGATGAAGACAAAAGTCCGAATAATGTAAATAGTGTACATAATACCTCATCTCAGAAATATAGACAGATACTGAGGGTTTAAGACAGATAACAAAAATGACAGAAATTATTAAGAGATACAAAAGACATTAAATTTTTGGGAGCCATGATGGCCAACGTCCTGAGAGGACACGGCACTTAAAAGAAGAAAAATTCAACCCCAAAATTATCGCCCAAGAGGCGATGGAGTCATGCCTATCAAAATTTCACTTGTACGAATTGTACGCAGTTTGAACTCGGAGCGTCAACTCCATTTTCTGTACTGTGAACCATTAGTGCACACCTTCCCATCAGCACACAAAAGTGTATTTGGCACGCTGTTAGCTATCATATACCGTCGCTAAAACTGAAGACACCTAGAAGATATTGTCAAAAACAACAAGTCCCCATGATGTTGATTCTGATTCTGTCTAAAAACATTATTCAGGAAGATCATCATCAACTGGGATTCTGCCAGGTTTGAAGAATGTTTGCAATGACTCTCATCTGGAAATGAAAACCACAACTATGTTATTTCTAAAACTCTTTTTAATTATTGTTAACTCAAAACAATGTGCCAGAGGCGTTAGAGTTGAAATGTTTTCACGTGTAGCTAAAGCAGGGCTTCCCAACCCAGGTGATATCGCCGACCTGTGGGCGATTTTTACACTCGGGGGTGGGGCGATGAGTAAGTGAACAGAAAATGGTCGGCGATTGGAAATTTTGGTAGGTGATATAGGATTTGAAATATTAAAAAGGTATTTCAACATATGCTGACCGGAAAAAAATATGAGATAAAAAAATAGGGAGATATTCAAAGAACCTGAATAACAAAGTCACAAACAAAAACTGGGAGCTAGATGAGAATAACTGTCGCTTTCCTAGGAAAAATATCGCCGCAAATATCAAATATTCGGATATTTTCTAATTTTGAGAATTCAAATATTTCTTCAGACTAAATAATATTTTTTCGGATATAAATCAGATAAAGGAAAACCAAGAACAACAACAAAAAATATTTCATGACTATTGTCCTCATCTTTGTCGCCATATTTATTACAACTTTTCGGCCTTTCAGTATCTGTCTGTTAGTTGCTAGTAGCATATATACTTTTTAATTTTATAATTATGAACAAAAAGAGCTTAATTTTTTTTGTTAAAACTTACATTTGTTAATCCTAACCATAAAATTAAATTATATAGTTTTCAATGGTCATTTTTTGAGAGTTCAACAAGCAAGAAGGGCAAGAGAAGAAACTTACACTTAGTAATATCAACAGTAAAATGAGACCTAACTGGCAATCTAGTACTACACTTTAATTCATGAAGTCAAAGTATCAAAGAGAAAGCTCATCAGAACAATTACCATGTTAATATTTATAGAAAAATAACAAGGACGCTTCGTTATGGCAATGCAAAAGTGATTGATACCGAGGTGCCAGGTCAGGACTGAGGAGATTGCTTATTACTATAAACATATTTTTATAGAAATGTAAACATACAAGCACAACAGCCCTCATAAAGTCTTTCACATCATCCCATGTTGTGTTTCGATTTTCATTTGCATTGGGATGCATAAAAGAAAACTAAGAAACTCCTGATTTGCATTTACAAGGGAACAAAAGGTGAAATAACATCATAGCAAGAAAGGAAAATACAAATGGTTTCAATAAATTTGGTTATTTATTTATGGATTCACCTGGAACAGTCTGCGGGTAGATAGGTGACAATTATGACATCTTTGCTGCTACTTCTATCTTTCTTTCATGACAGACTAACGGACCAAATTTTCCCTTCAGCCAGCAAGAATTCCAACTCTTTCCTACCATTTCTCTACTTGTCTCTACATCAGAATACACAGATTCCAACCGACCATTCTATTATGTAATCTGACTATATAAAAACTTGTAACCGAAACTTGCCACCATCCAGTTGAATGGCACTTAATTTTACTGTCTACACCGGGCTTTCCCAACCTGGGTGATATCACACACCAATGGGGGATTTCAACTGTTGGATGGGTGATGAGCACCTGAACAACAAATGGGGAGGCAATTGGAAATTTTGGTGGACAATATAGGATTTTGAGTATTAAAAAAGATATTTCAACAAAAAAAAATTATATTGCACGGAGATACGCAAATAACCTGTATATATAAAAAAAAAAACAAGCAAAAAATCAGGAATCTAAATGGAAATAACTGAGTCAAAGTCCTAGATAAGATATAAATATATCTACAAACAACAAATATCTTGGTATTTTCTATAGTTTGGAGAAGGCTCATTAATATTCAAATAGTTCTTAACATTTTTTCAGATATAAATCCGATAAGGAGAAAACCAAGAACAACAAAAAAAATAGGGAGGCTAAATGGAAATAATTGAGTCATATTCCGAGATAAGATATAAATATATCTACAAACAACAAATATCTTGGTATTTTCTATAGTTTGGAGAAGGCCCATTAATATTCAAATAGTTCTTAACATTTTTTCAAATATAAATCAGATAAGGGAAAACCAAGAACGACAAAAAAATAGGGAGGCTAAATGGAAATAATTGAGTCATATTACGAGATAAGATATAAATATATCTACAAACAACAAATATCTTGGTATTTTCTATAGTTTGGAGAAGGCTCATTAATATTCAAATAGTTCTTAACATTTTTTCAGATATAAATCAGATAAGGGAAAACCAAGAACAACAAAAAAATAGGGTGGCTAAATGGAAATAATTGAGTCATATTCCGAGATAAGATATAAATATATCTACAAACAACAAATATCTTGGTATTTTCTATAGTTTGGAGAAGGCCCATTAATATTGAAATAGTTCTTAACATTTTTTCAGATATAAATCCGATAAGGGGAAAACCAAGAACAACAAAAAAATAGGGAGGCTAAATGGAAACAATTGAGTCATATTCCGAGATAAGATATAAATATATCTACAAACAACAAATATCTTGGTATTTTCTGTAGTTTGGAGAAGGCCCATTAATATTCAAATAGTTCTTAACATTTTTTCAGATATAAATCCGATAAGGGGAAAACCAAGAACAACAAAAAAAATAGGGAGGCTAAATGGAAATAATTGAGTCATATTCCGAGATAAGATATAAATATATCTACAAACAACAAATATCTTGGTATTTTCTATAGTTTGGAGAAGGCCCATTAATATTCAAATAGTTCTTAACATTTTTTCAGATATAAATCAGATAAGGGAAAACCAAGAACAACAAAAAAATAGGGAGTCTAAATGAAAATAATTGAGTTATATTCCGAGATAAGATATAAATATATCTACAAACAACAAATATCTTGATATTTTCTATAGTTTGGAGAAGGCTCATTAATATTATATAGTTCTTAACATTTTTTCAGATATAAATCAGATAAGGGGAAAACCAAGAACAACAAAAAAATAGGGAGTCTAAATGAAAATAATCGAGTCATATTCCGAGATAAGATATAAATATATCTACAAACAACAAATATCTTGGTATTTTCTATAGTTTGGAGAAGGCTCATTAATATTCAAATAGTTCTTAACATTTTTCAGATATAAATCAGATAAGGGGAAAACCAAGAACAACAAAAAAAATAGGGTGGCTAAATGGAAACAATTGAGTCATATTCCGAGATAAGATATAAATATATCTACAAACAACAAATATCTTGGTATTTTCTATAGTTTGGAGAAGGCTCATTAATATTCAAATAGTTCTTAACATTTTTTCAGATATAAATCCGATAAGGGGAAAACCAAGAACAACAAAAAAATAGGGAGGCTAAATGAAAATAATTGAGTTATATTCCGAGATAAGATATAAATATATCTACAAACAACAAATATCTTGGTATTTTCTATAGTTTGGAGAAGGCTCATTAATATTCAAATAGTTCTTAACATTTTTTCAGATATAAATCAGATAAGGGGAAAACCAAGAACAACAAAAAAATAGGGAGTCTAAATGAAAATAATTGAGTTATATTCCGAGATAAGATATAAATATATCTACAAACAACAAATATCTTGGTATTTTCTATAGTTTGGAGAAGGCTCATTAATATTCAAATAGTTCTTAACATTTTTTCAGATATAAATCCGATAAGGGGAAAACCAAGAACAACAAAAAAATAGGGAGGCTAAATGGAAATAATTGAGTCATATTCCGAGATAAGATATAAATATATCTACAAACAACAAATATCTTGGTATTTTCTATAGTTTGGAGAAGGCTCATTAATATTCAAATAGTTCTTAACATTTTTTCAGATATAAATCCGATAAGGGGAAAACCAAGAACAACAAAAAAATAGGGAGGCTAAATGGAAATAATTGAGTCATATTCCGAGATAAGATATAAATATATCTACAAACAACAAATATCTTGGTATTTTCTATAGTTTGGAGAAGGCTCATTAATATTCAAATAGTTCTTAACATTTTTTCAGATATAAATCCGATAAGGGGAAAACCAAGAACAACAAAAAAATAGGGAGGCTAAATGGAAATAATTGAGTCATATTCCGAGATAAGATATAAATATATCTACAAACAACAAATATCTTGGTATTTTCTATAGTTTGGAGAAGGCCCATTAATATTCAAATAGTTCTTAACATTTTTTCAGATATAAATCCGATAAGGGAAAACCAAGAACAACAAAAAAAATAGGGTAGCTAAATGGAAATAATTGAGTCATATTCCGAGATAAGATATAAATATATCTACAAACAACAAATATCTTGGTATTTTCTATAGTTTGGAGAAGGCTCATTAATATTCAAATAGTTCTTAACATTTTTTCAGATATAAATCCGATAAGGGGAAAACCAAGAACAACAAAAAAATAGGGAGGCTAAATGGAAATAATTGAGTCATATTCCGAGATAAGATATAAATATATCTACAAACAACAAATATCTTGGTATTTTCTATAGTTTGGAGAAGGCCCATTAATATTCAAATAGTTCTTAACATTTTTTCAGATATAAATCCGATAAGGGGAAAACCAAGAACAACATAAAAATAGGGAGGCTAAATGGAAATAATTGAGTCATATTCCGAGATAAGATATAAATATATCTACAAACAACAAATATCTTGGTATTTTCTATAGTTTGGAGAAGGCCCATTAATATTCAAATAGTTCTTAACATTTTTTCAGATATAAATCAGATAAGGGAAAACCAAGAACAACAAAAAAAATAGGGTGGCTAAATGGAAATAATTGAGTCATATTCCGAGATAAGATATAAATATATCTACAAACAACAAATATCTTGGTATTTTCTATAGTTTGGAGAAGGCTCATTAATATTCAAATAGTTCTTAACATTTTTTCAGATATAAATCCGATAAGGGGAAAACCAAGAACAACAAAAAAATAGGGAGGCTAAATGGAAATAATTGAGTCATATTCCGAGATAAGATATAAATATATCTACAAACAACAAATATCTTGGTATTTTCTATAGTTTGGAGAAGGCCCATTAATATTCAAATAGTTCTTAACATTTTTTCAGATATAAATCAGATAAGGGAAAACCAAGAACAACAAAAAAAATAGGGAGTCTAAATGAAAATAATTGAGTCATATTCCGAGATAAGATATAAATATATCTACAAACAACAAATATCTTGGTATTTTCTATAGTTTGGAGAAGGCTCATTAATATTCAAATAGTTCTTAACATTTTTACAGATATAAATCAGATAAGGCAAAACCAAGAACAACAAAAAAATAGGGAGTCTAAATGAAAATAATTGAGTCATATTCCGAGATAAGATATAAATATATCTACAAACAACAAATATCTTGGTATTTTCTATAGTTTGGAGAAGGCCCATTAATATTCAAATAGTTCTTAACATTTTTTCAGATATAAATCAGATAAGGGAAAGCCAAGAACAACAAAAAAATAGGGTAGCTAAATGGAAATAATTGAGTTATATTCCGAGATAAGATATAAATATATCTACAAACAACAAATATCTTGGTATTTTCTATAGTTTGGAGAAGGCTCATTAATATTCAAATAGTTCTTAACATTTTTTCAGATATAAATCAGATAAGGGGAAAACCAAGAACAACAAAAAAATAGGGAGTCTAAATGAAAATAATTGAGTTATATTCCGAGATAAGATATAAATATATCTACAAACAACAAATATCTTGGTATTTTCTATAGTTTGGAGAAGGCTCATTAATATTCAAATAGTTCTTAACATTTTTTCAGATATAAATCCGATAAGGGGAAAACCAAGAACAACAAAAAAATAGGGAGGCTAAATGGAAATAATTGAGTCATATTCCGAGATAAGATATAAATATATCTACAAACAACAAATATCTTGGTATTTTCTATAGTTTGGAGAAGGCTCATTAATATTCAAATAGTTCTTAACATTTTTTCAGATATAAATCCGATAAGGGGAAAACCAAGAACAACAAAAAAATAGGGAGGCTAAATGGAAATAATTGAGTCATATTCCGAGATAAGATATAAATATATCTACAAACAACAAATATCTTGGTATTTTCTATAGTTTGGAGAAGGCTCATTAATATTCAAATAGTTCTTAACATTTTTTCAGATATAAATCCGATAAGGGGAAAACCAAGAACAACAAAAAAATAGGGAGGCTAAATGGAAATAATTGAGTCATATTCCGAGATAAGATATAAATATATCTACAAACAACAAATATCTTGGTATTTTCTATAGTTTGGAGAAGGCCCATTAATATTCAAATAGTTCTTAACATTTTTTCAGATATAAATCCGATAAGGGAAAACCAAGAACAACAAAAAAAATAGGGTAGCTAAATGGAAATAATTGTGTCATATTCCGAGATAAGATATAAATATATCTACAAACAACAAATATCTTGGTATTTTCTATAGTTTGGAGAAGGCTCATTAATATTCAAATAGTTCTTAACATTTTTTCAGATATAAATCCGATAAGGGGAAAACCAAGAACAACAAAAAAATAGGGAGGCTAAATGGAAATAATTGAGTCATATTCCGAGATAAGATATAAATATATCTACAAACAACAAATATCTTGGTATTTTCTATAGTTTGGAGAAGGCCCATTAATATTCAAATAGTTCTTAACATTTTTTCAGATATAAATCCGATAAGGGGAAAACCAAGAACAACATAAAAATAGGGAGGCTAAATGGAAATAATTGAGTCATATTCCGAGATAAGATATAAATATATCTACAAACAACAAATATCTTGGTATTTTCTATAGTTTGGAGAAGGCCCATTAATATTCAAATAGTTCTTAACATTTTTTCAGATATAAATCAGATAAGGGAAAACCAAGAACAACAAAAAAAATAGGGTGGCTAAATGGAAATAATTGAGTCATATTCCGAGATAAGATATAAATATATCTACAAACAACAAATATCTTGGTATTTTCTATAGTTTGGAGAAGGCTCATTAATATTCAAATAGTTCTTAACATTTTTTCAGATATAAATCCGATAAGGGGAAAACCAAGAACAACAAAAAAATAGGGAGGCTAAATGGAAATAATTGAGTCATATTCCGAGATAAGATATAAATATATCTACAAACAACAAATATCTTGGTATTTTCTATAGTTTGGAGAAGGCCCATTAATATTCAAATAGTTCTTAACATTTTTTCAGATATAAATCAGATAAGGGAAAACCAAGAACAACAAAAAAAATAGGGAGTCTAAATGAAAATAATTGAGTCATATTCCGAGATAAGATATAAATATATCTACAAACAACAAATATCTTGGTATTTTCTATAGTTTGGAGAAGGCTCATTAATATTCAAATAGTTCTTAACATTTTTACAGATATAAATCAGATAAGGCAAAACCAAGAACAACAAAAAAATAGGGAGTCTAAATGAAAATAATTGAGTCATATTCCGAGATAAGATATAAATATATCTACAAACAACAAATATCTTGGTATTTTCTATAGTTTGGAGAAGGCCCATTAATATTCAAATAGTTCTTAACATTTTTTCAGATATAAATCAGATAAGGGAAAGCCAAGAACAACAAAAAAATAGGGTAGCTAAATGGAAATAATTGAGTCATATTCCGAGATAAGATATAAATATATCTACAAACAACAAATATCTTGGTATTTTCTATAGTTTGGAGAAGGCCCATTAATATTCAAATAGTTCTTAACATTTTTTCAGATATAAATCAGATAAGGGAAAACCAAGAACAACAAAAAAATAGGGAGGCTAAATGGAAATAATTCAGTCATATTTCGAGATAAGATATAAATATATCTACAAACAACAAATATCTTGGTATTTTCTATAGTTTGGAGAAGGCTCATTAATATTCAAATAGTTCTTAACATTTTTTCAGATATAAATCAGATAAGGGAAAACCAAGAACAACAAAAAATAGGGTAGCTAAATGGAAATAATTGAGTCATATTCCGAGATAAGATATAAATATATCTACAAACAACAAATATCTTGGTATTTTCTATAGTTTGGAGAAGGCTCATTAATATTCAAATAGTTCTTAACATTTTTTCAGATATAAATCAGATAAGGGAAAACCAAGAACAACAAAAAAAATAGGGAGGCTAAATGGAAATAATTGAGTCATATTCCGAGATAAGATATAAATATATCTACAAACAACAAATATCTTGGTATTTTCTATAGTTTGGAGAAGGCTCATTAATATTCAAATAGTTCTTAAAATTTTTTCAGATATAAATCAGGTAAGGGAAAACCAAGAACAACAAAAAATAGGGAGGCTAAATGGAAATAATTGAGTCATATTCCGAGATAAGATATAAATATATCTACAAACAACAAATATCTTGGTATTTTCTATAGTTTGGAGAAGGCTCATTAATATTCAAATAGTTCTTAAAATTTTTTCAGATATAAATCAGATAAGGGAAAACCAAGAACAACTAAAAAATAGGGTGGCTAAATGGAAATAATTGAGTCATATTCCGAGATAAGATATAAATATATCTACAAACAACATATATCTTGGTATTTTCTATAGTTTGGAGAAGGCTCATTAATATTCAAATAGTTCTTAAAATTTTTTCAGATATAAATCAGGTAAGGGAAAACCAAGAACAACAAAAAATAGGGAGGCTAAATGGAAATAATTGAGTCATATTCCGAGATAAGATATAAATATATCTACAAACAACATATATCTTGGTATTTTCTATAGTTTGGAGAAGGCTCATTAATATTCAAATAGTTCTTAACATTTTTTCAGATATAAATCCGATAAGGGGAAAACCAAGAACAACAAAAAAATAGGGAGGCTAAATGGAAATAATTTAGTCATATTCCGAGATAAGATATAAATATATCTACAAACAACATATATCTTGGTATTTTCTATAGTTTGGAGAAGGCTCATTAATATTCAAATAGTTCTTAACATTTTTTCAGATATAAATCCGATAAGGGGAAAACCAAGACCAACAAAAAAATAGGGAGGCTAAATGGAAATAATTTAGTCATATTCCGAGATAAGATATAAATATATCTACAAACAACAAATATCTTGGTATTTTCTATAGTTTGGAAAAGGCTCATTAATATTCAAATAGTTCTTAACATTTTTTTCAGATATAAATCCGATAAGGGGAAAACCAAGAATAACAAAAAAATAGGGAGGCTAAATGGAAATAATTGAGTCATATTCCGAGATAAGATATAAATATATCTACAAACAACAAATATCTTGGTATTTTCTATAGTTTGGAGAAGGCTCATTAATATTCAAATAGTTCTTAACATTTTTTTCAGATATAAATCCGATAAGGGGAAAACCAAGAACAACAAAAAAATAGGGAGGCTAAATGGAAATAATTGAGTCATATTCCGAGATAAGATATAAATATATCTACAAACAACAAATATCTTGGTATTTTCTATAGTTTGGAGAAGGCGCATTAATATTCAACTAGTTCTTAACATTTTTTTCAGATATAAATCCGATAAGGGGAAAACCAAGAACAACAAAAAAATAGGCAGGCTAAATGGAAATAATTGAGTCATATTCCGAGATAAGATATAAATATATCTACAAACAACAAATATCTTAGTATTTTATATAGTTTGGAGAAGGCTCATTAATATTCAAATAGTTCTTAACATTTTTTCGGATATAAATCCGATAAGGGGAAAACCAAGAACAACAAAAAAATAGGGAGGCTAAATGGAAATAATTGAGTCATATTCCGAGATAAGATATAAATATATCTACAAACAACAAATATCTTGGTATTTTCTATAGTTTGGAGAAGGCCCATTAATATTCAAATAGTTCTTAACATTTTTTCAGATATAAATCAGATAAGGGAAAACCAAGAACAACAAAAAAAATAGGGAGTCTAAATGAAAATAATTGAGTCATATTCCGAGATAAGATATAAATATATCTACAAACAACAAATATCTTGGTATTTTCTATAGTTTGGAGAAGGCTCATTAATATTCAAATAGTTCTTAACATTTTTACAGATATAAATCAGATAAGGCAAAACCAAGAACAACAAAAAAATAGGGAGTCTAAATGAAAATAATTGAGTCATATTCCGAGATAAGATATAAATATATCTACAAACAACAAATATCTTGGTATTTTCTATAGTTTGGAGAAGGCCCATTAATATTCAAATAGTTCTTAACATTTTTTCAGATATAAATCAGATAAGGGAAAGCCAAGAACAACAAAAAAATAGGGTAGCTAAATGGAAATAATTGAGTCATATTCCGAGATAAGATATAAATATATCTACAAACAACAAATATCTTGGTATTTTCTATAGTTTGGAGAAGGCCCATTAATATTCAAATAGTTCTTAACATTTTTTCAGATATAAATCAGGTAAGGGAAAACCAAGAACAACAAAAAAATAGGGAGGCTAAATGGAAATAATTCAGTCATATTTCGAGATAAGATATAAATATATCTACAAACAACAAATATCTTGGTATTTTCTATAGTTTGGAGAAGGCTCATTAATATTCAAATAGTTCTTAACATTTTTTCAGATATAAATCAGATAAGGGAAAACCAAGAACAACAAAAAATAGGGTAGCTAAATGGAAATAATTGAGTCATATTCCGAGATAAGATATAAATATATCTACAAACAACAAATATCTTGGTATTTTCTATAGTTTGGAGAAGGCCCATTAATATTCAAATAGTTCTTAACATTTTTTCAGATATAAATCAGATAAGGGAAAACCAAGAACAACAAAAAAAATAGGGTGGCTAAATGGAAAAAATTGAGTCATATTCCGAGATAAGATATAAATATATCTACAAACAACAAATATCTTGGTATTTTCTATAGTTTGGAGAAGGCCCATTAATATTCAAATAGTTCTTAACATTTTTTCAGATATAAATCCGATAAGGGGAAAACCAAGAACAACAAAAAAATAGGGAGGCTAAATGGAAACAATTGAGTCATATTCCGAGATAAGATATAAATATATCTACAAACAACAAATATCTTGGTATTTTCTGTAGTTTGGAGAAGGCCCATTAATATTCAAATAGTTCTTAACATTTTTTCAGATATAAATCCGATAAGGGGAAAACCAAGAACAACAAAAAAATAGGGAGGCTAAATGGAAACAATTGAGTCATATTCCGAGATAAGATATAAATATATCTACAAACAACAAATATCTTGGTATTTTCTGTAGTTTGGAGAAGGCCCATTAATATTCAAATAGTTCTTAACATTTTTTCAGATATAAATCCGATAAGGGGAAAACCAAGAACAACAAAAAAATAGGGAGGCTAAATGGAAACAATTGAGTCATATTCCGAGATAAGATATAAATATATCTACAAACAACAAATATCTTGGTATTTTCTATAGTTTGGAGAAGGCCCATTAATATTCAAATAGTTCTTAACATTTTTTCAGATATAAATCAGGTAAGGGAAAACCAAGAACAACAAAAAAATAGGGAGGCTAAATGGAAATAATTGAGTCATATTCCGAGATAAGATATAAATATATCTACAAACAACATATATCTTGGTATTTTCTATAGTTTGGAGAAGGCTCATTAATATTCAAATAGTTCTTAACATTTTTTCAGATATAAATCCGATAAGGGGAAAACCAAGAACAACAAAAAAATAGGGAGGCTAAATGGAAACAATTGAGTCATATTCCGAGATAAGATATAAATATATCTACAAACAACAAATATCTTGGTATTTTCTGTAGTTTGGAGAAGGCCCATTAATATTCAAATAGTTCTTAACATTTTTTCAGATATAAATCCGATAAGGGGAAAACCAAGAACAACAAAAAAATAGGGTAGCTAAATGGAAATAATTGAGTCATATTCCGAGATAAGATATAAATATATCTACAAACAACAAATATCTTGGTATTTTCTATAGTTTGGAGAAGGCTCATTAATATTCAAATAGTTCTTAACATTTTTTCAGATATAAATCAGATAAGGGAAAACCAAGAACAACAAAAAAAATAGGGAGGCTAAATGGAAATAATTGAGTCATATTCCGAGATAAGATATAAATATATCTACAAACAACAAATATCTTGGTATTTTCTATAGTTTGGAGAAGGCTCATTAATATTCAAATAGTTCTTAAAATTTTTTCAGATATAAATCAGGTAAGGGAAAACCAAGAACAACAAAAAATAGGGAGGCTAAATGGAAATAATTGAGTCATATTCCGAGATAAGATATAAATATATCTACAAACAACAAATATCTTGGTATTTTCTATAGTTTGGAGAAGGCTCATTAATATTCAAATAGTTCTTAAAATTTTTTCAGATATAAATCAGATAAGGGAAAACCAAGAACAACTAAAAAATAGGGTGGCTAAATGGAAATAATTGAGTCATATTCCGAGATAAGATATAAATATATCTACAAACAACATATATCTTGGTATTTTCTATAGTTTGGAGAAGGCTCATTAATATTCAATAGTTCTTAAAATTTTTTCAGATATAAATCAGGTAAGGGAAAACCAAGAACAACAAAAAATAGGGAGGCTAAATGGAAATAATTGAGTCATATTCCGAGATAAGATATAAATATATCTACAAACAACATATATCTTGGTATTTTCTATAGTTTGGAGAAGGCTCATTAATATTCAAATAGTTCTTAACATTTTTTCAGATATAAATCCGATAAGGGGAAAACCAAGAACAACAAAAAAATAGGGAGGCTAAATGGAAATAATTTAGTCATATTCCGAGATAAGATATAAATATATCTACAAACAACATATATCTTGGTATTTTCTATAGTTTGGAGAAGGCTCATTAATATTCAAATAGTTCTTAACATTTTTTCAGATATAAATCCGATAAGGGGAAAACCAAGACCAACAAAAAAATAGGGAGGCTAAATGGAAATAATTTAGTCATATTCCGAGATAAGATATAAATATATCTACAAACAACAAATATCTTGGTATTTTCTATAGTTTGGAAAAGGCTCATTAATATTCAAATAGTTCTTAACATTTTTTTCAGATATAAATCCGATAAGGGGAAAACCAAGAATAACAAAAAAATAGGGAGGCTAAATGGAAATAATTGAGTCATATTCCGAGATAAGATATAAATATATCTACAAACAACAAATATCTTGGTATTTTCTATAGTTTGGAGAAGGCTCATTAATATTCAAATAGTTCTTAACATTTTTTTCAGATATAAATCCGATAAGGGGAAAACCAAGAACAACAAAAAAATAGGGAGGCTAAATGGAAATAATTGAGTCATATTCCGAGATAAGATATAAATATATCTACAAACAACAAATATCTTGGTATTTTCTATAGTTTGGAGAAGGCGCATTAATATTCAACTAGTTCTTAACATTTTTTTCAGATATAAATCCGATAAGGGGAAAACCAAGAACAACAAAAAAATAGGCAGGCTAAATGGAAATAATTGAGTCATATTCCGAGATAAGATATAAATATATCTACAAACAACAAATATCTTAGTATTTTATATAGTTTGGAGAAGGCTCATTAATATTCAAATAGTTCTTAACATTTTTTCGGATATAAATCAGATAAGGGAAAACCAACAACAACAAAAAAATATTTGCTGAATTTTTTTTTTATTTCCTAGTAGCGTATATTGTTTTTAATAAAAAGAAAAATAACGATTTTTGTAACATAGAAATTAACCTTGACCCTAAAACCAAATTACATAGTTTTCAATTGTCGAGTTTCCTTTCGTTTGTTCTTTAATACGATAGCAGCAGCACCAGCAGCAGCAGCTGTTGACGGATATCACTTTTATTTGTTACTTCCCTTTGGTACTTTTACCACATCTCAAAAGTCAGTTTATGAACCAGTAACAAACTTTTGCTAAAAAAAAAGTCTGGTATGCTTTTGAATATTTTTTCCATGTGAAAGTGGGCGATGACGCAAAAAAGATTGTAAACGTCAGAGCTAAAATATAAAAACATTGCACAGTCCTGTTTCATAAATGTCTCTTTTAAATTGTATTCTTTACATTTTTTAAAAATTTTTCATGTTGTCCACGTTTTAAATAAAACAAAATATTGATGGTGGAATAAGTGAAAACTGGTTGAAAGTTAAAAGTTATTATTTTCTTGTTGACGTTTCGCTGCTTTTACGTGAGCATTATCAAAACACTAATGTTGCTATGGCAACAATTTTCCTTAGATATTTTCTAATAATTTTTTATAATAAAAGTGCATAAAAGACATAAAAACAGCGAAACGTCAACAAGAAAATAAAAATGCCTCATATCCAACCAGTTATTGCATATTAAATACATTTTTTAGATATTTCATATCAATTATTTCATCAAGTATATATGTTTTAACAGATATTGGACGTGTTCAGAAGACATAAATATGGTTTCAAACTCTTCTTATATTTTTCTAAACTGAAATTATTTTCTTTTTTGTTCTAGCCATTGCTGCACCTGCAAGACAAATTAAAAATCTGATCATATCGTCTTCCAGAAGCTGTCAAATGAATCAACGGTATTCATTTACATGGAAATGGATTTTTCTAAATTAGTAGCATTTAGAATTTGGAAAATCTTGCGGTTAAGGACATCATCTATATATCTATATGTCTATCTGACATTTCACGAAACACACTTGGTCATAAACACATACACCCGCAGAAACAGATGCGCACGCACAGACAAAAACACTCATAAAAAGATGGCGGTTCAAAGTTGGCGGTTCAAAGTTGGCCCAATAGTAAATAGCGCAGAAAATAGAAAATAGTGATCAAATACAGATTCTGGTAATATGCAAAACATCGTAACGTTTCGCATGTTAATTTGAAGGGAGTGGGCGCCGCCAAGAAAAATTCATTACATTGAGAAACCACATGAATGCCTTTAAGTATACTATTTTGACTACTTAGTTATCCATATGATAAATTATATATATATATATATATATATATATATATATATATATATATATATATATATATATATATATATATATATTTTGGTGGCACTGTTAGAGCCAGAAATAAAGACACAGAGAGAGGAATTGAGTGAAACAAATATATTAACAGAAACAGTAATACAAACATATACAAACGAGAGTCTTACAGCAAGAATGTTCGGTCCGACTGTCAGAGCTGACTACTGGAAACTTCCCTCTCTAAAAGGCAGTACCGTGGGTAAATTACCATAACATATATATATATATATATATATATATATATATATATATATATATATATGGTGCGATGGATAAAGTGTTGTCTAAATTACGCAAAAATGAAAATAACACTGACATCTCATTTTAACAGAAACACAAAAATGTCTATAAATACTGAAGATTAAATTTATTCATTAAAATCGCCATTGGCTTCAACCACGGCTTCAGACGACTTCGGAATCTCCCGCAACTTTTCTGGACGGTCTCCTTCTTTAAGGTAGTGAATGATGCCATAATCCTTGCCATCAGTTCAACTTTGGTGTTACAAAGAGTTTTGTCGGTCTCCTGCTCAACTGTTCCCCACATAATAATCAAGGAGGTTACAGTCTTGGAAGTTATGTAGCCAGAGGTAAGAGTTGGTGTGGTCGCTGACAACAATGACTGGATTCTTCTGTTAGTGTGGCATCGTTCTCTTGAATGGACCTCGAAGATGGAAGTTAGAGCATTGAATGTTGGTCTCATTATCGGAGTTAGCTCCTCCTTAATTCCCTAATTTTTCACTAGGGGGCGCTCTCCCTACACTATAAATACTGGGCGACTTCTTGCCTCGTTCTCTTTTTCACTTTGCATTTCAGCGGACACATTCAAAATGTAATCTCTCGCAGAAATCTGTGTTTTGCCCACTTGTGGGAAAACGCCATGAAACACGCATACACGTACATACGAACAATAATCAAAAATACAAACTATTTACGTTCACGCACAAACACAAATGTTGATGTCCTTGTCCATTGTAAATTTTGTTGTTTAATACATATATTTGTTGATATATATATATATATATATATATATATATATATATATATATATATATATATATATCGGTCTTGTTTGTTTTCTTTACATCTTCGGTTGTACTTAACTTGAATCCGCCATATTCTTGTAGTTGGACCTCCTTCTAGCAGGAATAAACAGCATGTGTTCTTAATTTAAAAACACGTAAACACACGGTCCCCTACACCATTACTGAAAGCCTGAATGATTTTTTCCTCTCACCGTTGCTCAGGTGAAAAGACAGTGCAGCTGATACAAATTTTAAACTGTTCTATTTCTAGCTGAATAACTGAAAGGACTTTTCAGTAATTATTACGATAAATGGTGTCAAGAAAAAAGAAATTAGTTTAGTGGGGTTTTATATATTAAACATTTTGTGGAATGGACAATTATGCTGTCGCAAGATTGGAACAATTTTGCTGTTAGATCCGGTATATATATGATAAGATAAAGAACAAGTAAGAAACAGATTTTAATGTAACATGTTTCATTTTATTAAAGCTTTATCAGAGATCAAGATAGAAATAATAAAGAATGATAAAAGGCAAAGAGGCATAGGTTATTGGTATGTTTTTGGTTATTTCTGATTGGTTAGATACGTGTCATGTGTATTAAAATGACAGATAACATTTAAATATCTGTGGCAAACATTCTCGAAGCTAAAGTGTGTAAAAGTAAGATGCAGTAGGATGTTTTGATTGGATACGTGTCACGTCTAAGGAAGTAACACATAATATTCAAATAAGTGTAAGAAATGGATGGTATACCTGTAAAGGTTAATTATATATAATAAAGATCATTGAATACGACAGACAATGTGCTTTTATTTAGATTTTTTATACAATTTATTTGTGCGATCTAATAATTTTTTTTTCTTTTAGGATGATAAATTATATAAAAACTGTCCGAATGTTCTTTTATTCCGAGCACTTTCTGCTATACATTTAGCCATTAACAGTTAAAATATTTCATTGTTGAAAATGGCTAAATGTATAACCGAAAGCGCTTAGAATAAAAGAACATTCGGACAGTTTTTATAAAAATAAAAATCGTATAATTTATCATCTGAAAAGAAAAAAATTAGATCGCATGAGAAATTGTCTGTCGTATTCAATGAAATGTGCACGAAAGAAGGATTGCTGCCTAAATACACAAATATGTATGTCTGTGTGAAATGTGTGTATATATATATATATATATATATATATATATATATATATATATATATATATATATATATGTATGCAATCTTTTATATATATTATTTATATATTATATATGCGCGGTACTTATTGGAAAGCACTCAGTATCAGTGATAGAGCTAACATATTTAGTTGGATTAATGTGAGTTTGTGACCCTAGGTTTCACGCTATTTGCGAACGTCAGACAAAGTTATTAATTTTAAAATTTGGGATTTATATATGGTTGCGTGTATCGGTGTTTTTATAGAAGTGGGAGAAAAAATTGTCGTCTGAACGCCACTCATACATATATGTATATATAATAGTAAAAGAAAAATCTACATTAGCGAGACAAATCATGATTCCCATTGGGAATATGTAGCCTTGATTTTTAGTTTAATTGTACTGCTGTAGAAGCTAGATTTGAATTAAATTCATTTCAGTTTTTTTCTTCCAAGTTTTACATGTAAAAAGTTCAATGCAAATATGGTAGTTTCAGACAGGAAACATGATGAAAGAAAGAAAGAAGACTAGGATGAGAAGTATAAAGCGCGTATAGCCAAATAATTATTGAATTTGCTATGATATCAGAATTCAATTTCATTGAGGAAAATGTAGGTTTTTATAACCTGTCGCCTTTAAAATAAATACTGGTTAAAAATTATAAGAGTAATGGGTATCTTGTGAGTTATCTGTCACCACTTTTTAAAAATTAATTCTCCAACTTTTTCACAAATACAGATGTGTAAAAATATACTTTCCCAAAGATTCATTTAGAAGTTTAAAATAAAGAAAAACAATTATTTTAAAAAAACAATTAAAAAAAAACATTTTAAATATCGCCTCTAACTTTATAAAAGCTCGTAAATTAAAAGATGGCGACAAGTAAAACACAAGAAAGGCATTTTAAAAAATGTGGACAAAAAACCGACAAGTACCGAAAAAAATATATAAATTTAATAAATTCCTTAATATCTAAATAATACATATAAATTATATTATATTTTTATTCCTACAAGTATTTGCTGCTTTCTTTGGCTATATACGTTTTATTTTGCTTTTCTTTCATTCATTTATATTTATCTATGTATTTATCTATGTCTTATTAATATATTTCCATTCTGTTTTAACCTATTTCCAATGTACATATTTTCACGGATATGTTTTTCAATTTTTATCAACTGTTAATTTGTTTTTAAATTAATCACATCGTTTTTATGGCAGTATGGCAATGGCGACGATATTTCCTTTTTCTTTTTTTTCTTTTTTTTTTTTTACAATTGTTTTGATAATGCTTAAGTAATAGGAGTGAAACACCAACAAATACATATATTCTTTAATACCCAACTGGGTTTTACGTATTCCACCGCAAGGGAGTTACAGTTTCTTTCTTCTTTTTATTTATTTTATTTTATTTTTTTGTCTTTATCCACATAGATAGATAGATAGATAGATAGATAGATAGATAGATAGATAGATAGATAGATAGATAGATAGATAGATAGATATGAAGAAGTAGAAATATAGACAGCTACAGAAAGAAGAGAGAAAGGAAACTCCCAGTGAGTTCATCAAGTAGAGATAGATAGATAGATAGATAGATAGATAGATAGATAGATAGATAGATAGATAGATAGATGTACTACTGCTTAAATCCCAATACACTACTGTTAGCAAACACAGGAATTTCTTTCTTTTTCTTTTTTTTATTGTTTCTTCACTGAATTTCTCAGAGTCAAAATATAAAAATGCGTAGCAAGGGAAGCAACTCTATATATTAAAAGTAATTAATCTAAGGGAGATAATCTGTTTTTATTTCTAATGATTGAGCTCGCAATTTTTCAATGGAGATTAAGTGGTAGCAATTTTCCTCAATAATCCATCACTGTCCTTGATAGTCTAGATGATTTTACGTCAGGCTGACCTTTGGATGGTTTTCATTTTATTCGTATTTCTAATTCTTTCTGACTTGTCAAAAGAATCTTACAATTTTATTTTTCACTATTTAAACCAAAGTCCAGATGTTTTTCTTTTTTCCAGTTTTCACTGGCAATTTTTCTTCTTGTTTGCAATAATGAATTTCAAAATCATAATCTGGAGTTTTTTTGTTAGTTGATAGGACACCACCCGGTTTATGATTATAGTCCAAATCTGAAGAATTCTCAATGGACCACACTTCCTAACCACCTACTTCCATTTGATATTCTTGAAGGAGATTCATTTTTTTTTTTTTTTTTTTTGCACATTCATTATATATTCATATAAAAATGTTGTCTTTATCGGTATGGACAATATTCGTTGATAGACGTTTATTTAGTCTGCGAAAAGTGTTAGATATGATATCCAGAGGAAATATGAAATATTCATCCAGAACACACATGGACACACTCGTAGATATATGCATGGATACACACATGAACACACACAGACAGACACACATGCACAAGTATATACTTATATGTGCGTCATTCTTAAACATTAAAAAGACCAATTTTTAAAAGAACGATCATAAGCGATGAAAAATGGATTGTTTACATCAATGTGAAGCAAAAGAAAACGTGTCCTTAACGGTATTAAGCATCATGAACTCTTTCCGAGAAATCAGACCTTGTCAACAGAACAGCTTAAAAACAACGACCGATGAAAAATGTCCGGAACTGGCCAATCGAAAGCGTGTCGTCTTCCATTCGTTCAACGTCGATCTTCACGTCTCATTGGAGAACTGACAGAAATTGTTACGCATTGGCCAGCTAGCCTGGCCACCCGTCGTACTCACCTAATTTTGCACCTTGCAATTATTTCGATCCCGGCAAATTTATCTCAATGTAAAGCACTTCAATTCTCTGGAAGCCTGTAAAATCCACTTAAACCAGTTCACCACTAAGAAAGATGCCAAGTTCTGAGAGCATAGAATAATGAAGCTGATTTAAAAATGGCGAAAGGTGATGTAACAAAATGGCACATATGTGATTGAATAAATCTATGTGCAAATATATAAATCCTGCCTTTGAAATTCACTTAAAAGAAACACAACGAACTTTTGTTTCGGTTCAATATGTTCATATACAAAACTTTTGAGCATTTTTTATATTATTTTAATTTCAAACCTAAAAGCATCAGGTGAGCACTGCTCCCTCCAGATATGATGTCATATCAGTTTTATCATTTTTTTCTTTTTGTTCTAGATTTTTCATTTTTCCTCTATTCCATATTTTTTAAGGCAATTCACCCCAAGCAAGTCGGGAGTGCCACTAGCACGCAACGAGTTACAAAGGATTGAGAACAAGAGTAAAGAGGCGTGTTTGAAGAAAGGATACCGAGAAGGACAGGGAAAAAGCTCAGGCTGTCAAATGTCGATTGACATTACACTTGAATATTTGAAGATTATAGTCATTGGCGAAGCAAGTAAGGGGAAGGGAGTTCCACAGCCGGGAAGTGCGGGAGAAGAAGCCGTTTGAAAAGAAAAGACGGTTACATTTAACCGTTTTGACAGGGAAAGTATGTGACCGAGATGCCAAATTAGTTTGCGAAATTCATGTAATCCGTGAACCAGCGACAGTAGCTCGTCGGAACAGTTGGCGTGAAAATATTTGTAGAAGAGACAGAGGGAAGCCACAGCACATCTGTGGGATAGCGATTGTAGACTACATTCCAGATCATGACCTATCATCTTTCATATTCGTCTCAGGATTTTGTCAAGGACCTCGAGACGTACAGCGAGAGCACCAGACTTATATATGACAGCAATATTCCATGCAAGGACGGATGGTTGATTTATAGATTTGAAGGATGGACTCAGACGAGAAAAACTTTCTGGCACGACATAGAAATTCAACTTTCTTTGCAGTAGATGAAGCTATTGATTCAATGTATTTATTCCACTTCATGTCAGTGGATAGTATGAGACCAAGCAGGCGTAACGAGGCGCTCTCAAGGAGTTGGGAATCAGACATTCTGATTGGAGGCAGGGAGGGATCTCTGTGATGAGTAAAGGAGAGCAGTTTCGTTTTGGAAGCCTTAAAGTTTACAAGCCATTTCCTGCCCCCAGTCAACCACAGATTGGAGGTCCTTTTCGAGATCAGCAGCCAGGCTAGTTTTGTCACCGATACCAGATTTACTATTGAGGCAAGAGTAAATAGTAGTGTCGTCCGCGTAGATGCCAACTTGGGAACTGATGACATCGGGAAGGTCATTGATAAAGATCAGGAACAGTGTAGGGCCAAAGAGCCTTGGGTGACACTAGTGTTCGTGATAAAGGAACCGGATGAGAACCCGTTTAGGACGAATTTCATTACACGATTTGACAGGAATTAATGTATTAAGTCAAATAATTGTCCTGCAATGCTGTATCCCTGAAGCTTACAAAGAAGGCCAGCATGTCAAACCCTATCAAACGCTTTAGAGAGTATCTAGATCTACAGCTCAAGCTTCTCCATTATTATTGAGGGCTTGGTATACAAATTCAGTTATGGCTGTGAGTACGTCAGCAGTAGATCGGGCAAAGCAGAAACTATATTGCTTGTTGGAGAGCAGATTATATGAAGTAATGTGCTTAACCACTTTGGCGTTGATTAAACCCCCGAAGACTTTACCGAAGAGTGGTAGGAGACTGATAGGACGGTAGTTAGACGGGTCAGAAAGGTCGCCAGAGTTCTTAAAGACCGGCACAACAGATGAGGACTTCCAACAGGCTGGAAAGCAAGATTCAGTGAGGCCGTAGTTGTAAAGTTTAGAGAGAACAGGGGCCAATTCAGGAGCACATATCTTCAGAACAATGGTCAGTATCTCGTCCCCACCTTTATGGAAGTTTAATTTAGAGATGATGCCCAATACTATAGTTGGGGTTATGTGCTCTCACTCAGTAAAGCCTCAGTTCTAGGGGGAAATCCGATGTGGGTACGCCAGATGCGTCCAACGTTGAATTGGATGAGAACTTACGAGCAAAGCATTCAGCCTTATCATCTGAGGAGGTCAGGACATCAAATTGGTTGAATAAAGCGGGTATTGAGGGTTTGTTGTTGTTCAGCGCGCTTTTGCAGAGTCGCCAATAATCTTTTGAGCTAAACTTGCGAGACGTAGGAAAGTCAACCACTTATGTGAGAGATTGAGAGATTGAAAAGTTAAGTGTTTTATTCCAGAAAGGTCAGTTACAGAGTGTTTAAGCTATTTGATATGGTGGGCATTGAAAACACAAATATGTTTACAGATGGATGTAGAGAGATAGCTTTGTCTATGTTATCGGAAATACAATCGAATACACCAGTCCTGGGAGGATGGAGAGCGATAGAGAAAGAATAGATAGCTTATAGATTTGAGAAGAGATAGACGGGGACACGTGTATGAATGTTCTGGAGATTCGAGAAAGAGTTCCCTAGCCAATGGGAGATGGTCTCGTGCGTAAACTCCAAGGCCATGCATGTGGGTAATAGTGTCCTTTCTTAGGAGAGAGAGCTAACTGGGAATCGAGAAATCAGAGGAGGGCATTGACGGATTAAGGCTGGTATCGCAGAGAGCTAGTTTTTCAGGAGACTTCTCAACGATGAACGATTCCACACTGCAGAAGTTGGTCTGAATGCCACGGATGTTAGTGAATGATATGTTTAAGGGTTTAGGTGATTTTTTAGATTTGCATTAGGTTTGTTTCTTTGATTGTTTGTTGGTAGTCATGATGGGTAATGTTGATAGTGAAAGTAGGAGGGCCTAAAGTAATAGTAGCTGAATGGTCACTGTATGTAACACGGGGGGATAGGAGCTGGCGCAGCCTGCGACATAGTGAGACCATGAGGTTGCCCACCGGAGGTGCGTGCAAGAACACCCTTCCATGCTCGACGTGTCACTACTGGCACCCCGATATTATGCAACTGTTGACCAGCCGCTACGCAAGAGTTAGGGCCCCTAACTACCAGTCAGGAACAGCAACCATAAAACTGTCAACACGGTACCCTCAGTATGAAGAGACGTTGCCACAGTCTGCACATATCATACGGGATTCACGACAGCACTAATACAGAGGCCAGAGAAAAGGAAAACCTTCCTAAACAGGAAACAAGGAATGAGTCTCTATACCTGTTCAAGAGAAGGGGGAGGAGTGTTGACCGGGCGATAAGTAGAACTATCTACTCCTATTACACACACGCAGAGAGAAAAAAATGTGGATATATAAACTTAGTTTAAGTGCCAACATACACTTTAGCGGAAGGGAAGAAGGACTAAGCCACAACATGGCCGATATACGGATTGAGTTAACTGTCCGATGCTAGCATTATTACTTCGAGGAAATCCTAATCAAACAAAGAACACCAAATAGGAAGTGAAATGAATGAGAGTTGGAGGAACTAAGATTCACATCGGCATCAAAGAACATTTTTCTGAACTCAAAGAATTCGTAACAGTAAACGAAAATAAGAGAAATAAATTGAATTAAATTAGTAAATAAATAAGTAAATAAAATGAACAAGAAGAGAAGAGATTGAAATTGTATGATTTTCTTACAAAAGGGAATCAAGCGAACTGACCAGCAACAGAGAACGATTAACATATCTACGTAGGTAGAATAAAAGCCGCGTCGTTATTCGCCGATATAAATTACAAAGAGAATCAAGCGAGCTGACGAGCGACAGAGAACACAAAACAAGTCTTGTTAGACCGAACGAAATATCAATAGTGTTGTTTTTTTTTGTTTTTGTTTTTTTGTTGTTGTTGTTTTTTTCTCTTCTTCTTCTTCCCTATTTCACCTCCGGGTGGTCTTTGCACGCGACCCTGTTTTAACCAACCAGAATCAGAAAGGAGGTCACATTTAGGTTGACAGTTATTCGCCGGCAAGTCAAAACTACACGAACATTGCCGAAAGACGAGTATTAATTAACTGTCATTCTAGCATTGATTACTTCAAGTAATTCATAGTTAAACGAAGAACACTAAATAAGGTTTTTACACTGGATTTCATAAGAGCAATCTTTTGTCAAACGCTTTTATCGTGAACGTTCAATTCAAGTAAATCCCTTGCAAAGACTGACTGTTTTTTTGTTTTTTTTGTTTTTTTGTTTTTTTGTTTTTGCGAACTATTTCGATAAGCTCCACAAATCATTATAGGAAGTAACTCACGATCTGTCAGTTCAGGATGCTGATTTGAATATTTTTCATTGAAATAAAATGAATTTTGGCGGGTAAGGTAATGACTTCTCCGATTGTCAACCGTTAAATGTTGACAATTTCTTATTTAAAACAATGCAAATACCTCCATGATAAAAATGTTAACTTCGGGATATTACATGGCCGGACATTTGACCGAGGGAAAAAAAAAACTACAAGTAAAAATAGTAAGAAGCAATACTTTAAGTATTTTAATTAGCATTATTATAAGGTAGAATAGGACTAATAATTACCACTGAATTTCAAGTGATTTAATTACTAAATCTAAATTTAAAGTTAAAAGTTTTCATATTTCAATATTTGTTTATTGAAATTAGTATTTTTAAAAATATTTGAGTGTATTTTGGTAAAAAGTAGCACCTAATTATTTAAATTTGTATTTAACAGTAAGATAAAAGCTAGTTCATCCCTTTAAAATAATGATCATTAAAACCGAAATTGAAAGATCTTTCATATCGTAAAAGCTTTAGATTTTTGCTGTAGTAAAATGTGCTTTTTTTTTTTTCAAAATACTTATCATCTTACAATAATATTTGAAGTAAAATATAATGTATACTGAATAGATTAAAAATCCTGTAAAAAATTTTTAAGAAACGAACAAATTATAAATTAATACAGTAAATAAGGATAAATGTAGCACATTACGATAAAGAGTGTGACATACATGTAATTACGCCGCTACATTTTCGGGTAAATGCCCATTCGGTTAAATGTCCGTCGGCCAAATCTCCGAGTACCTGAATATTAGATGCTTTGTGAAATGAAAAATAACAGGAGTTATTGGCTCGGGAAGTTTATGCCTATGATATTAATTCATTTTGTTCCAAGAAATCAGCATCAAAAAAAGGACTTGATATTAATATTGGAGTTATACAGCACATGTTAATAGTTCTGGAAATAGACATTAAATACTATGGAAAGTGTTTTCTCATCCATACCAAATGAAAGAATAGAACCCATTGACAACGTTTCGGCCGTTGTACTCTCCGGCCTACTCCAAGTGATTGGAATTTCTAATGTGGCCAGGTACTGAATTTTCACAAAGCATCTGACTTTTACGACGTATTTAAAATACCAGGCCACAGCAGTAGTGAATCCCCACCCAAAGAAAAACCTAGTAGAGTTGAGTTAAAGGGAGATAACTGAGACATCCGGAAAAGACATGGCACGTGGAACTAGAACAACCTAACCCCCGGTGGACGAAATAAAGGGATCGGCTCGAATTCAATCACCTGAAGAAGGTCGGAACGTACAACGTTGTGAATATGGCAATTAAGATTAGGATAATATTCCGAATAATGTAAATAATGCAAGTAATCATAATTCCTCATCTCAGAGATATAGACAGAAAACGATCATCTTATGCTCGTTAAAGAACGACATTAAAAGAATTATTATTTCCCTAAAGAACTTGGAAGATCTGCAGCACATCCGTGAGTTAGAACATAACAGGTTTAGAGAGGATTGATAAGAGATATTTCTAATGTTGCTGAAGATGAAAAATCGCTCTGATTTTCTGTATTCGTTCAAGTCGAAACATCTCTCAGGGTGAAAGTGATTCCATTTTTCACCAAACGAAAACTGCAAACCGTTGGAACTGAGAGGTGCAGTCGGTTGAAGTTTGTAGAAGTGATTGCTTGATAGATGAAATAATTGATTGATTGACTAGTCTGTTTAAAAGTATATCAACTCCTTTTGGGATATTTAATTCGAATACATGGTAGAATTTTTTGCATATGTTTATGTGGACATGAGTACAAGAGGCGGTGAAATATGCTTTATGTTGTAGTTTTGTTGAAGTTCTATTTGGGAATACAGTCTGATATAAGAAATTATATAGATTAATGTCGTCAGAAATCTCTATCATGATGGTCGTTTGATAGTGTTTTAAAATGATATTGCTTTGGTTTGGTTTAGTTTGTTTTACGGCATATCAACCTCAATGGATTATTTAATGTCTACAAGATTTTATTGCTAGTAATATTTTTGTTTCAAAATGTATTGCTGGTAATAATGTATTAATGATAATATTTTAAAAAAAAATCATTGCTGGTAATAATGTTTTACAGAAATGTATTGCTGGTGATGCAACCTATTTTTACACGTTTTGACCCCGCGTTGGGAGTTAACTATTTGCCCATTGCTGGGACTCTACCAGGTGCTGCCACTCCTGGTCAGGGTGGACCTGGGAACACCAGCAATTAAGAGGTGGTTCCATGCTCCTCAAAACCTCCTGATCAGAGGCCTTGCTGTTGGATGTAGTTTATCGTCTTACCCAGGACGCGGATGTAGTTTATCGTCATACCCAGGACGAAAAATGATTTTGGTGAAGCTGCTACAGTTTGCTAGTATGTACATATTGTTGCTAATTAAAATATAAATATGTATTGCTGGTAAATTTTTTATATAAAAATGTATTGTTGGTATTTTATTTTCTGCTTTCATAGTGTTTGTTTTTGTTTGCGGGCTCACTATTTTTCCATAGCCGGAACCCTAACAGGTGCTACGCCCCCACTCTGGGCCTAGGGGGAGCTGAGAACAACAGCAATTAAGTAGTAGTTCTACGCTACGCAAAACTTTCAATCTCCAGATCAAAGGCCTTGCTGCCGGAAGTAGTTTATCGTCATGCTCAGGACAATTGCAGAAACGAACAGACATGTGTTAACTGTGTTGAATAGTAATTGTAGAATTTTCTGTTCTTTCTTATTCATTAAAAAAAAAAGCCGCAACAAATCTAGCAACGAGGAAAAAAATCTATTTCATATCCGCGGATATTTATCAACTGTTGCTGAAACTGGTAGAAAATATTTTCCGAATGATAACACCCCCGGAAAATACCATTGCCAACTCCATAACAGAGCTAAAATTTGACCCTCATGGTCGGTGTAATATCAACGCTAGCAAGACAATAGTCACGGGGACTGGACATTTTTTTTTTATCTCGACCGACATGTACGTGCATGAATACCCCACTTTAAAAAGCCCTTGTTCCATATCTCACTAACGTTTCAGTGGGAGGGGGACAGTGGGTTCAGAGTTAACTCTCAATTGAATCTTCGAAGTGTGGTTCAGGCGCCATAAAAACGTTTTTCGAGTGTATTTTTGACCAGGCGGATTGCTGGAATATATGGCTTTTGCTACGGAAAGTCACCAACTATTTTCTCCAAAAATTTCCACGCGAAAATTCATTCAACCAGACTTTAGACATAAAAACAATTTTTCGATAAGCAAACTTCTTTATTTAATTCTCGATTTTATTATCATAATTTAACGAATTGTGGCACCGATGATTTCGCAACATATACTGACATTGTTAATCGTGAAAGTGAAAGTTTTAAGATACCATCCATCAATGACTCACAATTTAAATATTTGATTTCCACCTGTGGTTTACGTTCACCCAATGACACTGACATTTGCACAAGTATTTTGTTTAAAATCGAAAAAATCTGAGTATCACGTGACAACAAATGGCGGCTGAACGTCAGCGATTGCTCAATTTCAAACATGACTCAACTACGGCGCAGCATTCGATGAATTCAACAGCCAAACGTCCAGCTCCTTCATCAGAAACATCATCTCATAAACTTCCGATGGAAAGTGACACCTTGTTCGCAACTGTCCGTTTAAACAACATGGCTGCCGTAAATACACAAGAAAGGGACGGCTTCTGTCCGTCAACGTGACACAAACAACGCATCATATGTGATGGTATTTTCAATCTAAAAGTTTGATTGCGACATTTTTAGCTGATAAACAATAAAAAAAAATGTCTCCCTCTGTATCAATGATCAATATTCTCGGCATCAGATATAATTTTAATTTCCTATAAACCGTGGACGATCATCAGCCAACCTTCTATAAAACTTTCTTTAAAATACGTAGACTGGCGTGCATCATAAAACAGCGTAATAAATGCGAATGGCATACATGTATCTGGTACTTGCAAATACCAACCATAACCTCCTAGGCATCATTGAGCATCTTAAATTTTTCGATGTCCCCTGATAACCAGAAATTCATCGTCTCTATGCATCGTCGCATGCCATTTCAAACATTTCATAAACTCTTACCTCCTGTGTTCAATAAAAATATTGAACTACGTAGTCAAGCAGTGGCTACATTAAAACTAAATCTTTCTGCTAAGGCCATCCTAGGTATGACGATAAACTACATCCGACAGTAAGGACTCTTTTAGGGAGACTTTTGAAGAGCATGGGAACCCATCTTAATTGCTGTTGTTCCCAGGTTCACCCTTACATGGGGTGGTAGAACCTGTTAGGTTCCCAGCTACGGGCGAATAGTTACACTAGGAAAAGGTAAAAAATTTATAGTTAAAATACCAGCAATACATTTTCATAGTAAAAAAAAAAATTGCCAGCAATACATTTTGGTAAAGAAAGAATATTACCAACCATACATATTTTTTTGTAAAAGAAAAATTATCAGCAATACATTTTAGTAAAAAATATGGAATCAATTTTCGAAAAAAATAGATTACTACAATACATTTTTTTATAAAAGAAATTAGTCGTAAAGCATTTTTGAAAAATTAAAAATACATTTTTGTAAAAGAAATTAATAATGCTCCCAAGAAAATTAAATTTCGGTATTAGATGACCCATGAGAAGTTGATATGCCGCCGAAAAAACAAACTTCTGCTAAGCTTGTTTTTTTTTATACAAACTACCCGTCCCATATGCTGCATTAGAAATGGTTAACAATGAGTGAAAACGTCTGAAAGAAATAATACGCTGACGCCAATCTCTTAATTTCAGTGCGCAGTACCAACTGCGGTAAGTAAAATCCGACGGATCCATTCGGTTGTATCTAGACTTTTCAACCAGCCTCATTGCCGCAATCGAAGGTCAACTCTACCCATTGCTCGTTCCAGAGAACATATTTACAAGCTTAATGGTGACACTTTGCAAAACTTGATCTCACAGAAATTTACCTACAAGTCAAAGTGTTTTCCGTATCTAGGGAACTGCTTACTATTAACACGCATCGTTAGCAAGTTTGTCTCGCTAGAGCAATTATGTAGTAGTGAGTAGTGAGTTCAATCCTCACTGGGTGCCCCTTACTTTCGGCCTTGTGCCACATACAAGCTACACTTGGAAAATCATTATTAACACGCATCGTTGACTTTTTCAATACACCCTTGTGTAAATTAACTGAAACAAAACGAATAATTCCGTTATTATTTACTTTTTGTTTTCGTATTTTTTCCGATGAAACATGACCCAGTGGACATATTAGTACTTCGTATGTCCTTGTAGATTGACCACAGATTCTCGATTGGCTTTAAATCAGGAAAGTTTGCGGGCCAGTTTCCAGTACTTTGATTTGCTCACTGGTAAGGCTTGCCAGTGTGTTCGTGCAGCGTTACAATTTTCCTTGGAGTAACATCCATCGCAGGCAATGACCGTAGGACAACAAAACGACAGTCGACAATAGTGTCTGGGCGTGATGGAAATCTGATGCAATCACGGATGACGCATTATTTTTCAAGGCCAAACAAATTTCATCATACACCCCGAAAATAGATTCCTATTACTGCACACCACTGCAAATGACCTAATCTGGGGGGAAAATAGAAATCGATTACACCCTCTCACTCCAGTGACCGTATAGCGAAAGAAAATAAACTAAAGCTGTTGTTTCAATTAATTTGCACAAAGGTGTACACCAGGTTGCCTTTTGGTGTGAAGTAAGCTTCTACAGATCATAGACACTATATTAAACAGCATCGACGATGCGGCCCGCTTACTTAGATCATATAATTATCGTTGCCTGAACGATTACAAAATTTTTGTAACGTATCAAAGAATTCGGTTTCCATCTTCGACGTGAAAAATGCCAGTTTTTCTTGACATCAATCAAATATGTCCAATTTATATTCAGCTAAGAAGGAAGTCGACCATATCAGGAGAATATTGCAGTTAGTCAGTGCATTCTATTGCCAGCAGATGTTAGTGTTCTTTGTTCATTTCTCGGTTTGATGAGTCATTATGAAGCTTTCTTTTCCATCATTACACTAAATGAAACGACTACTCAATTGTTAGCAAAATTGTTAGCAAAAAATACCAAATGATCATGGCCTGATGACTGTCAGCCATCTACATATAAAATTCTATGATTTCCATTAGTCCGTCCGTATCTCTGTCACACCCTCTAAAATAGCCATACATTGATCGATCGAAATCAAATTTCGGTGTAAATAAGTAAGAGGGTACAAATAAAAGTTGGTTTTTAGCTTAGTAAAATAAATTTTCACTTGGTGGGTCTAAATTAAAAGTTTTATTATTTAATATACAAAATACTCCAACTATTTTAAAAACAGTTTAATGATTAAAATACATATTTAATAAAAATACAATATTGTTTTTTGCATATATTTTCTTTAAATTAGTACAAGAACCCAGTTTCCAGTTCGACATGCGTTTGCAATAACTATGAACAAATCACAACGCCAAACGCTTCAAAAATTTGGCTCCAAAAAGAGATATTTACCCATAGAGTAGGCATCAGAAAATTATCACGATCAATCTGGGCTCATAAGGACACGTTTCTTCCAGGAATAATTGAGCACACGTCAGAAAATTGTCTCAAGCAATCTGGATTCATGGGACTCGTTGTCTAAAGCAATTTCATCTCATGTGGACACTTTTCTTTCACGGATAATTGAACGTACATTAGAAAATTGTCTCAAAAAATCTGGGCTCATAGGGACACGTTTCGTTCAAGAATAATTGAGCACACGTCAGAAAATTGCCTCAACCTATCTGGGCTCATGGGCACTCGTTTCCTTTACGAATAATTGAGCACTCGTCAGAAAATTGTCTCAAGCAATCTGGGCTTAGGTGGACACGTTTCCTTCACGAAAAATTGAGCACACGTCTAAAAACTGTCTTAAGAAATCTGGGCTCATGGGAACAGTGGGGATACACGTATCTTTTATGGATATCTGAGCTCACGTCAAAAAGTCGTCCGAAGCGTATGTGAGCTGAAGCTTAAAACACCGGGTCTAAAGTCGAGTCACTGTGTCACTTCAGAACATTGGAGATCATATCTCTTTACAATCTCCTGTCATTTGTAGCTCTTAATAAATCTTGTCTTCTTCATATCTCTTTTAAACCCTTTTCTCTGATCCATTTAAACAAGTTCGTTAGTCAGGTTATGTCACTCATCCTTTTAATCTTTTATGTTAGGTTGGAAGGAAAAACCTGTCGTATTTTTATATGATCACTTTGAAGTTACCTTTTTAATACTTATAGTAAAATAACCATTCATTTTAACGTTATTTCTAAGTAGAAACGCCAATTTTGTTACCATTTTACATAAAACTTCCTCGTTGCTTACATGTTCTGTTCATATTATTCCCAGTATCCTTCTGTAGAATTACATCTCTGTTGCCTCAAGTCTCTTCTTCATCTCTGAGGAAATTCTCTAATAACCACTGCCATATAGAAGAATTCTTATTACATAGAAGTTGCGATGATACGTTTCTGTAAGTCACTGCGCAAACTGTGATGACATCCAAGGTTGACTGTGTTCCCCAGATAAGGTTTTAGTTATGGCTGTAATCAGCATCAACAAAGAAATAACGACCGACGCTTTTTTAGACACTTCTTTGGTCGGGAAGTAGCAAAAAGTATGATTTCTCACTCACGTTCCGGCCACAAGAAATGAACCTCTACACACTGCCTGGCCATTTAACTCACTGCTGGCAATTTCACTGACTGCTGGTCCTTTCACAGACTACTCATTATATGAATACTGGCTGGGGACCCACGACCCCTTTCCGTCCACTCGTGTTCCACCAACCGGAAAGGGGACTACCCAGACAGCATTCGATGATCAATTTCTTCAAAGGACTCTAAATTTAATAAAATTACTAACAAAATTTTGTTTGTCAATTGAAAGGTTTGCTGGAGACAGGATTCCTGGAAAATCCTGGTCATTACATTTATTCAAAGATGTGTTGGAGATATGATTTCTTAGAATTCCTGGTCATTAAATTGACTTAAAAAGAAAAAAGAATCTATTCATTTCCTAAGAATGTGTGAGAAATTGTATTATTACACAGTTCATCAGTCTTTTCTTTGTTTTTAATGATGTCTTCCTGTTTCTTGACACTCTGCTTAGTTTTAGAATGAATCTTCTGCTATTCCAAAGTGCCTTTGGATTTTGGTGTCATATTTCCAGCAAATATTTCTCATTCTTGCAAACTAAAGACAAACGAAGACACCTTGTTTATGATTTTTTTTTTTTTAGAATTTATTCTTTCTGATAATTTTTCTAAGTTCCATATTAAGTTTGAAAATGAAATGACCAATATTTTGAAAAAAAAAATGACTTGCAGAAACCGAAAGAGCTTGAAAAGTATTCAACAACTCATCTTCAAGTAGATTTAGAAATGCTATCAAAATTGGAGAATCATTATTAGCAACGAGCTTCCGTTGATTTTTAACTAAACTTGCATGAGTATATATATATATATATATATATATATATATATATATATATATATATATATATATATATATATATATATATATATATATATAACTTGTCTAAATTATTTAATGAGACACGTTTACAAACACACACACAAACATATATATATATATATATATATATATATATATATATATATATATATATATAAAACTTGTCTAAATTATTTAATGAGACACGTTTACAAACACACACACACACATACATACACACACACACACACACACATATATATATATATATATATATATATATATATATATATATACTCGACTCTTCCGTCGAATTCGACGTATGAGAGTCAAGCAGATCAGTTCTAAGGAAACCGACAGCCCGACAACAGCACATGAGATATGATTATAATGGTGAAGGTTTCGTGCAGGACCACACTTTTTGAAAGGCCGAATACAGACATCTGGTGCACTACGGCACGGTGGAGTAATGGATAGCAGCTTGGATTGAGGAATCGGAGAGCCGAGTTCGAATTCCAGTCGAATCCATTACATTCCCTTACGTGTTAATACCCTTGGGAAAGGTATGATGACTCTTCTTCTACCCGCAGCTATGGGTAAATGGTGAAATGGGTTCTAGAGCCTTGAATGGTAACTGGTCTAGGAGAAGTGTATTTATATATGTGTTAAGACATTTTATATGTTTATACATTCTTTTTATAGATACAAATATTTAAGTAAATCCTCTGTTTATAATAAACAGTATTAAACAATATTTACCGGCCTGAATGTCCGAGAAATTTTCATTGAAAATATGCAGGACAGGAATCGGAAGGCGCATATTTTCTATGACAACCTGGTGTACACCTTTGTGCAAATTAATTGAAACAACAGCTTTGGTTTATTTTCTTTCGTTATACGGTCACTGGAGTGACAGGGTTTTATAAACATAAAAAAATGTCTTAAATATAATTGTCGGAATTTGTCCATTTCATATATATATATATATATATATATATATATATATATATATATATATATATATATATATATATATATATATATATAAACCTGTCTCATTAAATAATTTAGACAAGTTTTGTCTACTTATTATTAATGGGATCCTCTCATATTCCTGGACAAGTTTCTTAGTATACTTAGGAAGAAAGAAATTTACCATATTGATGCATATTCATTTATTCTGAGTACTTTCGACATGAGCACAGTGTTATCTTCAGGATTTTGTTTTATGTAAGACAAAATTTTTGTGTTCATATATGATGAAAAGTATATGACAATGTGGAAAAAGTATGTACCAGTCAAATAAAGCCATACTGGGGAAGTCGGAACTGTCATTCGAAGAATTGGCAGGATGGTGTATCTAGTAAAAGGTCCTGAAATGAAAGGCACTATAATCAAATTAAAAGTAGGTATTCAACTGAAGAGAACACTACTCTAGATGAGGTTGAACATATGGTGGTTTCTTTTTGATACTTTCAATGTAACCATCCTTCAGAAAAGTCTGGAGATAGAAATCCGAAAGAGACAGAGTAAAAGAAAAAGAAGGGATACGGAAAGGATCGAAATCAACCCAAAAAGAAAAAAAAATATTGACTCTGTACAGAATAAATTCAAAAAGGTGGTTGTAGCATACCTACGACCGATAATGGGTATGTCCCCATTCACATAAATACACTAGTAAATACTGTATGTTGGTCTGCAGTTAGAGATTCATTGTGAAATTCTCTTGACTCACTTCTAGCAGTTGACTACTTCTTCTACGCGCTGCTGGCGAATCTTATATGTGTTGTTCTTGTCCTAAGTATTATCGTTCATTACCAACCTTCGTGTGATTATTCTAGTCAGTAACATTCCCTAGGTTACAACAAATTACATACACTCTATGCCTGATATTCAGTTTTTTTACCCATAATTATACCCTATCTTTAAACTATATTTTTACCATTATGAATGAACATATATATATATATATATATATATATATATATATATATATATATATATATATATATACACATATATATATATATCCACTGAAGGAACACACACACATACACATACACACACACACATATATATATATATATATATATATATATATATATATATATATTATTCTACTTAGTATTGAGCACTTTTTAAAAAAAATAAATGCTACGAGCTGTGGATTTTTACTTTTATTTTTATATCTGTTCTATCTCTTAGTTGGATATATATATATATATATATATATATATATATATATATATATATATATATATATATATATATATATATATATATGGTTGGATAGATGAGAGCTTGTGACCCTGGGTTTCACGCTTTAGCGATCGTCAGTACCGCGCATATAATACATAAATAATTATACACACATATATATATATATATATATATATATATATTTATTTATATTTATATACACACACTTTTCACATATATATATATATCCTACTACTTCAAGCGATATTTTGTTGAAATCGATGTTTAACTATACGCCTTGTTTTTGGGAGTTTTGGGTTTTTTTTTTCCTTTTTTGGTTTGAATTCTGTTTATTGGGCTTCCCATTCGAGAGACTTAATAAAGATGTACTCTCCCACACGGTTTGAATCTGCGTCCACCTTTGTAGGAGAAACCATCGTTTGATCCAGCGTGCTATAGAGCGCTCGCTCACAAAAAGCGTCACAGCGAAGTTCGTCAAATCTAAACTTTTATGTGAATGTCTTGCATGGCTCTATACTTGTTCATACATATCGAAACTATCAGCAGGTATACAACCCCTTTTCTAAGATTAAAGATTTAAAATAGTAGCGAGTGAATGAAGCATATATAGTGGCCTAAGAAAAGTTTTTAGCCAGGAGAAATAAACTACGTCTAATTTCAAAATTTAATTCCATAATTCTTATTCAACATAAACAAACAGTATTTGGAACAAGTATAGAGTAGGTCCTCCGTTTGCTAGTTTCAATGCTCGTATTCGATGTTTCATGGATTTGATCCAAGTTATCAACAATCGTCTGAGCCATATTTTGCCACTTCTTTAGCAATGTTTCTTTAAGGGTTTGCTACTGATGTGATTTTGGTTACACGCTCTCAAAGTCTTTGGTCGAGGTGCTCCCGAACGTGCTCTATTGGATTCATGTCAGAATTTTGGGCTACCCATGGTAGTGACTTGATTCCTTGCGATTCCTTCCAAGCCTTTGCTATTTTGCGCTTATGATATGGTGCTCCATCTTCTTGAAAAAGGTAGACATTCTTGTCAATTTGATTGGTTTCATATAGTGGGAATAGTCCTTTCTCTAATATTTGACAGTATTTTCGACCAATCAACCACTCGTTAACAAGAATCAGCTCAGATTTCCCTCCAAACCAAACAGCGCACCACACTATTACTTCAATCTCTCCATGTTTCACGGTCGCCTGCAGACATTCAGTGTTCCATGTCTCATTCTGATTTCTCCAAATATAAACCAATCTCGAATTAGAATAGTGGCAGAATTTACTTTCATCTGACCAAATTACAGACTGCAAAAATTCGTAATCTTTGCTTTCGAATTCTCTCGCTCTGTCCATAGGAAGGTTCCTGTTAACCTCTGAAATCAAGGGCTTCTTTCTTGTAACTCTTCTTTGATAGCCTAGCTCTTTCAGACGCATATGGCGACATTTCCATTCTTTTGGCGACATCTTTGACGCTCTGACGACGGTTTCTGATGACTTCCCTATTCGTTGTCCTTTTCGTTCGCTCAGACACAATGCTTGGTCTTCCAAAACGTTGTTCCACACGACAATGGCCTTCTTCATTAAAATTCTTGACAATATGATCAACCTGGCAAAACTTAGCAATTTCTCTATTTGACTTGCCACACTATCATTTTCCCTCGTTGAAATTCGCTAATTTCCTTACTTCCATGAACTTTCATTGATATAAGTCAACTATTGTTCATAGATGACAGTAGCTTGATACTAACAAAGTATTGTCTGAAAAGAAAGAAGAAACCTTATTAAACAAGCCAAAATTGCTGTAATCAAGGATGGCTAAAAACTTATGATAGCACACTGTAGTCGTTAGTAGAGAACATTCTACTCCGAAGTTCGTGGTCTGGCGCTACATCATCACAAAAAGAAATGTGCTAAATAATAGAAACCACATAACTTGAACTAAAATGGATAGCTGTTGTGAAGTCGTTTCACAGTGGAGGCTTGTATTTCAATAAGTCGTCCTAAATTAGGTTCGACGTACAAAACGTTAGAACTTGGAAATAAGAGTTAAGGACACAGCAATCTAGTTGTGATGGTTGATATTTCAATGTCCGATATCGTCTGACTCGCTCAAAACCACCTGGGTATTTATCGATCCACCCACGAGGACCGAATGTGGCACAAGGCCGAGTTTAATGTGGGCCTCTCCAAGCCAGTAGGATCGGCCAAAAATATAGCCTTTTAACCCGCCTAGACGGGTTCAGGCCCTGTCTACCTCCCCGGACGAAACCTTGCCCTTCGGCAATGCCTCGTTCGGGTTCCTCTCTGCTAACGCAGAGAGTTCGACAGAAGGCGGGCGCAGTCAGAGACCGCTCAACACCACCTGCCCCGAACTAGCGACCGCTACTGCTACTTATTGTCTCTGGAAGAGTTCATTACCATAGAATAGGTAGTATAAGAATAGCACATATAAAACGAAGAGAAAATAATGACATAATCAAGATCCTGTTATTCCATACTAATTTAAACAAACGGTTAGGAAGGAAAGCTTCATCAATACTGGAAACAGCAATAAAATCTGTCTGTATTTCTGAGATGATGTATTGTAATTATTTACATTATTTACATTGTTCCACCTGTTGTCCCCATCCTTATTGTCATATTCACGATGTTTCGACCGTTGTAAGATCCGGCCTTCTTCAGGATCTGTCCATATTTCTGAGATGAGTTTTTGTAATTATTTACATTATTTAGATTTTTCTAACTGTTTTCCTCATCTTTGTTGGCATATACGCGACGTTTCGACCGTTGTAAAATCCGGACTTCTTCACGTTCTATCAATATTTCTGAGATGAGGTATTGTAATTATTTTCATTATTTACATTGTTCCAACTGTTTTCCTCATCTTTGTTGCCATATTCCCGACGTTTCGGCAGTTGTAAGATCCGACCTTCTTCAGGATGTGTCTATAGATCTGAGACGAGTTATTGTAGTTCTTTGCATTATTTAGATTGTTCCAACTGTTGTCCTCGTCTTTGTTGCCATATTCACGACGTTTCGATCCTTGTACGCTCCGGACTTTAATACCTGGCTACTGCAGTGATGAACAAAAAATAGGAGAGCTAAGTTAAAGGGAGGCATAAGTGAGACATCCGGAAGAGGCATGGCACGTGGGACAAGAACAATCTACCCCACCCTCGGTGGACGAAATAAAGGTCTCAGTTCGAAATTTCAATCACCTGAAGAAGGCCAGTGTGTACAACGGCCGAAACGTCGTGAATATGACAATAAAGATGAGGACAACTGTCCGAACAAAGTAAAATACAAGAAATAACAGTTACTGGACTTGAGAAAACTGTTTTTATGAAAAATTCTTATAGTGGAAAGATTTTATAAATATCAACAGAAAAAAGCACTAGCTGCTCGGTTAACGAAAGCCGAACGTTTCCTTATAATGAAACAGCTAATATTACAATTACTATATATGTTATGTAAAGAAAATTAACCATAGAGAACCTACGCTAGTGCGTAACCAGTGAATAGCGATTTCCTTTTAACTTTCTCTGTTCTCTCTAAATATTACTTCGTGTGCCGAAGATGGCATAATCCAAGAAATATCTCTAAAATCTACAAAAGACACTTGTGTTGTTAGTATTTTTAATCGATTTAGATTCTCACTGCTTTTCACATATCAGTTCCGAAGGAAAAGCCAGTTATTTGAAACGTATCTCGCTCAGCTTTGACTATTTCTATCTCTCATGCTCCTCTTTTCGTCCTGCCCTCTGTCAGGGAAGACCAGATTTGGCGGGGGAATAGGAACAAGAAGAAAAAGAAAAAATTCAGAAAAGAAATAAAATATATAATGTAAACACATCAGGTAGAGATTTCGCAAAGCTATATAAAGATGATACATTTATAATGTCCCATTTGACATAATCTCATCTGGGTATATTTCTAAAATATTTCCCTAATTCCTTGTGACACACCGTACACAACTAAATAATTCTCAGGTGGTGGGGTGAGGTAGTTATTAACATATCTCATCCAAGTACAGCCAAAATACACACGATTTGAGATCCCTGAAGGGGGATCCGGTCGTCATTTCTGGTTTTCGATATTATTCAGCATATATATATATATATATATATATATATATATATATATATATATATGTATGTATATATAAAATGTAATAACCATTCATATATATATATATATATATATATATATATATAACCATTCATATATATATATATATATATAAAATGTAATAACCATTCATATATATATATATATATATATAGATATATATAACCATTCATATATATATATATATGTATGTAAAAAGTTATAACCATTCATATATATATATATATATATATATATATATATATGAATGTATATATATATATATATATATATATATATATATATATGTATTTACATATAGGAACTGAAACATTATCTTTAATAAAAAATTTGGTGGATTTTTTAACTTCTTTCTACGATGAACGTTTATAGATTTTATTTTTAGAGAAGAAGCAAAAAGTCTTTTTTAGATCAATTTAAGTGTTCCTCTGTTCACTGGGATTGAAAATGACTCTAGCAGTTTTCTTCCTTTTTACTTCGTTTATATTTCATATCGTATACGCTTTTTACGCTGTCTAAAGCCCAAACTATAAGCGTATAAACGTTGAGAAACAAACACACGGCAACGCAAAGAAGCAGACGTTTCCTTGCGCATGCGCACAAAAAAATTTTTTTTTTTCCATTTTTAAGCATTCGATTTATTTTTTTCGCCGTTTTATTTCATTTACATTTTTTAATTTTGTTCATTTCATTCATTCTTTTTCAGTTTCTTTTTTTTTCATTTTTCTGTTATTTTTTTTTTATTTATACATTTTTAATCCATTGTTTCTAGAATTTTAAATTTATTTTAATTTTACCTTTTCCTCGTTTAACTTTTTGCCAAATTATATTTGAATTCTTTTTATTTTTCTTTATCAGTATCATGTCATTTCGATTTTCTTTATTTATTACATTTTATTTCTTCGTTTTATTTAGTTTGTGGCATTTATTTTGGTTCCTTTTTCCTGCCTTGTATTTCCTTTTATATTTTTTTCCTCCTTTTTTCTTGCATTCTATTTCCTCCGTGACCAGGAAACAGTGTATGAGTGTTAAGATTAAATGAAAATAATCATCACATATACAGTCCCAACGTTCATTTACATATATCACTTTGTTGAAAAACACTTAGCACATCAAGAAATGTTGGAAATTTATTGAGAGGATATTTACGAAAAATGTTCTCAGCTATTACACATATTAGTGCTTGAAAAACATGATAGAATTGATTTATCACCATATATATGAACACACACAAACACACACAAACACAAATATATATATATATATATATATATATATATATATATATATATATATATATATATATATATATATATAAGTGTGTACACTTCGGCAGCAATCCCTCTTTTATGAAAGTTTTGAGAAAACAATTGACAAGGTGCTGTGGTTGAGTTTTTTTATATAAATTCTCATGTGTTCATATATATTTTTTCATTTCAGGACATAAATTATATAAAAATTGTCCGAATGTTTTCCAAGCGCTTTGGTTATACTTTTAGCTAATATCAAAGATGAATTTTCGCTTACTTTTAACTGAATATATAGATTGTTTTATGTATGTATCTAGAGTTATAGGAATGTTTTATTTTTTTCAAACGCACCGCATGTTTATATACAAGATCTAATGAAACGTTTTTTTTTTTCGTTTTGTCAATATATATATATATATATATATATATATATTAACTTAAAACCGCTATATCGATTATTCCCAAATTTATTTACAAGTTATAAAAATTGTTATCATACAAAAAACTCGTAGCAAAATCTCACGTAAAAATTCGCCAAAAACTATCGCTGTAATGAAAATTTAGAAATCCAAAATTTCAGGATTGCGGGTCTGGATAAGATCCGGGATGTTTTTAATTTGCTCGCAGAGTCGGTCTGATTACAAAATGGTATATGTTCGACGGCTTTTAGGAGTAAAGTTGAAAACACGAACAATATTATTTTGAAACACTATAATTTGAGACCAGTATTTTTTTTCATTTGAATATGTGCTATTGAAAGGTAGAGAATTGTGTCCCTTCAATTTTTTTATCAGTAGAAGCCAAGACGGTGGAATCCGAAAACAATCGCTGTAATGAAAACTTGGGAATTGAACATTTCAGGATTGCGGATTTGGATACGAATCGGAACGTTTTTAATTTCCTCATGGAGTCGGCCTGATTACAAAATGGTATGATATGTTGGACTACAGTAAAAGTGGAAAAAGTATGACCCATTAACACAGTGACATTGACATTTATTATATGGAAGAAGAAGATGAGCTAAGAGCGTCCCCTTAATTGATAAAGTGTGACACACTGACACAATAACATTTGCATTTATGTTATATATATATATATATATATATATATATATATATGGGCGCTGAAAATTTCTCGGATTCAAAACTCTACAATCTCTGCTCAAAAGTCCGGACTTCAGATTTGTGGAGAAGGGCTACTTGGTCAATCCGAGAACTTTTCAGCAGCCTTAACATATATATCAGGCTTGAAGATCCAGACATAAAACAGACTATAGCCGCTTGGCGTTGACCTCTGTGTCCATTTGCAGTTTTATATACGCTCTATCCCTGATATTGAGCGCTTTTAACCATAAATAGCATACCATAAAACACCATTTTTATCATTTACAATTTTATCATATATATATATATATATATATATATATAACTACTGAATGGTATATCTTCTATATATACTCTCACTTCACTTTCCGTATCTACCTCTCTCTCTCTCTCACTCTCTCATTCTCTTTCTATTATCTCCGCATACATAAATATAAACATGCGCATACATATACACGCAAAATCTCTCTCACACACACACACACACACACACACACACACACATATATATATATATATATATATATACATATATATATATATATATATATATATATATATATATATATGTATAGAGGTCGGTAAATCAAATAACTAAATATTGGCAACCGTATATTCGTGCGTTAGTGTGCATACACAGGTAAGCGAATAAATATTTACTAAATTTATTTTAAAGTGTAAACAAAAAAGTGCTCGATGTGGTTATACAGAGCTAAGAAATATATATTAATAAATATACATATACCTACGTTTAGGGTGCGACTTAAGTTTCGTTGTTTTACCAACTCATCAGGCACGAAATATTACTTTTTATTTTAACAATAATAATATACTGGGTCTAAATTACACACAGATTCACAGCTCAAATTTAAAATAAGTTAAATATAATATTTGGATGTAAATACATAAAATATGGCGTATGTAGGGGGTCATTATAAAAATAATTAGAAAAAGAAAGTTTTAAGTTTAAAATGGGAAAGCCGGTTGATACGTTAATTTATATTAGAAGTTTTCAGCCATATTCCTTTACTCAAAAGAATCTTCAATAAGAACAATATTATGATTATTTATAGCTGCACTGTAAAACTTTGATCACTATATAGCACAGTATAATAGCGTAACTTTAAAGAAATAGTTAAGCAACACCAATAGCAATATTAACACAGAAGAAAAAATTGTAATTGCCGAAAAAGCATTAACTGTCCGATGAATAACAAATGTATGTATAAAGGCGTCATCTATAAGGCTAGCATCTGGCATAATGGCGAAACCAAATTTTATTTCTGTTCAATACCAAATAACTGGAAAACGGGATGACCCTTAGCAATAAGCAATATTCAAATGTCACAGCAGTCTCTAAATTTTACTGGGATAGTAAAACAAATGACTACCCATCGGTAGTAAATTGGGATTTCGTCGCTAAAATGACACCCTTTTCTGGCTATGGTAACCGATGCAACCTGTCTTTGCTGGAAAAAAAGCTTCATCCTCAAAAATATTAATGACTTAAATCTGCTTAATAAACGAAATGAAGTAATGCTAGGTTGTAATCATAGAAAAAGATTTCTCTTAAAATATTTTAATTCTGAAGAGATATATTTTATCCAAATATCGCTTTCACTTCTCATATTTTAGGTTATATATCGATTACCTCCATTTAACAATTTTAAGATATATTATCAATCAAAATGTCACCCGGCATTCCTGTTTTAAACTTTTAACTTACTTTTAATTTAATTTTTTTTTTAAACGTAGGTATATGTATATTTATTAATATATATATATATATATATATATATATATATTAATGAATATACATATACCTACGTTTGGAGTGCAACTTAAAAATCATAAGTAATATTTCGTGTCTGATGAGATGGTAAAACAACAAAACTTAAGTCACACTCCAAATGAAGGTATATGTATATTTATTAATAGATAGATAGATAGATAGATAGATAGATAGATAGATAGATAAACATGTGTCAATATGGTGATTTCCTTTCGTCTTCAATGATAATGTTATTAAGCTTATCAGGCAATATGAAAGGAACTTACTTAAAATATATAGACACAACTTGTCTATAATATTTAATGAAACATGCATCAATGAGAAATTGCTGCCTAAATATACACAATATATATATATATATATATATATATATATATGAAAATATTTTTGAAGATACAAAATCTAATAACACAAATAAAAGTGTGAAGCTTGATACTACTAGACATTTCTAAAAGCGAAGCAACCGGTTTCGTTCCCGCTCATCAGGAGTGTTTTAATTTAAGTTAAATCTCCCATGGAGGCCTGATGATCGGGAGCGAAACCGGTTGATTCACTTAGAAATGTCTAGTAATATCAAGCTTCACATTTTTATTTGTGATATATATATATATATGTATATATATATATATATATATATATATATATATATATATATATATATATATATATATATATATATATATATATATATATATATATATATATATATATATATATATATATATATATATCGTGTCTTTTTCTTTTATTCTACATATTCTTTTATCATCGTTTTACTAGCGTTGTTCTCATTGGCTGAAATTGTTATGCGACGAAGAGGAAACGGAAGGGAAAATCTGAACATTCGACAAAGGGGCGATCAAGCGGATACTGCTTTTGTAATGGCGTCCTGCATAAATATGGCGGTCATGTGATCTGACAAAATAGGAATTCATTCTGTCAATGAGTTTGTTAAATACGGGAATGTTTAATGTCGATACACTTTAACGAGATAAAAGCCAGAAAGAAAGAAAGAAAGAAAGAAAGAAAGAAAGAAAGAAAGAAAGGGGATTAAGGAGAGAAATACAAGCAGAAAAATGAAAATAAAAGCGAAAAAAAGAAAGAATAAAAAAAGAAGAAATTAAGAAAATAAAAAATAAAGCGATAATACAAAACTAAGTGAATAAATAAAGAAATCAAGAAAGAAAGAAAAAGAAAGAAAGCATAAAACATAAGCAATGAAAAAATTAAACAGAAAGAAAGAAAGAAAGAAAGAGAGAAAGAAAGAGAGAAAGAAAGAAATACTATAAATCAGAACAAAGGAAAGAAAAAAGAAAGAATAAAACAAAAGAAAGAAATAAAGAAATAAAACGGAATAAAATGAAGAAAGCAATTAGAAAAGAAAAACCTAAAGAAAGAGAACTTTAAAAAAGAACTTCTTTCATAAAGAAATAAAACAATAAAACAGAACAAAAGAAAGAAACTAGAAAGAAACAAAGAAATGTATATCCTAAAAAAAATAAGGGGCGAAAAAGAAGACAACCAAAGAAAATGGAAAATAATTGAAACAAAAAAAAAAACGGATAAAAATCATAAAAGAAACAAAACAAAAATTACATAAAAACGTACTTAAATAAAATAAAAAAATGCCGGAAGAAAAAAAAAACTGTAAAAAGGAAATGCGCCCAACAAATTAAGAAATTGTTCCATTTTCTCATGCAAGATATTTCTTAACCGGAAGTATCCCCGTTGCGCAAACATCACCGTTTCTTTCATTACAGGCGCTGCTTACGATTAACTTGTTTGTTCTTGTCTCGTAAATTTTACGAACCCCATTTAACCGGGTCATCGCTTCTACTTGTCTCATTTTACTCCCGACTTTTTAAGTCATTTACAACCTCAGGTTTCACAGAATTTGTTTACCGAAATCTTTTTGCCGATATCTGTAAAAGTTAATTCTATCTCTTGTATTCCAGTATTCACTTATCAGACAGATACTACCAGCGGCGAATTGAATAAAATACGTTTGACAGTTCTTGAGAGACATTTAAAAATTTAGGAGTTTACCCATGCCGTCAACATTATGGTATATACACTCTTGTGCAAATTAATTGAAACAACCGCTCTAGTTTCCTCTCTTTCGCCATACGGTCGGTTTTAGACCCACTGAACTGATAGGAGGTAATCGATTTCTATTTTTTCCTCAGATTAGGTCATTTGCAGTGGTGCGCAGTAATAGGAATCTATTTTCGGGGCCTATGATGGAATTTGACCGTGAAAAATATTGCGTCATCTGTGATTACATCAGATTTTTATCACGCCCAGATAACTAATGTCTCGACTGTCGATTAGTTTTCCTACGGCCATTGTCTGTGATGGACGTTACTCCAAGGAAGCGTACGGAAATTGTAACGCTGCACGAACACACTGGCAAGCCTTACCAGTGACCAAATCAAAGTACTAGACGGTCCCGAAAACTCTTCTGATTTAAATCCAATTAATAATCTGTGGTCAATCTGCAAGGAATGACTTTGTGGAATGGACATACGACGTACTAACATATCCACTGGGTCATGTTTCATTGGAAAAATACGAAAAAAAGATAAATAATAAAGGAATTATTCATTTTGTTAATTTAGACAAGGGTTTTTTTTATATTCAAATTTCGTTAGTGTATATCTGTAAAAAGGATAATATGAATAAAGACAAAAGGAAAACTGATCTTAGCCGATGCGTTTTGCCCTCTCAGGGACTTTATCAAAACATTTACCTTGATAAAGTCCCTTAGAGGGTAAAACGCGTCGGCTAAGATATGTTTTTATTTTGTCTTTATTCATTTCGTTAGGTGTTCAGAAGGTTTTTCACTGTGTCATTAAATATCTTTTTTTCCAATTATTAACTCTATTCTTTCAAAGAGTCGGTTGCTTCACGCCCCCGTGGTATAAACAGCCTGTCATTGTCCTAACAATTTGTTTTCTTGATCTCTACCTCCAACCTTGTAAACGGTGACTCTCCCTGTAAACAAATGTACTTAAGTTTATGTTTTGTCACGATGGCGTCATCAAATCAGTCCACCGTCCTTCAAAGCTAAAAGAGCCTACGAAGTATCGTCAAAAACACGCTCGATAAAAGATTATTGATGCTAAATATTTATATTCATAACCATTTAATCATGATCTTAAATCTTATTTATAAGAGGGAAATAATCGTTTTATTTCTAATTGTTCACTCAATACAATACCCAAGAGACTCTCAAGGTAGAGGCTTACTGAATAAGGTTATGAACTTAGGAGGAGGTAAGAAGTACAGATTGTGATGTGATGTAGAAAAGCTTGATTTGAAGAGGCTAAATGTGTAGCCATTGTGAAAGCACTCTCTCAGGAGTCTGCTTTATAAACTATCTGTTCTAGAGAAGAAGCTTTTTGAATGGGGCTTCCTTCTTACCAATTGAATTCGAACGGAATAAGAATGATTCGGTTCTGTGTATATGGCATACCAAATTTTAGTTGTACAAGTCTGAACTTGTGGAACTAATGAACTTAGCTTGTCAGAACATTTGTCATGGAAATAGCGATAGATTAGCTAGAGAATTGCGACATTTCATCTGTGGGAAAGGGGTTGTAGAGTGGAAAATGTTATACTCGACTTCAAATTAGATCTCTTTCTGATTCACTGTACATTTAGGCCAGATGTGAACGCTTAGAAAGGAAAGCCAATAATAAAAACTCGTCTTCTACGCTGGCGCCCGAGCATCACATCCAGCTCATAAAACAAATCTCCTTAAAAAATATATATAAATACAACATAAAAGTAACCAATCACTAATGTTACGGACAAAGGGAAACAAGAAAAAAAAGATGTGTTTGGGACCCACATTTATTTTTTGACAACCACCCATAAACGATTAAGTCAGATAAGCGACTAACATCAAGCTTCACTAATCGACGCCAGGCCTATTCCCACAGTGACCTCGGCCAACCGACCCGACAAACGCATCAACTCCAGGCCTCTACCCTTTATTCAAAGCTGCCTCCCTCGCCTACATTTTGAGAAATACCGCTCGCATCCGCAGTACAAAAGAATTTTATATTTACAATTCTTGTAAAAAATTGTTTTTCTCATCGGCGGTACTGTTGTCTCGTTTGTTCTTCCGTGCTACCATACGCGAGTTTATAACAAAAATAAGTCAACAACAACTTTTGACTTCTATTATGGCTGCAAAGTTGCAATTCTAACCTGCATATGGCAGTAATAATCCATTTTGCGTCTGAGCTTAGATGTAACATTTAACTAGAATTATTAATGCTATTAGTTTTCATAATAATTCGTAAAGCTCATTTTCATTTTTTCCGAAACATTAGCTTTTAAGATTTTTATATAAGGTTTAAATTCGGCAAGAGTCTATAGATATCATTCCAGAAAATAAGTACAATCGAAAAGTCAAAATAAGTGCGTATTTAAATTAAAAAGAAAAATGTTTTCAGTTGGATAATGGATCTTATGAGACGATTAAATAGAAAGATAGAATCAGGAATCTTTGAAACCTGACATGTAAGATTAGATGTTACATAAGATTAAGCATCTCTCCATATTTTGTGCTTATTCTTTAACAGAGTCGGTCGCTTCGTCCCAACATCTTAAACTTTCTTCTGACAGTCTGTTCAATAACACGGTATCTCCATTGCAAGGGAGATAACTCTGAAACAGCAATAATTTATAGAAAAACCATTGGGTTGTCAGATAAATTCATTCGTTTTGTTTCCATTTATTTCAATTCTATTATTCATCAACAATTTTATCAAATCAATAAGTAATATAAAACGATAAACAATAGCTTCAAAAGAAGAAGAGAACTAAAAAGAAACGAAAGATTACCGTAAAATATTTCGCGTGTTATTTCAAATAACACTGGAAAAACGAAAAACTTTATCCGACAATTCAATATAGTTATTTTCTAAGCGTAGATGTGGCACAATCCCGAAAAGTATGGGGCACCTAGTGAGGATCGAACTCACTTTTCAGTTGTAACTGATCTAGCGAGACAAGCTTGCTAACCATTACACCACGCCGAACAGGATCCAAAACCATTACACCACATTGAACGGGACTCAAAGAGTGTGAGTTCAATATCCGGTTAAGGCAGTGGAAGACTTAGAGAGGGGAATTAACAGGAGATAACTGATAACTGACATCTATTAAAACATGGCACGTGGACTAGAACAGTCTACACCAGTGAGCGAAATAAAGGTTTCAATTCGATATTCCAGCCACCTGAAGAAGGCCCCGGGCGTACAACGGCTGAAACGTTGTAATAAGACACTCACACTCACGCATACACACTAATGCGACAATGTCAATTTTGAGGAAAAATTTTGGTGAGAGACTGAAATTGTTATGTTTTGTCTTTTTACAAAAGTTTAGAACCATGTGTGAAAATCTATTGTTGATTTTGATTGGCACGATTTAATGTTTGTATGTCTGACAGTTTGTTTTTTTTTTGTTTTGTTTTTTTTTGTTTTGTTTTGTTTTGTTTTTTTGTGGAAAAATTTGACCGCAAAAGTTTTGCTTTTAAAAGAAAATTTCCAGGAGAAGGCAAATTGACCAGTAAATAAATTTTCCTGCACTGACAACAGTTTGACCTTTAAGGTCAGATACAGGACAAATCAAAAGAAGTCGATTTTGATTGACTGAAACAAAGGAAGGGATCAAATTGAAGAAGTTCGAGGATGTGCCACGTAGAGGTCTGAATTCGCGTTCGTAACGCAATGGAAAATTGTTTTGAAAAAGAAAGACTGACGGCATTTTGTGATGGGGCATTCCTACGGTGATTTTTGTGGACTGCTAATGGGTTGAAATCTTTTGTGACTATGGCTTTACGTGAATTCAAATGTTTTAATTTTAGAATTATTTGTTAATTGTAATTAACTGACAAAATATTTTTTTCATTTTTGTAAAAGAATGTGGAATTTTTTCTTTTTTGTTTTAAGAGCTCTGTGTGTGTGTGTGTGTGTGTGTGTGTGTGTGTGTGTGTGTGTGTGTGTGTGTGTGTGTGTGTGTGTTCTTTTGCCTTCATTAGTTGAAGAAATAAGTTGTTAATTGGTGAATTTTGGGAGTTTCTTTTTGTAGAATAATTAATTTAGGCTGAAAGTTTTGGTGATACGTTCAAAAGGACGTTAAAGAAATTAAACGGGGAGGAGACGGAGGAAATAATGCTTCAAGAGTTTTTAAATATTTATAGACTGACCCTTAATCCTAATAATGTATCGAGGATGTCACCCCAGGAAAATTAAATCGGTGTTTGCCAAATTACTACCTGGAGGCAAAATAAAAAGTTATCAAAGTATGAAATATACGATAACATTTTTTAAAGCTGGATATAAGGATTTCCCTAGGATTTACAAGGCAGAGCGAGGAAGTTGGGAAGATGGTGATATAGTAAATCGCATTGGTAGAAAGATGTATATGGTACACACTTGAAACTGGCGACATAAAAGGCATTTAAACCAATTAAAACTAAGATATGCCATGGAAATAAAAACCCAACAAAGAAATTTACCAATGGAAGTGCTGTATGATACTTTTGACTTACCAACTCCAATTACAATTACTCAAACGCGCTGTATTAATAAAAGAAAAATAATTCCTCTGGAAATGCCAGAATTAAACCACAAAAGAAGAAAATCCGTGTTCAAAATATGACGCATATCTTAAAAATAGGGGTGTTAGTTAGAAAGACTGTCTAACCTCCCTTACATTATTATAGAAACATGGACTCGCCTATCCGTCAGTGACAAAAGAGGGTCGCAAACGCGTAGCGCTTTCAGTCGTATTGTATCCCAGTCGCATAGATCTGTTCGCACTGTGCTGTCGAACTCTCTGCCTTGAGCAGAGAGGAACCCGGACGAGGCTTTGCCGAAGGGCAAAGTTTCGTCTGGGGAGGTAGACAGGCCCTGAACCCGTTTATGCGAGTTCTAAGGGATTTTTTGGCCGAGCCTACGGGCACGGAAAACCCACGGTAAACTCGGCCTTGTGCCACATACATTCCTCGTGGGGGACTGTTAAATATTGAACGACTGTATTCTCAATCCATGGTCTACCACAGAAAGAAATGGCAACCTACTGCGGGAAAAATCTGCCTCGTCAATCATGTATCGAAAGATACGTGATCGCCTAAACGTGTATCACGCATGGCACATAACTGAACCAGCAACTACGAGCATTATACGAACTTTATAAAATTATGTTACGTCCATTCAGAATGTGGACGATCATGGATCTCCACAGCTTCCTGTTTTTGTTACACCAATGTCTGCTCTTTTATGGCCACTCTCTTCAGCAATCCTTTATAGACAGATGTAGAGGGCCGTATTTTAAGCATAAAACCTCTGACCTTTTACACTATTCTGCTACAGTCGGGGTCAAATAAATAAAACTAGTACTCAATCAGAAATGTAATAAAAATATTATTGATCTTATCTAAGGCTTGAACCTGAAATTACCCTTAAATATAACAAATCTCTTACCAGAGATGTGGTTATATCTTACTAAAAATCTATTTCTAAGCAATCAAACGCATTTTACTTTCCTCAAAATTCTTGGCATATTTTCTTTTTTTTCTTTTGCTTTGTTTTGCTTTCACGAGATAAGAGACAAGTGACAAGCGCGCAACTGAAGAATTCTTTTTTATTCTTAAAATGGAAGAAATAGTTTTCATACCAGATTAGATACTACACCGACTGCATTGCCGAGGCCACGTGCGTCACTCAGTACAGATATTATCAGCCTTTATCAAACTTTGTTCTCTTTAGTTCCCTTATCACTTGGATTCGTTTCCAAACTTTATCTCCATGCAAACACAACAGCCATGCCACAAGTAACCCGCCAATGGGTCGTCCTATACTTATCATAAACACACACGGACATATGCATGCATATATATATATATATATATATATATATAATAAGATGAAAAATAACAATGATAGCTATTACTACTAGCAATTATTATACGTAACATTACATAACATAATATCAAAGGGAATAAAATTCTGCAAAAATTTCTCAATACTTGACGAGAACTCAAATATTGAGAGATCATTCTAATCAAATGAGTAATTGAGAAAATCATGAAACTCGTAGACAACATCACTAACTATTGAACGTTACTACATCTAACTGAATTTACACATACATATATATATATATATATATATATATAACTGCCATGTTAGAATGGAGTCAGAACAATAAACGGATATTTTAAGAAAGTGCTCAATACAGAATTAATAAAGTTGAACGCGCAGAGCGGATAATAATATAAAAGGATTGTAAAAAAATTAAACTCAATATAACCCGGGTTTCAACCTTACGGTTTTGTGACACTATTTAGCGTTTGGCTAACTAATTAAGGGTGAAAATTAAAGGCGAGAAATACTTAAGGCGAGTTGAAGCTATCACGAGAGACATACTGAGCGATGTTATTTTTTTAACATAAGAAAAGTGGTAAAAATTTTATTTTCATTCCAGTCGGGGAATGATGATGGTGACGATGATGGTGACGATGTCGGAAGCTTGGAAGCACAGCCGAAATACCATTTTTAAAAAGACGAGTGAAGTAATAATAACCAGGTCGAAATGGTTGATCACATTCGTGATAGATTTAAAACCATAAGAGTCGCTACTAAATAAACTAAGAAATGAGCTAACGCAGCTGGATGCAGCCGGGTTGAAAGTAGGGCAAGATTATTCCAAGGAGAAAGGATATCTCAGATTATTACACTCCCTGGAATTGGAGGGCACTATGATAGAGACTCAATGGAGGGACACGCAAAATTACCTGAAGGGAATAGAGTTACTGCAGACGCGGGAAAAGAGATCGGTAGTTCCGATTGTGGGAAAAGCGTTAAATGTCCTGTTTGGAACAGTGACTGAAGATGATGTTAAATTCATAAGAAGAAAACTGGGAGAAGTGGAAATAAACCAGAGGACGCTGGCTCAAGTGGCAAGGGAGAGTGCGACAATACTAAATGTGACATGGTTGGAAGTGGCCAAGAATAGATCCAGAATTAATTGGTTAATAAATAACCTGACAGGGTTGAAACAAGAGGTAATTAATGATACAGAAACTGTAATAATGGAATTATAGGAAATGAGTGGAGTTATGCAAAGATATTTCAAACTAATGACAATTACGAATAAGGTACAACAAACTAGTCAGTCGTTGACAAACTTGCTGGAACATGTGAGAGCGCAATTAGACATGTTGTCATTAGGACACCTCTCCCCAAGCATAGTAAACCCCGGTCACTTAAGAGAAGCTCTACTCGGAATACAGACCGAGTTACCCCATCATTTAAGACTGCCAGTGGATCCTACCAAAGAATTGTGGAAATATTATAATGCGCTGGGATGTATGACCTTGTTGGAAAATAGACGACTATTGGTTATGATGTCTGTTCCGATGTTAGATAGAGAGAGTATATTCGAGATATACCAGGTTATAAGTTTACCTATTCCCTACCCCAGAAGAGATCAAGGTTTGGGAATGGTAGCAAGGTACAAGATGGAAACAGAATACATAGCTTTAAATTCGGGTAGAACAAAATTCATGTTGCTAACAGCTGAAGAAGCTAGAAAGTGTAGAAATGATACTCTAGGGACTTGTACATCGTTAAGCGCAATCTATATAACTGGTAACCACAAAATGTGCTATACTAGAATTGTTTGAAGGGAAGAAAGAGGGAATTAAGAGAACTTGTCAAGTAGAGGTATTAGCAAACACGGCATTACCACAAGCTATCAGTATTTCAGACGGGGTGTGGGCAGTGGCCACACAGAAACCCATCAGCTTGTCTAGGGTATGTGGGAGAGAGTCCACAAGGACATTAAGAGTAAAGCTACCATTTAAAGTAACCCCTAGGATGTTCGGCATTTGGGATATCTATATCTTTGCCCTCCTATTACCAGGAAGAAGAAAGATATGAAGAGAAAGATTCAATTATAGAATTGATTGGCAGAAGCTTAGTCAATTGTACAGAGTTGTGGGAGCCAATAGTGAGGGGATTCCCCAATGTTACCTTGAATAAAATACCAGTCCTAATGAAGCCGATAGAAAAGATCGATATGGATCAATTGAGGGACAAGTTAAGTGCGTTGGGAAAGGAAGTAATGGCTTGGGAGGATGATGAGCAGATCGCGAAAAGTTGGTCAGCAATGATGGGTACATTCATAATTATAGCCATAGGGGGTATGGCAATATAGAAGATTAGAAGAGGAAATTAACTAGCGGTAATCAAATGAGCATGCAACAACTCGAGAGGGAGATGCCGAGCAGTGTTCTTTACCCATACAGAATCGGCAAAGAAATTGCAGAAAGGCCGGCGGAGGAGGCTGACGTGGAACCGACACGTGCGACGAAAAAACCTGCTGCAGCAGAGAGAAAAACATTGACCAAGAAAAACAAGCCATAATAAACACACACATGCACCCACAGGCACACGCACACTTTAAATTGCATGAGAAACAGAAGAAGATGAAAAGAACATTACATTTGCATGTAGAACAGGAGAAGATGAAAGAACATTACATTTGCATATAGAACAGAAGATGAAAAGAACATTAAATTTGCATGTAGAACAGAAGAAAATGAAAAAGAACATTACATTTGCATATAGAACAGAAGAAGGTGAAAAGAACATCACCTTGCATATAAAACCGTGAAAAAGAAAAGAAGAATAGAATTGCATGGGACAGATGCATGATGCATGATGCATGCTAAATAGTGTATTTGGGTTTAGGTGTCATTTACTCGTAAATGACAAAATAGGTTACGGGAGGATTGTGACACTATTTAGCGTTTGGCTAACTAATTAAGCGTGAAAATTAAAAGCGAGAAATACTTAAGGCGAGAAGAAGCTATCACGAAAGACATACTGAGCGATGTTATTTTTTTAACAAAAGAAAAGTGGTAAAGATTTTATTTCCATTTGCGAAAAAAAATTTTTTTTTGGCAGAAGATAGGAAATTCGTAAGATCTCGGATCTGTCGGAATTAATTGATGCTATGACGCGGCGAATAAAAGATAGCAATCTGCCCATGGCAATAATGACAATTTCAAATTGGTCAAGTGGCTTACAAAGCAGAATGCTAAAAGATAATCAGATTTAGGTCGAGCCACGACCGAGAAAGGGATCTGCTGAGACCACCCCAAAGAAAAAGGGAAGAGGAAGAGAAAAAGGAAAAGAATAAACCATTAACTATCTTTCGGAGATATCATTTGGTTTTGGAAAGGGACCACCTGTTTTATGCCCAGACCATGACATGGTAAAAGTTTGTTGCCGGGACGGATTGTTGGCGACAGAAGTACGAAGGCGTTGAGGATACAAGGAGATTCTGATAATCACTTGACGAAAATCTCGTTGATGAATTCCAGATGACATTCAGTTAAGATAGAGACTTAATGACCACACTACGAGTCGTGGGGGTCCCAGTCGGGGAAAAGAAAGAAAAGAAAAAGGAAGATAATTTTTTTTCTTTGAGCTATAATTGTAAACTGAGGCCAGCCTAGCCACACCCACATTGCCGAGCGTTTATTGGCTGAATGGTGGCGTGAGCGATGGGCGAAGGTAAACATATGAGAAAGAAGGAAAGCCTGTTGACGCCTCTGAGGGGATTGGTGTGAGATACCAATATGAGAAAGGAAGAATTTGGGAGGACAATTCCCTTAAGAACCCCTCTAAAACAGAAAGTAATGGACTTCCAAAAATGGAAAGTGATAAATTTTCCTGTCCGAATACAAAGAAAATCCTTATTGCGGATTTGGAATTATCGCGGAACCCAAACCACGACAGGCCCCCACCCGGTTTTGGTCGGCGTCCATATAAACGGAGTTACAGGGCAGAGACGATGGCAGTTGGGCAGACGCAGACAGAGTGACAGAGCAGTCAGAGTTGAGCTGTGAGCTCGCAGACCAGCCTCGCAGGAGTGAACTGAAAGATATCCACGCATTCCGACTTAGACTTCTAACCAAAAACAATTTGTTTTTGAAGAAAGACTTAGACTCACACCACCAAAACAAGTTTTACGAATATCGCCTGAAGATACCAAAAACCAGTTTCTTGAAAAACAACTTAAGATATTAAGACTCGCCTAACAAACGCAAAGTGTCACGTATCCATAGAAGCGGTTTGGGAGAAAGACGCAGTCCTGTATTCAGCAACTAGATATAAAGATATTATTCTTTTTTTAACACATTTGAATCTTTCGAGTTGTTACTTTATTTTCTTTTACATATACTTCTGCAGTGTCACCTTTGCTCGAATTCGGCTTGCACTACGGCTCGACGACTGATTGATTTCGTCTACCTAATATCAAATCACAACGTGGGTATGTTAGACTAGAAATCAAAGCAGTTACTTCGGTAACCAGAGGTTGGAAGCGAGCTGGGAACGCCAAAGCTGATACCGAATCTAACCAGATTTCCATCCGAATCAGCCAAGGGTTAGAACGTCACATTTGGCGCCGCAACCAATACCAAGACACCTTGGTCGTCACAGGATAGCAATGGGGCAGAGGCACAGGGTGACGTCACAATGTCATCCGATGTTTACTCGAAAATAATTAATTCGTAGCACTATTCAAGCTCGCTTATAACTTAATTAAGCGCCACAAAATAAAAATATCAGAAAGGAAGAGTTGGAGTAACCGGAAAAGAGAGAGAAAAAATTGTAAATTTAATCATCCGGGTTCGTATTTTTAATGCCGTGTCTGCATTTTGACATTATCTCAGACCGTTGATTCAACAAGTTAATCACTATAGCAAGCTTTTTCTCTTGACACAACCTACAAACACTGCTAATATAACTGCGAAATTTAATCCTTCTCAGAACACTCCATCTTATACTGGAGCTTCCGTTACATCGTTTTTGTAGCCCCACACATGACTTAACACCTTTGTACAACGGCTATGGCTCTCTATTGTAAGGGCGGAAGTATTATTGTACACCCTTGTCTTTAATACGTCTTCTGTACATCCCATGTAGACTTTGCTCTATATATTTAAGTTATATAAGCGAGCCTGAATCGTGATACGCATTAATTATTTACCAGTAACCATCTGGACTTCCAAAAATGGAAACCCGGGTAGTGTTGAATGTGAATTTTTTTTCAAATCTTTACATATATATATATATATATATATATAGGTAAAATGAGAGCAAATGGAGTATGATTGCCCTGTTAGTAACATTCTAATTTAAAAGAGAGATCAATACATAGTAAAGTTAAATAGTATTTATTTTAGGATATTAAAACATGTTATAAAAATCGCTACACAATTACAATAATGCTTCAACACCATAAATGTGTCTCTTCAGGCGATGTTAAACTACTGGCGAGGCTAGTAGTTTAACATCGCCTGAAAGACATATTTATGGTGTTGAAACATAATTTTTAGTTGTGTGGCGTTTTTTATAACATGTTCTAATATCCTAAAATAAATTATATATATATATATATATATATATATATATATATATATATATATATATATTGAAAAAAAGTATGTGTATGTGTTCGTACGTAAATATGTATGTGGTGTATATATGAAAAAACAGTAATTTTTTTACTATTACCTTCAAATCTTACTCCATCTAGATTTGAAACCTAAACTTAATTAAGAAATATTACCCATCTAAAAATAGCTACAAATTAAATTCATGAATAAGGATCTAACTGATAAAGATTTTACCTTAACCGTCATTCACAATTTTCAAATAGTACTATTAGTAATTTTTTATTATCATTATTGTTGTTAATTAATATAGTATTTGGCTTATATTAAATCCCTAATATTTTTTGTGGAGAAGTTGAATATTTAAATTGCTAACAAGCATTAAATTTAATTCCTTTGTGGAGTTTTGAAACATTTAAATTACTATCAAACGTTAAAATCTGTTTTTATCTAAATTGCTAAAGCTATACCACCCCTCTCCTTCCGCCAAAAACCCTATGTAGATCTCTTATCTCTTTACTTCCTCCTTTTTTCTTTTTCCCCTTTTTCTCTTTTTCCTTTTCCCATATCATTTCCGTTGAGTTGACCGATGTAATAGGTCAATGTCTGATCCTTACCCCCTCCTTCCGCAATATTAAGTATTATAATAAAAAGAAATATAAAAATAAATTTTAAAACTATCCCTTCCCTCTCTAAACTCGACCATGTCTCTCATACTATTACTCACAACCTTCTATATCTAATTACATAAGCGTAATACTGCCCGTCAAAAGTGTAAATTTTAAATTCATTTTTCGTTTCACCTTTTGAAAGTGAAGTCTGAAGATCCAGAGAAAAATAAAATTCTCTAGTGAAATAAATTATTACAAATGGAGGCTTAAAGTGGTCTGTATTTTTGTTTGTTTGTTTTTTTTTAATTAAATTATTCGCTCTGACTTAACATTGAGTTCTCAGGATTTCATCCTCCTTGAGATTATCCATACGGATTAGCAAGATTTTCGTTACTTAACTATATATATATATATATATATATATATATATGCGTGATTGTTCCAAGCATTGACACGGAAGATTTATGTTGATAAATAACTGTTCCTCCTATTTATTATTATTATTTAATTTATAAACGAATATATTGCTCATATTCATCAGGTATATTTAGACAGCATTAATTCAAACCAAATTTTGTCAAATTTACCGACAAGGTATAAATTTCACTCTAAACAATTCAAATTTTTCCGGTATCTGATGATAGATCTTATCATGAAACTGGCTGAAAGATTGTAGAGAGCTGGAGTTTACACATTTGAAAGTCGTTTTTAATAACATCAGTCGATATCGGACTTTGTTGGGTTGGAACAAATGTTCGGTGAGTTTTTTTGATAGATCGCGCTTGCACACTTGCTTTTGGTTCATATGTGACTGAAAGTTATAAAATATATATATATATTGTCTGTATTATCAAAAATACTATCTGGCATGCAACAGTCTTGAGAGGAAGGAGAACGGTAGAGAAAAAAGAGATAGCTAACTGTGTTAAGTAGAGAGAGACGGAGACACATGTAAGAATGGTCTGGGGACTCAAGAGAGAGTTCCTTAAACTGAAGGAGATGTTCACGGACATAAAAACCCTGGCCATAAGTTCTTTGTAAGGAAGGTAACCAGGAAACGAGAAATCAGAGAAGGGGATTGGAGAGTTAAGATTAGTTTCGTGGAGAGCTAGGATGCCTGGAGACTTTTCGAAGAGGAACGATTCCACACTGCAGAAGTTGGTACGAATACCACGAATTTTGGAGACAGAATGGTTAAGAGGTTTAGGTGTTTTTTTTTTTTGGAGCGGGAATAGAGAAAAGGAAAACAGAGAAAGATTTGCTGTTTTTGCTTTTATTACAACTTTAATATTTTTAGGTGGTCAAAGCTTCCTTTTGATTTAGGTACCTTATATAACCTAGGCGCAAACGAATGTGAACTCCACTGAATAAATAGGCCTAATTAGCCACATAACAAAACTCATCATCCGTATTCTGATGAACAGAGCGCGCAGAAGGGTCAGGCCAGAGATCAGAACAAGAACAGTTCGGGTTCGTTAAAGACACCGGGACAAAGAACGCGATATTCATGCTCAGAATGTTATCAGAAAGAGCAATACAAATGCAGAAGGACGTGCACTTGTGTTTTATACACTATGCAAAGGCGTTCGACAAAGTACGCCACAAAGATCTGTTGGAACTGCTCAGCAACCTTAATATATTTGGGAAAGATATTAGAATAATCAAGAATCTATATTAGCAGCGCATAGAGAATGAGTTTAGCGAATATGCAAAAGTAGAAAAAGTGGCGTACGGCAAAGATGTGCCTTCTCACCGGAATTATTCAACCTATACAGCAAGACAGTTCTGAGAGAATTGGAAATCCTAGCAGGATTCATCATTGGCGGCTACAATCTTAACAACATAAGATATGCAGATGACAGAGTGTTGATAGCAGACACGGAAAAGAAAATACAAAACTTCCTACAGAAGGTAGCGAAGGAAAGCGAAAAGAAGTGACTAAGCAGAAGACAAAATGCATATTCATCAGCAAAAAGATGATCCCGAAATACGATTTTTTGGGTCGGAGACACTAAAATATGGCAAATGCGGAAATTGAAATATCTAAGGAGTGTTTTGACAGAGGACGGTAAGTGCGACGCCGAGATACGACGTATTAGGATGGCAAAAGACGCATTCCAAAAGTTACGCAAAGAGTATTTCGAGATAGGAGGATTTCGTTGGTAACAAAGGGTACTGAGCTGCTACGTAGCATCTCTCCTCCTTTACTGCAGCTTATGTTAGACGGTCTCCTCAGCGATGAAGGAGAGACTCGAGGCAACCGGAGGATGCTGAGGATATCATGGAACGAGCGTATGTGCAACGATGAGGTTTGGGAGAGGATACAAACAAGGAGGAAGCTTAGACTTAAAATTAGGAAGAGGCAGCTGAAATTTCTGGAACACGTTATGAGAATGATTATTTATTTAAAAATTATAACGTAAATATGTCTGGTGACTTATCAAGTAATGATGTTGAATATATATATATATATATATATATATATATATATATATATATATATATATATATATGGTTGACTCTCCCATCGTATGAGGGTCAAGCAGCTCAGTTCCTAGGAACTGACAGCCTAACACCAGCACATATGATTTGATTATAGTGGTTAACGCTTTGTAGGAAATTAATTAAATTTTCCTTGTCTGTAATATATTCACATATATATATATATATATATATATATATATATATATATATATATATATATATATATACATTCATATATATATGTATATATTCATATTCATATAAACATATATATATATATATATATATTCATATATATATTCATATATACATATATATATTTATATATTTATATTCATATAAATATATATATACATTCATATAAATATGTATATATTCATATATATATCCATATATATATATATGTGTGTGTGTGTGTGTAGACATTGAAATTGACGCCCGTTGATGGCCTGATTGATGATTGTGTTTAGCGTGAGACAATCTTTCGCCTCTTGGTGTAGACTTCAATGTCCAATGTTATATTTACATACGCTGTATCCCTAATATTGATCACATTAGCGCATAAATACGGCATACTTTAAACTGATATTTTAACATTCTACTGTGTGCGATGGGTAAATTGCAGACATTTTTAATTTCGCGCGTACGTGTTCTTTGTTTTTGATTTTGTCGACTGTAGGGTCAGTTGGGCACCGTTTTTGAGGAAAAAAGCATCATGACGCAATTCACTCGGCCAGAAATGTGGAAACGGCATGCTTTATTGCTTTACATTCGCGCCGGAATGCGAACATTTCAGAGTGCTTAGGTGTCAATCTGAAGACAGAGCAGAGGATTTGGAAAGAGTTTGGTGTTATCACTAGTGATGGCGGCATAATGCCTAAATTCATCTTCTCACTGAGCCTCAGACTCAACACGGAGGCCTATATAAAGTGCCTTGATGAGGTAGTGCTGTCCTGGGTCAAGAAAGTGGCTGCTGGAAGACCCTATGTTTTTTTTTTTAATCAGAATCACCCTAAAGCAAGTCAGCAATGCCACTAAAACATAAGGTGTTTCAGCGAGTGGAAGAATTAGCAACAGAAAAATGAATGATGAGCAGAAAGAGAAGAGTAGATTCTGGAGAGAAAAATTGTCTCGCCTGACACAGTGAACAGATATTTTTAGCAGCTGACCTAGCAATTGATGATGCAAGAAATGCGCTGTACCAGTGAAAATCACTTTTATTTTCCAAGTACTTTGCATCTTTTTCAAAAAGAGATGAACCGCTGAATTATACATGTAGACAAGTTGCTTTTGTAAGTGATTTTATTCTTCAGTCAAAAAAATAATTTCTTGTAAGTTTTTTTTTTTAAATTATGATCATCATTATCCATTTAATTTTGTGGTAGCATTTTTCAGCTGGATGCCTTTCATGATGCAAATCTTTTAAGTTGGGAGACCTTTTTTTAAACTTTTTCTACATTGATTTCTCTGAAAAAAGCTTCAAATATAGGTACCTCCAAAGAGTCATTAAAAAAAATGAGCATACATGAGAACAAAATGGCCAAAATTTAATAAAAACAGTTTTATTATCAAAATATTTATCTTATTATTAAGAGGAAAAACCAAAGGGTGTTTTGATTATTAAATTATATTTTTTAATCCTTTTTAGAACCTTCAAAATTTTGCTTAAAAATTGTTTTTGTTGAGTCAATGTGTAACCATAAATTAGTATGTGACATTGATGTGGTTAAACCTTAATTCTAAGCAGGAAAAGGAAAGGGTTAACCTAAAATGGAATATAGGCTGGAAGATAGAGAGTATAGACATTTTCCATAGGGAGAATAGGACGTCTAGATTTCTTCTCTCCTAAGAGTTTTTCGAGCATGAGTGTCACCAGGAGACTAAGTGCTTAGATCTGGCCTGGAAGTATGTGTTGGTGATGCATAGTTCGTGAAGCACACAGAGTTCGAGCAGTCGTTTTATATTGTCAACTAATTTACCGACTCCATGCTGTTCCATATAGCTAGGCCATGAATCGTGGTCAGCACCGACTCTGGCGCTGAGGTCGCCCAGTATTAACTTTCGGAACGGTCTGTATTTCCTTTGATAGCTGATTATAAAACTCATCTTTGGCGTCTATATATTATATCTCATAAAATTATCCCCAAAGACTCGCTAATAAGTGGGCATACATGGTGAAAAAATGCCCAAAACTTAATAAAAACAAAGTTTAAACGTCAAAATATTTATCTTATTATCAAGAGGAAAGATCAAAGAATTTTTTTATTATTAAATTATATTTTTAATCCTTTTTAGAACCTTCAAAATTTTGTTTAAATGTCTTGTTTTTCTTGCGTCAGCGAGTGACCATAAATTAGTATAGAAAACTGTAGCGTCATTTTGTGAAGAAAAACACACTGATTAGGAAATTCTTACAAAAATCAAATAATTGTCGGATTTTAATTTAATTTTCATGATTTATTCACAAATGAATTAAATTATTAGGTTGGTGCAAAAATAATTTCGTTTTCTCACATAGTAACATATGTGAGAAAACGACATTATTTTTGCACCAACCTAATATCTTTTAAATGTTTCTTTTTTTAGAAATTCTTGGTAAAATAATTTTTTTTTACATCTGTTACATCCCACAGACACACACACTCATTTAATTTTATGAAATTTCGAGAAATTCATTTTTGTTGTACTTAATATTTATATTAGTCATAAGCAGAAGTCCTTGGAGAATTTAAATCATCTTATTTCTTTATGAAAAACAGGACCTCAAGTTACCGAAAATCTACTCTGAATTGTAAAATGCAATAAAACTAAGACATTATTTAATTAGATAAGTTTTTAATTGTTTTTATAAGATATATTGTGGACAATACTGTCATAAGAAAAAAATTCGATGAATAGTTTTAATTAGAATAATTTATAAAGATTTTAAATTTCACCAAAAAATTGCATATTGGTATTAAATAAAAACTATATTTATAAAGGGAAAAGCTTACTACAGTTAAACGTCCCCCAGTATTTTAAAAAAGAATGTTGAATTTTGTGTCCGTGTGCCTAATAGTGCTAATTTTTGTAAATACGGACATTAATACACAAATTTATATGAAGATAAGAACGGTAAATCTAGTAAATTTAAAGCCAGAGTCATGCGGGATTGCAACATATTTTAATGTGAATGTCTTACTTCGTTGGGACGCCTCGCAATCTAAACTTTTAAGGACTTGTTGCTAGAGAAAATATTTTAACCTTTTTAGTTTTTTATTGTATCATCGGGTATTAATTCTCGCTATTTTTATTATTGTAAACGTAATTGCAACAACTTTCAGCCGTCAAGTTTCCAAAGCAGATCAAATGATAAAATATACAAGGATAAATTTTTATTTGATAAAATAATGAAACGATATTTTCCCGCATTTTGCTCTTTTTTTCTTTTTGGAATGATTAAAGTGTTTTCGCAGTCATCATGGTTTAATTTATGACGTAGCGCCAACTCCTCATTTAAACGACTTACCAGTTTAACGCTCATTCTGGACTTATGACCATCTATTAAATCTCATTGTATATATACAAATTCCACTGGTCGTTATTCTACGGTATACGAAAACATTGATGGTAGGAATACAGCAGCACGTGGTGACAGAGTAAAGGGTAGTTTTGTTCACACACACACACTCACATACAGTCGATGAACATTCACAGCCCAACATTTTTCATCGGTCTTTCTACTATACCCTCATTGTGATTCGCGTGCACCGACAAAAACATGGAGCATGACTGCGTCTGGAGGAAGCAACAGGACGCAAAAGTAAACCAATGATCTTAAAATTAAAATGAAGATCATAATAAACAGTTTCTCACTTAGCGACCAGCTTGTTTAGCGTCCATCTCGTTTAGGTCTGTTCAGTGAATAATGATCCGGTCGTTAAGTGAGCAGCGACTGTATTAGTTACAATAGTTGGCGTAATAATTGCGAAACAAAAGCAAAAGTCGCTGTTGTGGTTACAGAAAGAAACTTTGAAGTCATATTCGTCTTGTAATGGTAATTTTGTACTTCAGATATAATATGTATTTTGGCCTTGTAAGTATTGCCTATAAAATATTTACTATAAAAGTTGCATCGCGGCCGGAAATTCAATGGTGTTTACTATTTTACAGTGAGGTGAGGGAATATTTTAGTTGTTCGGTGCGTGGGTGTATTTGTCATATTTGAGATTTATTAATGATTCCTTGTGGTAACGTCAATGCTGTGAACAGAGTGTTTCCGGTGAAATAGTTCAACAGCCACATAACCAATCATACCCAGAACCAAGAATCCGATGCAAATGTACAATTTAACGTCTGTACAAATGAAATTGCCGTAGGCGAATGTTATAATGAATCCAACTGACTCCCAAAGTCGGTAATTGGCGAATGCTGCCTCGGAATTGTCACTGAACAAATAGCCGTAAAGAGCTGTAAGAGAAATAAAAAAAAAAAATTATAATGACATTCAGAAAATAAAATTTGCAATCGGCTCACAACGGAGCTCCTAGTTCAGAATTGCATCACGAGTTACTTCCCTTGCTATTTATCTCCCTTGTTATTTACAAATCGCTCTTTCAGCGAGAAAGAAACACTTCAAAACTCATAGACAAAGAACATATTGAACAGCCAATATCTATATGAACATTTTATTCATGCTATTTATCTTAAGCAACGTCGATCCTGGTCAATACCTAGCTGGGTGACCACTTGGAAATACCAGGTGCTGTAAGCTTGGATGTGCGGGTAGTGTAGCTTACCTCCATATCACGTCGAAACACCAGTTTCCGTACGGTCACCGAAGTTAAGCAATGTCGAGCCTGCTCAATACTTTAGATAGGTGATCGCTTAGAAATATCAGGTGCTGTAAGCTTGGTCGTGCGGGTGGTGTAATGGTTAATGGCTCGGAGTTGTTAATCGGAGAGCCGAGTTCCAATTCCAGTTGGGTTCGTTATATTCACATACGCACTAATACCTTCGGGAAAGGTATGAATCCACTTCTTCTCCACCCCAACTATAGGTTAATTAGTAAAACTTGTATCACTAAACCATTATTAACTCCGCCCCCCCCCAATTCTTACAATCTAAAAATATTTTCTGTCTTTAAACAAAATGCAAAGGGTTCATAAGTTGTAGAAAACGAATCAGTCAATCAATGACATACTGATTAGCAACATAGATATTTCTTTTAGATTAAATTACATTCTCTAGAATATAAAGGTATAAAAACAAATTAAGGGATTAGTTTATACAAAGATTGTAAAATAGAATTGATCCTTCACTTTATATCCACATTAAAATATCTTGTTTGTTTATCAAATTCTGATTTAACTATGGGTTAATTAGTAATACTTGTATTACTAAACCATTATCTCCCTCTCCCCCACCAAATTCTTACAATCTAAAATATTGTCTGGCTTTAAATAACCTGCAATGGCTTAGCGAATCAATCAATCGGCCAATATCTATATACAATTAATCTTTGCAACATATCAACTCTTGTTGGATTATTGAATGTCGAAGACCTATATTCATTTATTCTTTAGAAGTAAATGCATGTCTTTTGGGACAAAAATCATAATGAACTAATAGCTTTAACTAGCTGCAGATGTGAAATTTCATGGTTTTCCTATTTAAATTTTCTGATGAATCATAATTCCTAAGTTAATGATTGAATAAGCTTGTTACACGGCTACAAAACACCCGTGAAATTTCCCCTATTGCATCGTTAAATATTTGAGCTTAAAAATTTTAATTGCAATAACAATCATGTGTTAATACATGTCGTTATTCAAAGAAGTAAGTTGGTACAAATGAAAAGATTAAAAATTGACATGGTTTTCTATTTCGCTGAAGCAGACGTTAAATGCATGAGAACGTTATCGCCTTTTTTATTTTACCTTTTTTTCTTTTTATTATTATGCATGCTTACTTTTCCTCACTAGAACAGCTAATTATTATTAGTGGATCCCCATATTTGAGTAGACGTTCCGTTTATTTATGAAAGATTACATTTAGTTATTTTCGTCTAACGGACTGAATATTCCAGAAAACTTATTAATAAGTAAAATTTGCTTTGTTTACAATAGAAACTGTTTACGTTAGGATACGAAATTGGGCAAATATAAATGTTTCGAGAGTCACAGAAAGATTTGCGTTTATAAGGAACTATTCAGCTTGACTGGCGACGCACTCCGTAGTATAAGCCCGTCAGATCTAAGGATGATTTCCCCTGCTAGGGATGACGCAGGTGTTAATCCTACCGGAGAGAACATATTTTTCCTTAATAAGATTTCTCGAATATTTAGGCCAGTAGAATGGTTCCGCTAGCTCCCATGACACTTTGATGAAGCGTGTCTATATTATCAATGCTGAATAAAACAATTATTTTATGTGGCCCCACAGATAAAAGTCCAAAGAATCGAGGTCGGAGGAGGGTGCAGGCCGTGGAACGGGTCTTCTCCTACCTATCAATCTTTCATGGCTGATGTCAGTCAGGGCATCCAGAACTGACTAAAATGTGCTGGAGCCCCACCATAAACCACATGCGTCTTCGTATTAGCAAGGATACATCCTCTAACAGGTCGGGTAGTAGGTTTGAAATAAAGAGCCTGTTGGCAGCTCCTGTAAGACGTGCTGGGAGAACATATGGACCTACCAGAGAGTCACCTACAATTCCAGCCCACACATTAATCATAAACTGATGCTGGTGTTTAACCTGTATTGTACCAAAGGGATTACGATCTGCCCACAAATGTTGGTTGTCTAAATATGTTATTCCATCTCTTCCAAATGTTGCCTCATCCGTAAACAAGACTGAAGAGACAAACAACGGACCGGCAGTTTGCGCAATGAACCAATGGCAAAAGTTCTCCTGTAGTGATTAAACGGCGAAAAACCATGCACACGTTGCAAATTATATGGATACAGGAGCTGCTCTTGAAGTACCTTCCATGTGGTACTATGAGGTTACGACATGCAGGTGCCACTTGACGTATGCTGATAACTAGATCGTCTCCGTCAGCCTGTAGAATGTGTTCTTCGTGGTCAGGTGTGCGAGTGGGTCTCGGTCTACCTTGATCCATAGCTTGTGGTAAACACAAACAGTAACAAAATTTGGATGACTCGGCTGCTTTCAGCTAGAAAGTATTCTGATACAGCCGTGCAGCCTCCCGTCTATTACCATTCCCGCGGTCATATGTAAAAGTCATATCTGCCCACGATATGAATACCCTGCCATTGTTAAACGGAACACTTCTAAGTTAACTCATTAGTACACATGTTAAAAGTTGAAGACAGACTAGACACAAATGACAAATGTAACCTAGTCTACAAGGCAACACAGCGCCATCTACCGTAAACTTTCTTTAAACTTAATAACTAAAAGAGAAAGGATTTGTGAACATATGTTTATATGGACCTTTGACGTTGTTTTCATTTCATTCCTTTCAAAAATAGGCATCACTGGCCGTTGTTTGAAAAGTGTTTCGCATCGCATTCAAACAACAGTTCAGCATGCGTCAAGTTGGATTTGGTCGAGATCAAAACAACAAGCAAATAAAATGCGCGCAACATCACGACCTAACATTCGCAAGTGAAATATTTGCGTGTTTGTCTATAACGATTTTTACGAGCGCGTCAATAACGGCAAACGCGTTCAGGAAACTTTCATTACGGACAGAAGCTGCAAAGAGGAACAATCGTTTTATTTATTTTATTACGAGAATATACAAAGAGGAACGATCAATTAGCTTATCTACATATCCTGCCTGGTGGCAAATGCTATTGGTGGCGCCAGGGGTGGCGGTCCCGCCATAGCCATCGAAACCGTGATATCACCCCTAGTCGGCGGCTGATGAAGACAGGGTATTGCACGTGCTAACACACGTATGTTAAAAGAAAGTTGGTCTGAAGAACCTGCCTCTAAAGTTTTCAAAAGTATTTTTGATACACTCTGTATATATTTATAGATATATGATGAACTTTCTCTCTCTCTCTCTCTCTCACACACACACACACACACACACACACACACACACACGCACACACACATCGATTTTGACGTATGAGGAACCTACAAGCTCATTCAGCTTTATGTTTGTGTCGTATGTGACTTCAGTCTTGCTAGTGACCTGCGTACAAGTTCGCATATTGCGCAACGGCGAGGATCTCGAGACAATGCAATAGGAATATTTGTTAACGCATTTCGTCGTTGTCTCATTTCTTAGCCCGTCAAAGAGACTTATTTTAAAATTTCTGATACCACTCTGGCACAAATATCTCCAGTTATTTCTATCAAAGTTACCACGAGGCACGTTGACAGCTGAGAGGTTATTCTTTCCCTTGTCTTGATATCTTAGCCACGGCCGTCCACTGTCACCATGAAGATCTTAGGTATTTTAATATATCAGTCAGTCAGTTGTGTACCATGCGTGATACACGCGTAGGTGATCATGTATCTTTCAATACATGACTGACGAGGCAGATTTTTTTTTCTCGCAGTAGGTTGCCATATCTTTCTGCGGTAGACCAGTTGCTATCCAAGGCTATAAAATCCAGTCTGTCCTGCTAGTTAACCATAGCCAGGGGAAGAAGAAGAGGATTCACAACTTTCCCAAGGGTATTAGCACGTAAGTGAATGTAATGGATTCGACTGGAATTCGAACTCAAACCAAGCTGCTTATCTATTACTTCACCCTGCCTCCACCGTGCTAATATATACTAATTTCAAAATACAAATGTCTAATCAGTTTCATGAGTAGTATAGACCCACTTCCTTTATAAACGACAGTTCAAAAGTAGGTCACACATGTTACCCGCATTATAAAATCGATTTCTCTGTATACAGTTTAACTGAATAAAATCCGTATTGATTTATAAAAAAAAGTGGTCGTTTTATTACATTTAGTAAATAATTAGATTTTAGTTATATTTAGAAATTAGTAGTGCGTTCGATCATCATACGTTTGCCCAAACTTGTGCCAAACTAAGATAAACATAATAAAAAGATATATATATATATATATATATATATATATATATATATTGATGCATGTTTCATTAAATAATATAGACAAGTGTTGTCTATTTATTTTATGTAAATTCTTTTCATAACGTCTGATAAGCTTAATAACATTATCATTAAACGAAGAAAGAAAATCACTATTGATACATATTTTTTAATCCTATCTAAGCTTCCGGCTTACATAAGCCATTATCAAAGATGACAATTACATTAGAATATATTAAGCAATACACGGAAAAAACTGATGATAGTCTGTTTCTGTTTACATGGAAGATTTCCAAGCAACGACAAACTCGTGCATATAAGACGCTGGAAGCGAAAATCGCACCACAGCTTATGACGTCACACATGACCACGCGAGAGTGAAAACGAGAAGTATTAAGTATGGGAAGCCATTGGTATAAAGCAATGGCTTCTGTTACCAATTATAGGCATTTCAGAATATTTGTGGACATTTCATAGTTTATTTTGTTCAGGTTAGGTTTCAACTGTTTTATGTATATAGCTTCAGGAACATGTCTGCCCGCGTACACAATTCTGGAAAATCCTTGTTGAAAACACAACTATACTTAAACATGAAAACAATAAACAAAAAGTAAAAATTCTTGAAGATATGTACATAAAACAATTACAATAATAGTTTCTCTTTTTATTTCTCATTACGCAAAATAACTCTATAAGCCATACTTAGTTACCTCCCTTTACATGGTTTCAGCGGTCACGCACTGTCGCAGCGTTCCTCACTCCAATTGTAAAAAAAAATTAACTTTCAGGTAACCCAGAAATTTGATTCTGACAATAATAGATACTACAAGTATTTTATTATTATCAATATCCGGATGATGACATGGATATGTCGAAAGTAGTCGGTAATAAAGCAAATATATATAAACGCAGCGATTTTCTATCGTCTTTCAGAAATAACATCAAAAACTTATCCGCGTGTATGAAAGGATCTTATCGAAAATAAGTAGACAATATGTCTAAACTGTACAACGAAACATGTCTTTATATATATATATATATATATATATATATATATATATATATATATATATATATATGAATATTTGTGCCATCTTTGTCACCCCTGTTCTTGGAGACCAAATTTATTAAATATGCCATAAATGATCTTGAAATATTTCTTAAGCTTATGTTTTACCTTATCCTATGAAGGTATTACTAAAGTCGCGCTATACTCTACGATCGTTAAAGAAGCAGCAGCATTGTAAATAACACTTAGTTCGGTTATGGCGTTTTCTGTAGTAGGAGCCCCAGAGGATACGAGGTGCAGATTAAAATCTCGGTGACTATCTTCTTTAATTCATCACAATTTCCAAAGCAATTTCCATTTCAATCAGATCACCAGATTTCGAGTATATTTTAATTTAGTATTAAATTTCCAAACATATCGGTCAATTATATCCCTTAATTTTCTCAAGAAAATAAGAGGCATCCTTAACCATTCTGCACTCTGTTCCGTCAGCCATATTAACATCTCAGTTATGATATTCTAATATTTATTACTAATGATTAAGATCTCGGATTATTCAATTCAGGGGAACTTGTAAAAATGAAAACTCACCGTTTATCTGTGTCTGTATGACCGCGTCTCCCATTCCCCAAAGACCGGAAAATATATAAAAAATGACTTTTTGATCAGGACTTGGTAGCCAAAATAACAGTGCGATTTGAATCGATCCATGGGTCACTGCCGCTGAGGAAACCAGGAAAAAAAACGAAAAGAAATCAATAATAATGTTTTCAAGAATAAAATGATAAATATTTACCTCGTTCTTTCTTCAGGTGATATACGTTGGAATTTCGAACTGAACCCTTTATTTAGTCAACCAGGGTAGATTGTTCTAATTCCACGTGCCATGCCTTTTCTGGATATCTCAGTTTCAGTTATTTACCTTTCGTAACTCAACTCTCCAAGCGTTTTCTTCTCTCTGCTGTGGCCAGGTATTGAACACAAACTCTTTGGCTCAAGTCACTTTCTGGATTACTTCAACCAACGCTTTTATCCACTGGGCTATGGGAGTGAATTTTTGGGACCTAATGTCTCAGTTAACAATTTTTTACCAAAGCTCATATTACAATTTGCTCTCATTGTTATTTTTCTCTATATCTCTAGATTACTGGTTGCCATATTGTATTCATGTCTATGATTGGTCGGCTTAGGAGATTTCTTGTAGCCTAGCATATGCGCTGATTCTTTAAGTTGTTAGTTTATGGAGAACGAACAAGCAGAACTCTTGTGAAACTTCTAAATCCAAACCAACCGTAGGCTTGAACATACGAAGCCTAATATTACTGCGGTAGATAAAGTCAACAGAATATGCCAGATTGTTGATATTGCATGTCCAAGTGATCAAAATCATCTAAAAAACGGCTGAGAAACTCAACAGATAAGCAGATGTCTGAGATGCGTTTGTGGGATATAGGTACTACCATAGTCCGCATCATTATTGGCGCGTAAGACTCCGTTCCCAGGCCTTTGAACAGTAACCTGTAAATGCTTGGAATTAATTCCTATGTCCCAACCCTTCAGAAATAGGCATTACTAAGAACTGACAACATCCTGCGAAGGCTGCTCTCTATCTGAGATTAAAGTGACTTGACAGCGCGCAACAATAATATAAGATCTCCACTGTAACGTGTGCGATGTGCGAAACAAATGATATAATACTAATAAAAACTTGTTAAACATGTAGCTTCGTGCCCGAAAAAAAATGGAGTGTCAAAAGGACTTTTTTTTTTCATATGAAACAGCTTTTATTTTACTCACACCCTTGTGCAAATTAATTATACAGGAAGATGTAGAGAGACATGATCACCTCCACCCTTGTGCAAATTAATTATACAGGAAGATGTAGAGAGACATGATCACCTCCACCCTTGTGCAAATTAATTATACAGGAAGATGTAGAGAGACATGATCACCTCCACCCTTGTGCAAATAATTATACAGGGAGATGTAGAGAGACATGATCACCTCCACCCTTGTGCAAATTAATTATACAGGAAGATGTAGATTGACATGATCACCTCCACCTTTGTACAAATAATTATACAGGGAAGATGTAGAGAGACATGATCACCTCCACCCTTGTGCAAATTAATTGAAACAAAACGAATAATTCCATGATTACTTAATTTTTTCGTATTTTTCCAATGAAACCTGACCCAGTGTTAGTACTTCGTATGTTCGCCCTTATTTTTTATAATCTTTTTAATGCGATTTGTCATAGAATTCACTAATTTGGAGTAGTCTGATTTGAGGGTCCCGGTACCCCACGTCTATAATGGCCGTCACAAGCTTCTCTTTCGTTGTACTTTCCGCGCTCCCTCGGTTGGACTTGCCAATGTGTTCGTGCACCGTTACAATTTTCATAAGCTTCCTTGAAGTAACGTCCATCGCAGACAATGGCCGTAGGACAACTAATCGACAGTCGAGACAATAGTGTCTGGGCGGGATAAATATCTGATGCAATCACGGATGACGCAATATTTTTCAAGGCCAAACAAATTTCATCATACACTCCTAAAATAGATTCATATTACTGTACACTACAGCAAATGACCTAATCTGAGGAAAAAATAAAAATCGATTACACCCTGTCACACCAGTGGGTCTAAAACTGACCGTATGGTGAAAGAAAGCAAACTAAAGCGGCTGTTTCAATTAATTTGCACAAGGGTGTACCTTCACTCTTCGGCAACGTTTATTGTTCTACTAAGCTGTGTTTAGAATTGTAAGAAAATCTAAATATAAGAAAGTAAATTTATAGATTTAGCTTGTTCTTTAGAATTGGCAAGAAAATAATAAACAATATTTATTTATTAGATTGTTTATTTACATTATTTATTCATTTTATATTTTTATTGGAATGGTGTTGTTACCTAGAAAAGGTTAGTGAATGAGGAATAACCAAAACAGAGGTTGGAAATGAAATGGTAATCTTTATAACATCAACAAAATACAATACTCGCCAGCGGCGTGAAGTAGGTAAACCACTGCTGGGGGGGGGAGGCTACTTAGACAGCAGATTACCCCACACACGCACGCGCGTGCGCGCACTTACAATAGTGCCCAATGTGTTTATGAGGATTGGGACATCCCCATTAGTATTTATAGGTATGGTATATAACAAATAGTTGGCAAAACAACGGTTGATTCGAATATAATAAAATAATCAGGATTTCCTTACAGTTGGTTCATATATTTTAATAATTTATTGTTTATAAATTTATCAATAAAAGATTGTTTTCATATTTATTTCTTTATAAAATGGTAAATGATAAATATCACATTTTATAATTTTGTAATTCTGTTAGTTTTTAGAATATTAAAAGTATAAAATCATAATAAATAATGAATCAAAGAAATAGTGTTTAATTTTTTTTCTGTAAAGTCACATGACTAAAAGAAATGTGTAAATTCACTTTCATATGTTTACATTTTGCTTAAATTAAAAATAAATTAATATGCCGTTTTGTTGAATTGGTTGACATTCAGTCGGTCAGTTAAGCGCATGCGTGATACACGCTTAGGCGATTATGTATCTTTCGATACATGACTGAGGAGGCAGATTTTTTTCTCGCATTAGATAGACATTTCTTTCTGCGGTAGACCAGTTACCATCCAAGGCTACAGAACCTGCTATAGCTGGGGTGGGGGGAGAAGAAGGATTCATAACTTTCCCAAGGGCATTGGTTGACATTACTAATCTGAAAAAGGTGATTGATTATCAATAGCAAGGGCCTTAATATTCAGTTGGGAATTGATTATTTTGAACCGCTACAATTTATTTAACTCTTTTTAACCCCAAAGTATTTATCGACCCCCTTTCAACCCCTAGGCATTTATTGATCATCTGGATAGTCCCATCGACATCCAGGCGTTGATACACTTGGAGAATACTGTTCTAGATAGAAGTCATGATTGCAAGTTCTGCGACTTATAAATTGTAGGTTATTTTATCTTTAATGTTTGCGCTTTCGCGGATTTTGCTTGATTCTTTTGTTTTTTACTTTTGCTTTTTTTTTTTTTTTTTTTTTGTCATCTGATTTTTCATCTGAATATTTACCAGTGCAAAATGACAACGCAACGATAGGCTTGTCTCTGGGGGAAAGAGTATGGCAACAATATTTCATTTTGAGTCTAATCTGACTTTAGGAAAGATAAAGTATTGTCGAAGTCAGATATTTCTTAGAGCGATAGAATTGGCACAGTGCTTTTCCAGCATCTTTGGCAATAAATTGAAAACAGTAATTCCACTTGAGGTCTGGAGTGAATTTCAGACACAAATTCAAAGCATGGAGGCTCCTTGAGAATGGAATATTTTATCATTAGAAAACTCAATTTCTGATTGGTGACACTGAAACGATAATAGTTTGTTAAAATGACATAGCTCATTCTTGCTATTCCATTTCTCTGTATTTATTTGCCCTGTATCATAATAAAGTAAGCTTTCTATTAAATAGTAATTGTAACGTTATCCTCATTGCCATATTTACAGCGTTTCGGTCGTTGTTCAGGTGATTGGAATTTCGAACCGCACCCTTAGTTTAATCGATGTGCCATGCCTTTTCCGGATGTCTCGGTTATTTCCCTTTAACTCAACTCTCCAACTGCCGTGGCCTGGTATTGAACTCACAACTCTTTGGTCTAATCACTGGATCTAACCAACGTCTTCATCCACTGCGACATGTGGCAATGAAGATGAGGATAACAGTCCGAATAATGTAAATAATGAAAGTAATCATAAAAACCTCATCTCAGAGATCCAATCACCTGAAGAAGGCCAGAGCGTACAACAGACGAAACGTTGTGAATATGGCAATGAAGATGAGGATAACAGTCCGTGTAATGTAAATAATGAAATAATCATAATACTTTATCTCAGAGATCCAATCACCTGAAGAAGGACGAAGCGTACAACAGCCGAAACGTTGTGCATATGGCAATGAAGATGAGGATAACAGTCCGAATAATGTAAATAATGAAAGTAATCGTAATACCTTATCTCAGAGATATAAACAGTAATTGTAATGGTTTGTAAACAAATAGTTTATTCCACTTGTTATATAATCTTACTTGACCAGTTCTCTGAATTTGGCTTCCTGCTATATTTAATTAAGTATAGTAAATTACTAGCAAATTATATTTTTTATAAAATAGTGCAGATCCTGATCTTCTTATAGTACTGTGGGATGTTTCAGTACCTAACAAAATGTTTTTCCTTGATATTTAGCAAATGGAAAATTATATTTTCATTCTTAGTCAAGTAACTTTCTGTATATCTTTGTAATATATCTCTATATGACAAAGATATTACTTTTAGTGTACAAGGGATTTCTGTCTTTAGTCATAATTTTTGTCTGAATTACACGTGGTCGTAAGATTAAGAGTGTAATAATTGTGATAAAAACATATGTAAAGATAGCAGAAATATTCTTGTTTATTACAAGGAATGTTCACAGGTTCTCGTTCAATCAATGGAATTAAGCAGTGTCAGGCCTGATCAATACTTCGATTGGGGACTGCGCTTGGGTAACACCGGAAGCAACTTACTAAAATCCTAATTTCCTAATGTGTTTCAAACACTTGATAACTCGTAAAGACATAAACAAGCGAATCAAAAAATTATTGAACTGTTAAAAAGGTTTTACAGAAAGTCAAATTGAACAGGTATTGTTTTAAAATAAAAATAAAATAAATAAAATGGAATATATTTTAGCATATTTTAAATTTTTAAAAACTTATAAATTTATTTTTAAATATTAGCCTTTTAATTCGATTTTTTTAAAAGAAAACCTTTTTTTTATGTGTATGTCTTTACTTTTTAATTTTATTCATTCTATAAAAAATTGAATAAACAATTAGAAAAAACAGAAAAATGACAATATTTAACAAGTTAGGAACTAAATGGTATATCTTTAATTAAAAATTATCTTTTTGAAGAATCCATAGTACTAAAACTGCGACAATGACGTGTAGTATTGACCAAATGTTAAACGGTCACCTATCTAGTAATGATCAGATTCGACATTGCTTAATTTTTGTCACTAAACGAGAACGAAAATCGTAAACCTTTTTTTCCCGATATTTACAACGCCAAACATTTTGCCTGCAATGAAATGTGAACATCCGATCAAATGATTCTTTCAAAAAAATACTTCCGGTAGAATGTCACATCTTTAGAATCTGTTCTAGAATTGAGCTACTTACCTAGAGCAAAAAAGGGTGCATGACCAAACCATTGTACCAAGCGTCCAAAAGTGAATGAACAAATTGCATCAACCACACCAAAACAGATCATGACGAAACCAACATTCCAAACCCCAAGTGTGCAGTTGACGTACGACTGGAAAAAGAAAAGTGTTACTTAAAACGACGCTGTTATTAAATAAAGGATAGATTAGAAAATTATTCATTAATTGATAATTTATTAACTGAATATGTTTCATATGTACATTTGGTAGAGGCAATAGAAATAGTGATAGGATGCAGTATTCACTCACTTAATTTCGAGTGTTTACCTACACTTTCTTTGTTTTGCTCTTCATATCGATGTGCGTGAGACTTAATTGGGTGCAGCAACATCTACCAGATGCTTAGTCACAAATACAAATGGTTGATTCATTTGTTTTTTTACAGTTAACTAACGCTATGTGTATTATTTAAATCTAAGCATATTTTGTGTTGTATGAATAATTAGTTTTTGCAAGGGAATATTGCATCAATGCGTTTTTAAGAATGACATTGATAGTCCTATTATTTAAGCATATCTTGCGGGTAAAGATGGATTCATAGCTTTCCCAAGGGTATTTGCGCTTAAGTAAATGTAAAGAACTCGAGTTTGAATCCTACATTTTCTTTAATAAGATTCCACGAAAATTCAGGTCAGTAGACGAAATTAAATATTGTTTAAAGTTAAACAGAGCCTCTATTCAAATATAGGTATACACTAAAACTTATGTTTAATGTAGCACACACACACACACATATATATATATATATATATATATATATATATATATATATATATATATATATATATATATATATATATATATATATATATATATATATATATATATATATATATATTGCTTTAAAAGTATCAGTGTCGGTTTATATTTACATTAGGTCTCGCAGACCCTCGATGCGTAAACAGCGAGATTGTTTGCTAGACCTTAAGGTGATCAGTTTCTAGTAGTTGCTTTACTTATCCCCCCACCCACCCCGTTTCTATCATTGACTATCATCTCATATTTATTATATTTTACTTTAAATTCTTCCGATAAAAGAAACATTTTTTTATCCCTCATAAACATGCCTTGTAATGTTAAATTTAATATTTTTAAAGCAATATATATATATATATATATATATATATATATATATATATATATATATATATATATATGCCAAAGAGGCCATCCCTTGGTTTTAAAAATTAGTAAGTTTCATGTTTTGTTTGGTTTAACTCCTACTAAGCTAAGACGGGGAAGCTCTTTAGCACATTAGTGCATAGAGTCCAATATTTTAAGAATAAAATTAAAAATCCGCCAACTCTAAGATTACCAATGGCTAGCAATTTAGATTAGACAAAAAGAGATAAAATTGTAAGGAATTTTTATATAGTTATGGATTAATTTTGTTATTATAATTACGAATAAAAAGTATGGTAAAAAAAATCTTCTGTAAGAATAAGCCCCTCCGGCCTGAAGTGAGCGAATAAGTTGCCCACAACCTTAAATCTTTTAGCCGATTCTTCGAAATCCAGACGATGTATATATGTATATGTATGTATATGTATGTATATATATATATATATATATATTAGTTGTTAATATATATATATATATATATATATATATATATATATATATATATATATATATATATATATATAAATATGTACATACATACACATACATATATATATAAAAAATTCTAAGGGGATAGAATCCAGGTAGAACTCAATGTCCAGGACAAAATAAGAATATAATAAAAAGGATTAAACACTAATATTCGATAGTTATAATTTATTACATTGGAATCGTAATTACGATCCAATTCATCAGACCTACAAATTCAAAAAGAAATCAGAAAAAAAATTATATATATATGTATGTATGTATTTATGTATTTAGTGTATAGGGGCAACAGATAATTGTTCAAACATATATTGTTAAATATAACAGACAACGAATGTCTATTATGTTTTATCGTGGGCCTTTCCAGGCATCGTGTAATGACTTTAGTTTCAAGAGAAAATAAATAAAAAAAACTGTCCAACATTTGGATATTTCTCTATTATATTTGGTCGTTGTTGATCTAAACTTTGAGCTTACATGAGTCATCATCAGAGGATTATAACATTCGTTGTTTGTTATATTTAACAATATATATATATATATATATATATATATATATATATATATATATATATATATTTATTATTGTTCAACTGTTTAATTATTATTATATTTTTTTTTTACTTTTGTATATCGCAAATAAAACTGTGGTTAAACTGTACAAAATTCATGTTCTGTTTTTGCTTCTGTCAGCGTTTAAGTAGGTAGATAAATACATATACATATATATGTATGTGTGTGTGTCTGTCTCTGTGTGTGCTTTAATTTAAAACTTGTATACATGAATTAGTGACTTGATACATATATATATATATATATATATATATATATATATATATATATATATATATATATATATATATATATATATGAAGAAATATAGTCGTAAGGTGTGCGATATTTATGGGATAAAGTGCTCAATATCAGAGATAGAGCGTGTGTAAATATAAAAGTGAACATAGAAGTCAACACTTAGAGGCGACAGTCTGTTTCATGCTATATGCAATCGTCAGGCCACATGTCTATATATATATATGTGTGTGTGTGTAATAATAATAATCTGATATATAAATATATATATATTAGGTATATTATTATTATTATTATTTATATATAGGTATATTAATATTATTATTATTATTATTTCATTTGATTTCTGGTGTGTACTCATTTCTTTTATATAGATGAAACCCTTTGTAAGGTGTTCGCTGTTCTCGGGAGAACAATTTTTTGTATTTCTTTAAATCTTGGGCAACCAGGAATCCCTTCAATAAGTTTATTGGAATCTTATACAATCAATCCTAGTGCTCAAACTACAACTAGAATTGTCGATGTCTTCATGTGCCACATTTTTTTAGATTTGTATTTTGATAGTTATTATTATTATTATTATTAGTAGTAGTAGTAGTAGTAGTAGTAGTAGTAGAAGTAGTAGTAGTAGTATTGATCTATCAAGTTACTGTTGTATAGATGCTTTGAGTTCAAGGGAAGATACTGCTAGTAAATTCACAACAAGGACCTCAGACAGACAATACTTTTCAAGGTATGCTTGCTGTAACCAATAAAGCATCTTGCTGGTAAACTCTGTGCTTTATTTTCACTCCTTCTTCAACGAAGGCGATTTCGAACCATTAGTAGAAACAGCATCCCAAGCCATGACACCAGTTGGTTTTTGCCGCTTGAATTGTGTTCTGACCCATTCAGGAATGTTTCCCCAGTGAAATGGTGTAAACCCTTCAGCCTCCACGTATATATGACAATAATATAATCTGAACAAATACTTACACTGGTAAAGGTCGCCAGAATGAAAGCCTGCTCAACACCACTGTAGAGCGTCAACGGTACGAGCAACTTTTGCTCAGTCGATCTTAGAAAATGTCGTACTGTCTCCTCGGCTAACTTTATGGAGAATTTTCTTTTTCCTTCTTTCTCTTTATCCAGTCTAATATTATCCAAAAAAATAGCAACAATAATAGTTGCCAATGCTCCGAATCCACAGTAGATGCCTTTCATTGTGTCCACCTAAAGATTAAAAACAAAATTACATCATTAATCAAACTCAAATCTTTTTAAAGTCACATTCTAATGATATTTTTTCAATCGACTGTTTACTTGACTAATATGGCTGACAAATCGATTCTAACTGGCGGCGTGATTAAAGACTTCTCTAATCAGACAATTTAAATACATATGTAAAAGATACCACGGTTTATGGCTGCACCTACAAAAATCTAGATGACCAAAGACTGTCGGCTGATCTATGCTCTTCCCTACACACATATATACATAAATAATGACAGAAGGAAAACCTATCCTAACTGACGCAAAGTAAATGTGAGGATTTTATTTTGCAACAAGTATTTATAAACAGAATTAAAAATGTCGTTAGTTTTTCATTTTTTTTAATTCAAGAGACGCTTATAAATATTTATCAGGTTAACTGAAAAGTCTAGATAAATTATGGAAGGCGCTAAGTGATGTAATTTAGATTTAATAAACAAAAGTGAGTAATTGATGTTGAAAATGGCTAAATGTATAGCCGAAAGCGATCGGATAAAAAGAACATTCGGACAGTTTTTATATAATTTATCATCCGAAAAGAAAAAATTATTAGATCGTGATGGAAATTGTATAAAAACTAAATAAAAGCACCTTTTCTGTCGTATTCAATGAAATGTGCATGAAAGAAGGATTGCTGCCTAAATACTAATATATACATATATATATATATACATATATATAATATATATATATATATATATCCATACACACATAGATAATTACCGTAAACAGCGCTAGTTGACCGGATATCGACTGAGCAGATGAATTTGTTTAGCAGCATACCAACCTCTATGGGTTATTTAATGCCAAAATTGAAATATTTTATTAGTAAATTTATGCTTTTAATTACCGATAATCTTTATATAATTTATACTTTCAGGGTAAACATGTTTAAGATATATAATTTGTAGATCATAAAATATATTGTTGAGAATTTTTTTAACGTATTTCTGCCAATTTTACCACAACAATCTATTGCCGGTAATTTTACTATGAAAGTCTATTTTTATACATTTCTTTAGTTTCGTGTTGTCATTTTGCTAGAAAAATGTACAGTTGACTTTGGTTTGGCGGTCAACTATTCGCCCATAGCTGTGACCCTAACAGGTGCTACCACCCTGGGTACGGTTGGACCTGGAAGCAACAACAGTTAAAATGTGGTTCCACGCTCCTGAAAACCTCCAATCTCCAGATCAGAGGCCTTGGTGCCATATGTAGTTTATCGTTATACTCGGGGTGGGGACCGGTTATCGTTCTTCACCCTTCAGAGATCTATTGAAGAATAAGAAATGTGTACACATTGATTAATATGGGGGTCCCTAAAAACAAGATTATATATATATATATATATATATATATATATATATATATATATATATATATATATATATATATATATATATATATATATAATACTAATAATCTTATAAATATAAGCAGCTATACTCGTTCGGCAAAACCTTAGGTGTTTTAGCTTGTAAATGAACAAACCAATACCGAAGGGAAAAAAAGGGTAAAAAATGAAAGAACTAAGAACATGTAAATCAGGCGAAAACAATCGTCGTCGGTTAGAGATATAAAAAATAAGAGACTCGGAGACACTTGAAGGAAGTGGCAGTTGCTGTAGAGTTATAGAAACAGTTGCAGTCAGAGATGGGTAGACGGGTAGTCAGAGTTCTAAATTGTATAATCTGGTGCATTCGTCTGTCGTGAGAGGAGACGGAAGAAGAAGCAAAGACGCCCCACCTATTCTCCAGACCGAGTCAAGTGAATACGTGAATAAACAAACCCCATATAATGAAAACGGGATCTATGCTGGTATTTTTTTTTTCAAAAATATATTGTTGGTATTTTTTTTTTCAAAAATATATTGCTATATTTTTACTTTAAAAATGTATTTTATATATTCATAGTATTTTGATCCCAGTTTTGGGGTTTACTATTTGCCCTGAGCTGGGATTCTAACAGGTTCTACCAGCCCTGGTCAGAGTGAACCAAGGAACAACAACAATTAGGAGGTGCTTCCATGCTCCTCGAAACCTCCAGATCAGAGGCCTTGCTTCAGGATGTAGTTTATCGTCATACCCAGGTGTTGAGACGTTGAGTGTTTCCGCGTGCGTGTATTGAAATAAGGACAAACACATACGTAGGGAAAAATACTGGTATATCCGAAGAGGTATTTACAACAGAGAGATTAGTAGTCAAACGAACGCAGGTTAGTCAGTCACAATAAAAAAGAGTATAAAGTCCAACTGTATCTTCCGGTAGAGAGACGGAAGTGTGATGGTAACCTGATCTCCCGAGAACTCTATAGAACTGTCCTATTAGTAGTAGAGAGATCAGTCCATTCTGATGAGAAGGTGGGTGCGCCCCAACACCAGGACAGATTGTTTATCATCACTCAATGAATACAAACTTAGTAAAAGATAAAAATGAGGACCATGCGCTGAAAAATATTTGGACAGAGATCTGAGCTCTATGCTTTTTATCTTTTAATTAAAAAAATAATTAATTGCCTCATTTGAATTCGATAAGAAACGAAGAACTCTCACCTGTTTCTGTTCCGGTTGTAGTAGGGAATCAAGTTTTACACCAGGACAGACATTTGAACCACATTGCGTACTGTTCAGGGTGATGGAACTGTTTTTCGAATTGGGTGTAGCAAGAATCAAAGAGGAAATCAGATTCCCCCAAATCTGAGCTGCCATCAATCAAGAAGAAAAAAATGGGTAAACGTATTAAAAATTCATTACACACACACACACACACACACACACACACACACACACACACACACACACACACACACACACACACACACACACACACACACACACACACACACACACACACATATATATATAACCAACACTTACTGAAGACGAAGAATATAAACTGTTTACTCCTAGAGAGAACACAATTTTTTTTTAATTATACCTATTCTAAATGATGAAACTAATGAACAGTTTAACAGGTCTTATTTATAATTCGACTACTCAGCAAAAAAAAAGCTTGGTGGGGAACCAATTTAGTTGCCGATGACCCGCCCACTTGCCAGATAGTACTGGGTTACGCGGTACCAGTAACAACAATAAAAAGTGACTTTATATAAATACTCTTAATGCCATTTTTTCTTGATTGATTGCTCTATTTTCTACGGCTTACCAACTGTTGGCAGGTTTGTTTTGTTTTTTTTTAAGTCAGAAAATATTTACTTTTCTTTTTATTTTATAATAATAATGATAAGTGACATAAGTCTTGCTAATTAACCCATAGCTGGGGGGAGAAGAGTTTGATTCATACCTTTCCCAAGGATATTTGCGCGTACCTAAATATAATGAAGCCAACTTGAATTGGAACTCAGATCTCCGATTAACAATTCCGAACTATTATCCTTTACACCACCCGCAGATCCATGCTTACAGCATGTGGTATTCACAAGCGGTCACCCATCTAGGTATTGACCAGGTTCGACATTGCTTAACTTCGATGATCATACTTTTGATACACTCTAATATATTCAACGTAATATATATATATATATATATATATATATATATATATATATATATATATATATATATATATATATATATATATATATATATATATATAGAGAGAGAGAGAGAGAGAGAGAGAGAGAGAGAGAGAGAGAATAAGAGCTAAGAAGACAGAAGATAACGATTGATAGTGCATTTTAACTGGGAAGCAAGAAGAAGGAAAATAGTTTTATAAGCAAGAAGAAACTGTTAGCATAGAACTTACGGTTACATCTAGGCATCTCAACTGCACTTCAATTCATAAAGTCTAGTTACCATAGAGGAAAGTTAATCAGAACAATTACCATGAAAGTATTTATAGAAAAGACACAGGGAAGCTACGTTACAGCTGTGGTAAAAGTACTGAAGCCGAGATGCCAGGTCAGGACCAATAACATCGCATATTCTTTGGATTTTATCAAGATTTTCTAAATATATAGTAAGATCAGCAGGCCAGCTGTGGTATCATAATACAATGCATGGACGAATGGTAGACTTATAAATATGTAAGCTAGATTCTCGCAAGAAAAATTATCGAGCCCGACATAGTAACCCAACTTTCTTAGCTGCAGACTTAGCAATTGATTCAATAAAATCTTTCCAATTCATGTCAGTTGAAAACGTTCGTCTAAGAAGGCGCAATGAGTCAATCTCCTGGAGGCTAGCATCAGCCATGCTGACGGAGGTTAAAAAAGGTTCTCTTAAATATTTGTGATAATATAAAATGTAATATAAAGTAATATAAAAAATCTCTATATATAATCTATACATAAATCGAGAGTATCTATATAATTTTATATGTGGAACACTGTTACAGAATTCTACAAAAATGTAATTGATTTAAGTCATATTACTTAAACTCATAATTAACCATTTTTGTGTGAATTTCCGGCTCCAATTTAACTTCCACGTTTGCGTATCTTAACCAATCATAGGTGTTAATTGAAATCCGGTGGAAACCTTTGAAAATTTCAAACAAGTTTTATTGTCTGCTATAAAGTTCTGAAGGCTGACTCCAGAAAATTATCAACAATATTTTGTTTCCTAAAATTAGATATTTAAAAATTTGGAAAAATATCTATTAACCAATAAACTCCTGAGTTTAGTAAAATCTATTTTTTACTCATTTAGGAGACGAATTCTCGATTATAAAAGTGGCCGTATTAGGTCGCAAAACTTAGATTTTCAGTTAACTTTTGACCAGGGTCGCTTGCTCGTTATTCAAACTGAAATTCTCAAACATCAATTAATTACATTTTGGTATATTTATTCAAGTATACTATATTACAAAAAAGGCTTAGTGATGTTGAGTTAATAAACACAAAATCATACGGAGTTTGTTTACAAACATAAGGAGTAGTATTAATACAGCTTCCTTGCATGCCAGATGTCAACTGTTAGTAAATTACACAGATACATAAAACTACGTAAATACATGGCAGACATTTTTGCGTGAAGTTGTTTCGCAAAGAATCTTTGTAATTCATTTCTTTCAATTTGAAAGAAAACTAATACTCGATGATAAAAATATTTAAATTTGTAGAGCCGTGTTGAATATCGCTTATTTCTTCGTTTTCACGTGCCTAAACCGCTACATATATATAAATCTATTTATAAATGATAGATATTTTTCTGGATTAAAGTAATCATTTATATAGTACTTCATCGAGTCTAGAAGAATCGTCAGCAGAATTCAGAAAGGACTGGACGATCGGTTCTTTCTATTTGAGACTCATCAGCAGTGCGCATCCACTACCGAGAATTGAAAGCGGAGTGTTACGTCCATTGCTGATCAGTCCCAAATAGGACGAAACGGCCGTCCAGTGATTTCTGCTTTCTGTTGAGGATTCTTCTAGACTCGATGAATTACTAAAATTATATATATATATATATATATATATGTGTGTGCGTGTGTGTGTGTGTCTGTCTGTGTGTCTGTGTGTGTGTCTGTGTGTGTGTGTCTGTGTTTGTGTGTGTGTAATTTTAGTAATATATATATATATATATATATATATATATATATATATATATATATATATAAAGAAAAAACAGTAAGATATATAATCCGGTGTTCTTATTGATATATTTTAGTTTTAGTTTTACAAAACAGTGCTCAATGTAAATTTACAGAGCATAAATATTATAAATTAACTGATTTAAAATATGGTTTTTTCGCTACACAGTAATAACCATGTTTCAAAAACTGAAGCTAAAACCTTCAAATTCAATTATATAATTAAATTAAAAGCATTAGTTCTGTTTCAGATTTATTCCAAAATTCGCTTGAAGATGAAATCAGTTAATTTATAATATATATATATATATATATATATGTGTGTGTGTGTGTGTGTGTGTGTGTGTGTGTGTGTGTGTGTGTGTGTATAATGTAATTCATAGTATCATGCAAGAAGTTAAAATATGGGAAAAATACTACTTACATGTTTGGAAAGCCATGAAAAAGAATCCGAAGAATCTGTTAATTGCCGCATCTTCGTTTCCATTTGTGAAGCGAGCGTACCAAATGCCGAGTTCCGTTAGATAGGAACATTTTGCCGACCAGAGAGGGGCAGCGCCTAACCCGACTATAATGGACACCACAACCATAACTGCCATGGATGGGTAGAAATTACCAGCCAGGTAAATTATATAAGTCAGCATACTTATTACGACTGTCCACTTACAGCCAAGCAAGCCTATCATTGGTGGCGGAATGAACATGCAAGAGACGACAAGTCCCGCGTACAGAACGGATAGTGCTTTCTCGCCAATTCCTTCCTTAGAATTAAGACTCGTCTGCAAGTTAGTCAGCGACTGAAAGGATGTGAAGAGACATAAGAAGCCGAAACTCAGAACAAATACATTCTTTAGAATTCGGTTTTTGCTCATCGGTGGCAGCAGCTTGTCGGCTTCTATATCAATACCGTTTGCATTTTTCATTTGCACGCTGTTTCGTTTTTCACTGACATTGTTGTAAGTGACATTATCTTCATCGGGAATAAAACTGGGGTTCACTGAAGACTCCATCTGTGAAAAAAAAACACAAAGACCGATGAATTATATCTGTTAGAATGGGTGGAGTAATGTATTGTCGACGTTACTAAAGAAAATATGGATTAAATCCGACAAAAGGATTAAATAACGTACAAAAAAGGAAAGCGTTTATAAATATACCACTACTTGCATTATTTACATTATTCGGAATGTTATCCTCATCTTCATTGCCATATTCACAAGGTTTCGGCCTCTATATCTCTGAGATGAGGTATTATGATTACTTGCAATATTTACATTATTCGGACTGTTATCCTCATCTTCATTGCCATATTCACAGGTTTCGGCCTCTGTATCTCTGTGATGAGGTATTATGGTTACTTGCATTATTTACATTATTCGAACTGTTATCCTCATCTTCATTGCCATATTCTCAAGGCTTCGGCCTCTGTATCTCTGAGATGAGGTATTATGGTTACTTGCATTATTTACATTATTCGGACTGTTATCCTCATCTTCATTGCCATATTCACAAGGTTTCGGCCTCTATATCTCTGAGATGAGGTATTATGATTTATTGCATTGGTTCCTCATTTTCACAGTAATATTTACAACGTTTCGGTCGTTGTACGCCCCGGCCTTCTTCATTGAAATTTGGAACCGAACCCTTTATTTCATCCACCGGGGTAGATTGTTCTACTTCCAAATGCCATGCCTTTTCTGGATGTCTCAGTTTTTCCTATAACTCAACTCTCTAAGTTTTGGATTCACCACTGCTGTGGCTTGGTATTGAACTAACCAACGTCTTTTTCCACTGGGTCAAGTGTCCAATGTATAAAGACGTTGGTTAGATCCAGTGACTAAACTCGAAGAGTTGTGAGTTCAATACCAGGCCACAGAATTGGTGAAACAAAACTTGGAGAGTTGAGTTAAAGGGAAATTGGGACATCCGGAAGAGGTATGGCACTTGGAAGTAGAACAATCTACCTCGGTAGACGAAATAAATGGTTCAGTTCGAAATTCTAATCATCTGAAGAAGGCTAGATCGTACAATGGGCGAAAGTTTGGGAATATAGCAATGAAAATGAGGATAACAGCCCGAATAATGTAAATAATGTAAGTTATCATAATACCTCATCTCAGAGATATAGAGGCCGAAACGTTGTGAATATGGTAATGAAGATGAGGATAACAGTCCGAATAATGTAAATAATGCATGTAATCATAATACATCATCTCAGAGATATAGACAGATCAATATAGCATGTTTCGCTTTTATTTCTTCTTCGTCAAATTTTTTGGGGAAACGAATTATTAACGAGAAATATTCGGTATTTCCGAACTTCGAAATATATAAATTTAAAAAATTCAATATATATGAATTTAAAAAAAAAATCTTTTAATTAAAAAAAATGTTTAAAAATGTTTTAAAAAATTCAGAAAATTAAGAAAAAAAAATTCATGCAGGTGTAAATGTTAGCCCATTTTCAAACTTGACATTTATACATAACCGGTAAGGGACTTAGCCTAAGGCCAATAACTCTGTAAAAATCAATGATCTATTTGACACTTTATCGATATTATAAACAGGAAACTCGTTGTAAATCGATAACAAATCAGTATTTCTCGATTCTGACAAGGAAAGTCGAAAGAATTCTATTCCAAACATTTATTTACATTTTTTTCCCTTACTTTTTATGGCAGGACAAATCTATTTAACCCTAGTGCTGTGTTTTGATATTTCATATTCTATTTTTATGTAAATCTGTTTCTTCTTCTATGTACTATGTCCCTTAAGAATGTTAACGATCATGGCTCTCCATAATTCCCTCTCCTTTGCAGCACTTAGTAAATCTTGTCTTTTTGCTATCTCTCCTAATCACTGTCCTGCCATCCATTTACACAAGCTCGTTGGGTAGGTTATGTGTTGTTTTCCTTTCTCTCTTGTCTTCAATATTTCCTGTGAGTGTCAAATTTTCCGAGGAGTCTTTTCTCATTATGAGCACAAGAAATTTCAACTGTTTTCATCTAAGTATAATTGTCTTTTTTGTTTCCGTTTTTCTAAAACTTTGTCTCCACATGAATTCGTCATCTGTGAGGAGATTCTCCAGGATTCATTGTCATATAAGACGAATGACATTGCGTGACACTTTTCTCTGTTTCTGTTGTAACTTAGGAAGTGTTGCTTAATGAGGAATAATCAAAACGGAGGGTGGAAATGAGATAGCAATCTTTATAACATCAACAAGATACAATACTCGCTAGCGGCGTGAAGAAGGTAAACCACTGCGCTACTGGTGGACTACTTAGACAGCATATTACCACCACCACAACACACACGCACACACACACAAACACTTACTTACTTATGAGTCCAACGTATCTATGAGGACTGGGATATACCCATTAGTGATCATAGGTATATGATATATACCAGTTTCTAACGTCTTCTGTTGTACTTGCCTGATTATGGTATCTCCAGTTTGCAAGTTAAACTCGCTTTTGTTGGCAAGCTTAGATTCTATCTTCTTACAACTGATGTTTAGTCCTTTCTTCTCCCTTTCCTTCACTACCTTCTATATAAGTTCCTACAGTTTACTTTCTGTGTCTGCTATCAGAACTGTGACATCTCCATATCTCATGTTGTTAAGATTGTGTCCGCCAATAATAAATCCTGGTGGAACTTCTAATTTTCTCAATCTCCTAACTATATAGGTTGAATAAGTCCGGTGAGAAGACTCATCATTGTCTTATAGCTCTTTCTAGTTTTGTTTATTTAGTGGAATCCAAGGAGATCAACAGCCCTCTGACTTTACATGAGCCGGATCAACAAAACCAAACTCAAGCCGCTCCTATTTTACGTCCCAGAAACCTAACCAAGACCAACGCTCACAAACTTCAGACATTTACAAACAGATGTCTCAGGAACATCCACAAAATCAGGTTGCTGGAAGTCGTCACCGACAGGCAACTGTGGGATAGGACCAGTCAAGCCCCAATTGAGATTGACATCAAGAAACGGAAATGGAGACGGATCTGCCACACACTCCGCAAGCCTGCTTCTAGTGTCACCAGGCGGATCCTTGACTAGAATCCACAAGAGAAGTCGTCTCCAATGACCAACTGTGGGACAGGACCAGTCAAGCCCCAATTGAGATTGACACCAAGAAACGGAAATGGAGATGGATCGGCCACACACTCGGCAAGCCTGCTTCTAGTGTCACCAGGCGGATCCTTGACTGGAATCCACAAGGTAAGTCGTCTCCAATGACCAACTGTGGGAGAGGACCAGTTAAGCCCCAATTGAGATTGACATCAAGAAACGGAAATGGAGATGGATCGGCCACACACTCCGCAAACCTGCTTCTAGTGTCACCAGGTGGATCCTTGACTGGAATCCACAAGGGAAGTTGTCTCCAATGACCAACTGTGAGACAGGACCAGTCAAGCCCCAATTGAGACTGACATCAAGAAATGGAAATGTGGATGGATCAGCCGCACACTCCGCAAGCCTGCTTCTAGTGTCAACAGGCGGATTCTTTAATTTGAATCCACAAAGGAAGTTCGTCTCCAATGACCAACTGTCGGACAGGACCAGTCAAGCCCCAATTGAGATTGAAATCAAGAAACGGAATTGGAGATGGATCAGCCACACACTCTGCAAGCCTGCTTCTAGTGTCACCAGGCGGATCCGTGACTGGAATCCACAAGGGAAGTCGTCTCCAATGACCAACTCTGTGACAGGACCAGCCAAGCCCCAATTGAGATTGACATCAAGAAACGGAAATGCAGATGGATCGGCCACACAATCCGCAAGCCTTCTTCTAGTGTCACCAGGCGGATCCTTGACTGGAATCCACAAGAGATGTCGTCTCCAATGACCAACTGTGTGACAGGACCAGCCAAGCCCCAATTGAGATTGACATCAATAAATGGAAATGGGGATGGATCGGCCACACACTCCGCAAGCCTGCTTCTAGTGTCACCAGGCGGATCCTTGACTGGAATCCAAAAGAGGGACGAAAACTCTTGGCACAGAAGCGTTGACGCAGAGGTGAAGGCAGCCGGTACGACATGGGCCGAGCTGAAGACGTTTGCCCGGAACCGTGTCCGTTGGAGGGGTGTTGTTAGGGCTCTATGTTCCCCAAGGAATCAAGAGGCATAACAACAACATTTTCTATCCGTATCAAGAAGTTACAGTTTCTGGATTATTCCAATATTCTTCCCAAATATGTCAATCTTACCTTGCATTTTCAACAGTTCTTTGGAACAGACTTTATTAAACGCTTTTACATAATCTATAAAACGTAGATATACATCATTTTGCATTTGTATTGGTTTTTCCTGATATCTTTCTGAGCATCGTATTCCTTGTTCCAGGAATAAACCCGCCGTTCTCAGTCTAATCCTGCTGATAATTTGGATGATAATTGTTTTTATATGGGTCATTAGGCTGATTGTTCGATGGAGTTCGTTTGCATCTAGCTTCTTAGACAGCTATAAGAACATAATGGCGACAGGCGGGAACTATTTTACATATAATGTTATGGTAGTAACATCTGATAGGTAAATGGGATTTAATTTTTCATATGTAAAAAAAAAATGTTTATTCACTTCTGAACGCCATCAATCTGATTTGGTATTTTTCTTCAAACGTTAGTTCTTCCTGCGAGAATGCGAAGAATTCTGCCTGTTCCCTCCTCATAGGTGGAGCGTTTACATAACTTCCTGCTCTCAAGTTTTATCGTATTTGTGTATGCGTGTGTATGTGTGTAATGACTATCAGCACGGAAAGTGAATTCGGCATGCCGAGTTCAAATTTCTATCGAAACTTACGTTAACTTCGCACTAATCACCTTGGAAAAAGTATAAATCCATCTTCCTCCAGTTAAGGATTAACTAGCAAGACAGGCTGGACCTTCTTGCCTTGAGGTGGCAACCAGTCTAGGAGAAGGAAAACCATCTGAATTCAAAGCATCCTGATTAGGATGGGCTCCGTTTCAGACTTTTTTTTAATATAGAATTTTTTATAGGGCACCCGGTGAACTTACAGAAGATCAAAATGCAATATTTCAATATTATTCAATGGCCGGTCGGTAAAATGTCCGTAATTCAAAAAGAGGGGCAATTCGCTGAACCGCTATGTAATATCAACTCTTATATGTGAATACTAGACAATTTCCTCACAGATGAAGAGGAGACTTGATGCAGCAGAGGAATTTTTCTACGGAAAGATGCTGAGGATATATTTGATGGAACACGTGAACAGCAAGAAAGTTTTAAAGAAAGCTGAATCAAAAAACTACGCTTATAATCAGAATCAGAGAGAGTTGAAATTCCTAGGATACATAATGAGGTAATAGGGTTTGGCGAATTTAACACTCACAGGACATACTGAAGGCAAGAATAACAGAGGAAAATAGTGAGTAACCTCCCTAAAAAGATCAAAATCAAACTATTTAATCTCTGGAAGTAGATTAAATAAAAGGTTCAATTAGAAATTCCCTGGGATTTATTTATATTATTTAAACACTGACTTTTGTCCTTGTTTTTGCTATCACAACTGGTTCGGCCATTGGATGTTTGTAGATCCTGGTAATTGAACCCTTTATTTAATGTATGGGGAGGTAAGGAAAAGGGAAACAAAAAGGACACATACTTAGAGTAAAAATTGTAGAGTTGAAACTTTGGGGCATAATAAGGAAAGAAGGCTTGGAGAATTTAACGTTCTCATGACATACTGAAGGCAAGAAAGGCAGACGGAAAACAATGAAATAAATTTGTATAAATGGGGTAAAAAACAGGTACTGAGAGAGATATTAAGCAGATAAACATTGCTTAAAAATATAAAAGAAATGAAATCGTGACGAACAAAAATAAATTAATTGAGTTTGGGAAGCCTATACATTGAGGATATTTACTCGTTACCTCCCCACAAGGTGGTATGTGGTACAAGGTCGGTTTTTCTTACGCGGAGCGTTCCGAGCCCGTAGGCTCGAGCAAAAATTCCACGTATACACGAGGTCGAGTAGCAGAGTATTCACAAATATGTTGAAGAGGCTGTACATTTATCGTGTAAATGAAAGTTGTTGTTTCTAAAGAGAAACATAGTGGATGTTGAAGAATTTGTGTTGCATGTCGCTAATAAAAATTCCCTAATAAGCTTAATAGTGAAGTATGCCAGTTCTGCTCTGTTAATTTTTTAATACTTTCTGCAACAGCGGACGATAGCCCAAGAAGAAATTTTGCTAAGTAACTTATCTGTTTTCTTCTTTCCAATTGAGCAACAAATGCACCTTTAATGCAGCGATGATGTTTTTCAAATAATCCGTTCGTTACCATATAATATGGGATGTTCTCAAACTTTGCATGAATTCCAGAGAAAGAGAAAAATTTGGGGTAGGAAAAATCTGTCGACAGTTTTCAAGGATGCGAAATTTTTTGAAAACACTGGATATGACGCTGGCTCATAAGCGATATGAAAGTTGTGTAGATTCTAGACTTATTTCAGATTATTGTCTGTAATGGAATCCACCTTTCCAGGCATTTCGACTTCAGTCACTTTCTAAACGACGTGACATGACTTCCTTGTCTTTTCTACAAATATTTTCATGGCAATTGCTCTGACGAGCTTTTTTCCACAAGTGTTCCGACTACATGAATTCTCTTCTCATTCTTTTTCGCTTTCCCTTCCGGTAACCTCACCGCACGTTTTGCTGGTATTGTCACCTTATTTGATGGGAAATGATAAAAAAAAAGAACAAAATCTGTGATCGCCAATATCCTGAAGATATACGACATTACAACCACACTTCAGAAGAGGTGATCGCAAAATTCTAAGATAAGTGAACTTTTAATTTTATTTTTTTACAATTAATGCTCTATCTCCTGACAACGAGCATTTTAATAAGAAAGATTACTTGTATTAAAAACGTTATATTCCTAGTGAACTTTTTTTGTTTTTTGTTTGCTTGTTTTTTGTTTTTTTTGCGGGGTGGGGGGGATCTCTTTTTGGTGAAATACAACATTTCTTATACATATTTATATGTAAAGAATTAGTGATTTTTTCTATTTTTAATCCGACATATTTTATTACTTGAAACTCAAACGTTAGTTTTAGTGGATACTCGTATTTGAGTAAAATGCCCCATTTTTAACCAACGTGTATTTGTCTACCGACATGCGTATTTCAGAAAACTAAAAGAATCCTTAAGTTTTGTCGAATGGGCAAGCCGGTAGACAAAATAAACACTGTTTCAAAAAAATGGGATGTTACACAAACACACACAGACACACACACATATATATATATATTTATTTATTCCTATGTTGTACGTCTAGCATCAAGGGAAATAAACGGGAAATTCATTTGTAGTTACCTCCCTTGTATTTTGAGAGGTAACTTTTTTTAACGTTTTTGAATGAATTGTATTCCACATTTTTCCCCATTTTCAGATTTACACAGGCCTTCAGCAACTCCGCGTCAGTTAAGTATGAGCAAACTAGTTTGGTTAAATGTGTAGTAAGTTCGATCCTCACGGAAGACCGCATACTTGCGTCCGAGTGATCAAACGAAACTTAAATGTAATGAAATCGGTTCCCGGCCATTTAAGCCAGAGGCGATAATTAACCAACGTCCAGTTCCTTATAAATATAGCAAAATTTTAGCTATATATATATATATATATATATGTGTGTGTGTGTGTGTGTGTGTAGGGGGCAAAAGTAATGTCCCAAATGTGCAAAATTATATTGTTGATATTTGTCTTGCAGAAAATTAATTTTCTTAATACAAACACCAAACTGACAGAAATAAAAACAGGAACCGAGACGCTACCTTTGAGATATATATATATATATATATATATATATATATATATATATATATATATATATATATATATATATAAGAAAGAGGTTATAATTCTTCCAACGAGGAGAGAAAAGTGTATATTTTAAAAAGAAGAGAGAAACCGCAAACGTTTTTGGTTGTAATGTGGATTTATATATATTATACTTTATAATGTGTAAATGAAAAATAAAGTATAATTTATATTTACAAAACTCCACATTATAACCAAAAATGTTCATGGTTTCTCTCTTCCCTTTAAAATATACACGTTTCTCTCGTTGGAATAACTATATATATATATATATATATATATATATATAATAGTAATAATAATAATAAAGTTAATGGTCGGAGTTAAATTAAACCAAGAAACAGTAGTATCAAAAGGTGCTAACAATTATATATATATATATATATATATATATATATATATATATATATATATATATATATATACAAATGAAGAGAAAGAACAAACAGAATCCACAGATCTCTGGTATTTATTTTCTTTAAAAAAAAGTGCTCAATACATCGTAGAGCAAAATATTTTTAATGATATTTTTATTAAAAACATTTTATATTGCGACACAGAAATTTCTATGTTTTGAGGCTTAAAATTTCTATCTCGTCATCAGGCAATGTTCGGTAACTTTTGATGAAAATGATTTACATTTGAAAACAGAAAACAATGCGTTTACTCATTATATACATTATTCGAACTATTGTCCTCATCTCTGTCGCCATATTTATTACAACGTTTCGGCCATTGCACGCACCGGCCTTCTTCAGGTGGCTGGAATGTCGAACTGAACCCTTTATTTCGCTCACTGGGGTAGACTGTTCTAGTTCCACGTGCCATGTTTAATGGATGTCAATTATCAGTTATCTCCTGTTAATTTCCCTCTGAAAGTTCTCCACTGCCTTAACCGGGTACTGAACTTCCGTCACTGGATCTAACCAACGCCTTTTTCCACTTGTGAATGAATTTCTGGGTATTATAAACCTAATGTCTCAGCAACCATTTTTAACAGTGCTCATATTGCAATTTTTGCTGTTATTATCGCTTTTCTCTGTCACACCTTATTACTGGTTCCCATATTGTATTCATTTCTATGCTTGACCTGAAGAAAGCCGGAGCGTACAACGGCCGAAACGTTGTAATAAATATGGCGACAAAGATGAGGACAACAGTCCAAATAATGTAAATAATGCACATAATACCTCATCTCAGAAATATAGACAGATACTGAAAGGGCGAAGCGTTGTAATAAATATGGCGACGAAGATGAGGACAACAGTCCAAATAATGTAAATAATGCACATAATATCTCATCTCAGAAATATAGACAGATACTGAAAGGGCGAAACGTTGTAATAAATATGGCGACGAAGATGAGGACAACAGTCCAAATAATGTAAATAATGCACATAATACCTCATCTCAGAAATATAGACAGATACTGAAAGGCCGAAACGTTGTAATAAATATGGCGACAAATATGAGGACAATAGTCCGAATAATGTAAATAGTGTACATAATACCACATCTCAGAAATATAGACAGATACTGAAAGGCCGAAGCGTTGTAATAAATATGGCGACGAAGATGAGGACAACAGTCCAAATAATGTAAATAATGCACATAATACCTCATCTCAGAAATATAGACAGATACTAAAGGGCCGAAACGTTGTAATAAATATGGCGACGAAGATGAGGACAACAGTCCAAATAATGTAAATAATGCACATAATACCTCATCTCAGAAATATAGACAGATAATGCGTTTCCTTACTAAAGACTTAAGAAGGTGGGGGATTCAGATTTTAAAATCTTATGGGTGTGTCTCTTTTGACTAATGAAAATACAGGTCAAAGATAAATCAGAAAAGTTAGAAATATAGGTTAGATGTTGTGGTGGGTGTGGAATTCATACATGTCTTGGGGATCTGTCATATTATGACACGACAATATACTTCCGGTTAAGAGTATACATTTAAGTTACGAAGAAATATTCTGATATATATATATATATATATATATATATATATAACAATGGTTATTTTTTGTTTTTTAAACATTATTTTCACAATGTATAGCGACTGCTGTTTTTCACACCAACATACACTCCAAGTCATTTTATTCGCCTGCGATTCGCTAATGAATTACTATTACCTTTGTATGGGACAATTTAGCCATCAAAGTCGTTCCTTTGAATATTTTGGTTCTGAGCATACTTACCCATTCTGTTTAGTACGAGTGTTGTGATTGGTTAATTTTTAACCAATCATATATTTTTAATGTAAGATCAAGTTTTCTCACGATTCTGTGGGAGTCTACTTTTTTTCCTTAAATTTGGCGTCTTTTCGCAAGTACCCAGTAAGATTCAGTAAGATTCCAGCCGTCAACACAAATCCACGATCTTACTCAACGCATACAGAGACACAGAATTTTGTAACTACAAACTTATATTTTCTCTCTGTAACTTTTGCCAAGTACAATCAACCAGAACTTTGTTGATTCAAACCAATTTATTCACAACACATTTCAAGCAATTATATTCGTGGTGTTATTCATTCTTCACATGCAAACTTTGCTCTAATAATTATTTCGGAACCTTTATCTCACAAGAGAACTTTCTTCAAATGCTTGATTACAATCAATCTACAGTTAAAGGGAAACAACTCCCTTCTTTTTAATCTACATTGTGAATACAAAATTATTTCATCCTTGTTGTATTTTATTCAATATATATTTGTTGGTTAACAAATTGGAGTTGTTGTTATTATTACTTGAATCCTGTACGTGGAAGAATCATTAATATAAACACTAACCCGCTACAATGTACAATGTCTACATATGACGATAAATTTTAGTAAACTTTAAAAAAAAAAAAAAAAAAAAGAAAACGAGAATTTGTAAGTCCTTAAATGACACATGCCCCCAGTGTCTACATGAAAAACTACTACACATTATTAAGTTTCCTAAAAATAATGAGCTATTAAATCAACGTAATGAACTTACCATCATATATAGACATTGTAAAATGTTCAAGTTAAAATATAGTTAATTAATTCTTATAAAAATCTGTGTATTGCAATTATATATCCATTACTTTATTATATATAATGGTACATATAATATTGATTTAATTACTTGATCTTTTAATTTTAAACTGCAATGTATTAAGACATATTGAATAAAACAGGAATTGTTATTTTAGCTCCAAAATTATATAAAAATGATTTGATCATACCAGATCCCCTTTAAGATAGCTCTAAAGTATATGTAAAAATAATTTTTAAAAGACAAATATTAAATATTGTTAAAGATATACATATCTCTCGGAATATTTCTTCGTAATATCAAGAGAACGGTGAATAAGTTTAAAAAGGAGGGAACAGTAGAGAGTAAAACTGGATCAGGAGATCACAACAGGAGGTAAAGAGATCAATTAGAAAAGATCCAACTCAATCCATAAGAAAAGAAATCGAAGCTTTTCACGATAAAAAGAAGCAATCTTTCATGAAATCTCAAAGTTAAAAATCTGGAGGTGCAATGTCTGTGGAGTGTGTCGGATACTCAATCAATCGACTTCTTGAGAAAAGTTTTCCTCAAGCCATTGACGAAAGAAATAACTAAAAAAAAGTTAATAAATCTCTAAGGCATATATGAACGTGAGTGCTCAGAATCTGAATTCTCCTTTCAATCACATTCTGTCTATGCCAGTGCAAAGCACGAGAGATTTTTTTTAACTTAGACAACGTATCCGGTGTAATAATATTATGGTCAATTCAAGTGACAAGTTGCAATTACTATAGTAACGTAAGAAAATGTTTTAAGCTTACTGCTCTGTCCAAACAATGGGTGAGGGAATGAAAGCATATCTGAGGAATGTAAAGCAAAATTCGACCTCGTTGAACAAAAACAACATACGAAAAGTGAAAATAAGATTTTTATATATATATATATATATATATATATATATATATATATATATATATATATATATATATATTAGGTTGGTGCAAAAATAATGACGTAATAATGTCGTTTTTTGACGTTAAAAAATACGTCAAAAAACGACATTATTACGTCATTATTTTTGCACCAACCTAATATATAATCTTATATATTAGGTTGGTGCAAAAATAATGTCGTTTTTTCACATAGTAACATATGTGAGAAAACGACGTTATTTTTGCACCAACCTAATACATATATATATATATATATATATATATATATAGTAAAGCAAACAAATCCGTTGGTATATAATCCAAGTGTATCCTAGTAATATAAAATATTAAAACTGATCCACAAAAAGAGCTTGATGTATTTATTAATACAAAGCAATATATCATACAATAAAATCAAAAATTACTTCATATGCGAATAGCCTATTTCGGCAGACGAAGTTATCGGTCTTTATCTTATCAACACCGGTGTTAATAAGACAGAAATTTTGGATTTTATTATTTATTAATTAATAATAATATATATATATATATATATATATATATATATATATATATATATATATATATGGCTAAATCAAATAAGTAGATATTAGGAACCGTATATACATGCGTTAGCGTTCATACACAGGTAAGCGAATAAATATTTGCTGAATTTAATATACGTAGTAAACAAAATACTGCTTACTATGTTTAAACTGAGCTAAGAAATACATTAATAAATATAATAATATATATATATATATATATATATATATATATATATATATATATATATATATATATATATATATTCACGAGGATAGAATCCAGGTAGGGCACAATGTCCAGGACAGAGCAAGAATATACAGATAAAAGGCTTAAACACTAATATTCCATGGTTATAATTTATTAGATTGGAATCGTAATCATGATCCAATTCATCAAATTATAACCATGGAATATTAATATTTGAGCCATTTGTATTATATATATATATATATATATATATATATATATATATATATATATATATATGGATCGGAATCCGACAGAATAATAGGATAAGGAACAAATAGGCAACGTTTATAAATCTAACGTTTTGTTTTTAATATTTTTTTATGAAAAATTCATTTATTCTTTCATTCCCCGATGAAGTTTTAATACACGCGAAACGTGTTAGATTTATAAACGTTTCCTATTTTTTCGTTATCCTTTCATATGTTTTATATCTCTTTTTTTTTAATAATATAATGGTTTACTTTCAACAACATGTAATTTAATATTACGCTAGTAAAACAAAGTTCACAGAATTGTACGTGAGATTTTTGTTTTGTTATGACAATCGTGAATCGAAAGAAAGAAAATCGTTCATCTAAATATTTGCCAGAAAGTCTGATAACACTGAGAAATTAATGCCCTGCATTCCAGTGGATGACAAATATTTATTTTTGTAAATAAATATAAAGACGACAAATAGATGTTCGTCTTTACTATCCTATCGTGATCTTATCTCGTCGAACTTAGTGATCCTGACATTCTTCCGTATTCTTTTCACTTTAACATCGCTCTTATTAAGCAAAAATCTTTTTTGCAAAGAACAAAAAAAATCACGTTGTCTATGAAAAGCCAAACTTAACTGGTATTTACAATTTCATGGATTAAAGAATAAAATCAATTGATTTATCTGTCTATATCATAACATACGTTGTAAGCTTGAGTAAATGGATGGTGGAACAGGGTTGAGGAGAAATAACAAGACAAACAAAATTTATTAAGAGCGAAAAGAAAATGTGGAGAGTCATGATCACCTACGTCCTGAGGAGACACTGCTCATAAAGAAGAATAGTTCGTTCAAATGAATATACATTTATCAGGGACCCCGGTCTATATGTTGTGTCCTTTCAGATGTATGACAATGGATTACCACAACTTTCTATCCTTTCGTCCCAGCCCCTCAACCTCCGACATCTTACTCTCTGGGTCGAGGTGTCTACTCGCCCTTAACCGAACTTAAGGGAGTGACCGTAGGTTCCCCGAGCATCCGTAGATCATTCGACCGGTCCACTAGTTTAATCCTGCTTTCTGCCCACGTTGTGTTTGGTTTGATCCAGAAAGCAGAAGTGATGTTCATCCATTCAAAGTCGACTGAAGATGTAGACACAGCCGGAGAGTCTGTACTAAGAAATTTAGAATGCACCAAATATATATATATATATATATATATATATATATATATATATATATATATATGCAGAAAGCCGGACAAACAATTATTCAATGGTTGAATTGTTAATGTCTTTTATATAGCAGAAAAGAATAGTATAGAAAAGAAACGGGTTACAGAAAAAAAATTATTTGACGTAAAAATAAAAATAAATCTCATACACTGGATTCTAGACAGATAGAGAGTGGGTTTTGATTAACTTGCTGTTAAATCGTCTCAGAACGATATGCGACTCTTGCGATGGAGAGATAAAAATTTCTGAGCGCGACTTAAAGTTTATAGTTGCATTCCTCCTTGGCAGTAGTAACAGTAGTAGTAATTTTTGTGGTAGCAGAAGCATCGATACTTATATTTACAGTATATGTTAGCGGGGGTTTTGTTCCAATCTCTAATGTACTTTCAATCTCCGACATCTCTCCACCCAGCTCGACTGCTTTCGACGGCAGACGAGCCAACCACCCTTTGGTTATTGTAGCTTGTTCGACGTTTCCGTTTCCAGTGGTAGTAATAATAGTAGGAGTCTTAGATTGTTGTTGGAGTAATTCGCATCTTCGTAATTATATCAACAACATATGTTAGCGGGCGTTGGGTTCCAATCTCTGACCTCACTTTCAATCTCCGACCTCTCTCCACCCAGCTCGACTGCTTTCGACGGTAGACGAGCCAACCACTCTTTCGAAAAGATTTCTGTAGCACCACAGCCCGTAATCATGGCTCTCCACAACTTTCTATCCTTTGTAGCTCTTAGCAAATATTTTCTTTTCACTATCCTTCCTAGTCCTTGTTCTGTCATCTATTCATTTACACTATTTTGTTAGGTAGTTTGATCATGGCTCTCCACAACTTCCTGTCCTTTGTAGCTCTTAGCAAAGTTTTTCTTTTCACTATCCTTCCTAGTCCTTGTTCTGTCATCTATTCATTTACACTATTTTGTTAGGTAGTTTGATCATGGCTCTCCACAACTTTCTATCCTTTGTAGCTCTTAGCAATGTTTTTCTTTTTACTATCCTTCCTAGTCCTTGTTCTGTCATCCATTCATTTACACTATTTTGTCAGGTAGGTTGATCATGGCTCTCCACAACTTTCTATCCTTTGTAGCTCTTAGGAATATTTGTCTTTTCACTATCCTTCCTAGTCCTTGTTCTGCCATCCATTCATTTACACTATTTTGTTAGGTAGGTGGTCATGGCTCTCCACAACTTTCTATCCTTTGTAGCTCTTAGCAATGTTTGTCTTCACACTTTTGGAACTTCCCAATTATTTTTTATTCGTGAATTTAATTATAGTTTATTTTAATCGCATCCCAACTTTCCCTCCTCATTCGTTGTTATTATTAATGTGTCTTGATTGTGTCTGCATATTCGCTAACGATTACCTTTTGAAAATGCGTTGGCAAAAAGTGTCCTAAAGCTACGATAATGACCTTTATTTTGTTCAAGTCTATGTTTCTATTTCTGTCGGTACAAGTCATTATTATTATTATTATATAATATTTATGTTGGTCACACCACAAACTCGCTTTCACCACGGTTGACTCTACATTTGAATAATAACTCTAACATTTTTAGGCATTTAAAACAACATGCCTGGCCGCGTACACAATCCTAGTTGAAAACACAACTATACTTAAACATGAAAACAATAAACAAAAACTGAAAATTCTTGAAGCTATATACATAAAACAGTTGAAACCTAACCTGAACAAAATAAACTATGAAATCTCCACAAATATTCTTAAATGCCTATAATTTATAACAAAAGCCATTGGTTTATACCAACGACTTCCCATACTTAACACTTCTCGTTTTCACTCTCGCATGATCATGTGTGACGTCATGACCCGCGTCTCATATGCACGAGTTTGTTGCTTGGAAATCTTCCATGCAAACAAAAACAGACTATCATTATTGCCATGTCCGTGTATTGTTTAATATATTCTAATGTTATTGTCACCTTTGATAATGTCTTATGTAAACCGAAAGCTTAGATAGGATTAAAAAACATGTATCAATATGGTGATTTCTTTCATCTTTCAATGATAATTTTAAGCTTATCAGACGATATGAAAGGAATTTGCATAAAATAAATAGACAAAACTTGTCTATATTATTTAATGAAACATGCATCAATATATATATATATATAATGTTATATCTAAGTTATGTGGATGTGTGTATATCTTAGAGGTGGGAAGTGGAAAATTGAATCGGCTTATTGAGTTCGTTGCATTCAGTTAGGAAAGATGAATCAATCTATTCTTATAGTTATGGGTTAAATAGCAGTACAAACTGTGCTCTCTAGCCTTGGTTGGCAACTGGTCTAGAAGAAAGACAACTCTAAATTCAAAACTAGTTGAGTGCGGGGCTGACAACTCTATCCCGTAAAAAACCCTCATGCTATATAAACCACAGCGATGAAATGAGGTAAAATTTAATTCATATCTAACATTCCCTGGGTACCTCGAAATGGTGTAATGTGTAGCAAGCTTGTCACGCTAGGACAGTGTAGTGTGTTCGATTCCCACTGAGTGCCCCATACTTTCGGCCTTGTGCCACATCTACATTATGTTTAGAAAATCACCATATCTAACTGACTCGGAGAAAGGTCCTTAGAATGATTTGTTTCACCTGCCAAATTATATGTTGGCTGCACAGGTGGAAATAAGGCGTTATTGTTTAAATTATCTTTCTGAGAATTACATTACAACATATCCATAAATATAATATGAATGTGTGTGTGCGCGTGTGTGTGCGCGTGTGTGTGCGCGTGCGCGTGCGTGTGCGTATGTGTGTGTGTGTGTGTGTGTGTACAGATACTAAATTCCATTATTTACTTAATTTGGACTGTTACCCTCATCTTCGTTGCCAGATTCACAACGTTTCGGCCGTTGTAAGCTCTGGCGTTCTTCAGGTGATTTGAATTTCGAATCGAACCCTTTATTTTGTCCACCAGAGTAGATTGTTCTAGTCCCACGTTCCATGCCTTCAATATCTGTCTATATCTCTGAGATCAGGTATTATAATTACTTGCCTTATTAACATTATTCGGACTGTTATCCTCATCTTCATTGCCAGACTCACAAGGTTTTCGGCCGTTGTACGCTCCGGCCTTCTTCGAGTAATTGGAATTTCGAACCGAACACCTTATTTCGTCCACTGGGATATATTGTTCTAGTTCCGCGTACCATGCTTCTTGTGGGTGTCTGAGTTATTTCCCTTTAACTCAACTGTTCAAGTTTTGGTTCATCACCGCTGCGGCTTGGTATTGAACTGGATCTAACCAACGTTTTTATCCACTGGGCCATGTGTCGTCAAGGACACAAACGTTGTGAATATGGCAAGGAAGATGAGGACAACAGTCCGAATAATGTAAATAATGCAAGTAGCTCAATTCGAAATGTCGATGTATTGGCAGAAAGGAAAAGGCAGCATATTGATCATTTCTATTCTATAATTGGATTCACAGGAAGTTTCCCACGGCCGGATGTGTCCTTTAAAGTTTTCTTTGTGTCTAATATTAGACATTTGTATTGACGATGACCGAGAAAAAAATGAATGCTATTTCCGGCTAAGTTTACAACGGGTAATTTCATTTTATTCTAAGGTTAATTCTTTTTTTCTTTTTCACTCTTTTCTTTATTGTTTGTTTCCTTTACACGTGTTATTAAAATAACTCGAACGATTATGACTGGATGAGTTCTGTTTTTTTGTTTGTTTTTTTGTTTTGTTTTTTTTTGCTAAAGTTCACCCAATACATAACAGAAGGGCCACTCAATGTAGAGGGCTACTGAATGAGGATGTTGTCAGGATGTCTCGGTAAGGAGCAAGGGTTACATAATATAAGGATAGAAAACGGTTGACTCTTGACTTGAAGTGGTTAAGATTGTATTGATCAAGGAAGCATATCCTCAGGAGTTCGTTTCCCATTGCAACAGTTCTGGTGAAGAACATGCCTGCGTGGAACTTCCTCCTTACCAATGGAATATAAAGGGAATGGGAATGAGTAGATTCGATGTACGCGGCATGGTGACTCTTAGCTGTGATTGTCTGAACTGGTGGAAATAAGGAATCGGGAATGTTCGCCCGAACATCTGTTATGAATTATACTGACTATTCGGGGGGTGGGGGAGAAGATTGTGCAGCACCAATCATCAAGTGTACAGCTAAAGATTTTGTTTTATTTAATATAATGCTTGATTTTTATTTTATTTTCCTTTTAATTAATTTAATTTCGTTCTCAAAATTACGATAAAATTCACTCTAGTCGAATAATTAAGATTTTAGAAGTATGTGAATATACTCACTATTATTAAGTGAGGATGAAAATTATATAATTCCTCTCATCAAAAACTTTGGGCTTATCTCCAGACAGAATACCGACAAGTGGAACAAAAAAAAAGGCTCATGACAGTAATCCAGTAGTCTTATTGATAAATTCTAGGACTTCGTTTAGTGACTGAAAGAGATTTCGAATTTCCAAATAGCCTTGGTCATTGATGTTTGATTCCAGATCAATAACTGATTTACAAGGCAAAATAAGTCCTCTCCAACAGAAACCCTGGCGCAACAATGTCTTCGTTACTCATATCGTTTGCTTTAGTTTAGTAAATATCCGTATCGCGTGCATCATCACTACAGTCAGTTATGTGCCAAAATATACGCTTAGGCGATCATGTATCTCTCGATACATGACTGACGAGGCAGATTTTTTCCCGCAGTAGGTAGCCTAGTCGCCATCCAAGACTATAGAATCCGGTCTGTCCTGCTATTTATCCATAGCTTGGGGAAGAAGAAGAGGATTCATACCTTTCCCATGGATATTAGCACGTAAGTGAATGTAATGGATTCGACTGGAATTCGAACTCGGCTCTCCGATTCCTCAATCCAAGCCGATAGCAGTGTTCACGTCTAAATAAAAACTAAAATTATAAATGTTTTCAGTTTTTTATTTTTATGTCTTCCCATACATGCAAAAAAATGGCGCAACAAAATCCTCCCATATATTCTTGTCGTATAGTAAATATTAAGAATTACACAATGACCCTAAGTCACACTGAAAAAGCAGGCAAGTCCCTCTGCCCATTAGAAAAATTAACGCAACACAATCATCTAATACCTTCATTTTTCCCAGATGTTAAACACGAGTTTTTATCAGCAACTCGTTTATAAGCAATTGTATTCAAATTCGACTAAGCCTTATGCAACTCCATTCGTGACGTCTGACGCTTAAGCAACTAAAAGAAAAAGGAAAGCGTAAAAGATTTTTTTATCATTTCACCCCAAGCAAGGCGATAACATCACTAAGACACAAGGGCTTACTGAGAGTGAAGGAAGCTGAAAAAAAAAGGTTATTGAACAAGATCCAAGAAGACAGATGACGATTGACGTTGCATTTAAATCTTTCAAGATCGTAATTGACATGCGAGTGAAGGAACTATGAGAATAGAACATACGGTTACATTTAAACAGTGAAATGATAAGGCTTAAATTCATGAAGTCGGCGTAGCAAAGAGAAAGCTCATCAGAACAATTACCATAAAAAAACATTTATAGAAAAGTTACAGGGGATCTACGTTACGGCGGTGGCAAACGGATTGAGGCCGAGATGCCATGTCAGGACTGATAACATTGCATATTCTCTTTTAGATGACTATATTCTACCAATTCTTCTCAGTTACATTGAAATGCCTTTTTTCCTATTTATTAGTGTATGTGTGTATCAAGTGACCCGTTAGGGCCGTAACAGCGCCAGATTTAGTGTAGCTATAGCAGAAGGGGTGTGTTTAGGGTAAGATAGCCTGATGGTTTTGAATTCAAAGTTTTCCATCTGCTAGACTGGTTGCTGCCTCAAGGTAAATTATCCCATTGTACTCTATTATTTAGCCCATGGATGGAGCAGGTTGTATTGATGGCTTTTCCAAGGGCATTAGCGCAAAGTGAACGAAACAGAGCGAGAATTGAACTTGCCTAATTCATTTTCCATACCTATATTGATTGCACCATCCGCGCTTCCAAGCATACAGAAAATATTTAAGCAACTTGAATACTAATTTTTGTTCATAACTTACTGATCAAAATCCTAAACTGATTAATCATGCACTAAGCTAGGCTCAGTATATACGAGATACAGTTGGGAACCTCGAGGCGGTGTAATACTTAGAAAGCTTGTCTTGCTAGAACAATTACGACTGAGTAGTGAGTTCGATCCTCACTGGTTATCCCCTACTTTCGGCCTTGTGTCACATCTAAGCTACGCTTGGAAAATCACTATACAAGATACAGTATATGGAATTCATTCATTTGTTCCATTATCTAGTATTTTACTCAAAGATAATCTAAGGAAAGAATCGTGTGAAATATGGATTTTTTTAATCAATTCACTCCAAGCAAGGCGATAATGTCACTAAGATGCAAGAGGCTACTGGGAGTGAAAGAAAATTTTTAAAACTTAAGAAAGAACTGGAAACCCAAACCTATACTGGAAACCCAAACCTATACTGGAAACGAAGAGTAAGCCTCTACTCCTGCTCAAAAGATCAGAGAGGGGTGTTAACCGGATGATAGGTGAAAACATCTACTCCTATTAATTTTGATCCATTACTATAAAAGCCACTAACTGTAATCCTTAAGTAAGTACTAATCATTGCCTAGAGCAATAAAAACAGTGAGAGAGAGCCATGATTGCCAACAACCTGAAGAGGCACACTATGTGGAACAAGTAGTTTATCCGCTTGTTTGTCAAAGAAACATTTTCTAACGACTATTTACTATCTGTCTATATTTCTGAGATGAGGTATTATGTACACTATTCACATTATTCGGACTATTGTCCTAATCTTTGTCGCCATATTTATTACAACGTTTCGGCCTTTCAGTATCTGTCTATATTTCTGAGATGAGGTATTATGTACACTATTCACATTATTCAGACTATTGTCCTAATCTTTTTCGCCATATTTATTACAACGTTTCGGCCTTTCAGTATCTGTCTATATTTCTGAGATGAGGTATTATGTACACTATTCACATTATTCAGACTATTGTCCTAATCTTTTTCGCCATATTTATTACAACGTTTCGGCCTTTCAGTATCTGTCTATATTTCTGAAATGAGGTATTATGTACACTATTTACATTATTCGGACTATTGTCCTCATCTTTGTTGCCATATTTATTACAACGTTTCGGCCGTTGTACACTCGTGCCTTCTTCAGGTGGTTGGAATGTCAAACTGAACCCTTTATTTCGCTCGCTGGGTGGGGAGGTTATAATACCCAGAAATTCATACACAGATGTCCTCAAAGACACATGGCACAGTGGATAAAGGCTTTGGTTAGATCCAGTGACAGGACTCAAGGAGTGTGAATTCAGTACTGAAGTGGAGAACTTGGAGAAGGGAATTAACAAGAGATAACCGATAACTAACATTCATTAAACATGGCACGTGGAACTAGAACAGTCTATACCAGTGAGCGAACGAAGATGAGGACAATAGTCCGAATAATGTAAATAATGTACATAATACCTCATCTCAGAAATATAGACAGATACTAAAGGGCCGAAACGTTGTAATAAATATGGCGACGAAGATGAGGACAATAGTTCGAATAATGTAAATAGTGTACATAATACCTCATCTCAGAAATATAGACAGATACTAAAGGGCCGAAACGTTGTAATAAATATGGCGACGAAGATGAGGACAATAGTTCGAATAATGTAAATAGTGTACATAATACCTCATCTCAGAAATATAGACAGATACTAAAGGGCCGAAACGTTGTAATAAATATGGCGACGAAGATGAGGACAATAGTTCGAATAATGTAAATAGTGTACATAATACCTCATCTCAGAAATATAGACAGATACTAAAGGGCCGAAACGTTGTAATAAATATGGCGACGAAGATGAGGACAATAGTTCGAATAATGTAAATAATGTACATAATACCTCATCTCAGAAATATAGACAGATACTAAAGGGCCGAAACGTTGTAATAAATATGGCGACGAAGATGAGGACAATAGTTCGAATAATGTAAATAATGTACTATTTTGCAAGTACTATTTTACCTGCTTATCATTTAATTTTGTGCTGTAATATACGCCGCCGAGTAGTAGCAGTAGTAGCAGTAAGCACCAAGATTGTATATTTGCACGAATACAAACGTTCATGTGTATGTGATTAGGTTTGCGTGTTGATTGCCATTGTTGTTGGTAGAAGGGGGGGGGGGCAAATTACTCTTTTCTAGCCTTATTCAATTACACTTTCCAATGAGACTTTTGATCGTCGAGTAGTGTCAAAATAACCGTGTAGTTTTTAAATATATTTTTATTTGTTTACTTTTTCTCGCTTACTTGGTGCTTTTTTTAATCATTTCATCCCAAGCAAGGCAATAAAGACACAATGACACAAAAGGTTAGAAAGTCTGAGAATATGAGAAAACGAAAAAACACTATTAAAGAGAGAGATCAATAAAAGAACATGATTTAAGAAAACAGAAAATAACGATTGATATTGCATTTGAATTTTTGAAGATCCAAGTTGACTAGAAAGCAAGAAGTCAGAAGTGAGTTCCATAGGCAAGAAGTGCAAGAGAAGAAACTGTTAGCATAGAACTTACGGTTACATCTTGCAATTTCATTTATAAGATGATGAGACCTTGCCGCCAATCTAGTAATACGCTTAAATTCATAAAGTCTATGTACGAAAGAGGAAAGCTCCTCAGAGCAATAACCATGAAAATATTTATGGAAAAGTCACAAGGAAGCTATGTAACGACAGTGGGAAAGTGGCGGAAGCCGAGATGCCAGGTCAGGACCAATAACATTGGCGGCTCTTTGTATTTTATCAAGAATCTCTAAATACATAGCAGAAGTACTAGACCAGATGTGACAGCAATATTCAATGCGTAGACGAATGGTAGACTTAGAAATATGCAAAACAGATTTAGGCGACAAAAGATTTTTAGTGTAACACAGTGAACCAACTTTCCTAGCAGCAGACCTATCAAACGATTCAATCTAATCTTTCCACTTCATGTCCGTGGAAAATTTTAGACCGACAGTTAGCTTGACAGACGTTCTGACCAAAAATAAATGTCCACCATTTCGGCCTGAAATTATACCTAAAAACTAGGCATGAAATCGGTCTTCATAATTTCTAACAAGTGACATGAATCATCATTAGATCATTGTAACATGGAGCTGACTTCAGTTCATACCAGAATAGACTTTACCATCAGTGTCCTACGTAGAAGACAGGTACAGGGCTGACCTAGGATGACTACCGTGTGAACTCCGCGATTCACCTGTTGTTGGTGGCAACTCCGACAGGTGAACACATGCCGACACACCTACACCTTTGCCATCCATTTACTTAACCTCAATAAGTATGTTAAGCGTTGTCTTCCTCTGTCCGTCTTTCCCCAATCTGTCTTGTGAGTATCATATTTTCCAAGCCTTCTTTTCTCATTATGTACCCTAGATATTTCAACTGTCTCTTCCTGATGTTGACTAGAAGTTTCCTTTTTGTATCCATTCTCTCTAATCGGTCCATTTTATCCTCAGTATCCTTCTGTGGAACCACATTTCTGTTGCGTCAAGTCTCTTCTTCTTTGAGGAGATTGTCTACAATTCACTGCCATTCAGGGGGACAGATATCACATAACAATTTACTACACTTTTCATTGTTTCTATCGATTTTTTTCTATTTCTTAATACTCTGCTTAGATTTTACATAACAGTTTAGCACCCTTTTCTTTGTTTTTAATTACATTTTCTGGTCTCTTAATACTTTACTTAGTTTCTGAAAGACATCTTTCACTGTTCTGACGATCCTTCGGCTTTTTTGTGTTACAGTTACCGTCATCTGTTACTATACTACCCTAATATATAAATTTCTCTACCTACTTGATGTGATGATGTACGACGCAAAGATCTACTTGAACTGCAAGGAAAGCTTGTTCTATTTAGGAAAGATATTGGAATAATCCAGAATATTTACAGGGAGAAAACTATTTGCATAGGGACAGAACATGAATTAAGCCGGTACACAAAAAAAGAAAGGAGCATCTTCTCACCTGATTTAAGCTTTACAGCAAGGTTATCCAAAGAGAACTAGAAGTCCTACCAGGATTTACTATCAGCGAGAATGATCTTAATACACATATGACACTGTGTCGAGGGCAGACACAAAAAAGAAATTGCAGCATCTCCTTGACAATGTAGCAAAGGAAAGCCGGAAGAAAAGATTAACCATCAATAGACGAAATTTTTAAAAGGAATAGCCCAAGTCACGAGCTATGAATCAGAGGAGAAGTCTCTTCTTTCTTCTTCTCTGTGCCGTGTCCCTTTGTATCTCCTTTGTAGTCTTTTAGTCTTCTTAATAAATGTTGTCTTGTTATTTCTCCTAAACTCTGTTCTGCTATCCATTGCCTTTCCCGTTAGTATCAGATTTTCCAAGCCATCTTTCCTCATTATTTGCCCTAGAAATTTCAACTGGCTCATCCTGACGTTAAATATAAATTTCCATTTTGTTTCCATTTTCTCTAAAATTCGTTGTTAATCATATATTTGGTCCATAGTATCCTCACTATCCTTCTGTAGAACCACATTTCTGTTGTCTCGTTTCTTCTTCATCTGTGTGAACACTGTCCAGCATTAACTGCCATACAGGAGGAAAGATATCACATAACAGTTTACTAGACTTTTCATTGTTTCTAGCAAAGTTTTTTTTTTTCTATTTCTTAATACTATGCTTAACTTTTAAAAGGCATCTTTCGCTATCCCAATGCGCCTTCGAATTTCAGTATCGCACTTTCCGTCCTCTTTTAAAACACTTCTCATATATTTAAATTTTTGTACATGTTTGGTTTTGGCATCTCGCATTTGTAATTTTCACGTTCGTTTGTTTCTTTTGCAAACGACCATGCATTCCATCTTTTTGCAGTTTGATAATTAGTCCCTATCTTCTCGCATTTCTTTATCTAGGTGTTCTTGTAGTTTCCTTTCTTATCAACGCTGTGCCATCTGCATATCTTATGTTGTTTAGATTATAGCCGCCAATAATAATTGAACTTTTAATCGCCTCACTGTATAAGTTGAAGACACATCGTTGTCCTATTCCCCTTTCTATTTTTGGATATTAAGTGAATTCATTTACAGTAATGTAAATATCTGCGAAGTTTTTTACAGACACAGAATTTCGAGTGTGCTTTGGAATAGGGAAATATATCTTCAAAAAAAGTAAGCAACATATTAAGAAACGGAAAAAATTGTTGGAAACAAAGAAAATGTTGAACTACTGTGTAAAATCCTTTCCCCCGTAAGGCAGTGATTTCTGGACAATCTTTTTCGCGGCTGGAAAGGAGTTTTGAGGCAACAGAGATATGGTTCTACAGAAGGATATTGAGAATGCCATGTAAGCAACAAATAAGTTTTAAGGAAAATGGAAACAAAAAGAACACTTTTACTCAGAATCAGAGACAGTTGAAATTTGAGGGACACACAATGAACAAAGAGGGCTTGGAGAATATAACACTTACAGCACATGTTAAGAGACAAAGGAAACAAGGAGTAACATACCTAATGAGCTTGTGTAAATACATCGTAGAACAGGGCCTGGGGATAACGGTAAAGGGACAAACATTGTTTAGAGCTACAAATTATTGGATGTTGAAGAGAGCTATGTTCTGAAGGAATATGGAATATAAAAGAAAAAGAATATACGTTGTTCACACTTTGTTCTATCTCTTTTGCTGACAACTTTGAATTCTGTCTTGTTACAGTTAGTCTTTTCTTCTTGTTTTCCTTTACTTTTCCTCGCAGTATTGAAAGAGGAAAAAAAGAAATAAAAGTATCGTTATTTCAGGTGTATTGTTTCACTTTATTTTATTTCTACGTTTTGTTTTCCTCTTCCATATATTTTATTCTGTTGCTTAACATATCAAGATGTCAAGTGAGAAAGTAATAATCCAGATACAGAATTAACTGATAAGAACAATTTTTTTTATACTGTCCGATAATTCTTTTTATTATATTACTGTCACCCAATTAGATAACGCCACCACTAAACACATAATAAATATTTGGTTTACTTTAGTAAAAAGAAAACAAAACAAGTAATTATTGTAAACATTGTAAATATATACATTAGTGTTAGTCAGTTTAGTGTTAAACTATCTTGTTTAACACTAAACTCCTATTGATTAGAGAATGGTTGTACAAGATAAAACAAGTTTAAATTTTGGCTAAAGTTTAACTAATTACAGAGTAGTTTAACGTTATTTATTTACAAATCCTATTCATTCTATAAATAGGAAGTGAGTTGATATTGACCTTAAGGACTGCATTTATAAGACTTTAAAGCGATTTATATTAAAAATTTGCATAAATGATTTTTTCTAGTTGTATCTAAATTATATGTGTATTTTCCTGTTTTCAGTATTCTATGTATCTGTTTGATACTAAAACACTTTCGAGGTACACTCAGCTGTTGTACGCAATGTACAAAATTATCGAATCCATTAATCATTGTCGCTACTGACTTAGTCGCCATATTAAAGTTGTCAATGGCTGACTCGCAAATCTCGTAACGAAGCTCGTACTATCTCGTATGCCGCATATAGCAGACATTATTCTCGTCTCTATATTTTTATATAATTTTAACTCTTTTTTTTTTCCTTCCAGTAAATATTTGGAGTCACAAATTCTAAGTGATCTTAAAACCCTGCAGTTATTCCCGATTTTCTTTCATTCTTGTGTGTAAAAAAACATCCCTTCATACTGCGATAGTAAAGTGGTTGGTGGATAATGTAATCGGTGGTAGTTACCAACAAGGTTGAGCTAATACAAAGGTAACTTATTTATTTTTACTGCCTTTGTAAACACTTGCATATAATTCTCCTGCTAGGTGAGTTGTAAAAGTACAATTATAAGTAGACCTGTCATAATACACTGCACATTTTGCACGTACACAAATTTATCAAAAACTTTTATTTGCTTATAGGCTCACGTCTTTACCTACACATAGACTATGTTTTGGGCAGGTTTTACAAGTATACGAAAATTGGTATATATTACATACCAGTTCGTCAAATCCAGATATTTTTTATAATCACCAATATTTGCCTGTGCATGATTATTTTTCAAAAAATAATCTGTTCAAAATGGCTCTATATTTTTCATACAAGATGGTATAGAAGAGGAAATTATGCCGTACGATAGAAAGGAAGAAACAGATTCAGATATATAGATCGTTAGATAGATATGAAGAGTTTGAGATAAATAGATAGAAAGAAAGTAGTGTCACATTCGAAACCAATGGTTACTCTTTTATTATGCTCTCCCACGACGTCAGAGCTATCAACAGCCCCCACCCTAACACACATACACACACACACACATATATATGTATAAGATAATCTCAAGGAGCCAGGTAAACCTACCTAGGTTTCACCTAAACGGATCGTCAGGGTAATGCTGACATTACCCTGACGATCCGTTTAGGTAAAACCTAGGTAGGTTTACCTGGCTCCTTGGGATTATCTTAGGTTTTGCTCTACTCAGTGTATTGAGCACTTTACATAGTTGTCTTTTTACTCGTTTTGGGTATTTTTTTCTTCTTTGGACTTGGAGCTTAAACACTGGACGATTGTTTTCGCTTTGGTTTAATCTTCTTGGTTCTTTCTTTTTTTTTTTATTCCCCATTTTTCCTCGGGTATCGATTTGTTCTACTGCAAGTTGGGCTATCCGAGGTTTTTCCAAGCGAGTACCACCATATATATATATATATATATATATATATATATATATGGTGTAACAGAAAAATTGTCCAAATGGTGTAACAGCATAATTATCCATCTAACAAAATGTTTAATATCTGAAACAAGACTAAACTAATTGAGTATATATTACATACCAATACGTCAAATTCAGATATTTTTTTAATCACCAATATTTACCTGTGCATGATTACTTTTCAAAAGCTGAACTTGGGTGTGCACACTCTTTAAAATAGAGTTCAAAGTTTAATTGAAATAGAGTCTTGTAATATGTTTCCAATTGCATTGTAGGCCTATTTTTAATTTTTACAAGGTGACAGTGTCACGTTTTATTTTTTATGGCACGAGATAATAATTCGTTGTCATAATACGATGTTTATCCATAAAGGCTCCAACCATATAATATAAAGGAAAAACTATCCTACGCAGGAAAATGGACCCTTAATCCCCTTCAAAATATTCCCTTGTGAACAAACACATACCACCGACTATTCCAATTTGTTAAAACTGTCTATATGGTTCCTTAATGACTGTTTAACGTTCCCCTTAATCTCATCAACGATCTTAAATCGCTTCCCTTTCAATGACGATTTTAGTTTTTGGAAAGGCAGAAATCTGAATGTGTTACAAATAGACTCACGCACAAACTGAAATGGAACATTTTAATTTAGATATAGGATATGATGATTTTTCATGGAAGTTGATAGAAATTATGAAACCAAATTGTATGCTTACAAATCTAAAAGATATAATTTTGTGCCCCACCACCACCACCACCAAAAAAAAGCCTGCACAAGGCATCAGTTTGAATTTGATGGCCACGACGTACACAAGATCACTTAATGGCGTCTCAATGACAACCGAGAAACCCACAAGAAATAATCTGTTCAAAACAAGCTGGTATATAAGAGGAATATATATCGTACGATAGATAGATAGATAGATAGATAGATAGATAGATAGATAGATAGATAGATAGATAGATAGATAATAAAGAGACTGAGATAGAAAGAAAGAAAGAAAGAAAGAAAGAAAGAAAGAAGGGTCGCATTCGAAACCAATGGTTACACTTTTATCATGCTCCCCCACGACGTCAAATCTATCAATAGCCCCCACCCTAACACACACACACATATATATACAGGGTGTAACAGCAAAATTGTCAAAATCGTGTAATAGCATAATTATCCATCCCAGAAAATGTTTAATATCTAAAAAACACAAAACCAATTGAGTTTATTTTTTCCGGGTTTTCAGATAAGACGTTTAGCCATCTTGACACCATATTTCGTAAGAATCGCTGAATAGTCCTTTCATTTATTCAGCTAAAAAGAGAGCAGGTTAATGTTTTTGTGTCATACCCACTGTCTTTACAACTGAGCAATGGTGAGTGGCGAACAATCATTCAAGCCTTCAGTAATGGTACCAACATTCATAGTCTGGCTTCCATCTTCAAAGTCCATTCAAAAACCATCAAGAGAACTTATTAGTTTGAAAATGAGGGAACAATAGAGAGAAAAACTAGATTAGGAGGTCACAACAGGAAGAGGGATCATCATTTCAACTTAGAACTAAAGTGATCAATTTTAGAAAAGATCCAACTCAATCTACAAGACGTTTGGCACGTGAGAGAGTAGTTTCAGCTATGACAGTGTAAAGAGCAGTGAAAAAAGACTTGAAAATGAAATCGTACGTGAAACCTATGAGGTACCTTGTTACTCCAGGACAGAAAGTTAAAAGGTTAGAGAAGACGAAGATCATCTTGAATAAGTTGGAAAATGACCCTGTAATAATATTTATATATTTGAACTTTATTTCAATCCTTCATGAGCGTCCGATCCTTAGCTATGATTAATTAATGATGAAGATGTCATTTTCGTTTATGATCGATTTCATCACGATTTTTCTGTTAATCTTGTAAAGTAATTATACATTCTTATTGCTCAAAGTAAAGTTCAATAGTGTTATAAAAAAAACTCGGGGAATTCCAATAAGATATATTTAATCATTTCTAAGATACAACGGGTTCAGAGCTTAATCTATCAATTGGATAATTTTGCAGTCATACTGTTTGGACAATTTTGCTATTACACCCTATTATATATATATATATATATATATATATATATATATATATATATATATATATATATATATATATATATATATATATATATAATGTATTGGCCTTGTTACTTTTTTAAAAATGATGTGCAAGGCTCGAGAACCACTCGAACTTATGGATATGTTAGAAAGAAAACAACACAAAACATGGGCAGGTTAAGATTGTAGTGATCACGGAAGCATAATCTTGTGAATCGATTTCACAAAGTAGTGGTTCGTGAGAAGAAACTCCTGGTGTGGTACTTACATCTCACCAATGGAATACAAAAGGAATAAGAATCGTTCGCTACAATGTTGGCGGGTCGTAGCCGTGAAGATAAAAACTGGAGGAACTAATGAATACACCATGGAACTAGCGATAGAACAGAGAGTGTGGCTTGCGACGTTTCGTAGGTGAGAAGGGGGTTCTAGGGTGGAAAATAATTTGTCACTCACAACGACGTGAGGATGCTTTTCAACTCTATCGAGACTGGAAATTTGAAACTAGGTAGGTCTTATTCATATATGACAGCAGTGCACTATTTTCAGCCTGATCTGGTTCTTGTAAAGATAAAGGTGGATCCAGGTACTGTCTGGAGCGGTACAGGGAACCGAACATTTTTAACCTGTTTACGGATGGATTGTATGTACGATTTCCACTTGTATCCTGGCTTGTGTGAGGCCCCAAAGGCACTTAAGGCGTATGGTCTCCCTGAGTGAACATCTATTCATCGTGATTAGTGAAAGTTCTTGGTTCTTTGGTTTTCGAAGCATTGAATGTGACCAGCCAGTTTTTTCCCCACACTAAGCTGTTAAATCTCGGTCAAAGGAGAGATCAGCTGCCAATCTCTGGTCATCTAGGGTTTTGGAAGTACATCGTTTTACCGTTGTATAGATATTCACAAATGATCGGAGTATACTCCGAGGCTGATAATTTATGTAAATTAAAAAGAAGATTGGTCTGAGAAGCGTCCCCTGGAGAGGCGCCTGCGTTGATTGCTAGGGTCCGTTAACAACTACCTTCAGGAACCTACCCGTTAGGAAGAGCTGAAAATGATTGAAATTGAAATTGTGTCTGACACTTTATTTCATCCTAGTTTTTAGCATTTTAGGGAAAATTTGCAGTGCACTATTTTCAGCCTGATCTGGTTCTTGTAAAGGTAAAGTTAAAGCCAGGTACTGTCTGGAGCGGTACAAGAAACCGACCATTTTTCCAACCTGTTTACGGATTGATTGTATGTACGATTTCCACTTGAATCCTGGCTTGAGTGAGGCTCCAAAGGCACTTAAGGCATATGGTTTCCCCTGAGTGACTTTCTATTCATCGTGATTAGTGAAAGTTCTTGGTCCGTTCGGCGATGATGGAATGTCACTAGTTTGGGTTTTCATTGATGGAGGATAAGGTGCTATTGTCTTTGTCTTTCTTATATATATATAAATTACGTATAAGCTCAAGGAATGGGGTCACCCTGAGAGAACATCCGTTCATCGCGATTGGTGATTTTCGAAGCACTGAATTTAACCTGCCAGTTTTTTTTTTGGGGGGGGGGGGTACCACTGAGCTGTTAAAGCTAGATCAGAGGAGAGATCAGCTGCCAGTCTCTTGTCATCTCGAGTTTTTGAGGTGCACCCATATACCGTTGTACCATCTGCATCGATATTCATAAACGATTGAAGTATATTATTAAGCAGATTATTCATGTAAAGTGTAAAATGTGTTGGATCGAGAAGCAACCCTGATCACTAGGGCCTCTGAGGACTGACCGTTAACAACTACCTTCAGGGACCTACCCATTATGAACGACTTTATAACTGAAGAAACTCTTCCAGTGATTACATGGGCAGTGATCATATATGTCACGTCTTGTCAGGGGTATTTGAAATGTCTAATGCGATCATCCTTGATGCATTAGTTGTCAAGTGCCTCACTCATTCTGAGTGTAGTAACAGTTAGGATATCAGAAGCGGTTCGGGCCGATAGAGACCCGTACCTGTTGTTGCTCAAGAGGTTTTTTCCTAGGTGAACAACAACTTTCTTGTCGATTAGAGCTTCAAAAATTTTCTAATAATACCGAGGAGATTGATGTGTATTTACCGATAGAGGGGCGAGCACTGACTCTCATTTTTAAAAACAGATCATGAACTTGAGAAATTCCACAGACGTAGGAAAGATTTCTCCCAGAAGCAGCGGTTAAATAATTGCACCAATCGTGGATAACGCCGGGTTAATATTGCTAAGAACCATCAGTGGGATTTTGTCTGCACCAGCGGCCTTCCAATGGTCAAGACCTTTGATAAGTCTTGAGACACCCGTATAAAAATAATATTGGATTATGATGAGAGAAAGGTGAGAAGTTGGGAAGATTATGGCTTTTGTCATCTAACGTTGAGTTAGAGGCAAAGATCGAGAATGAAATTACTTCGGAGCCATTCATAATAATAGGTACTGGCTCTTTGTCTCTATTCAGAATTTGGGATTCCTGGGTATGACGATAAACTCCATCTGCGTCCTGGGTAAGACGATAAAAACTACATCCAACAGCAAGGCCTCTGATCAGGAAGTTTTGAGGAGCGTATAACCACCACTTAATTGCTGGTGTTCCCATGTTCACGCTGGCTCGGTATGTTAGGGTCCCATATATGTGCAAATTGTACACCAGCAAACTGTGGTCAAAACAATATGAAAGTGTAAAAATAGGTTTTAATAGCAGCAATACATTTTTGTAAAAAATTATTACCAGCAATTAATTTTTGAAGAAAAAAATATTAACAGCAATAGATTTATTAACAAAAATATTACCAGCAATAAAAATCTTGTCGGCATTAAATGACCCATTGAGGTTGATATACCGTAAAACAAACCAAACCAAATCAGAATTTGGCTGATCTTCTAGAACTTCCGGGATCCAATTTGATTGCTTTCAACCTTGGTCTGGACCGCTTGTGCATAGCTACACTGCATTTCCTTGAATTTGTTTTGGATAAAGGCTGAATGGTGTCTGACATGAAAATAAGTAAGAAACAGTAGTGTCTCATTGAATTCCTCTCTGCTGTAAAACTGCATCCATTGATCGACGTTTGATAAAAGACCAAAAGTAGATGTGAGGACAGTTTCGGTAGGAAATGTAATTCTGTAATGGCGACTGAGATAGATAGATAGATAGATAGATAGTGTTATAATGATCGTTTAATGTGAAATAAACATTCCTGTCGCCCATATTCCATGGATCTTCATTGAATGCTTATTGAAACAACTTTAAAAGGACGTTTTTACTACCCAAGTCGATCGAAAAAATCCAGTGAGTCCATTTTTACTTTTGCCTCGTGTCTGTAATATTCACCATCTCTACACGAATTACTGTTGAGACCTCAAAGCAAAACATACTTTTAAATCAGTTTTCATTATTTAATTATTGGCTGTACAAGGAACAAGTCATATGAGGATTTTTTTCCCGTTAACAAACCGAGCCAAGATGTCCAAATCTCCAGCGTAACTGAAACAAAATCAGGTTTTACGTGATTTTAATGCGTTGAAAACAGCCGAACGTGACATGAGCTAATTCATTATCACAAAGGTATATCATCATATATTTGCCGTGATCCTTATGTTGTTAAAATTGTATCTACCATTAGTAAATCGTCGTTGGATTTTTCTTTATCGTAGTATCGCCTCGGTGTATAGATGTAAGTTTGCAACGAAGATATACAGGGTGAAAATAAATGGACGCAAGTTTTAAGACCATTATAAGCAAAGTAAGCCATTGTGAAAACAACAATGTATATTTTGAAACAAATAGTTACAGAATGGAGTTAAGGACATTACAACAGATTTTCAATAGTTCCTTCATATGTAGGTCATTAAATGACCCATGTCCTTTGTGCATACATGAGAAACTATATATTACTAAGTTTATAAAAAATAAAAATTTACTGAATCAAAGAAATTAAATTCTTTGCCGACACTGTCAAAAATTTTCCTTAAATAATATTTAAATATAATAAAATAAATAAAAACAAAATGAAAAATGGGAACTCGTAATATACATACTTATATTTGATATGTAATAATAATTTTTAAATAATTTAAGTAATTCTATTATATTTATTTGCTTTAAAAAGAAATATAGTCTATTAGTAATTAAAAGTAAAAATAATATTTTAAAATTGTAGTTCAATGTAACGTATTCTGACCCAAACACCCCCCCCTTTTAGAAAGAATCTTTATCTATACAAGTACGAATTTAACGGGGAAAAAATGCCGAAAAACTTTTTATCGTTGATAAAAAAAAAACAGACAACATGCGTTGAACGGATGTCAAAATTCGTTGAAAATGCACCCCTATCCTACCTAAACTTAACCTCTTATTCGAACGTAACTCATAATTGATACAATAATAGTTAATAAAAATGAACACGCTACCACCCCTGTCTAAATGACTGAATTTCTCTGTATGCTTGGAAACAAAAAATTATGAATTGTATGTGCGTTTAAAACTCAGTAAATTTAAAAATAAGTTATTCCAAAATTCGCTTGAAGATGAAACAGAACTAATGCTTTTAATTTAATTATATAATTAAATTTGAAGCTTTTAGCTTCGGTTTTTGAAACATAGTAATTCCTGTGTAGCGAAGAAACCATATTTTAACTCGGTTAATTTATAATATTTATGCTCTGTAAATTTACATTGAGCACTGTTTTGTAAAAATAAAAATATCAATATTTTATTATTATATATTTTACTGTTCTTTCTTTTTGTTATGATATATATATATATATATATATATATATATATACACTACATGAATCATTCATACAAAATACAGATATAGAAGTTAATGATTTAAATGGCGAGAATACATCTTCGCAAACAAATTTAATAAAGTACATTAACCCCGAACCTGTATATGAATGTTATGCTCTCTGTTTATAAATTCCAGTTCCATAAGGTCTTTTTTAGTTTTTTACAAGCTTTCGTCTGTTCATACAGACATCATCAGGTATGGAAATAGATTTGTTTTTGTTTTTTATTTCTCGGTAATAACAGGACAACGAAAATATAGATGTAATCCGAAAAAATGTTTTTAGAAATGTGTCATTGTTAATTGTAAGAAATTATTTTGTAGCGTGCGGTCGCAACGCTGTGGTTAAATTTTAAAATTTTAAGATTGTGCGTTTTTGTACTAATATGGTAATAGGAGAATTCTTTTGTACTGGTAGGTTTTTCAGTCAATGTGGCATCAACTTTCGGATAAGAACTGTGACATTCCTGTATTTATTGAACAATTTAGTTCATGCCACATTAACAGTACAAAAGAATTCTCCTTATTGCAATTCATTGCCAACAGTCTGCTTTGTTAAATTCTGTCATTGACCACATCTAACACCCTACTAGCAATCTCTTTACAATAAACCTGGCAAATCCTGTTTCTGGGTGCTACCCGTGATTTCGTTTCAGATCTATCCAGTGTTGTTGTTCTTCTCCACGGCAAGAGAGCCAGGTTTGCCTGATGCTGTGGGAGAAGAGATGGATTCATACCATTTCCAAAGCTATTTGCACGTAAGTGAATGAAACAAACTCGATTTGAATTCGAACTCGAGTCGCCATCTATTGCACCATCCGCAAAATGTAATAAAATTAACTGTTCTTTTATTATACTTAATTACTTTTGTGTCTGGGAGTGTTCACACCAGAAATAATTAGTCGTTTTCACTGGATGCAAAACATTTTATGTATCGTGATATAAAGAAACAAAAAAACGTTAAAATAATAATAAAAGATAATATTTATTTCAGTGTTTGGTTTTTTTTTGTTGTTTTTTTTTCTGAAAATGGTGGGTCAAAAGGCAAACCTGTTCTCTTACAACAGAATTAATAGCAGAAACACACAAAGCATGCCAAAATGAACAGAAAACTCACAGGATTCCCAAACTTCTCAATATAGCCTCCTTACTTCTCAACTATAGTGTGAGAGCTGACAAAAAGCAATACTTGTTCTCTTTAATTGCCATAGATTTAATATTAGAAACAAATATGCAAAAATGAATACAAATGTTTTCTCAAGTTCGTCTCCTTTGTAGGAGGATATGCTTTTTTGTGAGACTGCCTCTTTCATATCATCATTATCAATAGAAGAGTTTTGATCCTCCATCTTGGATGCTATTTGTGTTATGGCGGAAGCTTGATGAAACTTTCAGTGTAAACTGGATTGAACATTCAATGAGTGAAATAATAATAATAACAACAACTAGCAAAACCGGTGAAAATTTTATGGTTTTGCTATTTTAATTTTCCGATGAATCATAATTCTTAAGTAAATGAATGAATAAGTTCATGGCAAATTCTACGGCGATGAAATGCACGAGGAATTTCCATTATTGTATTGTTAAATATTCAAGCTGAACAACTTTAACAAAATATTGCAATGACAATCATAAGTATGAATGCAGGTCATTATTTAAAGAAATAAGAGGGTACAAATGAAAAGATTTTAAATTTCTATTTTAAACACATGAGAGCGATAACGCCTCCTCAAGCTTTTCTTTCTTAGCTTCCTTCTTTCTTTCAGTGAAACGAAACAGCGTCTCTGATATACACCCTTGTGCAAATTAATTGAAACGAAACGAATATTTCCGTTATTATTTACTTTTTTTTCCAATGAAACATGACCCAGCGCACATGTTAGTACTTCGTATGTTCATTTTGTGAAGTCGTTCCTTGCAGATTGACCACAGATTCTCGATTGGATTTAAATCAGGAGAGTTTCCGTGCCAATCTATAGTACTTTGACTTGCTCACTGGTAAGGCTTGCCAGTGTGTCCATGCAGCGCTACAATTTTCGTACCTTCCTTGGGGTAACGTCCATCTCAGACAATGGCTGCAGGACAACTAATCGACAGTCGAAACAATAGTATCTGGGCGTGATAAAAATCTAATACAATCACGAATGATGCAATATTTTTCAAGGCCAAACAAATTTTATTATACACCCCGAAAATAAATTCACACCACTGAAAATGACCTAATCTGAGGAAAAATAGAAATCAATTATACTCTGTCACTCCAGTGGGTCTAAATCTGACCGCATGGTGAAAGAAAGGAAACTAAAGCGGCCGTTTCAATTAATTTGACCGAGGATGTATCTTTTCTATCATTCCTTACGATGAAAACGGATTAATCCATTATTTATTAGGAATTGGCAGGACGTAACATACGAGCTAATTAACTTCAGTAACCCTCTACCTTGAGTGGCCTTTGGGCCTTTTATACGGTTGACATTAGTAAAAAAAAATCGGCTTTGTCAGAGAGCTGAGGAAATTGTAGGATATAAGTGTAAGAATTGTGCCAGACATTAAAGTAAAGCTGGGAACGGTCTCGTAGGGTGGTGCATTTGTAAAAATCAGGAAAAGAGTGAGAACATTACTGAAAACCGCTACAGTATTAAGAAGTTTGGCTCATTGAAACACTTATTCTAGTGTGAATTCATCAGTTTTTACTGGAGTGAACACTTAATGAGTGAAATAATAATAATAATAAATCTAAAAAATGTGGCACATGGGAACATCACTAATCCCTGTTGTAGTTGGAGCCTCTCTGATTGGTTGGAAAAGATTCCAGTAGACTAATTGAAGGGATTCCTGGAAGTCCATGCCTCAAAGAGATACAAAAATTTATTCTGACAAGTACAGCCCACACTTTACGAAGGGCTTTATCTATGGAAAGTGTCATGATGCCATTTCTAACTTTAGGCCCCTGGGCGAGACCCGGAAAGAAATGCGTAAACGCCAGAAATCAAAGGAAATAATAATAATAATAATAATCAGAGTACAAGACGATACGAAAAGCGTTGTAGTTTCTACCGGCAAAATAAAATATTTCAAACAGATACCTAAAGAATTTTACAGGGGAATTGGAAAAAAATTCATAGATGTCAAAAAGAGGCATTGTCTATTGAATAAGTTCGGAAATTTTAAGAGAATATTTGGAGCTGCTTAAAGGAATATAACCCCAATACAGAGTGGATCCAACGGAAAGAAGAACGAATTATGGATAAATCTCTACAAGAATGGAAAACTATAACTAAGAATAATGTTAGGCAATCTCTAACGAAATCCCCAAAATGGAAATCTCCAGGAAATAACAAAGTACCCAATTTTTGCACTATCATCTGTCATCAATCCATAAAACCCTTGCACAAACTTCATCAATGCTTATTAGCAATTCTAATGAAGTCCCAGAATGAATCACTGGAGGTATTACATATCTCCCACCAAAAAGGAGTGAAACAGATGATCCCAAAAATTATAGGCCAATAACATATCTGTCAACCACGTATAAATTGATCACATCTGTCCTGACAAAACTACTCTTTTCTCGAAGAAAACAACATTCTTCCCCTGGAACAAAAGGGACGCAGTTTCATATGGTTGTAAAGATCAACTATTGATAAACAAAATGATTCTGGAATATTGCAGAAAGGTAAAAATCTCAGCACACCATGGTTATATTACCATAAAGCCTTTGATAGTGTGCCACACTCCTGGATCTTTAAGACTTTAAAAATATACAAAGTCTCTTTGGTGATAGTAAATATCCTTAAACACAGCATGGGAATGTGGAAAACCAAATTATACCTAAATCACACTAAAGGAACTTCTCTCTTCCAACCGCCTGAATATCCGACGAGGAATCTTTCAAGGAAACTCCCTGTAACCCCTTCTGTTTTGTCTGTCCATAATCCCCATTACGCATGAACTAAACAATAATACCTATGGATACAAAGTAAACAGTAAATTTTTCAATCACCTACTCTATATGGGTGATCTTAAAATCTTTGCCAAAGATAAAGTTGAAGGCTCTCTTCAATACTGAATGTTTCAATGACAACATAGGTATGGATTTCGGATGAGATAAATGTGCAAAAGTAACATTCAAGAAGGGGAGATTTAGAAAAACACACTCTACAGATCTAAATTTTGTCACAATGTTTAGGGAACTGGAAGAAGAAGAATCCTATAGGAACCAAAGAATTAACGAAGGAGATGGAATATATCATACCGGAATGAAGGAGAAAGTGCAATACAGTTTCAACATCCTTAACTGAACCATAGCTGACATTATGGACGCCAAAACGAGAACGTTTCTCGCTTGCCACCGCACGCATCATGATGTTGATCGTCTGTATGTGCCCAGATCCGAAGGAGGCAGAGGATTAGTTCAAATAGTACTATCTTACAAAACTACAACAATCGGCCTTCAAATATGCTTGGAAACTACAGAAGACTTGATGATGTTATGTGTCGAAGAACATAAAAGAAGTAAGAAACTTTATTCAGTAATAAAAGAAGCCAACAAGTTCACAATGGCGTTTCATGTCGGTGAAGAAATGCATGCAAAACACAATACAACTATTGCAGCTGCAAAAACCTTAAAGAAAGGAGCAAAGGCAAATGCAATCGACCAGATACAGAAATTGTGGCAGGATAAACCTCTTCAATATTCTGTCGTACCAAACAAGCTGATGTAGACAAACCCCGTACATATCAAGCATTGAACTTTGCACTACGTAAGTGCAAAGTTCAATGCTTGCTAACTAGAAATTACCAAACACACATACTTAAAAATTATGTTAACCCAAAATGCAGGTTCTGTGATAAATACCCAGAAACAATCGATCATCTTGTATCACGTTGCATGGTGTTAGCACCCACTGAATATAAAGCTCGGCATGATAGAGTGGGTTAATATCTGCACTAGAAAATTTGCAACATTTACAGAAAGGAAACCGCAAGAAATTGGTATGAACACCACCCAAACAGAAAAATCAAAGCTAATCGCCCATATATTGTGATCAGAGGACGCAAAGACAAAATGTGCCTACATGTTGACATGAAAGATCTTCAAAAACTATCAAAATATAAGCACCTTGAAATCGAAATCTCAAAAATATGGCCCATGAGGATATCAACAGCTCTAGTTGTAGTTGGACCCCTCATTGCTAAAGACTGCAATAAACTTATTGGAAGAATTCCTGGTAGCCCATGCCTTAAATAAATACAAAAAAACTGTATTCACAAGCACAACCTACACCTTACGAAGGGCTTTATCTAGGTAAAATATGGGTGATATTAAGCGTTTTTTTACTCAAAAAATGCTTAGTGGAAAATGTCATGATGACATTTCTGACCTTAGATTTCTGGCTGGGACCCAGAAAGAAATGAGTATACACAAGAAATCAAGAAATAATAATAATAATAATAATAATAATAATAATAATAATAATAATAATAATAATGTATGAGAAAATCCTTGAAGCGACTAAATGGTAGAAATATCATGAAAGGAATTAATACTTGGACAGTCCATCTGCTACGCTATTCTACAGTATTCTTAGTTTGGAATGATACACAATTAAAGAAGATGGATAGAACGCGAAAGTTAATGAATACGCATAAGGCTCTGAATCCAAACATGGATTTCGAGAGTCTGTATATTCCATGAAAGAAGGGATACAGTGTTAAGAAGTGTTGAAGAATTTGTCATTGAAGTGTCTATTGGTTATTCTGGGACATTAGAAATATGTTAAGTGTTCTAATTTATTGCTTCTAACAGCTGAATGAAGAGTGGGTGGAGATCTGGAAGCGCGAAAATTTGAGCGAGTGACTGCAGCAAAGAAGCAACATAAGGAGAAATGTCATGACAAATTAAAAGAATAGAAGCTTAACGGACAAATTTATTTTCAGCAAAGAGACAATTATTTTCAGCAAAGAGAATTATTTTCAGCAAACAGACAATTATTTTCAGCAAACAGACAATTATTTTCAGCATAGAGACAATTACGGAACCTGAGAAGCGGCTTTGGGTAAAGGTGATTTTGTGAAGGCAGAAATTTGCAGCAGTGGAGCGGGCAATCAAAATGAATGCAATCAAAGTCACAAGAAGAAAGCAAATGCAGGATGTGTCTGCAAGCTGATTAGAGAGTTAACCGCATACAGGGTGCGATGAGTAAATTGTCACCATATTATAGTTTTAAATTTGCGCATTCGCATTGCTTGTTTTTGATTGTGTCGACTGCACATTAAAATAGGATCAGTTGGGTACTGTCTGTAAGAAAAAAAGATCACCATGATGCAATTCACAAGAAATTTTGAAACGAAATGTTGTACTGTTTGACTTTCGCGCCGGAAGCTCTAATATGAACATTTCAGAGTGTTTATTGTCAGTACAGAGGATTCGTAAAGAGTTTGATGAGTCTAATAGTGATTACGAAGGTGTTTGAAGTGATCACTAGTGATGACTACATTATGCCTCCATTCATCTTACCACGTGGCCTGGACTCAACAAGGAGGCCTATATCAAGTGCCTTGAGGAGGTAGTACTGCTGTGGGTCAAGAGGGTAGCTGCTGGATGACCCTATGTCTGGCAATAAAACTCAGCACCATACCACAGAAGCAGGAAAATCCAGTCATGGATGTCAGAGAGACCAACAAAACACCTTGTAACGCCAAAGATGAACTGAAGGCAAGGGTTATGGTAGCATTCACCAACTTAAACTAAGGGACAGCCCAGAAGATTTACAGGAGATTCCGAGGTCATCTGGATGTCGTGGTTGAAGCCAATGGCGATTTTATTGCATAAATTTACTCTCTGGTGTTACAAGATATTTCTGTGTCGTTTTGGTATATATATATATATATGTGTGTGTGTGTGTGTGTGTTAAAATGCGATGTCAGTGTTATTTTCATTTTTGCGTAATTTAGACAATTTATCCAACGCACCCTTTACTGGTGAATGTCACAAATTTGCACAAATGAGCCACAGCATGACTGGATTGGTAAGATAATCCATAATTAATCGTAAGTTAGGCTTCAGTGTAAAAGAAAGAATCGGTGGTAGAAAATGACAGTCACAGGATATTATGAGACTTCTCAATCCAAACAGATCATGTGGCTGAAGCACGATGACCTTATCGTTATAGATAAGGGGAATAGCAAGTGCCAAATTATTGACATTGCTATTCCATACGATGCAAGAATGAACTCTAAAAAGAGGAAAAGATCTAGATAGGGTGTTGAAAAGCTATGGAACATGAGTGTTGAAGTAATTCCTGTAACTTGAAAGAGCGTCTCGGGAAATTGGAATTGAGACTAAATTTTAAAACCATCAGAAAACTACTATCGTTTACTCTGCGAGGACTCTCTAAAAAGTTATTGATTTGTGCTGAATCATATTGACACCATGCGTCAAGAACAGAATATCCACTGATTATGTCAATGTGCGACAGCAACGTAATAATAATAAGAAGAATAACAATTAAAGCTAATGGCCCTGACATCGTGATTAGAGACCGCAAAGACTTATTGACATGGCAGTCCCTGCAGACTGCAATGCATCTTTGAAAATCTTCAAAAAACTATCGAAATATAAGGACCTTGAAATCTCATAAATGTGGCACATGAGAACATTAACAATTCCAGATGTAGTTGGGTCCCTCGAATTGATTAGAGTGGGCTCATTGAAGTGATTCCTAGTATCCAATGCCTTAAAGAAATACAAAAAATTATATTCACAAGTATAACCCACACCTTACGAAGGGCTTTATCTATGTACGATGTTTTGTTTTTCAAAACTGCTCAGTGAAAAAGAAATGAGTATACACCAGAAACCAAATGAAATAATAATAATAATAATAATAATAATAATAATAATAATAATAAGAAGAAGAAGAAGAAGAAGAAGAAGAAGAAGAAGAAGAAGAAGAAGAAGAATGTGGTATTAACAGCTATTTGGAGATACCAAAATCAAAAAAGTACAACAATTTAAATACCTGTGGAGTATGTTAATAGAGGGCGGAGGTTCAATACTGAAATACGTAGATGACTTCCAAAAGCTAAGCAAAGTATTAAGAAACAGGAAAATTTCGTTGGAAACAAAGAAAAGAGTACTGAACTATTATGTAATATCAGTCTTGCTACATGGCAGTGAATGCTGGGCAATCTCCTCACAGATGAAGAAGTGACTTGAAGAAACAGAACTGTTGTTCTACAGAAGGATGCTGAGAATAGCATGGATCGAATATGTAAGAAACGACGAATATTAGAGAAAACCGAAACAAAAAGGCACTTATATTTAAAACCAGAAAGAGACAGTTGAAATTTCTGGAATACATGATAAGAAAAGAGCGCTTGGAAAATTTGATACTCACAGGACAGATTGAGAGCAAGATGGACAGAGAAAAACAACGTATAGCCTGCCTAACAAGCTCGAGCAAATGGATGGCGGAACAAGTTTTACGAGAAATAACAAAAAACAAGATTTATTTAGAGCTACAAGGGACAATAAACTGGGAAGTGCAAGGATCGCAAGCGTCCTGAAGAAGGATGGCCATATAGAAGAAGAAGAAGAAACTACGCAAAAGACATGTCATCTGTTTTTCAAGTGCAATAAAAAAGAAAAGAAAAAGAAAATATTTCTACCCACACATTGGACATGTGAAGAAAGTTTCTCTATTTTTCCCACACATGTTTGTCGCTCAACCTCATTGAATCGATCTAGTATTTTTCTTCGTGACTGCTTGCGATTTGCAAGTTTTAAGTTACTTTAAACGTCTTATTCCTCGAACTCTAAAAACGTCAGTATTCTTTCGTTAAATCGACTTTAATCTAAGTACGAGATAGTCGCTCGTATAGCGGCTCGCCAATCCTTATTGCAGACACATTCGTGTTTGTTCAACATCTACAAAGACCATCTGCGATTTAGACTGCAAATATGCTGAGCGGAATCTTATTTACAGTTTCTAGAAACCAGGCCAGTACGTTCGCTCCCAAATAGTTCTGTCTATTCAATTTCTCTCAAAAGGCTTGGTTCCACATGTGACGCATGCTGGGATTGCCTCTACAGGCCGATAACCTGGGTCTCATTGTTGGAAAACGAACGTTCTAACGTGTTCAATATTATAGTATCACTTAAAAAATAAAAAAATGTTTTCTTAAAACATTTTTGAAACTGTAATATAGTTTTTAAAAATACTATAATAAAACATTTTTTATTGATTTAATTTAATTCTATTAGTGGTTTTATCATAAAAATATAATAGTTAATTAATGAATGGCAATTATTTTTGTCTTAATTTCTTGGAAATTGTCCTTATCTTTGTTGTTGTTTTCAAAGTTGATAACAACAACAAACACTAGAACAATACTCCGAATGTAAAGAGTGTAATTAAGAATATCAATTAAGGTAAGTTGTTGATATTAAATAAACAAAAATATGTTTCCTAAACTTAACGCCAAATATTAAGAAAAACTAATATGGCGAGAAACGGCTGGCATTTAAGTTTGCTAAGGTTCTTCTTCTATGTGCCGTGTCCCTTCAGTACATAGACGATAATGGCTGTCCACAGTTTCCTGTCACTTGTAGCCCTTAGCAGCGTTTCTACCGTTACCAAGCCTCTCCTCCACCCCGTTCCACAATCCATTCGCACAAGCTCATCAGGTCCGTTGCCTTCCCTTTTTTTTGTCCTAGATACGCCTTGTGAGTGTCATGTTCTCCTTCCTCGTTATGCCCCAAAACTTCAGCTGTCTCTTTCTGAGTACAAGTAACCATATTCTTAAAAGAGTTCCTTGTTGCTTACTGGCTTCGTCCATGGAATTCTCTGCATCCTTCTGTAGAACCACATTTCAGTTGCCTCCATTTTTCTCTTCATCTGGGACGAGATTTCCAGCATTCACTATCATACAAGAGGATTGATATCGCAATTCAGCATACTTTTCTTTGTTCTAATGATTTTTTGTTTCTTAATACTTTGTTTAGTTTTCGGAATCCATTTTTTTCTCTATTCCAATAAACGTTCGGATTTCGGTGCCACATTTTCCATCCAATGAAGTGTTTTGATATCGAATAGAACTTAAGGTTACAGGGAAGTTAATATCTGAATGCAGCTCCTCGTTAAATTAGAGAACCAAGTAAAATATTAGATGTAGCACTTAATAAATTAAAATTAGTTTTAAATGACATGTCCATTCGGAACGTCGACAATTATGGCTTTCCACAAATCTGTTATATATTAACTGTGAATAGCTGTCTTCTTGGGAACAAATAGGAGAGTGATTTCACATCGCATTCTCTATGGCTTGAAAGACTCGTACTGACGTAGTTGTAAAGAAACGTCTCTGTAGCTCTTAGATAGCTTTGTATTTCTGATATATTTTTTTATATTTAAATGGAGAGTATATACTGTATATTTAACAACCCACAAACTCGAATATTGGCAAACACTTATCATAACGCTAGATCGCAATGATAAGAAAAAGCGAAAACTGTTGTTGTATATCCTTAAGCAAATTAATTGAAACAACTGCTTTAGTTTCCTTTCTTTCACCATACGGTCAGTTTTAGACCCACTGGAGTGACGGTGTGTAATCGATTTCTATTTTTTCCTCAGATTAGGTCATTTGCAGCGGTGTGCAATCTGTTTTCGGGGAGTATGATTAAATTTGTTTGGCCTTGAAAAATATTGCATCATCCGTGATTGCATCAGATTTTTATCACGCCCAACTGTTTCAACTGTAGATTAGTTGTCCTACGGCCATTGTCTGCCATGAACGTTACTCCAAGAAAGCGTTTGAAAATTGTAACGCTGCATGAACACAATGGCAAATCAAAGTACTATCGACCGGCTCGGAATCTCTCCTGATTTAAATCCAATCGAGAATCTGTGGTCAATCTGCAAGGAATGACTTCGTGGAATGGACATGCGAAGTACTAACATGTGCACTGGGTCATGTTTCGCTGGAAAAATACGAAAAAAAAAGTAGCTAATAATGGAATTATTAGTTTTGTTTCGATTAATTTGCACAAGGGTGTAATAAAGTAAAATCGTTATATTTAGCCGGCACAACCCTTTATTGAGAGTCTATAAAACTTACCTTTGTATGACACAAGATCAGATGCTGATATTAAGATTGCATTTACGCCTATTTTCAACATGACCAATGCTTTTATAATACTGTCTTTGTTTTGTTTTCCTTGCCAGGGACATAGAAAACTCAGCACCAGTAAAAAATCTGTTTCTTTTTTCCGCGAAAGTAAAAGGTACTAAACTTCTGTCCATTCTGTAAGACTGCTCCACCTTGTCCGCCAATGGGACTTCTCTTAACACCCGAGAGATGACGTGGTAATATGCAACATGAAAGGAACGGATATAAATTCTTTTTTCTCTGCCTCTTTAATCACAAGATGCAGTAACGAAACTCCTTTTCCTTCTAGGGTGACATATTTCTCTCGGCGAACTGACCTTTTTGTCTTCCTCGAAATACGTGGCACATAAACTCATACAGTAGCTAATTATATCATATTATATTTATGTTTATTCATTCGTTCCTTAGCGCATACGTTACGACCTGCCATTGCCTCAGAGAAACAATGAACCATTCCTATTTGATTGAGAGTATAAATAGAAGAAAAGATACATGAAATAGACTGTGTAGACTTGTATAACGAGCAATGGAAGAGAGGCAAAATTCTGAATTCGAAACTCGTGGAGTAGCCAATGCAAAGTCTGTACATTATCTTTCTCAAGAAGGTATGGCAATTCACAATTAATAAAGAAATCTATAGAAACAGATTAAGTGTCAAAAGTCTTGAACGGACATGATATCTTAAAAAAAATCATTAGATTCGGAAAAATATGAATATAATTTAAGAGACTAATTTTTCTCCTAATTTGAAAAGATTAAGAAACAAGAACTGGATTCATTTTTGTTTTGTTTTGTTTTGTTTTGTTTTTGTTTTTTGGGGGGGTTAAGCGTTTCACCCCAAGCAAGGCGGGAAGCTACTAGCACGCAAGAGGTTACAGAGAATTGGAGCGAGAGCAAGTAGGAGTGATAGAGGAAAGACAAGAATAGGGGATAGATCAGGGCATCTGGAGACGTCGATTGACATTACATTTGAGTAGTTGGAGATTATAGCTATCAGGGAAACAGGAAGAGGGAAGAGAGTTCCACAGGCAAGAGGTACGAGACATGAAATTATTGGAGTAGAAGAGACGGCTACATTTAACAGTTTCAACAGTGAAAGGGTGTAAGTGAGATGCCAGCCTAGTAGAACGCTTAAATTCATGAAGTTTGGGAACGAGCGAAAGCAGCTCCTCGGAGCAGTTACCATGAAACTATTTGTAAAAAAAGACAGATGGAGGCGACGGCACGTCTGTGAGAGAGCGACTGCATACGAGATGCCAGATCAGGGCCAATTACATTGCATATCCGTCTTTGGATTTTATCAAGGACTTTGAGACAAACATAAGTGGCACTAGACCATATATTGCAGCAATACTCCATGCAAGGGCGAATGGTTGATTTGTAGATTTGAAGGATTGACTCCGGCGAGAAAAATTTCCTGGCGGGGAACAGGAAGCCAACTTTCCTTGCAGTGGACTAAGCTATTGACTCAATGTATTTGTTCCATCTCAGGTCAGCAGTTAATGTGAGGCCGAGTAGTCGCAACTTTTGCATTAAATTTATTTATGTATTTATCTATCTCATTCTGTTCATTATCTATCTCTCTAAATTAGTCCTTTCATCTATCTATCTATCTATCTATCTATCTATCTATCTATCTATCTCAGTCTATTTACGTATCTATCTTTATATCTATGCGATAAATACTATACGTACGTTCTGTATATCTGACTGCGAGACAAAATGGTGAAATTGTATGCATCCTATTGTTTTATATTTTGTCATTCAAAATGACAATTAAACTGATCATGAATGAAGTTCCGCCGATTATTACTATAGGCATCTCTCTCTCCCTCCCTCTCTCTCTCCTTCTCTCTCCTTCTCTCTCTCCCTCTCTCTCCCTCTCTCTCTCCTTCTCTCTCCATTCCTCTCTCTCTCTCCCTCTCTCTCCCTCCCTCCCTCTCTCTCTCTCTCTCTCTCAGTTTATCGGGTTTTGAGGCGTTTTTGTGCCAAATAATAATTAAGTTATTTCAGGTAGAATAGACCTTCACCGTTACGGTCTGTTAGTTTGCATTTTGTTTGTGTCCTTTAGAAAGAAAACGAATATTAAAAAAAAAGGGGTCAGTCTTCATTGTTAACCATAACTCTTATCTGTACTTTACCGTATATTTCAGAGAGACAGACAGACAGACAGACAGACAGAAACGCCATAGCAGGTACACACTTGCACGCATGCATATATCTCTCTATATCAGTCTGTTCACATCTATCTGCATACATTCGTACATACGCACACACACGTATATGATAATTGTGTATTTGGACAGCAATCCTTCTTTTATACATGTTTCGTTAAAGACGACTAACAAAGGCCCTGAGATTAAGCTTTTTATTTAATTTCTTGTGTTTGTACAAGTGTTATCTTTCGATAGGTTATTATTTCTAATTTAATAATAATTATCGCTCTCCTTTAATATTATTAGCATAAATTCTGTAAAATTTGAGACCCGTTAAATTATATAATGTTACCAATATTAATTACTGGTATAAATATCCAGCATTATTATTTTATTTTATAAATATGTGTATATACACCCCATATATATATATATATATATATATATATATATATATATATATATATATATATATATATATATATATATATATATATGTATATATATGTATGGGGGGGGATGTATGCATGTATATATCGAGTCAATATATCTATGTAGACGTAGATGCTTTTACATGTTTTCATTTGCATATAAGTTAAAAATATCGCTTTGAGTGTTGGGGGCAAATTCTGAAATTAGGGATTTCATTGTTTTTCAAATAATATTTAATTTAAAATTAAAAAAAAAAGTCAATAAGACACTTCATATTCATATAATGGGATTTTAAGTAAGTTAATTTATTTTCTCGTTATACAACTATTTTCAACATACACTGGTTCATATTTTTTTTTTATATTGGCGTGTTTTTTTTATATCTAACACCATATTAATTGTTTGTTTTGATTTGGTATTTCTTTGTTTCTGGTTGTTTTCTGTTTGTTTTTTTAACTAAAAGTAAAATTGTCAATTCTTTTTAGTAGATTTAAACGGGTAGGCATTATTTCATATTTTTCTGGAATTTTTATTACAACAGATTTGTAGAATTAGTCGCATTTCTTTATTTGTTTACACTTACACGTATATATACACACACGTATATATATATGAATGATCTCAGAGAAGATCGAAAGTACTTGGGTTAACAGGAACTACGGCGCCTTCCTTTAAGACTTTCAACTTAACATCGGGAAGATGATTCGATAACGAGACATTATGTTTATTTCTACAAATAAATAGATATAATATGTCTATATTATACATTGGAACAGGCTTGAATACATATATATATATATATATATATATATATATATATATATATATATATATATATATATATATATATATATACATATATATATATATATATATATTAAAGAAAAACAGACCACTTTAAGGTTCCATTATAATAATTTATTTCACCAGATCACTTTTAAGGGACGCTGGATCATCAGATAACACTTCCAAAAAATGAAACTAGTGAGAGTCACCCTTTACAAGGCCCGGGTACCACAATAATAATATGAGTAACATCTTCGTTCCTCGGGGTCTGTTGGTCCAGTGGGTATGACGCTTGCGTCGTATCGTAATGGTCCCGGTTCGATTCTCGGTAGTGCATGCACACTGATGATCAGGCCGAAAGTGGGACGAACCGACCACACAATGCGTCCTGCTAAGGATTCTTTTAGACTAGATGAATTACTTTAATATGATTATTCAAATCACCCTTAAAATTTCGATCATGTATTTTTTTTTTTTTATATATATATATATATATATATATATATATATATATATATATATATATATATATATATATATATATATATATATATATATATATATATATATATATATATATATATACTAGCTGCGTTGCCCGTGCTTGATTCAAAAATCATACGACTCATACAGCAATCACTTGACTTAAAATATTTTTGCCCTTCCTTGCCTTTAAAGGAGTACCCTTTGCCGTGCTGATGTTGCTACATGCCTTACTTCTTGCCTATCTCACACTGCGAAGTTTGTCTAAGCTCTATACTAAACATTAAATCTGTTACGAAAAAAGAACTAGACAAAATGAACACAAAACGATCAGGTTTAAAAAAGAACTCGTAACTGGAAAAATCGAATGAAAAAAGAATGTTAACAACAAATACTTTTTCACACCCAACCCAGTTCTGCGGAATCAGAATCACCGTTGAGTTTAAGCAAGCGAATGGGCCAATTGGAGTAAAGTGCCATGCAGATTTAAATTTTTCTCACTTGTAACGAATGAAGCTATCGATTTTTTTTTGCATGCTAGCATGCTAGTTAACATTCGTGTCAGTCAGCTGTTGGCTCTCACGCTAGCCAATATAATCTTCCTGCCTATTCGTGGCAGCCAGCTATAGGCTCTCACTCTAGCCAGTACAAAATGCAAACTACATGAAAACTGCCGTAGAAGCATGACAAAATCGATTATTTCCACTATCGATGGGAGTTGGGAAATGCAAAGTCGGTCTTAGCCTTCCCGCTAACTTGGAGCATGTGCATGTATATTTTGCGGCCGTGCATTCGTTATACACACACACACACACACACACACACACACACACACCCTGCCTTTCATTTATATATATATATATATATATATATATATATATATATATATATATATATATATATATATATATATAATATATATTCATGCATGTTTCATTGAATAATATAGACATATTATATCTATTTATTTGTAGGAATAAATATTTGTATCGTTATCTAATCATCTTCCCGATGTTAAGTTGAAATTCTTCAAGGAAGGCGCCGTAGTTCTTGTTAACCCAAGTACTTTCGATCTCCTCTGAGATCATCCTCAACGATCACACCTGTCTTCGCAATTCAATCCTGAAAATGATGAAGGAGAAAATAAATAGACATAATATGTCTATATTATTCGACCAAACTTGCAGCCATTTTAGTTGATGTTATATTCAGTTCGTCGACTCTGTAGTTTCGCAGATGAGCCGTTTCATAATCCTTCGATCCACACTGTCTACGTTTCTGTTTATCAGGCTATTTCAGGTCGATTTCAGTCGCGGTATTTGATGTAAGTTCTACAAATATCTTCTTGGTAACTTTTCAGGTGAGATTTTTTTTTTCTACTGGTGCTTCGACTCCATGAATTTAAGCGTGCTATTCGATTGGCAATTAGGTCGCATCGTTTTACTGTTAAACTAGTTTGATGCAACCGCCACTTCTACCACAACAGTTTCTTTTCTCGCATTTTTCCACCTGTGAAATTCCTTTGACTTCTTGCTTCCCTGATAATTATAATCTTCAAACATTTAAATTCAACGTCGATCACCATCTTCTGTCTTCTTGAAACCCCGTTCCTTTTGGCCATTTTTTCAATCCTCACCATTCTCGTGGCCCTTCACCGTCACTCCCTGTAACCCCCTGCATTCTAGTAGTATTATTGCCTTGCTCGGGGTGAAAATGATTAAAAAGAAGATATCGAAAATATTATATATATATATATATATATATATATATATATATATATATGTGTGTGTGTGTGTGTGTGTGTGTGTGTGTGTTTAATCGATCCATTGATATATAATCTGGGTGGATCCTAGTAATATTAGTTATTAAAACTGATCCACGATGTATTTATTATAACAGAGCATATGTATTTTTACAGCAAAAAACAACAAAAATTGCCTCAACATAGAATAGTAAATTTTTTCAAGCCCTTCTGTACGCTACTAGTATCAGCCCCTACACTTAGGGGCTGACGACAGCCGCGTACAAAACGGATCCTTTTTGCTTTTTTGCTGGAAATATATATATATATATATATATATATATATATATATATATATATATATATATATATATATATATATATATATAATATGCATATATATATAACATATATATATTTATATAAAATATATATATATATATATATATTTATTTGTGTGTTAAGCCCTTGTAAATTTCTGATTTATGAGTATGAAAGATATGATTGAAAATTGTTAGTTGACGAAGAACAGACGCAAATTATAATAGAGCATATGTATTTTTACATCAAAATAAAAAAAAATACCTCAACATGGGATTGTCAATTTGAAGCCATTCCGTACGCCACTCTCATCAGCCCATAGACTTACGGGCTGATAATATCCGCGTACAAAACGACTCTTTTTTGTTTTTTTGCTGGAAATATATATATATATATATATATATATATATATATATATATATATATATATATATATATATAAAATATTATAGGTATATGTGTGTGCGTGATAAGCCTTCGTAAATTTCTGATTCATGAGTATGAAAGATATGAGTGAAAGTTGTCAGTTGACGAAGAACAGAAGCAAATATTTTGAGAAAGAAGATAGAATATCGAGGCGTAATTCAACCTTTTAAAAAAAATAATTTACCGAGAAATACAAAGGAAATTGAAAAAAATAATTCCAACATTTTTTATGGGTACTACGCTGGTGAATATTATTCTGGAAAAATATACGTTGATAATTTCTGAATTTGCCGGGTTATGCACACATACATATACACAAGTGAACACGTGCATATATTTTTTCAAAACAAATCCAGTATACAAATACAAATAACATATTGTATTTGACTACTCCCAGAGACAGAAAGATAACTGTAAGTATCGCAAATTTTACAAATAAATGAACTTGTGGGGATTGTTACCAAGCAGTAAATGTATAATATAATACATCAGTTTCCCAGCTAGAATGGTCCGACTGATACCCAAATTCTAAATCCTGTCTTTGGCTTGGAATTCAGCATAGACCGAAGACACCGAAAATATCATCTCATCTGTTTCATCTTGCGAGTGAAAGAAAGAAAGAAAGAAAGAAAGAAAGAAAGAAAGAAAGAAAGAAAGAAAGAAAGAAAGAAAGAAAAATGAAAAAAAGTAAAGCAAAGTAAGAAAAAAGAAAAATAAAGAAAGAACGAAAGACAGTAATTAAGAAAGAAAAAAGAAAAAGAAAGAAAGACAAAAAGAATGAATGAAAAAAAAAGAAAGAAAGAAAGAAAAATGAAAGAAAGAAAAACAAAGAAGAAAGAAAGAAAGAAAGAAAGAAAGAAAGAAAGAAAGAAAGAAAGAAAGAAAGAAAGAAAGAAAGAAGAAAAGTGCTATGAACAAATGCTGAAAAAAGAAAATCACAGAAGGATAGAAGTAAGGAAGAAAGGAAACGTAAACGAAAGAATGAAAACGTGTAAAAAAAATTAAAAAATATATAAAATAAACAAAAGCTGTAAGCTTTTTGTTTATATTTTATTTTTGATATATTTTATATTTTGATATATTTTTTATACTTGCAACCAAAATAAATCAATAACCTTTCATTATTTCCAACAGAAAGACAAATAAATTTCTGATCGGAATGTAACGGAAGAGAAATTCAGAAAAACATAAAATTGAACGAAGAAACTAAAAAGTTCTTACCGTGTTTGATCGTTTCAAATTTAGTACTGAAGTTTGCGAATGCTGACTGCAAATACGTAAGACGACACGCAGTAGAAGTCGTTGAAAAGGAAGTAAAAGATAATAAAAGAGAGAGAATCAAATATGTCAAATAAAGTGAGGGGTTGGTTATATTAAAACCACGCATAACTTACATTTTTCTTTTTTATTGGTTTTTCACTCTCTCTCTCTCTCTCTCTCTCTCTCTCCACCTTTCTCTCTGTTTTCCATATGGTTCTTTCTTTGTCTTCACTATGTATATGCTATCACACAGAAAGTGACAGAAACGGCAAAAAATAGCAGATCAAAAGAGTTTATGTGGACTGTCTGATCAACGAATTGTAGTAATATACATATATATATGTGTGTGTGTGTGTGCACGCGCGCGTGTGTGTGTAAAATTTGTGTATATATATATATATATATATATATATATATATATATATATATATATATATATATATATATATATATACAATTTTTCATATATAATTTATTTATATATTATATATGCGTGGTACTTATTGGAAAGCGCTCAATATCAGTGATAGAGCTAACATCCAACTATATATATATATATATATATATATATATATATATATATATTATCAAATGAACAAAGTCCGACCATTATTTTAAGACATTTTTTATGTTTAAAATTCTTTTTATAGATACGAATATTTAAGTAAATGCTCCGTGGCAAAATCGGTAAAAGCATGTCAGGTCTATATGACGGTTCCGTATAGGATGCAGGTTCGATTTCTGTCGGAGGACGCCTATTTTCTATGAAAATTTCTCAGACATTCAGGCCGGTATATGTTTTTTAATACTATTTATTATAAATAGACCATTTACTTAAATATTTGTATCTATAAAAAGAATGTTAAACATAAAAATGTCTTAATATATCCGAATTACCCGCGACTTGCTATATAATTTAAAAATCAATCATTATTTTCATACAATAGATATATTGTATGAAAATAATGATTGATTTTTAAATTATTGTTATAATTTGTGGAGAAAAATGATGCATTTCAATATTACTCAATAATCTTGACGATTTCTGATTTTCTCCTATATTTTCGATAGGAGTCATTCCCTTGTTCAAATTGAAATTTAATTTAAATCAAAGAGAAAAAAAAATTTCAGTCAAGATTTTTGCCCTCCGGGGACTCCCTTTGATTAAAATGAAATATACTTATTCAAATACCCGGGGTAGTTTCAGAATACATATGGTTATGGGGGTCTATTTCCAAAAACCTAGGAGGAGTTCGATAACAAACAGAGGCTACAACTATTTACATACACACACATACACACACGCACACAGACACAAACACACACACACACACACATATATTATTTATTTACTTACTATAGATTAAAACAAAAACATGTTAAAAATCGCTACACAATAGCAATCATGTTTTAACACTACAAATGTGTCTCCTCGGGCGATGGTAAATTACTGGTGAGTAAACGAATGCATTTCGAAAGCAGAATACCTTCACTTTTTTTGAAAGAGAAACAGAGGAAGAAAAAACGGAATTAAAACGAGGCTTATGGGTTTTTACCCTTTTCGCTTTAATTTCTTGTAAAGGTTGAACGCCACACTTCTTTATATTTTATGAAATAATGTAATCATTTGTATCAGTCGTGAACAAAATTTCTAGAACAAGATTTCTATGCAGACAACTTCATGTCATGACCTACATAACTTCTTTTTTTTTCAGTTGGTTTGGATTTTAGCGTAAACCTCATATGTAATTGGTTAAACCCACAAGTCTCATTTTAATCCTTTTTTTTTTCGTCTTCACTTTCTCTTTAAAAAAAAAAAAAAAGAGAAAGTATTCTGCTTTTGAATTTAATCGTTCACTCACCAGTAATTTACCATCACCCGAGGAGACACATTTGTAGTGTAGAAACACGATTGCTATTGTGTAGCGATTTTTAATGTTTTCGTTTTAATCTCCGATAATAAATAATATTTAGCTCTACTCTGTATTGAACCCTCTTTTAAATAAAATGTTACGGATAATGGAATTATACTCCATATGTCCTTATCTTACCTGGATGGATGTATCTCTCTCTCTCTCTCTCTCTCTCTCTCTCTCTCTCTCTCTCTCTCTCTCTCCATATATATATATATATATATATATATATATATATATATATATTTCTACACTACAAATATGTCTCCTCGGTTGATGGTAAATATATATATATATATTACTGGTGAGTAATGGGAGAAAGAAAAATCAAGATATATTTGTCGCTGCCATATCCTCCATAATCGTAATGATGACATGCTGTATGTCGGTTTATCGCGATATGAAGAAAAATAACTAACCCACCTCCACCCTCTGACTTTATTTTTCTATTTAGCGTAGATCTGATATTTAATTGCTTAATCCAGACACACCCACAAGTCTATTTTTAATTTCTAACCTTATTGCCCCCCTTTTTAACTTTAGGGAAAGGGGCAAGGATTTGTTTTTAAATTTCCCTAAGAAATCATTTTATAACCAGTTACTCATTATCGCCTGAAGAAGTACAACCATAGTATTGAAACATGAAAGCTTTTGTGCAACGATTTAAAAATGTTTTATATTATATATATATATATATATATATATATATATATATATATATATATATATATGTATGTATGTATATAGATAGATAGATAGATAGATAGATAGATAGATTCGCTCGTCAGTCTGTTTTTACATCATTTTGATGCAGTTTCATTATTATATTTTTCTTCCTTTGTTGTTTTTGCTTTTGTAGTTCACTGTTGCCAGACATTAAAAAAACAATATTTTCTAGTCTCTTTTTAAAAAATTTAAGAAACAGTTTAAATCCTTCCGCGATGAAAATATGACAAAAAAGAAAACAGGAACCTCAAATTGGCTGATATAATTGCTTGTTGCAAAAATAATGACGTAATAATGTCGTTTTTTGACGTATTTTTTAACGTCAAAAAACGACATTGTTACGTCGTTATTTTTGCACCAACCTAATATTATTAAAAAAAAAATTATTTTTGATATGCAGATAATTAAGAAAAAATATAACTGAACAAAAGAGATAAGTTATTACCGTGTTTGATCGTTTCAAATGTCTATGATACCGGGCAAGCGAACTGTGGGAATTTTTTTCTTTTTTTTTTTTTTGTAGTTGTTCTTGTTAGAACTATTTGAGGGATTTCCTCGCGAGATGATGAAACAATTATTTTAATTTGTTGTTTAATTCCTTTCTTTATCAGACCCAAAGCGCAACCATAACAGGAGTAGTTTTAGATTTTAAGTGCTACCTTTTTTTTCTATTTGCATCTCAATTTTTTTTTTTTTTTTTTTTTGTATTTGTTCAGTTTTTAAAAAAGTACCTTCACAGAGATGTTTTGTCAACTGATGTCAATCAGTGAACAATTTTCGTCTTTGATAATAATGCCTCGGCGATTATTATTATTATTATTATTATTATTATTATTATTATTATTATTATTATTATTGTTGTTGTTCTTCCTCTTCTTCAGAACCTGAACCAACTGACAGGACAGCTATGCTTTAAAACTTACTATGCATACATCTAGAGCGAACAGGATTGTCGCAAATTTATGAGGCTAAAAGGACGAAAACAACAACACTAAATCTAGGTTTCATCGGCATTTGTCGGATGGTAACGGGCTGTTTTAAAAGAACACTGATAATTCATGTATATGACTTTACAAGTGGGAACGGTACATTTGCCTTCTCATAATGTTTTCAGAATTCGTATCAAGGAGTGTGAATGACTAGTTGTATCGATAACATGCGTCACGATTAGGGCGCTTACACACACACACATACATAGTACTTAGATGGGTGACCTCTTGGGTATAACAGGTGCCTTAAGTTTGGATGTGCGGGTGGTGTACTAAATAATGGTGCGTAATTGTTAATCGGAGAACCAAGTTCCAGTTCCCGTTGGGTTCGTTATATTCACTTTCCCGCAAATACCCTTGGGGGAAGGCATAAATCCACCATTTCTCCTGTAGCTATTATTATCTAAAAAAAAATAAAATAAATAAAATAAAAACAAATCCTACAGTCTGAGAATATTTTCTGGCTTTAAATAACCTGCAAAGGGTTGATAAACCGTAGAAAACGAATCAACCAACAATATATATATATATATATATATATATATATATATATATATATATATATATATATATATATTAAGACATTTTTATGCTTATATATATAAATTTGATTAGAAAACAGACACCCTTAAGGGTCCATTGATTACATTTTATTTCCCCAGGAAGGTAGTTTTTCCTAGTTCCTCAGATCACATTTCCAAAAGTATAAAATGGTTTTAAATTTACGTATTGTTTTTATACATTTCTGAGGGGTAGTTTTTTTAGTTTACGTATTATTTTTACACATTTTTGAAAGTAGTTTATATATATATATATATATATATATATATATATATATATATATATACACGCACACACATACATATAGGGTGACTGAAATGTAAATCCCTATTTTATGTATCAGTGGTTAGACAGAAGTTCTGACTTAATAGCCTGCGACTTTTTTTCTTTGGGATAATTTAAATTCCACTATATCATACCAAGATTTTGGAGAGAACTTGAAGTGCGAATACAAGAAGTTATACCTTTCATACCACAAGAGTTCCTAGTGAAATCGAACGATTCAATTCAATGGCGGCGCGAGAAGCAGGAAGCAAAATCTGGTGTCCATATCGAATTTTAAATGCCAAGTACTTTCGACAATTTCAAATTGTCATCGTCGAAGCACGCTCCAAAACATATATTCAGCTGTCAATGAGTAGCACAATTTTTAAAAAAATCTTTCGGTCTGCGCATATTTCTTTTTAGCGTTTGCCTATGTATAGGAAAATTGCACCCTGAAGATGGCAATTTGAAATTGTCGAAAGTACTTGGTATTTGTTTCCGATCTAACAACAGCTCGAATATAAGGATCTTATTATTCAAGGAATTGATAGTAAGCTAATGTCTCATTAAGTTCTGTTAGCGAAGTGATTTCGCAATTAATCACATTAACATTGCTATTCAATTCTTTGCATAAATTGTTTCTTTATGTTTTATACTACAACTATGGTGAGAGGACCTGAGTTACAATTTCTCGGAGAGAGAGGATAACTGGCGTGATCAGTAATTTGAACAACTCCAGTACTTTTTTAAAGAATGAATGGATTTATTTTTAGTCTGACATTTTTATTACTTAAAACGTTATTATACTGGATACATCGTATTCCCCTAAAAAGGGGGGCGCAGTTTCGATCTCTGTCGAAGAATAGATTCTTTACTAAGATTTTTCGAATACGCAGGCCGATAGACGTAATTCACAACTGTTTAATAAGTAGAAATAAGGAGCACCTCGGCGTGGTGTAATGGTTAGCACGCTTGTCTCGTTTAAAACAGTTATAACTGAATAGTGAGTTCGATCCTCACTGGGTACCCCATATTTTCGGCCTTGTGCCACATCTAAGCTATGCTTAGAAAATCATTAAGTAGAAATAGGGTGTCTGTTTCAGATACGAAGTGTCCACAATCATAACATTTGAAGATATAGGTATCTTCACTTTTACTCAAATAACCTGCCCAAAAGATTTGGAAATTCTTGCAAAAATCAAAAACTTGTCGGATTCTAATGAAATTTTCAGGACTTTTTTTTACAAATGAATGAACTTACTTTTGAAATCTTTTGATTTAAAAAATCTTGGTATTTTATTTTTTTAAATATGCTCCTCTCCACTTTCTTAATTTCATGAAATTTCGAGAAATTAAATTTCAGGGAGAAAAAAATGATTTATTAGTTAAATGCGGAACTCCTTAGGAAATTTAAATCATAATCTTTTTTTTTTTTTTTTAACGGAACTCCCAGTGACCAAAAATCTGATCTAAATCGGAAAATAAACAATGCAATCAAACTATGATATTATTTAATTTTAAAAAGCCTTTAATTGCTTTTATAAATAAAATTTATTAAGGACACTATTGTCTTAGGAAAAAATATTTCGATGAATAATTAATTTTTACAAGAATTGTTTTCATTTATTTTTAATTACATAATTTAAATCATTTAAAATTAGTTGAAGGAGTTTAGCTAATATTGTTATTAAGTGAAAACTGCATAAGAATCAAAAATTGAAAAACACATTAAAAGTAGTTGTACCCCAATATTGTTGAAATTTTTTTTTTAAATTATGTATACGTAACGTGCCGCCATTTTCTTAAATTAAGTTTTAACAGATAAAGTCAACATACAGTAACAATGAACTTGTCAATACTCGTCAAGTTATTTACGAGGTGACGATAGGCAATTTAACCGCGCTGCTGTTTGTTTTAAAAATTTATTTCGCTGTTATTTTGAACATAAAGGAAGTATTTTTTTTTTCAAATGGGCTTAATTAAAATTAAACTTCAGCTAATATTTCTCAAATATATATTTTATTTTTGAGAGATTTTTAAAACACATTTATTTTAAATATTAGGTATCGACATTTATATCGAAATAGTGGAGATACATAAAGTAGTAATATATATATATATATATAGTCATCCACAGACAGTCTTTTTTGCTGCATCATAGCTCATCTAGCTAGGATAGAAACTCGACTGAATTGGCCTCAGTCGAGGATTCTACCACTAAGCCGTTGGTGCACGGCGGGGATGAGGGTGGATTTAAGCGTATTTATTTTTAGATAAACACACAGTGACTGAGAGAACTCGATTCGATTTACAGAAGGGTCATGCATTATTAGCTGTAACTGTCACTGTTTACAAACCCACACATTATTATTATTATTATTATTATTATTATTATTATTATTATTATTATAGTCATTATTTTGTTATATATACGATATATTCAATGTCTTCTTGGGAACAATAATTAATTCGAACAAGTTTTATTAAATATTACTGACAAGCTCTCTCTACTCAACTTTTTATTGTCTTTTCAATGAGATGATGTACATCGACATTAAACTAATTAACAAATTTCCCAGTTCTTTTTAGTTGTTTGTTATATTTGATTAGTTTTGACTATCATAGTCATTATAAAGAACTGGGAGGGGTTTCTGTTGTAAGCAAGATTTATTTGACTAATTTATTTGACTTTATTTCCGGCGTTTTTAGATAGCTAGAATTAGAACCGAAGTCGTTTGAAAGTGACGTCGCCTACAGCGGTCCAACGGAAATGCATCTATCGAATATTTGGTACATGTGTAGGCAATTTAAGAATTTAGTGTTACTTGTTGAGTAATAGTATTAGAGATACAATTTCCCAAAGGAGACGAGAATCCATTCATATATATATATATATATATATATATATATATATATATATATATATATATATATATAAAAGTGAACATAAAAGTCAACACTGAGAGGCGACAGCCTGTTTCATGCTAGATGCAATCGTCCCATAAATATAGCACATCTTAAGATGTGCTATATATTCTTCATATATATGTATGTGTGTGTATGTATATATATATATATATATATGTATATATATATATATATATATATATAGTATTTATCTATATATATATATATATATATTATCTGTTATTTATCTCTCTATATATATATTATATATTAGATATATATAGAGAGATCTATTATATATTAGATATATATATATCTTAATATATATAATTATAATACATATATATAATATATATTATATATATATTATATACATAATATATTATATAATATAATATATTATTATATTATATATATAATATATAATTATTGATATATATAATTACATTACGATATATCAATATATATTAATATATATATTAATATATAATATATACATTAATATATATTAATATATATATATATATATATATTAGATATATGTATAGATAGATCTATTATATATTATATATATATATATTATATATATATTATTTATCTATCTATCTCTCTCTCTCTCTCTCTCTCTATATATATATATATATATATATATATATATATATATATATATATACAATTATTTATTTAAAAATTATAACATAAATATGTTATAAAATCACTACAAAAATAGCCAGTTTTTTTCAATTTTCAACGCTTCTGGTGTCTTATCAAGTCATGGTGTTGAATGTAGAATGAAGGGTTTTAAAAGACCTTTTAAAACCCTTTATTCCACATTCAACACCATCACTTGATAATACTCCAGAAGTGTTGAAACAAAATGGCTATTTTTGTTCTCATTTTATAACATATTTATGTTATAATTTTTAAATTAATAATTATATTTTCTCTACTCTGTATTGAGCACTCTTTTAAGAATAGTAATTGTTGGTTATTGGAATTTATTCCGTATACACCAATTCTATACTTGTATATATATATATATATATATATATATATATATATATATATATATATATATCCATATATATATCCAGGAACGATGAGAACGAATAGAAACAATTTAATTCAGTAAGACTTTGGAATTTGGTAATGTTTTCTTAGATTTTAGTTGAACTGTGTTACACCATATATGGCTTATCTTTATATTTGTAAGATTAATTTTGAGTTTAATTCTGCATTGATCTCCTGGTAGTATTATTAATATACTTATGTATTGTTATTTAGATAGTATTTTGGCATTTTACATTGATTGGTTGATATTTTTAACATCTTATATGGATGATATTTATTTAACGGTTGCATATTATTGACCAAATAATTCTATATATTTAGATTATTTAGTTTCAAAAAGAAGCCTCTTATTTATCAACTGCAAAAGAAGTATGTAGGAAATACACAAAGCTTAGTTGCGCATCCGGTTAAACTACCTCTCTACACCACCCTGCTTTTCTTTCTTAAGAGTGTTGACTGTCTGTACATTTATTGTAGTCATCTGTATCACTCTTTAAGTTAAGGTCTGGCTGCTGTTAGATGACAAATATATTTGTAAGATAATAATTTCTAATTTTTTTCTTTTTCGCTTAGTTTGAATTTAACGTGGGTTATATTCGATGGTTGATCAGGGTCAAATCCAAAAGCCTTTATTTTATTATTATTTTTTTTTTCAAAAAATGACGATGTATTTTGCTTTTGAAACCAAATTAATCGTTGAATCGTCGGTAATTTACAATCGCCTCGTTATGTGTTGAAACACGACTGCAATTGTGTAGCGATCCTTACATGGTTTTGCTGTAATATCCTGATATATATATATATATATATATATATATATATATATATATATATATATATATATATGTTATGGTCCGGTTCCTTGTACTACTTTGATATTCCAAGGTAGAACCAATGCAGAAGAACTCGAACACGGATATGGAATAACACAGATATATTACAAACAGGAAGTAGAAATTATTAGTACGAACAATCAGGTTTAGTAGTAATTGTCTGAACGCGACTCTGTTTCGGACTGCCTCTGACTCGACTGAGTGACTCGCTCGCTCTGACTGACTGACTGACAGACTCCTGACGGACTTCTGACAGATCTCACTCGAGACTTCAGACTGAACAGTATTTAGTCACCCCCCCACGGGGCCATCATGTGGCACAAGGCCGGTTTAACGTGGGATCATCGAGCCCGTGGACTCGGCCAAAAATATGCCCTTTGAACCCGTATAAACGGGTTCAGGGTCGGTTTAACTCCCCGAAAGAGACTCCGCCCTTTGGCGTAGCTTCGTTCGGGTTCCTCCCGGCCCGAAGGTAGTGAGTTCAACCGATCATCCGATCAGCCGGTCACCTGACTTCGAGCTGAACGGCATTTAGTCACCCCCACCACGAGGGCATCATGTGGCACAAGGCCGGTTTAACGTGCGGTTTCCGAGCCCGTGGGGTTTCCGAGCCCGTGGGCTCGGGCAAAAATATGCCCTTTGAACCCTTATAAACGGGTTCAGGGTCGGTCTACCACCCCGAAAGAGACTCCGCCCTTCGGTGTCACCTCCTTCGGGTTCCTCCCCGCCCGTAGGCAGAGAGTTCAACTGATCAGCCGATCAGCCGGTCGGCCGACTTTGGACTGAACTCCCTTGAGGCGCTCTATTTATTACGTATGGAATAGTCCATTATGTTATTATGAGTAAGGTCCCATAACAATATATATATATATATATATATATATATATATATATATATATATATATATATATATATATATATAAACAGGTTTTACTAAAATTCACTAAAATGTTTTTTTGTTTATTTTTCCTATTAAATTTTATTCGTCTATCTGCCTCCGGAGAAACAGTCCAAATTTAAAATGTATTTGTTCGAGTACTACCATTATAAGGAGTGTTAATTTTATGAGTTTCATAGATAAAACATTTTATTAGTTTCATCCTGACATTTTACTTTTATAAGTATACCTCTATCGTATCCAAGTGATTGGTAAAAGCTTTTAAAAAAATAATTAGTTAACTGTCAAGAAACTTGACAGAACCTATTAATTTTTTAAACACATTTTAAAATGCCTGTGATAAAACATATTTTTCTTAAGTGGGCTGTTACTTTTATATAATAGTTGCTATGTGAGTTCTGATCTTTTCTTTATAATGAATGCTGAAGAGTATTTTTTATTATTGTCTAATATTTATCTTATGTTAATAGTCATATTTTGGTTGTGGTTTAATATTATGGTCTATATACGAAAGAATAGCACTAAATTTCGTTAAGTAGCAAGTTAATCTACGAGAAAGTGTCGTCGTTATGTAACCAAAATAGGTATTTTTGTGTTGGATACACATTATCTGAAAGAACAGAATTCATAAGCAATATTGTTTTTACATGAAGGTCATTTTTAGGAACCCTTGTTATTGGCAATGATTACATTAGATGTTTTATTTTTTTATTTTTTACAATGAATTATAGCTCTCAGGTATTTATTAAAACCATTAAGATATATACCTGCAAATACTTCACAACTCAGCCAAGATTATGAACCTTTATTAAAGAGGAAATTATAAAATATAGATATAACTATATGAAACGAACACTAGTTTTAACCAAAACATTAACTCTTTAAGCCCTAATCACCTATTTACCGGTGGAAGAGAAAAATAACGTAATGTCCAGCCATCGGTTGAACAGTGGGTAAACACTTGTAATTTTATTTTTATATCTACTGTGAAACATTACATACCAGTTATTTGCGAATTTTGACTCAGGAGCTCAGACAGAAGAGTTAAAATTAGTCAGGAACGCAAGGCTCAAAGGGTTATGGCAAACTTTAGAAATATTAAGAATTTTTTTAATTTGTGATTTTAAATAGAATCGATTACATCTCAAAATAGACCCTATTCTTGACAAAAAAAGTACTGAGTTAAAAATAACTAGTAACTAGCCTCTTGAAGACACAACAAATAAACTTATCACATCTATTATTGTCTAAATCGAATCCGTCAAACTAGAAAGTTACGAGTACCCCGGTTGATCTAAGAATAGAAATGACAACATCAAACATATACAGAAGTTTAAATATCTAAGAAGTGTTTTTACAGCGGACGGAATATGTGACACCGAAATCCGAACGTGTATTGGAATAGCAAAGATACATTCCAAATGCCAAGAAAAGTACGGAGAAACAGGAAAATCTCAACAGAAAAAAAAGAAAAGAGTGCTGAAGTTGATCCGGGGTGGAAGTTGGTTGGAATAAAGAAACAAATTAAACACTGGTTTGGAGAAATAACCAACGATTTATTTTCATTTACAGGATATGAAAGTATCTCTGGTAAGTCGTATAGCGTAGTGTTTGAATGTACGGTGTACGAGGTATAAAATGAGATCGTGTCAATTGTGGTTATAAGTTTGTCGCGTTGATAGTGGAGTCTGTCTCTTTCTGCGTTTGAAGGAAGTCGTTTTCACAGCCTAATGGTCGGACGGACAGTCAGCCGTGCTCTCGGGTAGCCTCTATGGTTAGTGTACGTGTGGGAAGTCTCTCTCTCTCTCTCTCTCTCTCTCTCTCTCTCTCTCTCTCTCCGGCTTCTTTTATAGCTTCTTTACGCGTGGACGTTGTTGGTAAGTGATGAAGAGAAAACTGGTGTTACTTTGAGCAACAAAAGATAGAAATTTGTGGATATCCATGATCTCCTACATTCTGTCGGAAATAATGGAGAACAGACTTACGCGAGTGGAGCGACGATGTCGACCAGTGAGTCCTAAGGCGCGAACGCCCCATTCCCCTCCGCTTTAGTAGCCTTCTATTTGGATTGGCGGAAGAGGTGAGGGCAGAGGTATGTTATAAAAATCCCTTCACCTCGTACTCGAGAGCTTTTTGGCCGACAGCAAAACAAGTTGTTATTGTTCCTGTTTGTTATTACTGAGAGGGTCGCAAAGGAAGGATATTTTCTTTTTGCAACCCGGTCATTCATCATCTATCTTTACGCTGGTCTTTTCAGTCGAATTCATTTTCGACGATTCTGAGGACAGAAGGCAAATAAAAGAGGTTAACATTTGCACAAACGGAAGATGTAACAATGGGGTTGCCTGCCGGTCCTATTTGCTCTAACTTCAACATGACTCACTTTGAAAATAAAATCTTTAAAAATCTTTGTTGAAGATATGATATACCTCCAATGTATTTGATGACATATTTATATTAGGCAAAAACTTAGGCTATAAGAATAAAAGAAGCCGTCGAAGGAAACTGCTCTAAAATTTACTTAACGATTTGATAATCGAAACACTTTACTCAACATTTTAGTACAGTGGTCGCCAACCGGTAGTCCATGAACCACTGATGGTCTAGGAACCACTGGTGCTCTGTGAAAATTTTTGATCGTCCGCAGAAAAATTGGTACATTATTTCAATTTTTATGAAGCTTCAGATTAAAAATTGACGAGTAACAAAGCGTATTATGGATGGTATATATGTTGAAGACCTTATGTAATTTCGAAATAAACACTAGTAGACAAATATGACATCATCCAGCCATAGTATAACTTAACATGACTTGCAAAGTCATGTTCAATACTTGGTACTGAATAGTTTCCTACCATTACTGTTGATAACTAGTTACTGGATGGTTTACTAGTATCATTTTCTACAAACATGTTATAACAGTCGAGTAATAGTTGGATCTTCAAGAATCGCTTTATGCACCAGATACAAATTCATAATCATTCGTACTCGAAAACTATTTTTGCAAAATATTAAAAAAAAAAAACTTTTTAGTAAACGTTGAAAATACAAATCACCATAAGAGAAAATGGAACAAATATCATACTAAAAATGTGTAAGACTTGAATAAATTTCAAATTTTCAATTTGTTTTATTTAAATAATTTCACTATAACTTTGTTACTATTTAATGGGTGCATTTCATATCAATAAAATAAATTTTTACCAGCTATACATTTTTGAAAAAAATAATACCCGCGATAAATATTTGAAGAAAAAAATATTACCAGAAATAGATTTTTGAAAAAAAAAAAAAAATGATTACCAACAGTAAAAATTTTGTCGGCATTAAATAACCCATTTCAAAAATTTATTGCTGGTAATAATTTTTTTACAAAGTATTTCTGGTATTTTTACACTTTCATAGAATTTTGACACCAGTTTAGTTTGGTTTGTTTTACGACAGATCAACCTCAATGGGTTATTTAATGCCGACATTTTTATTGCTGGTAATATTTTTATTTTTTATTTTTTTCGAAATGTATTTCGAGTAATATTTTCTTCTTCAAATATTTATTTCTGGGAATAGTTTTCCTTCAAAAAATGTATAGCTGTTTGTATTGCTGGTAATTTTCTTTTTTTTAAGTATTGCTGATAATAATTTGGTTTTGGTTTGGTTTGTTTTACGGCCTATCAACTTCAATGGGTTATTTAATGCCGACAAAAATTTTATTGCTGTAATTTTTTTTCAAAAAATGTATTGCTGGTAATATTTTTTTTGTTTTTCAAAAATATATTGCTAATAATTTTTTTTACAAACTATTTGTCGTATTAAAACCTATTTTTACACCTTCATGGGGTTTTGACCCCAGTTTGTGGGTTAACTATTTGCCCATAGCTGGGACCCTAACAGGTGCTACCCGGTTAGGGTGGACCTGGGAACCTCAGCAATTAGGAGGTGGTTCCACGCTCCTCAAAACCTTCTGAACGGATGCCTTGCTGTTGGACGTAGTTTATCGTCTTACCCAGGACGCGGATGTAGTTTATTGTCATACTCAGGGCAGGGTTGTTCTTGATATGCTGGTCAACATGTGTACGAATTGTACTAAGTTTAAGTACCAAGTTAACCTATGAGAGAATGTGGTCGCTGTGTAACCTAATCAAGAAATTATTCTCTTTAGTGTTAGATTTTAGATGCAATATCTGAAACGAAAGGAGAAATAATAAACAACATTTTTCTTTCCATCAGAGCAATTTTAGAAATCTGATGTTATTAGTAATGATATGGTTAAATGTCTTAAACGTTTTGCAATATCTTATGCATTTATTGCAATAAGTTATATATAACGGCGAATTATATTTTTTAATAGTTTTTTCATCTTGTTTATAGTCAGGATGAATTTGTTTACAATGGAACAGGCTAATGATGTTTTTATTTTTGTTTATATCAGGACTGGTTTTTTTTTTTTTTTTACCAGAATCGTTTAAGCTAATTTTATTAGCTTTTCGACGGCATGGCTTGGGAAACTATTGTTAATAAATATTTTATGTTACACAAGTCTTTATAAAATAATGAGTGTGAAGAAGAAATGACTCCATCCTAGTTATTCATATATGTTTTTTTATAACACTTACTTTATATCTGTCAGAACATTCACCTTTTGAGTCAACAAGGCTTTTGACTTGTGACTTTCTTTAAATAATTAATGAAGTAATAAAATTAGAGTCTACTAAACCAGCAGTCACCAACCTTTTGAACTTCATGGACCACTAAATGTAGAATTTTAAAAATGGCGGACCACTAATATGAATTTAGAAAAGAAAGGTAAATACATTTTTTTGAAAAAAAAAATTACAGCAATAAAAATCTTGTCGGCATTAAATAACCCATTGAGGGCGATAGGCCGTAAAACAAACCAAACCAAACTGGTGTCAAAACTCTATGAAAGTGTAAAAATACCAGAAATACTTTGTAAAAAATTATTACCAACAATAAATTTAAAAAAAAAAAACACGTATTAACCGCGATACATATTTAAAGGAAAAAAAAAATATTACCAGAAATAGATTTTTTGTAGGAAAAATAAAAAAAATATTACCAGAAATAGATTTTTTTGAAAGAAAAAATATTACCAGAAATAGATTTTTGAAAAAAAAAAAATTACCAACAATAAAATTTTGTCGGCATTAAATAACCCATTGAGGTTGATAAGTCCGTAAAACAAACCAAATCAAACTAAAAACAACCAAAATACGACTATTACCATAAAACAAATATTATCAGATAATAATAAAATATTTTACGACACTCCCTGTAATGAATAAGTCTCAAAAAAATCATTATACTAAAGAAACAACCCAGTTAAATACAATATTTTTCACGTCTTTCATTAGAAAGGACTTTATTTTTAACATATATATATATATATATATATATTTTAAATAAAAACAGACCACTTTAAGGTTCCATGTAATAAATTATTTCACCACAGCCCTTTTATTTAAACTATTTACTCTGGATTTATTAAGAGTAAATAGTAAATTATTATTTATACATTGAGCTCTCTAGGTTTTATCCTCCTTAGGTTTACCCATACGGATTACCTAGTTTTTCATAAACTATACACACACACACACACACATACATATATATATATATATATATATATATATATATTAGGTTGGTGCAAAAATAATGACGTAATACTGTCGTTTTTTGACGTTAAAAAATACAAAAAACGACATTATTACGTCATTATTTTTGTACCAACCTAATATATATATATATATATATATATATATATATATATATATATATATATATATATATATATATATATATATATGATGGACTCTACCGTCGAGTTCGACGTGTGAGGTTCCGACGACCACCTTCTAATTATTTGCATGCCTATGACGGGCATGATTTTAGAGGCCGGCTCGAGAATTCCACATAAGACCACAAACAGTACAAGAGAAAATATTGCATGCAAGTTCAGCAGGAACATTGTCAACTGTTTTATTTCGCTTTCGTGTTTCACGCAGTCAAATGATGCTTACTGCTTGAAGGTGCTTTATTCCTGCATGGCAGCTGGAACGATACTCTGATCTCTTCATAGCTACTTCTTCAAAGTTCTTGAATGGAATCTTGACGCAAGAAAAGTTGCTCTTCAGTTTATGTTTATAATTGAGCCATGGTCTACCAACTTATCTATGACCACTATGGTGTTGACCGTAGAAAAAAAAACATTTTTTTGAGAAAAAAAAAATTATTATAAAAATTATACCAACAAAGATGCTAGAAGCGCAGCACAGCATCTAGCATCTTTGTTGATATAATTTTTATAATAATTTATTTCTCCCTGTCCAATCATTCATGTCATCCATAACAGACTTTTTCTTTTTCTTTTCCTCATAATTTTAGTTCCCCGTTAACAGTTCTGATGAGAGGGGACGAAACCGGTTGACTGGTGTGTGTTTTTGTTTTAAATCTATCATGGCCTACAATATAAAATTTCTTGTTTTTAATGCCTTAATATATATATATATATATGTGTGTGTGTGTGAAAAGTGTGTGTATATGCATTCGCGAGACATTCACGAGAAATTTTCGCTACACTTCCAATCTTTGAATTTCAACATACAAATGCGTATGTATAGACACAGCACCATGTACATGCATGTGTCGGATCCGAGACTGTCCACATATGTTTATATATGTGTACGTCCCGACGGACAGGCAGGTGTGTGTGTGTCTGCGTACCTCATCTGATGTGCGGACATGCATCCATGTTTGCGTTGGTACGATGACATCAAGACGACGATTCCCCCCCACTCCCATAATAACACCAATACACGCAATCTACATAAACCCAAATTTTTTAAAAATTGGTCAGTTTGTCTGACGATCGCAAAAACGTGAAACCCAGGGTCACAAACTCACATCAATCCAACCAAATATATATATATATATATATATATATATATATATATATATATATATATATTGAAGATTATGATGCACTCTGGAACTTTATTCATTTTAGCCACTATCAAAGATGAATTTTATTTTAATTTAAACTGAATGTATGCATTGCTTTATGTATGTTTTATTTGGAATGTTTTGAAAATCAAACATACCTATAACTCTACATACATACATAAGACAATGCATATATTCTGTTAAAAGTTAAATAAAGTTCATCCTTGATAATGGCTAAAACTGTAGCTGAAAGAGCTTAAAAAACATTCGGATAATTTTTAAATAATTTTTCTTCTGAAAGAATTATATTAAAAAAAAAAACTCAACCATCACAACTTGTTAGTCGTTTTCAACGAAATTTGCATAAAAGAGAGAAACTGAATATTATATTTACATAGAATGTTGATATTACAGACGGGATGTTCCGAAAATAATGCTTGGTGTTTATTGCCATGGATCTCCAACAGATACGACAAACACAAAGCTATCGTTGGTCAGATTAGTTTTCAATTACAAAACTCTGTTTTCTACAAAGTCGTCACCATTTTTCTTCGGCAATGTACTACCATGTACTAGAACCTGTATGATTGTCTTTGTTAAAATCTGCAACTAACTGTGCTCATATTCAGTATTTGATCACCGTAAACGTTCAGCAAAGGTTAATGAATGTCATTGGGTACAATGTTTTCCTCGCGGAGGAATTCAGTGATAAACCTTCATACACACTTTTATGTCAGACGCCATTTTGTCAGACTGCCTTTCAATTTCTGTCTGTAATAATGAAAAAAATATGGGTTACTGGTGCAAAGATTCAAGCTTTACTGTCATACAATCAGCATTCTCCTCTGATGTATTGGTCCAAAGGTGTAAAATAGAAGGCATTTCTTTTGGAACTACCCTCATACACATGTAACCGAAACTGGCGTATGTAGATATATTCCAAAAGAATGACCATTTTGCATACTTCCCAAATGACCGTTTATCAAATTTAAATTTAAATGATAGATGAGTGTTCGAAACTTCCTTTTTTTCTGTTCCTGACATCATTTTACGGCAAATAATTTGCATATCTAAAATGACACGAGTCTCGGGTACCTTGACGTGGCGCAATGGTTGGCAAGCTTGTCTCGCTAGAGTAATTACGACTAAGTAGTAAGATCCATCCTCACCGCGTACTCCATTCTTTTGGCCTTGTGCCACATCTAAGATATGCTTAGAAAATCACGGAGTAGTGAATTTTCTGTACCCAGTTCTGTTAAAAGCTTCCACAACTTTGCCCTATATCAAGGATTTGAACGTCTGTTGGGTATCAATTCACTCCAGATCACAAGTAAAAATCATATAAGATCCATTGCTAAATATGATATTTGGTTTGGTTTGGTTTGTTTTACGGCATATTAAAACCTCAATGGGTTATTTAATGCTGACAAGATTTTTATTGCTGGCAATATTTTTTTTCAAAAATGTATTGCTGCTAATATATCTTATTTTACCAAAAATGTATTGCTGGTATTAAAACCTATTTTTATACTTTCATAGTATTTTGACCCCAATTTGGGGGTTAACTATTTGCCCATAGTTGAGACTCCGGGTCAGGGTAGACCCGGGAACACCAGCAATTAAGAGGTGGTTCCACGCTCCTCAAAACCTCCTGATCAGAGGCCTTGTGTTCGATGTAGTTTATCGTCTTACCCAGGACGCAAATATGATACAGTGTAACCCGGATATAAGAGAGTTGTCGGGACCGGAGAAGAAGTCTCTTATATCCGGGTTTATCTTATATCCGGGTTTGGTCTATTTTGTTTAGGTAAGTATGGCTCTAATTTGAGACCATATAAAATCTCTTTTATATCCGGGTCTCTTATATCCGGGTTACACTGTAGTTGGTCGGCTAGTTCATACTATGGCTCCGAAAATTAACTGGCACTTTCTGCCATGCTTTATCGTTACAAGTGTCAGATTCGACCGAAAATGAACTGGTGTTGCTCAATTTTCCCTCTCCAGTAAAATTATTTACGGTGTCTTGTCGGTGAAGACTTATTCTCTAATCTGTAGTCTGTTTCCCACAAATGAAACGTCGCAAGCCCCTCAATACTCTATTGCTGTAGCAAATATTTAGATGAGCCCTATTCTTTATTTCCCGCAATTCAGATCTTTACTGCTAAGCCACGCTGTGTTATTTCCACGGAGTTGAATAACTCTCATTTTCTCCATTTTCCAAATGTAAGGAGAGAAAGTTCCATCCAGCTTTTCTGAAGAACTGTCACTTTATGGTATCCAAGAGTCGGCAACCTACGGCGAGAGTGCCACACGTGGCAGATCAAGCAATTTCTAATGGCACGCCGCCGCAAATGACATCATGAAGTCCGAAACAATATCTACTACTACGCAAAGAAGATATTAGCTTTTTCAATTTTAATATATATGTATATACTATATATACTATATATTACTATATAAAATATAATGTAGAACAGGTATATTGACCTTGACAGGTATATTGACCTTAAAAATACGTATGCTGTTGGCACACTGAAGGATTTTAATATATACTGAAGTATATATATACTATATATTACTATATAAAATATATTGTAGAACAGGCATATTGACCTTGTATAAAAAATACGTATGCTGTTGGCACACTGAATGATTTCAAAACCCTAAGTCGGCACATACTTAGCAAAAGGTTGCCGACCCCTGGAATTAGACTCCTATGGGGCTGCTATTCTTCAAGTTAATTATCAATCATTATTCATCATCCTTATTCTCATAATCTTCATTTCAAACTACTTCCTCTTTCGCATAAACATTTTAACTTTAACCCTCAAGCCTTATATGAGTGAAATTTCATTTTTTTTATTGAAGAAAAAACAGCCATTCCATTCAGATTCTCTTCAATTCGATCCATTTCTTCGAGTAAGGAAATAAGCTAAAAAAAAGACATTGAGAGAAAGAGGAGAGAGAGAGAGAATGTGTGTGTGTGTGTGTGTGTGTGTGTGTGTGTGTAATTTAAAAACACGTTTTTCTACGTTCATCTATCTAGGCGTTGTTATTTAAAAGTTTATATTTATTTCCAACAGTACGAGACAGCGAGAGTAAATACATCTATCAAGCAGACATGCGTGGAGATATATTTTTGTCTGACGAATGGATGAAAGTGAGGCTGTCTATGTAATTATGCGAGTTTGCGTATTTGCAGTTTTGTGACCAGTCTAAACGTGTTACTGGATTGACTTGTAAAAAAAAATTCAATGAAGAAACAGGAAAAAGACAGGAAAAAAAAACAGCTGCTCCAAAAACATAGACGAAGTAGACGATAAAAACGATGGCGTGTGCGATGACATCATCGATGAAGTATAAAAAGTGAATAGAATGAAAAGGTTAAAAAAAGATGTAAGAAAAGTAAAAGGGTTGGAAATCAAAAGAAAGTAAAGAAAGAGAGGAAAGGAAACGTTTATCAAAACAGGGGGTTAATATCAAAATAAAAGAAAAGGGGCGGATTTCGAAACAATAGAAAGTGGGCGCAATCAAAAATGGTCATAAATTAAGACAGAAAAAACGGGGGTAAATTAAAACGGGGAGAAGGGGACATAAATCAAAATGAGTAAAAAGAAGGAAAAATCAACACAAAGGAAAAGGGGGCGAAAATCAAAACGGGTGGAAAAGAAGCGCATATCAATGTGTGGGAAAGGGGGCGAAAATCAAAACGGATAGAAAAGAAACGAATATCAATATGTGGGAAAGGGGGCGAAAATCAAAACGGGTGGAAAAGAAGCGCATATCAATGTGTGGGAAAGGGGACTAAAATCAAAACGGGTGGAAAAGAAGCGCATATCAAAATGAGAGAAAGGGGGCGAAAATCAAAACGGGTGGAAAAGAAGCGCATATCAAAATGAGAGAAAGGGGGCGAAAATCAAAACGGGTGGAAAAGAAGCGCATATCAAAATGAGAGAAAGGGGGCGAAAATCAAAACGGGTGGAAAAGAAGTGCATATCAATATGTGGTAAAGGGGGCGAAAAACAAAACGGGTAGAAAAGCAGCGCATATCGATATATGGGAAAGAGGACGAAAATCAAAACGGCTGGAAAAGAAGCGCATATCAAAATGAGAGAAAGGGGGCGAAAATCAAAACGGGTGGAAAAGAAGTGCATATCAATATGTGGTAAAGGGGGCGAAAATCAAAACGGGTGGAAAGGAAGGGCATATCAATGTGTGGGAAAGGGGGCGAAAATCGAAACGGGTGGAAAAGAAGCGCATATCAAAATGAGAGAAAGGGGGCGAAAATCAAAACGCGTGGAAAAGAAGCGCATATCAATATGTGGTAAAGGGGGCGAAAAACAAAACGGGTAGAAAAGCAGCGCATATCGATATATGGGAAAGAGGACGAAAATCAAAACGGCTGGAAAAGAAGCGCATATCAAAATGAGAGAATGGGGGCGGAAATCAAAACGGCTGGAAAAGAAGCGCGTATAAATATGTGGGAAAGGGGGCGGAAATCAAAACAGGTGGAAAAGAAGCGCATATCAAAATGAGGGAATAGCGGCGAAAATCAAAACCGGTGGAAAAGAAGTCCATATGAAAATGAGGGAAAGGGGACAGAAATCAAAACGTGTGGAAAGGAAGTGCATATCAATATGTGGGAAAGGGGGCAAAAATAAAAACGGGTCGAAAAGAAGCGCATATAAATATGTGGGAAAGGGGGCGAAAATCAAAACGGGTGCAAAAGAAGCGTATATCAAAATGAGAGAATGGGGGCGAAAATCAAAACGGATGGAAAAGAAGCGCATATCAAAACGAGTGAATGGGGACAGAAATCAAAACGAGTGGAAATGATGCGCATATCAAAAATAAGGGAATGGGGTCGAAAACCATAACGGGTGGAAAAGAAGTGCCTATCAAAATGAGGGAATGGCGGCGAAAATCAAAACCGGTAGAAAAGAAGTGCATATGAAAATGATGGAAAGGGGACAGAAATCAAAACGGGTGGAAAGGAAGCGCATATCAATATGTGGGAAAGGGGGCGAAAATCAAAACGTGTGGAAAAGAAGCGCATATCAAAATGAGAGAAAGAGGGCAGAAATCAAAACGGGTGGAAAAGAAGCGCATATAAATATGTGGGAAAGGGGGCGAAAATCTAAACGGGTGCAAAAGTAGCGCATATCAAAATGAGAGAATGGGGTCGAAAACCATAACAGATGGAAATGAAGTGCATATGAAAATGAGGGAAAGAGGACAGAATTCAAAATGGGTGGAAATGCGGTGCATATCAAAAATAAGGGAATGGGGTCGAAAACCATAACGGGTGGAAAAGAAGTGCATATCAAAATGAGGGCATGGCGGCGAAAATCAAAACCGGTGGAAAAGAAGTGCATATGAAAATGAGGGAAAGAGGACAGAAATCAAAACGGGTGGAAAGGAAGTGCATATCAATATGTGGGAAAGGGGGCAAAAATCAAAGCGTGTGGAAAAGAAGCGCATATCAAAATGAGAGAATGGGGGGGAAACAAAACGGGTGGAAAAGAAGCGCATATCAATATGTGGGAATGGGGGCGAAAATCAAACCGGGTAGAAAAGAAGCGCATATCAAAATGAGAGAATGGGGGCGAAAATCAAAACGGGTGGAAAAGAAGCGCATATCAAATTGAGAGAATGGGGGCGAAAATCAAAACGGGTGGAGAAGAAGAGCATATCAATATGTGAGAAAGGGGGCGGAAATCAAAACGGGTAGAAAAGAAGCGCATATCAATATATGGGAAAGAGGGCGAAAATCAAAACAGGTGGAAAAGAAGCGCATATCAATATGTGGGAAAGGGGGCGAAAATCAAAACAGGTGGAAAAGAAGCGCATATCAAAATGAGAGAAAGGGGACGAAAATCGAAAAGGGTGGAAAAGAAGCGCATATCAATATGTGAGAAAGGGGGCGAAAATCAAAACGGGTAGAAAAGAAGCGCATATCAATATATGGGAAAGAGTGCGAAAATCAAAACGGGTGGAAAAGAAGCGCATATCAAAATGAGAGAAAGGGGGCGAAAATCAAAGTAGGTGGAAAAGAAGCGCGTATAAATATGTGGGAAAGGGGGCGAAAATCAAAACGGGTGGAAAAGAAGCACATATCAAAATGAGAGAAAGGGGGCGAAAATCAAAGTAGGTGGAAAAGAAGCGCATATCAATATGTGGGAAAGGGGGCGAAAATCAAAACGGGTGGAAAAGAAGCACATATCAAAATGAGAGAAAGGGGGCGAAAATCAAAGTAGGTGGAAAAGAAGCGCATATCAATATGTGGGAAAGGGGGCGAAAATCAAAACGGGTGGAAAAGAAGCACATATCAAAATGAGAGAAAGGGGGCGAAAATCAAAGTAGGTGGAAAAGAAGCGCATATCAATATGTGGGAAAGGGGGCGAAAATCAAAACGGGTGGAAAAGAAGCGCATATCAAAATGAGAGAAAGGGGGCGAAAATCAAAGTAGGTGGAAAAGAAGCGCGTATAAATATGTGGGAAAGGGGGCGAAAATCAAAACGGGTAGAAAAGAAGCACATATCAAAATGAGAGAAAGGGGGCGAAAATCAAAGTAGGTGGAAAAGAAGCGCATATCAATATGTGGGAAAGGGGGCGAAAATCAAAACGAGTGGAAAAGAAGCACATATCAAAATGAGAGAAAGGGGGCGAAAATCAAAGTAGGTGGAAAAGAAGCGCATATCAATATGTGGGAAAGGGGGCGAAAATCAAAACGGGTGGAAAAGAAGCACATATCAAAATGAGAGAAAGGGGGCGAAAATCAAAGTAGGTGGAAAAGAAGCGCGTATAAATATGTGGGAAAGGGGGCGAAAATCAAAACGGGTAGAAAAGAAGCACATATCAAAATGAGAGAAAGGGGGCGAAAATCAAAGTAGGTGGAAAAGAAGCGCATATCAATATGTGGGAAAGGGGGCGAAAAACAAAACGGGTAGAAAAGCAGCGCATATCGATATATGGGAAAGAGGACGAAAATCAAAACGGCTGGAAAAGAAGCGCATATCAAAATGAGAGAAAGGGGGCGAAAATCAAAACGGGTGGAAAAGAAGCGCATATCAAAATGAGGGAATAGCGGCGAAAATCAAAACCGGTGGAAAAGAAGTCCATATGAAAATGAGGGAAAGGGGACAGAAATCAAAACGTGTGGAAAGGAAGTGCATATCAATATGTGGGAAAGGGGGCAAAAATAAAAACGGGTCGAAAAGAAGCGCATATAAATATGTGGGAAAGGGGGCGAAAATCAAAACGGGTGCAAAAGAAGCGTATATCAAAATGAGAGAATGGGGGCGAAAATCAAAACGGATGGAAAAGAAGCGCATATCAAAACGAGTGAATGGGGACAGAAATCAAAACGAGTGGAAATGATGCGCATATCAAAAATAAGGGAATGGGGTCGAAAACCATAACGGGTGGAAAAGAAGTGCCTATCAAAATGAGGGAATGGCGGCGAAAATCAAAACCGGTAGAAAAGAAGTGCATATGAAAATGATGGAAAGGGGACAGAAATCAAAACGGGTGGAAAGGAAGTGCATATCAATATGTGGGAAAGGGGGCGAAAATCAAAACGTGTGGAAAAGAAGCGCATATCAAAATGAGAGAAAGAGGGCAGAAATCAAAACGGGTGGAAAAGAAGCGCATATAAATATGTGGGAAAGGGGGCGAAAATCTAAACGGGTGCAAAAGTAGCGCATATCAAAATGAGAGAATGGGGTCGAAAACAATAACAGATGGAAATGAAGTGCATATGAAAATGAGGGAAAGAGGACAGAATTCAAAATGGGTGGAAATGCGGCGCATATCAAAAATAAGGGAATGGGGTCGAAAACCATAACGGGTGGAAAAGAAGTGCATATCAAAATGAGGGCATGGCGGCGAAAATCAAAACCGGTGGAAAAGAAGTGCATATGAAAATGAGGGAAAGAGGACAGAAATCAAAACGGGTGGAAAGGAAGTGCATATCAATATGTGGGAAAGGGGGCAAAAATCAAAGCGTGTGGAAAAGAAGCGCATATCAAAATGAGAGAATGGGGGGGAAACAAAACGGGTGGAAAAGAAGCGCATATCAATATGTGGGAATGGGGGCGAAAATCAAACCGGGTAGAAAAGAAGCGCATATCAAAATGAGAGAATGGGGGCGAAAATCAAAACGGGTGGAAAAGAAGCGCATATCAAATTGAGAGAATGGGGGCGAAAATCAAAACGGGTGGAGAAGAAGAGCATATCAATATGTGAGAAAGGGGGCGGAAATCAAAACGGGTAGAAAAGAAGCGCATATCAATATATGGGAAAGAGGGCGAAAATCAAAACAGGTGGAAAAGAAGCGCATATCAATATGTGGGAAAGGGGGCGAAAATCAAAACAGGTGGAAAAGAAGCGCATATCAAAATGAGAGAAAGGGGACGAAAATCGAAACGGGTGGAAAAGAAGCGCATATCAATATGTGAGAAAGGGGGCGAAAATCAAAACGGGTAGAAAAGAAGCGCATATCAATATATGGGAAAGAGTGCGAAAATCAAAACGGGTGGAAAAGAAGCGCATATCAAAATGAGAGAAAGGGGGCGAAAATCAAAGTAGGTGGAAAAGAAGCGCATATCAATATGTGGGAAAGGGGGCGAAAATCAAAACGGGTAGAAAAGAAGCGCATATCAAAATGAGAGAATGGGGGCGAAAATCAAAACGGGTGGAAAAGAAGCGCATATCAAATTGAGAGAATGGGGGCGAAAATCAAAACGGGTGGAGAAGAAGAGCATATCAATATGTGAGAAAGGGGGCGGAAATCAAAACGGGTAGAAAAGAAGCGCATATCAATATATGGGAAAGAGTGCGAAAATCAAAACGGGTGGAAAAGAAGCGCATATCAAAATGAGAGAATGGGGGCGAAAATCAAAACGGGTGGAAAAGAAGCACATATCAATATGTGGGAAAGCGGACATAAAACGAAACGGGTGCAAAGGATGTGCATATCAAAATAGGGGAATGTGGTCGAAAACCATAACGGGTGGAAAAGAAGTGCCTATCAAAATGAGGGAATGGCGGCGAACATCAAAACCGGTGGAAAAGAGGCGCATATCAAAATGAGAGAAAGGGGGCGAACATCAAAACGGGTGGAAAAGAAGTGCATATCAAAATCAGAGAAATGGGGCGGAAATCAAAACGGGTGGAATGAAGCGCATATAAATATGTGGGAAAGGGGGCGAAAATCAAAACAGGTGGAAAAGAAGCGCATATCAAAATAAGGGAATGGCGGCGAAAATCAAAACGGCTGGAAAAGAAGCGCATATCAAAATGAGGTAAAGGAGGCGAAAATCAAAACGGGTGGAAGAGAAGCGCGTATCAAAATGAGGTAAAGGGGGCGAAAATCGAAACGAGTGGAAGAGAAGCGCATATCAAAATGAGGGTTAAGGGGACAGAAATCAAAGTGGGTGGAAAGGAAGTGCATATCAAAAGGAGTGAATGGGGGCGAAAATCAAAACGGGTGGAAAAGAAGTGCATATCTAAATGAGGAATAGGGCTCGAAAAATCAAAACGAGTGCGAAATAAATGTATATAAAAATAAAGGAAAGCGAGCGAGAATCAAAGAGGGTGGAAAAGAAATGCATATCAAAATAAGGGCAAAAATCAAATTGGGTGAAAGCGAGCGTAAATCAAAACAAGAGAAGGTGTGGCAGAAATTCAAACGTTTGAAATATAAAAATGGGAGGAAAGGAGAAGGTAATTACAATGGCGTAAAAGAAGACAGAAATCAAGAAGGAAGAAGGGGGCGTAAATCCAAACAAGGGAAAGGAGGCAATAAAAAAAAAAGTGGGGAAAAGAGGCAAAAATTAAAACGGGAGAAAAGGGGCGGAATTCAAAACAGAGAAAGGGAGCGAAAATCAACACAAAAGAAAAAGGGGGAAGAAATTTAAAGGGGGCGGAAATGGCGGAAATTAAAACTTCGTAAAAACGTCTTTTATGAAATAGGGAAAAAGAAAGAAAATTAAAATGGCGAAAAAGAAGACGGGAATACGATGGCGATAATCAAAACTAGAAAAATGGCGCGGAAATTAAATCCGGCGAACGGGAAGTCTATAAAAATAGGAGAAAGCGGACGGAAGTCAAAAACGGATAGTGTTTTGTTTTCGTTTTTAAATTTAATAAATATCGTTACTTAGTTTTTCTACCTCGTGCGCGGGCTTACAGCCATATCACGTTGAAAACCCCGGTTCTACTACGATTACCGCAGTTAAGCAAGATCGAGCCTAGTCAGTACCTAGATGGGTAACTGTTCGGGAGTTCCAGATTCGTGTGTGGGTGGTGTAACAGATAACGACCCAGAATAGCAAATCGGAGAGTCGAGTCTTAATTTTAGTCGGTTCGATTATATTCACTTATGAGCAAATACTTTTGGGAAAGTTTTCAATTCACTTCTCCTCCTCCTTATGGGTGAAATAATTTCATTTGGATCAGAAACTCATTATTATCTCAAAAAAATTCTTACAATCCATAAATATGTTTCGACATTAAATAACCTTAAAAAGGTTGATAAGCCGTAAAAAAAAACCCCAAAAAAACTCAGAATCTACCTTATAGACTTTAATTAATTAAAGAAGCTCAAAGATTCTCTGAATCTTGAAAATGCGTTTAAATGTATTTGGTTAAAGCAAGAATTCACAAACATCATTAAATAAGAATTACTGCCTTAACCAAATATATTTGAAGACCGTTTATACAATTCTTAACATTGGACCCTAATACATATTCCCAGTCTTAGAAAGAATATTATATTTCAGAGTAATAGTATATTTCTAAGTGTAGCTTAGATGTGACACAACGCTGTAAGTGCAGAGCACCTGGTGAGGAACGAATTCCCTTCTTCTTCTCTATGCGCCATGTTCTCTCAGGACGTAGGCGATCATGACTCTCCACAATTTCCTGTCCTTCATAAATCTTAATGAATATTGTCTTTTTGTTACTTCCCCTAGACCTTGTTCCGCTATTCATTTACTAAGTAGGTTATGCAATGTTTTCCTCTGTCCTTCTTGCCTTCAATCTGTCCTGTGAGTATCAGATTTTCAAAGCTCTCTTTCCTCATTATGTACCCTAGAAATATCAACTGCCTCTTCCTGATGTTAACTATAAATTTCCTTTTGGTTTCCATTTTCTCTAAAACTTTGTTGTTGCTCACATATTCGTCCCATGGTATCCTCGGCACTATTCTGTCAGGAAAAGATTTGCAGCCCACTACATCACATAGAAGGAATCAAAATATCAGTACAATAGATATTTACTAATCGTAGCTTGGAGGTGACACAAAGCCGTAAATATAGATTACCCAGTAAAGAGTAAACTGAGTCATAATTAATCTTTTGATACAAATATACTAACTACTACAAGAGTACCCTGACGTGGTATAATGTTTAGCGAGCTTATCTTGCTAAAACAATTGCAACTGGATATTGAGTTCGATCCTGATAACCTCTGCTTACCAAATAACTATACTTACTCCTGCAGAACGTAGGAGAGCCGAAAATGCCAGCATAATAATAAAGATATTTGTCAGTTTTTATTTCTTTCTTCACAGTGGGACAGATGTTTTAAATCATGACCCAATTAAAGGTGTATCTGCTGGTGCATTTTAACGCCTCACTTCAAACACACTGACCCTTTAATTGAAATTATGCAAAACTCCAAGTCCACAGAAAAAATATATGAACCTCCACAAAACTGGTTAATTCTTGGGAGCAACTTCCAACCACGTGAAGGCATCTATATAGGCAATAGTACGCATCTTTACAAACAGTGGTACTACGCGGCTGTCAAAGTTCAAGATGGAGATGCGTTCTGTCTCCTAGGAATGAATGTTGGGGGTGAAAAGTGCAAATAAATCACTGAACACCTGCTAAGGACCTTTTAAAGATGCTGGGGGGAACAGATACAACAGTGTCTATAGCTACAATAAAATCCGTATGACATCAGCATAATTGGTTGTAAATTAGGCAGCAAGATAAATATTGTTTGATGTACTCTCTTTTAAATAATATCACGAAGATTTGTCAGGGTTCTAATTCTTAGGTGTTTGGCAAGGATTGTACGAGAAAGAGGTATGCTCTTCCAAGGCTCTGACACTGCTTTCGTTTCCCACTCACGATGGTCGAGACGTGAGATGATGGTCGAGATCACATTTTTAAAAAATAGTCTAAAGACTTATAGTGGGGTGGGATTTCAAGGTTAAAATGAGCAATTGATTTACCCACGCCAAGTAGATTAATGAAGGATTAATAATAACAAAGAAACGCATGAGTAATTTTAACAAACCAAGATAAGAAATTTATTAACGAATTTACATGTTTGAAATTGTATCAGTAGCTCCTTTGAGGAAAATAAATCAGAAGTTTTAAAAGTCCGTACGTTCAATGAATTGTTATGAAGAGAAATTGTCATGAAAAGTAAATGTTCATACAACAGATTAAATCATCTGACACAAAATAATGTCCAAAAATGTTTAATTAAAACAGAAGTAAGAGAGTTTGTTGTTCACATAAGGGATATACGGTTGCATACATTCAAAAGTAGAGGAAGAGAGACAGTTTGAAAAACTGAACTTTGTTGGATTGTTGAAATAAAGTTCTTTGAAGTGCCAAAATGCTTGGTTAAGTCTAATAATATAATTGGCGAATAGTTAAAAATGACACTGGCGAAAATTTGAACGCTGGACACCTGGACAAAAACGAAACCTTTCGCATGACTTCAGAAACTCTTCTCTTGTCAATTTAATTTTTTCCCGACACTGGATTTTTTCCAAGACGCTGGCGCGTGTTGGAAACCTCAGAGTATTTAGTATTGTTGAAGTTAAGGCTAACATTTTTGTTAAGGTTTACAAATTCTACGTTTCGTTCAATTTCGCAAACTAATCGATAAAAATTTAAAGCTGATTTGTTTGGAAAAATACTTTGACAAATCTCGTGGTTTAATAATTTTTTAAATTTTATTTTATAGGACTTCATGGTAAAAAATATTTAATTTTTTTTACTTTTTAACAGTGAAAATAAATTTTTAGCATTTCTTACTCCTGAGCATACAACATACAACTGGCCATGCGTAAATATTTTTCTGGAGCCAAAATTCCAACATTTCAAGCGTTTGACCTTGTGATTTGTTTATAGTTCTCGCAAACGCAGGGTGGATAGGAAACAGGATTCTCGTCTATAAAAACTTAAAGAAAAGATATGCAAAAAACAATATTGCATTTTTATTAAATAAGTATTAGTTATCTTAGTAATTATTTTTAAAAAATAATGGGATTATTTTGTATGTTTAATAATAAAACTCTAAATTCTTCCAAAAAAACGAATGAAAATTTATTGTAATAAGCTACGCACCCTAATAAAATCAACTTTATATGTCTGCATTTGGTATCGATCGGTCAATGTATGGCTATGTTAGAGGGCGTAACGGACAGACAAATGGAATTCACCTTAGTTTTTCTTCATTTTATAATAAAAAAAAAGGATTTCACATAGATTCGCTATTTTCTTTTCCTTCTTTTTTCTTGGCTCAGCGGCTAATCTTTGTGAAGACAAGGTTAACGTTTTCGTTGGTCTAAAAGCAATTTCACATAGATTCGCGAATTTCTTTCCATCTTTTTCCTCGGCTCGCCCGAATTTGAAGGGAGTGGATAAAGGGTGTTTATTTCGTACTTGTCACAGACTCCAGTTCGAAGTTCAACAGAAAAGCTGTTTCTTCACTTTTTGGAGGTCTTTTGAAAGACGCCGGTCCTCTTTGCTTGTATTTAAGAATTTTTGTGCCTTTTACTTCAAAGATTGAGTCACTCAATGACTAAGGAAATCGTTCCGATGTGATTTAATAGTCGTGCCTTGAGAGTCATACAGAATCAATTCTGGTAGAAGCGCGTGAGTAAATACAGTAATTCCTGTATACGACCCAGGATTCAGTATAAAGGGATATGTAATGAGAAAAGAGGGCTTGGAAAATTTGACACTCCACAAGACGTATTGAAGGCCAGGAGAAACGGAAGTAACAAGTATCAGCCTCATGTAAAAAGATGTAAAAACATGAACTGTGATTGATAGGACGGAGACAAATGTTACTTAGAGATTCAAATAGTTGGAATTTATTGAGAACCAGGTTCGCCCACATCCTGAAGGTACCCGGACATAAAACATTCTTACCTGAGCTCGTACACGACCCTCTGACACCAGTAGAGGTTTAAGTAACTTCAGTTTACATGTCGATAAATTTTAAATCTACATGTCGATTATTTTCATGACAACTGCTTTGACAAGTTTTTCTCTTGGTACCCCAACTATATGAATTTAAGCGCGCTACTAGATTGGCATCTAGGTCCCACCGTTTACTGTTGAAATAGCTAAATGCAACAGACACGTCTATTCTAGTCGTTTCTTTTCTCGCACTTCCCACCTATGGAACTTCTTTCTGTTTACTTGCTTCCTAGGCAACTATAATCTTCAAAAATTTAAAGGCAACGTCATTCGCCATCTTCTATCTTCTTGAATCCCGTTCATCTTTTGTCCTTTCTTCAATCCTCCCTCTACTCAGTCAATTTCACTCTTTGTAAACCCCTGCGTACTAGTGGGATTTACACCTTGCCTAGGACGAAGGTATTAAAAAAAGATCATATATATATATATATATATATATATATATATATAAACTCTAAATGTTTTCTGGCTAATTTGTGAGTTATTGATGTTTCTTTAAAGGTGCCATTAGTTTTAATCAAGAATTTTCCTATTTCTCTGTTCAGTCGAACGTCACAGAATTTGACATTTTTTAGGTAATTAATGTCGTGGGGGCCACTTCCTGTTTTATTGGGCTGATGGAAACAAAATACAGATGATACTTTTGATTTGAAACTGACAAGGTTGACCTCCATGCTAAAGTGTCTAATCGCCTTTGTAAAGGAGGGCGTTACCTGCTGAAGAGCCGTTTCTGAAAAATGACCAGATCCGTGTAAACAGAAGTATGATTTAAGTAGAATAGGGTGCAGTTTTTCTATGTATTCATTGTCATCGATTTCTCCTGTAACCTTTTTCAACAGCATGCTAAAGAATGCTGAAATGTTTTTTGGCCTCCAGCGACTCCGTTTGCGACCGACAAATATTCACTATCCTATCATATAACAGTTTATAATGCCACAGATTTGTTTTAAACCAGTAAGAAACATTTCTTAATATTGACTCATATTTTTGTCTTTCACTCTCACGCGTAGATGTTTAAAATCACAAACAGAATATTTGACAAAGTTCAACAAATGTATCCGCCAAAGAACGAATCTGTCACACGGACGGTTTTCTCCTGATACACGTATTGCCATAAACACTCTTGGTACTTTTTAGTGTTTGAAAAATCTTTTTAAAATTAAACCCAAACCTATGCAAAAAAAATCGATCTCATCGTTATTTCTTTATTGCATTGTACTTGGTTCACATATTTTTACAACCTGGTAAATATAAAATGATTCCTCTGAATAAATTAAGTAATAAATGAATAGTGTTTAATATATTTTAAAAGGAGTAAACTGTAATAGCGGTGTCAAGGGGTAAGTTATCCTTTTTCATACACCGTTTTACTTTTGTTTTCGTTTTTTGTTGGATTTTATTTGTTTGCTTATTTTTTGCGAGTACGTTTATTAATTTTTGCCGTATATCTTTTATCCTATAACTTTGATAAAATTCATATCAATGAATTTGCGAAACTATACAATAATCTCACACTTTAGTCGCCTTTCAGGCTTTGTTTTAGTGCCTTGACAACATTATTTTATTGAGCAAACGATAATTTCTCCAAGACATTATGCAATGTAGTAGCAAAAACATTTTAAAGTAATATACCTAATAGAAATAGATGGAATTATATAACAGCTTTTTTATTGTTCTTCATGAAATTGTCCAAGCCCAGCTCCAAGACAAAATTAGGCCAAAAAATATATGAAAAATGACTTTTCTAAAGTAATTTCCACGGACGAGTCTTGAGTGACATTTGATGGAGCTGACGGAAGGGCCAGAGGATGGATTTTATCCAATTCATAGGTGCCTGTGGCTAAAAGAAGGCAACAACTAGGCAGTAGTGTTATGACATGGGCTAGAATTGTTGACTAAATCATTATTGAACCATTAAAAGTCGATGAAGGAGTCTCGAAGTTCCAAAGTGAAGTGTGTATTTACGCACGGCAATGCTGCTTCTCATGAATCTAAGCTTACCCGTGAATTCTTTGCGCACAAAAGATTTACAAGATAGAAGATAATGGAATAGCCACCATCAAGTCCTGATCTGAATCCGATCGAAAATCTATGGTCAATTCTGTAAATGAAATTACATGATGGTGACAAACAATATAACAGCAAAGCAGACATATAAGAAACAATTTAAACTACCATATTAGAAATTGAACCTGCTGAAGTAAAAAAAAAAGAAAAAGAAGAAAATGACTGGATAATAGATTACTGGTTGTTATTGAGATGAAGGGTCACGATATTAAAATGTAAAGGATTCAAAGATTTACATTTGTTTGTTATTTGTTCTATTATAGGTTTTGATCAATTTTGGTTGATGTTGTTACCTTTTTATTGAAGAAAAATTATTTGGTTTTGCCTATTAACTTCAGACGGCAGTTTCTTTGAATACTATGGAAGAATAAGTGAAATTACCTGCGTGTGTGTGGGTTGTGATCAGACGTCGGAGGCAGAGTCTTTGCCATGTTGATTTCCCAAAACAAGGCCGCTTCGAGCTCTGGTGTTTATAATCGTTGCCATTTGTCACTTAAGGCCTTCTCCACTTTTCTTTTGCCGTTCCGCGAGCTCTCTTCTTGGTCTCTTCCTAACAGTTAAATTTACTGTCTAAAATTTGATAATTTTTTTCAAACTAAATTTGAATTATTGAAGTTTATATGATTTGCTTAATAACTACAGACAGGATGTGTATAATAAATGCGGCGGAAAAAGATAGCAGGTGAGGTGGGAGAGGATAGCAGGTGAGGGGGAAGAGGATAGCAGGTGAGGCGGGAGAGGATAGAAGGTGAGGCGGGAGAGGATAGAAGGTGAGGCGGGAGAGGATAGCAGGTGAGGCGGAATAGGATAGCAGGTGAGGCGGGAGAGGAAAGCAGGTGAGGTTGATGAAGATAGCAAGTGAAGCGGAAGAGGATATCAGGTGAGGCGGAAGAGGATAGCAGGTGAGATGGAAGAGGATAGCAAGTGAGGCGGAAGAGAATAGCAGGTGAGGCGGAAGAGGATAGAAGATGAGGCGGGAGAGGATAGCAGGTGAGGCGGCTGAGGATAGCAAGTGAGGCGGAAGATGATAGCAGGTGTGGCGGTCTGATTGAAAGACAATCAAAGATTTAGAAACAGTTTCAAACAATTCATATGCCAAAAATGAATATGATTTCAAAATTTAAAATATTATTATTGATTACCTGTAATTGCGAGCAAATTTTCATTCCGAAATTGCGGCTCAGAAAAAAATTTCTTAGGAACTACATTCCTAAAGTAATACAATACGAGGCAAACATTGATGTTATTTGTTCGCAAGCGATATGTCAACTTGGCCGACGCTCCATTTCATCCGAATAATACGATTTCTGTTGCAAAAATGCAGTTGGATCTAAGCTCTCAGCTATAAACAACCCTTTTCTCAGATTAAAGATTAAAATTGGATGACTGTCCTTCGTCGGGTCTCATAGACTCTACCTAGAAAATCACAAAGAACTTTACCAAATAACAGAAACGACATTACTTCAAGATTTCTAACAGCTAAAATGAATGGCACATGTAACTCGAAGTGAACGACAATGATCAAGATGTTTCCATTCACCCTTAAATAGAAAGGAAACCCCTATTAATTCTAGAAAGGGTAATAATAACAGTGAATTCGAGAAACCTATTTTCCTGAAAAAAAATTTTAAGGGAAACATTTTCTATCTTTATATTTCAACCGACAATGAAGCTAACTGTTCAGCCAATGAATGCCGAATGTCTCCTCAAAAGAAATAGTTAATCTTACAATTATCTGTGAATTGCCATAACTTGTGAAATATAGCGGAGTAATGTCTCTATGAAGCACGGTGGAGTAAGCGTTTCGGATTGAGGAATCGGAGAGCCGAGTTCGAATTCCAGTCGAATCCATTACATTCACTTACGTGCTAATAACCTTGGGAAAGGCATGAATCCTCTTCTTCTCCCACCAGCTATGAGAAGACCGGGTTCTATAGTCCTGGATAGCAACTGGTCTACCGCAAAAAAAAATGGCAACCTACTGCAGGAAAAAATCTGCCTCGTTAGTCATGTATCGAAAGATACATGATTGCCTAAGCGTATATTATGTATGGCACAGAACTGACTGAATGTCTCTATAACTTTGAATTCTGAGTTGGCAACCATTCTTCAAGTTTAGATAATTTAGACGAGGAGGGATGAGAAGAGACAATATCTACCAACCGCCCCTCGCGGTCAGATGTGACACAAGGCCGAATTTAATGTGGAGTAACGCAAGTCCGTAGGCTCAGCCAAAAATTCCCCCGGGGCGAGTAGGTGTTTTCCTAAGACGAGACTCTGCCTTTCGGCATAGCCCCGTCTGGTGATCCTCACAACTCGGAGGCAGAAAGTTTAAACAGCGCAGCTGAAGACGAATCTCTACCGGCAGACCGAGGGATGAGAAGAGACGCGGACTCATATGCCTTTCGCAGGGCCATTTGTGCAAAAGAAATATTCCAAAATAGGCCGGAATTTGGATTCGGTTAGTCGATTCCATTTTCAATGCTGCTAAAATTTACGCTACCCGCACAACCTCGCACAAAATATGAGATGAAAAAGATATTAACTCACTCCCGAGAAGTTCAGTTTCTTTTTTATCTCATTTATCACAACTGGTAATGCTTACGTGCATTTTATCACGGTGAAACCAAATTTTGTTTGACAAAAAAAAAAAAGAACTGAATTTCGCGTTCAACTCAACTTTTTCTTTGTCACCAATTCAAATCATTTACGTACAAAAAAGACACCACCTTAGTGAAAATTTTCAAACCAAATAAAAAGCTACAAAAATCAATTGTGATCGACAACTCGATATTTTTTTTTACCTCTTGCCATTTATTTTTTCCTTTCTTTAACTTCTTCCACTTCAATTTTTTTGTTGTTATTGTTTTTATTTTTGCTTTTATTTCTTTTATGCAAAATCTCTAACACCATATTTTGTTTGCCTACAATGACAACAAAAATGTCTAAAAAAATATTTCCCGGATCTTCTATACGAGGTATAAGAGAGGCTAATATTTACCCAGACGTCACAAACTTCAACCAAGCCCAACCTCAGAGAGCTGAAATCTCTCTCCATCAGCCCCTCTCTCTCGCTCTCTCTCGCTCTCTCTCTTTCTCTCTCACACACACACACACACACATACGCATACTCACAGACACACACACACATACGCATACTCACAGACACATACGCATACTCACACACACACGGGTGCATGCTCCTTATTAATGGCTCTCCACAGCTTCTTTTCTGTTACGACTTTCTACAATGCTTTCCTTTGGTTACCTTACTTTCGATATCTTCTTATTGTTATTCTTCTAAAACGAAAGATGGCACATGGCCAAGGATAATGAGGGATCTTTACGGGGTGAAGAAAAATAATTCAGTTCTCTTAGCATTTCCAATCACTTTACTCAAGGTGCAGCTTGTAGGAATACTCCCCTCTGAAGCGGCGTTTAATAAGAAACCCGCACTAGAAATGAAATTAAGCTATTCCTTAATGGAGATAGTAAATTGGCATTTTCAACTTTTAAAAAGTCCTTAAAACTTCTTCGTTGAGGCCATCTTGGCGCAGGTGAGGATTTCAGTGTTATTGACTGAGTCCAGAATGCATCTCAGTCTGCGAATATGGAAAAGCGTCGAGACGTTTCTTTTCTCTCTCGTAGAGGCGCTACGTTTCGCTGCCGTAGAGCTGTCTTGATGATACACACTCTGTAAACTGCAATATTGGTGTGCATAATCAGGCTTTTTTTTTCTTGGTCAGCCTGGCGAATGGGAAGGCTGCTTATCCGATCCGTCTGCTGATTTGGATATCCTTAAAACTTCTTTCTTGCTCAAATGATCAGTTTTGTCTAATCAGATTCACCCCAAGCAAGGCATTGAATCCACTGAGACAAGGGTTTACCGAGTGTGGAAGAATTAGAAAATAGAAAATCCACTAAGAAGAGAGTACAGAAGAAGAGTAATCAGGAGGACAGTAGATAGCGATTAACATTGCACTTTAAATTTTTGAAGATTAAAGATGAATGAAAAGCATGGAGCTGGAAGGGAGTTCCACAAACGAAAAGTGCAAAAGAAACTGTTAGCATAGAATTTACGGTTACATATAGCCAATTCAACCGTATGTCGATGAGACCTTTCTGTCAGTCTAGTACTGCGCTTAATAGAACCGCAAAAGAAATGATTTTTTTATAATTTATGTGTCTTATATCAGGCCCAACTCCCAACTGGCCAGCTGTTGGTTAATGCAGATAATAAATTGGCATTTTCAGTTTTAAAAATTAATTTTTTAAAAATAAAATTTCTAAAACTGTCTTGTTCTTTATATTTAATATTATCTATTGTAATCTTTATAAATAAATGGTTGCCTTGTTGATGGCATTTATAATAGCTAAATAGGCTTCTTCTTCTATATGGTGTTGGTGAGCAAGGCTCTCTACAATTCCCTGTCCTTCTTTGCTCTTAATAATTTTTTCTTTTTATCACTCCTAAACCTTCATCCGCTATTCATTTAATGAAGCTCTCTAGGTAGGTTATGCATTGTTTACCTCTTTCCTTCAGTCTGTTCTGTGAGTATCAGATTTTCCAAGCCTTCTTTCCGCACTATGTGCCCTAGAAATTTTAACTGTCGCTTCCTGGTGTTAAACATAAGTATCTATTTTGTTGACATTTTCTCTAAAACTTGATCGTTGCTCACATGTTCAGTTCATGATATTCTCATCATCCTTCTGTAGAACCATACTTCTGTTGCTTCAAATCTCTTCTTCATCTGTGAAGAGATTAGCAAACATTCACTGCCGTATAGAAGAACTGATATTATGTAAAAGTTTAGTATTCTTTTCTTCGTTTCTAACGAAACATAAGCAGTCTCTGATTAAATGGATTAGATATTCAAATAATGACGATGTCTTCCATGACAATGGTAAGTAGCCTAGAATTGAAATCACAGTTGATGAGTAAACTAAAGCGATCACTGTATAAAGGGAGATAAATAAGATTGGTATTTTTCTTAATTTATTTTTTTAAATCAAACAATTACTATAAATAGCAATGGTGTGCATATGAAATTAGCAATTACAAAATTGTTTAAGGCTATGGAACTATTTTACTTACAAGAATATTCTTTTAGAACATCAGCAATATTCTCGAACAAAGAAAATACTACGACACACTTCAGAATAAAGGAAAGAATCTTGGCCCACGAAAGAACAGGTATTTTACTAGTATATATATATATATATATATATATATATATATATATATATATATATATATATATATATCAATAATGTATGTACTAAGCTTAGACTAGTGTGGCACAATACCATAATGGGACACCCAATGAGAATCAAACACTTAACACTAGCAAACTGACACATTTGTTATACAATACTCTAGGGAAAGTCTAGTCTAGTAAAGGGTCAAAGAAGTTGAGCTCTCGGTGAGGATAGAACTCATAAAATTAGTAAATGTTCGGTGGGATCAGCCTGTTAGCCACTGCTCTAGACGCCTGTCTAAATATTTTAATCAAAAATGTTATAGTTGGTGATTAAGTCAGCTGGTAAAATCAGGTGTCCTTGAGGTGAAAGAGTGACGGGTTCGAATCTCACCGAGAGATTATACGTTGTATATGATCAGCGCTGCTTACTTATTTCCGTAGATTGACGGCCTGATAACAAGTAAATCGAAATTAAGCTGAAATTAAATAGACAGCAGAATGAAGAGCTTATCCGAACAATTACCATGAAAGTATTTATAGAAAAAGCACAGGGAGGCAACTTTACGGCGGTGTGAAAATGACTGAAAGCGAGACGCAAGAACATGACCAATAATATTGTTGATTCTTCTTTGGATTTTATAAAGGATCGCTAGATATATAGCATTTCATGGTATTATTTACATGTATCAACATTTAGACTGTCATTACTATTTCCCTACTAGTGTCATAGGTTGGTGTTCCAGCCCAGGTAAGAGCACAAGCATTGTATTGATGATTCTCACAGCATGTAAATAGGAGCACAGTATTTGAAAAGATAATATAGCACAATCTACCTAGGTTCTTAAATAGCTTTGGCAGATCGAGACTTTCATTTGGATGGCATGCATGGCGCCAAATAGCCTAGTCAGAACAAGACTTTCCTGTGGATGGCATACGTGGTGCCAAATAGCCTCATCAGATCCAGACTTTCATATGGATGGCATGCATGGCGCCAAATAGCCTCGTCAGATCCAAATTTCCTGTGGATGGTATTCGTTGTACCAAATAACCTCATCAGATACAGACTTTCCTGTGGATGGCATTCTTGGTGCCAAATAGCCTCGTCGGATCGAGAATTTGCGGCGGATGTCATTCGTGGTGCCAAATAGCCTCGTCGGATCGAAGACTTTGCTGTGGATGGCATTCGTGGTGCCAAATAGCCTCGTCGGATCGATGACTACTGTGGATGGCATACGTGGTGCCAAATCCCCTCGTCAGATCCAGACTTTCATGTGGATGGCATGCATGGCGCCAAATAGCTTCGTCAAATCAAGACTTTCCTGTGTATGGTATTCGTAGTGCCAAATAACCTCATCAGATCCAAACCTGTGGATGGCATACGTGGTGCCAAATAGCCTTGTCAGATAGAGACTTTCTTGTGGATTGCATGCATGGCGCCAAATAGCCTCGTCATATCGAGATTACTGAGGACGGCATGTATGGCGCCAAATAGCGCGGTCAGATCGAGACATTCCCGTGGATGGCATACGTTGTGCTAAATAGCTTCGTTAGATCCAGACTTTCCTGTGGAGGACATACGTGGCACTAAATAGCCTGGTTAGATCAAGATTTTCCTGTGGATGGCATACGTAGTTCCAAATAGCCTGGTCAGATTGAGACATTGTTTTGGATGGCATCCAAGGCGCCAAATAGCCTCGTCCGATCAAAACTTTCCTGTGGATGACATGCATCGCGCCAGATAGCCTCGTCAGATCTATACTTTCCTATGGATTGCATACATGGCTCCAAATAGCCTCGTCAGATCCAGACCTTCCTGTGGAATGCATACGTGGGGCCAAATAGCCTCGTCGGATCGAGACTTTCCTGTGGATGTCATGCATGGCGCCATATAGCCTCGTCAGATCGAGATTTTCCTGTGGATGACATGAGTGGCGCCAAATAGCCTCGTCAGATACAGACTTTCCTTTGGATGGCATGCATGGCGCCAGATAGCCTCATCAGATCTATACTTTCTTGTGGATGACATACGTGGTGCCAAATAGCCTCGTCGGATTAAGACTTTCCTGTGGATGGGATGCCTGGCGCCAAATAGCCTCGTCACATCGAAATTTTCCTGTGGATGTCATACGTGTTGCAAAATAGCCTCGTCAGATTGAGATTTTCCTGTGGATGGCATACGTGGCGCCAAACTTCTTCAGACATATATGAACTCTCGGTTCTATACAACCACTTTCTCAGATCAATTATTGAAAATGGCTTTGACTGAATGAAGCGTGAATACTATTTTTTCGAATATTGTGGACTGACACAACAAAAATCTGTACAGAATGACAGATACTACATCACTTGAGATCTTTCAACCTCAGCAGCAACTAAATTGGATAGGCCATGTAATTCAGAGAGACAATAATGATATAATCAAGATGTTGACATTCCACACTACTTCAAAGAAAAGGTTAGGAAGGAAACTCGCCAAGCAATGCTATATGGAGGGAAGAACTCCGCCCTATGTGGGATGATGTTGAAATAATAGAGAACATCACTGAAAAATCCAAAACCTTTAGAAATCAGCGCATATGCTAGGTCACAAAATTTCCCAAACCGGCCAAGCATAGACATGAATACAATATAGGAACCAGTTATACAGAGTGCTTGATAAACAACAATAACAATAAACTGTAATATGAACTCTGCTAAAAAAAGATAACTGTGACATTAGGTTTATAAGCCCAAATAATTCACGCACTGATGTCCTCAGAGACACGTGGCCAACTGGATAAAAACGTTGGTTGAAGCAATCCAGTGATTTGACCCAAAGAGTTGTAAGTTCAATAACTTCGGAAAAATATTACTAAAAGGAAATAACTGAAACTGAGAACAATCTACTGCGGTGGACGAAATTATGGGCTCGGTTCAAAATTCCAACGTATATCACCTGAAGAAGGCCGGAATGTACAACGGCCGAAATGTCGTGAATATGACAATAAAGATGAGTTTGAACAATATAAATATTTTAAATCCTAGAAAGAACAATAACAGTCACTGGAATTAAGTAGCGTTTCTCCGAAGAGAAAGATTTTATAAATTTCAACCGAAAATGAATGTCGAATGTTTCCTTATAATGTATGTTTACTGTTAATATTGCCATTAGGATTACCATTTCGCGATTCTAATGTTCCAGACTAAAGGTAGATATTTTCTATATAGATGTGTATATGGTATGTGGCGGCATCCAAAAACACACATATACACTCCGCTTCGAAATTATCCCCAGAAAATGAACTGAAAAGGATAGGAAAATACAAACGGAGAATATTTGAACCATCAAATGATTATTGATTACTCGTCTTCGACATTGAAGTCTCCGAAGATCATTGATTTTCCATGATCGAGAGTCAGACGCAGACATGTCCATAGATGTTGCATGTAAATACCTGCCCATACCATAAAATAGTGGTGTTCTTCCGCTCTTTGTATTTTCTTCTTCTCTTGGTCTGTTTATGATCAGACTGGCTGATCTTATGTGTCACCCCACATCTGCAGATTGATAGCTGCCAATCTGCTGGACAACATATAAATGGATGGCTGCTGCCGAAACTTGAAGCGAGTTGCAGCTAACCAGTGATATATAAATATCTTTCCTACCATTCTTGATAATTCATGGCGCCTATCAATGTGTAAGTTGAGAAAGGGCTTATAGGCAGTGACTTTAGACTTCCTGTTTTGTCTGAACTACAAAGGGAAGCTGGGGATTCCTTTCCAGAGCAAATAAGCATCCATTTTTGTATCCGATTTCCTTAAAGTTTCCTCGTTGTCCATCTCCTCTTGTTGTCTTCTAAGTCATATTGTTTGAATAATTGAATGAAAACCGACCAAAATGCCCATCGCATGTAGCTTTACATACATCACATCATGAGAAATTGTTCTTGTAAAATTATTTGCAGATCTTCACCCAAAATGCATCTTCCGCGTTAGTTAAAGTGGCGTAATGGATAGCGGCTCGGATTAAGGAACCGGAGGGCCGAGTTCGAATTCCAGTCGAATCCATTCACTCACGTGCTAATACCCTTGGGAAAGACATGAATCCACTTCTTCTCCCACCAGCTATGGGTAAATGACAGGACAGCCCTGGTTTTATAGCCTTGGACGGCAACTGGTTTAACGCAGAACGAAATGGCAACCTAGTGCGGGAAAAATCTGCCTCGTCAGTCATGTATCTAAAGATACATGATCGCCTAAGCGTGTACCATACATGTCACATAACTAAGTCATTGTTCTTAATATTCTCTATAATTTCTCTGTTTATTTTCGCAAAACCAGTTTAATTAAATATCCAATTTTCTTTATTATTACGCTTTTAAATTTTCTTGCGCCCTGGGAATGACAATAAACTACATCCGCGTCCTGGGTAAGACGATAAACTACGTCCAGCAGCAAGGCCTCTGATCAGGAGGTTTTGAGGAGCATGGAACCACCTCTTAATTGCTGGTGTTCCCAAGTCCATCCTGACCCGGGGTGGTAGCACCTGTTAGGATCCCAGCTATGGGAAAATAGTTAACTATTACCAGCAATACAATTTTGAAGGAAATACATTACCAGAAACAGATTTTTGACAAAACAAAATATTACCAGCAATAATTAAATGTTGTCGGCATTAAATAACCCATTGAGGTTGATATGCCGTAAAACAAAATAAACCAAACCATTAAATTTTCTTGGATCATTGTGTCTGTGTGTGTTTGTGAGTGGTAAGAATGCCCTCTTTCTGTTTATGTGTGTGTGTGAGGAAGAGAGAAAGAGAGAGGAGGCCCTTTGTGTGCATGTATATATGTGTTCTACTGTTGGCCTCCGAAAAATGAAGTTAAACGGTGTATAACGATTGGGTGGAGTATATCCAGCAAGAATCGATTAATAGGAAACAGATAAATGCATAAAGATTAACCGTATAAGATAGAGGCCAACATAAATCAAAGAGCAGGGCAAGATAAGATTTATTGCAAATGGCGGTAGGTGGGAGTCAACAATAAGGTAGTATAATAAATGGAGTAAGTATTTGATTGGTTCTCATTGGATAACAAGCTTAAGGAAGAAGAGATAGAGGAGTGTTATGGTAAATCATGAAAGCGATTAGTACATACACGCCAGGTAGGTAAAATGTCATTATCTAACAACGGACTCTCTGTGACTACTGCTGTCTATCTATCTATTTATCTGTCAGATTTTATCACGTAAGTCAATATTTAAAAATAAAATTAGTATTAGCCAATATATATTAATACAAATTTCAGGACGTGGACTTTAAGCATTGTTATAGTGATTTTCCAAGTGTAGGTTAGATGTGGCACAAGGCCTGAAGTAGAGGACACCCAATGAGGATCGGACTCACTACTCAGTATTATTTTTTCTAGTGAGATAAGCTTACTAATTATTACACAACTTCGAGGTGCCCTACTTCAAACAATTTTATATTTGAAAGATTTACCACATTAATTTTTATTAAAACTATTCACAACAAATAGTTTACACACACACACACACACACACATATATATATATATATATATATATATATATATATATATATATATATATATATATATATATATATATATCAAAGTGTAGGAGAAGGAACAGTAGGATTACAGCGTTCAAAAACTTAATTTAAAAACAGTGCTCAATACTTAAAGTAGAGTCGTAAATATTTATTTATCTTATGCAGTGTTACATTAGAACATGCCCATATCCACTACGAAATTGTACATTTTTTTTTCGACGTCAAAAAAAGGGAAAACCTTTTTTAGACGTCTTATCAGGTGGGGAATTACGGTGTTCGCCTTGATTCTCCACCCGATGAGACGTTTCAAAAAGTTTTTCCCTTTTTTGACGTTGGAACAAAAATTCCCCACTTGATGAGATGTCTAAAAAAGGTTTGCATAAGATACATATATATATATATATATATATATATATATATATATATATATATATATATATATTCTTATGACTAATGACATCATTTATGTGATTTCCAAGGATTGTAACGAAGATATAACCCTAAAACATAAATAAGAGGCTGTTTCTTAGCAATCATTTGTAAAAATCAAAAGGGTAATAATCAAGAAAACTGGATATTAAGTAAGCTGGTTTTCTGAATGTAAAAAGAGAAATGGTAGAGAATATTACAAACGATGGCTAAGGAAACAAAAGTAAAATTCACAAAATGAAATATACAAGTTGGATGAAGAGGTTCATAAAAATTGATTTCACGGTAAATTTGAGTGATGTATGTAAAGTTACATTGGATGGACCTGTACGTTGGGGTTCATAGAAAGAGTTAGCCAATATGATTTAGAAGACTACGAAGGGATATAGACAACGAGAAAATTTTCAGGAAAATGTATACAAAAATGGATATTTATATTTAGGATTAGAATGAGAGAATTGAAATTCTGAAGACATAATGAGAAAAGAGAGTTTGGAGAACTTAAAACTCTCGGGATATATTAAACGAAATATGAATAGAGAGAAACATTGATTAACCTAGGGAACAAGCTTTTGTAAATCGATGGCAGAAAATGAACTAGGATTGATAGTAAGGAAACAAACGTTGCTTAGGGGGCTAAAAGGGATAGGAAATTGTGAAGAACTATGATCACCCACACTCTGAAAACATACGACATATGAAAGAATAAGAATAAGAAAGCAGATTGCACGAAAACAGAATGCATGGTTCTCAGCAAAAGAGACAGCTAAATAGACAAATTACAAATTGGGGATACCAAATTCAAGCAATTACAATTTAAATACCTGTGAATTGTTTCAAAAGATGGCGGGAAGTGTGATACAGAAATTCATAGCGAAAGGTGCCTTCCGAAAGCTAAGCAAAGTATTAAGAAACATAGGAAATTCCTTAGAAACAAACAAAAGATTACAGCCCCACTATATGACAGAGAATGCTGGCCAATCCCCTCAAAGATGAAGAAGAGACGCAATAAATATGTGGTTCTACAAAAGGATACTGATAATACTATGGACCAAACATATGAGCAAAGACGAAGTTTTAGAGAAAATGGAAAAAAAAGGACATCTATACTTAACATCAGATAAAGACAATTGAAATTACTAGGGCACATACTGAGGAAAAAGGGCTTGGAAAATTTGATGCTCACAAGACAGATTGAAGTGAAGAGAAACAGAGGAAAACAGCGCATAACATACCTAGTGAGTTTGTGTAAATGTATAGCGGAACAAGGTTTAAGAGAGATAACAAAAAGACAACTCTTACTAAGAGCTAAAAAGGATGGGAAATCGTGGAGAGCCAATGTCTTGAAAGATAACGGTACATAGAAGAAGAAATTATTTAGTAATTATAAAAGCTACCAACAAGATAATCAGTCATTTAAAAGATTACAAACGAATGCATTAAATATAATGAACAAGACAGATATTTTTAGAAATTTAATTTTTAAATTTAATTTTTTAAAAATTGATTTTTAAAAAGCGGAAAAGGACAATTTGTTATCTCCATTAAGAAAGGACTGGTGAGTTGGGAGTTGGGCCTGATATAATACTGTTAGAAATAAATTATTAAACGTCATTTCTTGTGTGGTCTTATTAATTAAGCGCAGCTTCAGAGGTGAGTATTCCTACAGGCAGCACCTTTATACTATTTTCGTTTTATTGAGCGTACGGATAAAAGGCCATAAAGTCGATTTTTAATTTAAGGTCACTATTTCATTAGTTAATTTTCATATTTTCGAACAGACACACATACAAGCTTTTTGCTTAATACATTAGAATTATGTTAGGAAAACAGGTTGGAATGAGCGAACAAAAGTCATGAAGATGAAACTAGAATGCGAGAAAATTCGAAACTGTTCTTGTAGGAATTTCATTATATTGATGTTTACTAGCGATTGAAACAAAAGAAAAGAATAGGAAAAATACAATCAGGTGAGACCATCAAGAGAAAATGTACGAAGGCGGAAAAGAAAAAGAGACAAAATAAAAAAAGAAGTGTGTAATAAATCAAAGGGGGTGTAGAAAGAAAGAAAGAAAGAAAGAAAGAAAGAAAGAAAGAAAGAAAGAAAGAAAGAAAGAAAGAAAGAGGGATATGTTTAGGAAAATAGTAATATTATAGGCACATGTCCGAGTGATTAGAACGTTTACTTCCTTGCACATGAGACGCGGGTTCGAATCTCACTATAGTCACTTTGTCAGGAAGGTGACTTATTGATGTTATCGGTCTGGGTAAGATGACCCCACGGTGCGGCACATTTGGAAATTGCCTGAACACTATATTACAGGTTTGAGCGCGCTAGCCTTGTCCTGTCTGTTGATCACACTAGACAACGCACTCTCTCTCAAAAACTGTAACTAAGGTCTGCTCAGCATATTTACCGTATAAAACAATGGTGGGCTCTGTGAGTCTTGACCAAGCACAAAATGTGCTGAAGGGACGTCTGAAACGGGAATTGGCTAGCTGCCATAGTAAACGGGCATCCTCGGATACGAGTGGCCAACATTAATTCAATTAATATTACGAGGGTAAGTAATAAATTATCTGTACTTTCGCCATGAAATATCTTTAGATTTAGCACACTGCCTTCTTCTCATGCGTGTCTATAATTGGTACTTGAACTTGAGTTTTATTTCTGCTATCTTATTTCAGTGTCAACATGGCTGTTCCGATAGCAGTGTGCACCAAGGAGGAACAAAGAGTAGTGATCCGATTTCACTGGTGGGAAGGTGCGTCATAGGATAAAACATATCAGAGGCTTTTAACACAATACAGCGACGGTGCACTGCCGCTTAGAAGCGTGTATGATTGAATCCAGAGGTTTATAAAACAGCTGGACATGCGTGACGCACGAAGGAGGAACAGGGCCGCCTGTCAACCTCCACCACAGGCGAAACGATTGAGCAAGCCTGGGTGATGGTAATGTCGAACCGGAGAGTTATCACCGATGAGGTAGCGGACGATTTGCAGATTTGGATCATTGATCTTTGTTCTCGTGTCCACCTCTGTAGGAGAAACCACCAAATCTAACCAGCTTGGACAAGGGGCTCGAGTAAAGACACTCGGGTCCCAACGTTAAAAACTGACCTTGTGTCACAACCTGACTCGAGGGGGTTCAAGTAAATCAGCTACACTAGTAGTATCACAACTGACTAGCTTCGACCAGTTATAACTAGCTTAGACTAGCTAAGACCAGGGACCAAAGTGAAGACATTCAGGTCCTAACCTTAAAACTAACCTTGTGTCACAATGTCACAACCTAACACAGTGGATATTCAAGTAAATCTCCGCTCTCTGAGTGATTTACACACACTGATACTTTACAGACAGGGATCCGTCCATGTGTTGATAGTATCACGATTATGACTAACTTAGACCGGCTCTTACCAGCTTAGACCATCTATGACTAGCGACCAGCGACCCGAGTGAAGACACCCGGGTCCCCACGTTACAAACTGACTCTGAGTCACAAATTGACTCAGTGGGTGTCAAGTAAATCAGCTCTGCTGGTAGTATCACAGCTATGACTAGCTTAGACCAGCTCTGACCCGCTTGGAAAGCGATGACCAGCTTAACCATCGGCTCAAGTGAAGACACTCGGATCCCAACGTTAAAGTGACTCAGTGTGGGATCGAGTAAATCTCCGGTCTTTCGAGTGGTTTGTAACACATTATTTATCATCTCTCACACGCGTCTCTGTCTTTGGGCAGAGTGCGCTCAGGGGCGGCTTCATCAAAAGACAGAGTCTCAAATGAGAAAAATTAGACTGAGAAGTGCCCAGCCCTGGAGAACAGCTGCGCGAGATCGCGCCCTATCATTGCACCAGAGCGAGAGATCGGTGCTCACACCGCGGTCAGTGCAACCGACTGTTGCGAGTGCTGCTGGTAGTTTTTGTTCTTGGCCCGAGTGCACGCGCTCGGGTGCCCACCTTAAAAACTGACCTTGTGTCACAATTCAACCTAGTGGGGAGTTGCTATATTCTACGGGGAGTAGCTGCCGAAGAAGTGGGGAGTCAGCGTAAATACCTAGTGTGTAAATCACTCTCTCGAGTGGTTTACAGACTCTGATACTTACAGGGAACAGGGATCCGTCCCTGCGCTTTTACTATCACGGCTATGACTAGCTTGAACTGGCTCTGAAGAGCTATGACGAGTTTAAACCAGCTTGGACAAGTTATGACCAGCTATGTCTTAGACCAGTTCTGACCAGCTTGGACAAGCTATGACTAGCTATGACTATCTTAGAACAACTATGACCAACTTGGACATGATATGACCAGCTGAAACCAGCGGCCCAAGTGAAGACATTCGGGTCTCCACGATAAAAACTGATTTTCTGTCACAACCTGACGTGGGTGGGGGCAAGTAAAACTCCGCTCTCTCGAGTGATTTAACCATTCTGATACTTACCGGGCATAGGGATCCGTCCCTCTTCTGGTAGTATCACGGTTATGACTAGGTTGGACCGGCTCTGACCAGCTATGAACAAGCTAAGATCAGCGGCTCGTGTGAAGATACATTAAAAACTGACCTTATGTCATAGCATGACTCAGTAGGAGGTCAAGTAAATTTCCGCTCTCTCCAGTTGTATGTAACACATAGTTTATCCTCTCTCAGTTACGTCTCTGTCCTCGGGCAGAGTGCACTCAGGGGCGGCTCCGTCAAAGGACAGAAACGCCACTGAGGAAAATTATACTGAAAAGTGCCGGCCCTGGGAACATCCCGAGGCCGCGCCCTCTCATTGCACTAGAGAGAGGAATCGGTTCTCGCACCGAGGTAAGCGCAAACGACGGTTGCGGGCGCCGCGGGCAATTTTTGTGCCTAACCCGGGGGTACGCGTTCGGGATTCCCACATTAAACCGACCTTGTGTCACATCCTGACCTCGTGGGGTTTGAGTAAATAGAAATTACTCTCGAGTAGTTTGAAACACGCTTTTTATCATCTCTCAGTTGCGTCTCTGTCATTGAGCAGAGTGCGCTCAGGGGAGGCGCCGTCAAAGGACAGAGTCGCAACTGAGGAAAATTATAGCGAGAGATGCCCAGCCCTCGGGAACAGCTGCCCGAAGGCACGCCCTCTCATTGCAGAAGAGAAAGTGATCGGTGCCATCAACAAGGCAACCATTTATTTATAATGATTACAAAAGACAATATTAAATATAACGAACAAGATAGATATTTTTAGAAATTTTGTTTTTAAAAATGTTATTTTTTTAAAACTAAAAATGCCAATTTGTTATCTGCATTAAGCAAGAGCGGGTCAGTTGGGAGTTGGGCCTGATATAAGACACATAAATTACATAAATTCATTTCGTTTGCTGTTCTATTATTAAGCGCAGTACTAGACTGGCAGAGAGGTCTCATCGATATATGTTTGAGTTGGCTATATGTAACCGCAAGTTCTATGCTAACATTTTCTCGCGACAATTTACCCATCGTACCTTGTATATGTATATCCCGAAATTTTTGCTAATATTGGTTGGTTGATATAGGTTTTATTATTAAAACATTGACTTGCATAATAAAATCTGATATCCTGTAGATACTGTTGCAGATATATTAAGATATTTGTTATTTTACCTTTTTTTAACTCCATTCTATCAGCACGGCTGATGCTAACCTCAAGCAAAGTGATTCATTGTGCCTTCTCTGCTGATATAAAGTGGAAAGACTATATTGAATCCATTGCTAGGTCAGTTGCTAAAATGTTGTCTGTGTCGTACGAGACATGTTTTATCTCCGGAATCTATCTCACATATCTATAAGTCTTCAATTCGTCCATGCTTTGATTATTGCTGTCACATATGGCCTGGTGATCCCACTATTTATATGGAGCAATATTATTGGTCCTGACCTGGCATCTCAGTTTCAGTCACATTCTCACCGCCGTATCATTGCCTTCCTGTGTCTTTTCCATAAATACTTTTATGGTAATTGTTCAGATGAGCACTTCGCTATAGTACCTAGACTCTTTGAATCGAAGTGCAGTACTGGATAGGCGTTGCGATCTCATCAATTTACAGTTGATTTGGCTAGATGTAACCGTAGGTTGTATGCTAACAGGTTCTTTTGTCGCACTTCTCGCTTGTGGAACTCCTTTCCGGTTCCATGCTGCCCAGTCAACTTTAATCTTGAAAAATTTAAAGTGCAATGTTAATCGCTATCTACTGTCCTCCTGATTACTCTTCTTCTGTACTCTCTCTTTAGTGGTTTTTCTGTTTTCTAATTCTTCCACACCCAGTAACCCCTTGTGGATTTAATGCCTTGCTTGGGGTGAACCTGATTAAACAGAACTGATCATTTGAGCAAGAAGGAAGTTTTAAGGATATCCAAATCAGCAGACGGATCGGATAAGCAGCCTTCCCATTCGCCAGGCTGACTAAGAAATCGTGGAGAAAAAAAAAGCTTGATTATGCACACCAAGACTGTAGTTTACAGAGCGTATATCATCAACACAGCTCTACGGCAGCGAAACGTAGGGCCTCTACGAGAGAGAAAAGAAACGTCTCGACGCTTTTGCATCTTCGCAGCCTGAGATACATTCTGATGGACTCTTCGCCTTTTGTCAGCAGTGTTTTCATGTACATTGTATATCAGCTGGAATAATTCGAAAATACCTACTGCATGTGGAATTGGTCACGGGCAAGAGAACGCTAAGACGACCCCATCTTCATTTCAAATTATTTGAAAAAGAGGTAGTTGACATGGAAGTCGAAAGATGGGAAGACGTCGAGAATGATAGCAATGGCGAGAACTACGTAGAAAACTAGAGCGAGGAGAAACAAGACTAAATATTGCTGATGAAGAAAGCGCGCGCAAATGACGGATAACAGCTAGGCAATACTGTAGGAGAACGTCTTCAAATACAGTCACTCTTTTGTGGTTTTGTATAGCCATAACAAACTCTGCGCTCCTTCCATTGGCCGATTAAAACTACCCAGGTGATCCATGGTCTCTATATTTAATATTTCCAGTATTTTGAAGTTGTGGATGTGCGGGGGGCATAACTGTGCAGAAAGAAGATTGGGGATTCTAGTTCCAGCATAGTCTGTTGCGTTCACTTCTCCATAAAAACTTTTTGGGAAAGGCATAAATTCATCTCTTCGCTCCTACCTACCATGTATGGGTTAAATAGCAGGATAGACTGGCAAGTACTACCCCCGAACCGCCGACCAGGGAGGAAGGCTCGCATGATTGAGGGCACCAAGCAGTGCTTTTTGGCCATATCTTATCAACATGTACTTTTTTATAACTACATTTATATACATTACAAATTAAACTAAGCTCAGTTGACTATTAAAGGATGAAAAATTTTCGCTGAATTTGACATCATTGTGGGGTTTTTTCCCGTCTAAATCCGTGAATTTGTTTTGCCTATGCTAAGGCTCGAAAAAAGCTATGTAAAATTCATTATTTTTTAACTATAATGTTGAATGTATTAAAATTATTCAACATTTAACGAGAAAATTCTCTAGTTGATGTTAACAATTGTCACAAAATTGATTGATTTAAGATACATTGATTTATAATGACATGTCTCTCAGTTGTATTTATATACATTGTATTTATTTTCAATTTTTCTGTTTGAATTGTTCATCTGTATTGATTATGATCCATTACTGTACATAATTAGGTCACAATTCTACCTTATGAATATTGAGATGTTGTAGCATCATATGTAGTAGAACATTGCACCGGTCCTGTAGACTGGGCTATTCAGCTTTAGGTAACAATTCTCCATAAGGTATGGCAATTCTCAGATAATGCAGAAATGCAACCTATTAACAGGCACCTCTATCCTGAATGGACATAGCATTAATTAACATGATGAAATTCTTCATATTTTTCTGCTATGTGCCATGTCACTTCAAAACGTGGGCGATCATAAATCTACATATCGCCTGAGCAAATATTAACCTATCAGATACCTTAACTTCGAATATAAGACCTGGGAGACATTTGAAGAAGTTTGATCGGCCATTACTGTAAGATTTCGTTGTAAACGACTCTGTCGAGCCTATTTGAATAGTAACATGTTGACCCGGTGTTCCAACCAAATTAATTGTTTACTAATTTGGTCCAGATGAGATGTCACGTGAGACTATGTTTCCTTCGATTTTTGTTTTTTTTTTTTTGTTTTTTTGCTTTTTTTTTTTGTTTTGTTTTTTTCTTCAGATTTCTCTCTCAGTTATTTGTTCATAGAACCTGTCTTTTCTATCTCTTTTTATTTTCACATATTCGCCGAAGTCGATTGACCGGGAATTCGACTTCTGCTTTGACAGAACAACTTTCATGCCGTGTTTATCTGTTTAAAATATCAACTCGTCATTTTTTCCTTCTCCTCCTTCTCTTCCTCCTCCTCCTCCTCCTTCTTTTTCTTCTTTCTCTCTCTTTCACTGTTTTCTTGTCTCTTTCATTTTTTTTATACTTTCTGTCTCTTTCCTCTTCTCTTTCCACCCTGTTTGGCTCCTAGTTTTTTTTTTCTGCGTTCCCTTTTCATCCATCTTTCTTTTTCTCCTACTATCTCTCATTTCTTCTATCTCTCTTTTCTCTCTCTCTACCCTATTTATCACTCTTTTTAACATTCCGTACCAAATCCCAAACGAATCTATTAATAGCAAACAGCGTTCCTGTTTTTCTTCCAAAGGTCAGTGTACCGATGATGAGAGGAGTAAGGACTATGCTGATGATATAGGTAAACATAGTTGGTATGAGAATGACCTTGAATAAAAAAAATTTAAAAAAAGCAAAATTTCTGACCAAGTATTGAAAGAAGTGGAAGATAAACCTTTCCAGGTTTATCTTCCACTTCTTTCAGACGGAAACAATGATCTAGAATTGGAATAAGAGTTGTAAAAGCATAGAAAAAAACTCATTCGTAAAAATTCAGAATGTGTAATAAATAAATTCAAAACATTTCCAATATCTTGGTGTATGGATTAACTATAACAAATTTAGTGTCACAGATAAGGAAATTTAACAGGGGATAATTTTCCGCCCATATCTCTGAGATGAAGTATTATGATTACTTACATTATTCACCTTATTCCTACTGCTATCCTCATCTTTATTGCCATTGTATATATTCATGCATACATATAGATATGCGTGTGTGTGTATGTGTGCATGCGTGTATACGTGTGTCTGTTTGCACATATATATATATATGTGTGTGTATGTGTGTGTGTGTAAAATTTATATGTGCGTGTGTGCGCGTAAAACATTTAGATAACTAAAAATATATCTGTAAAAAGAAAATATAAATTAAGAGAAAAGGAAAAACCTTTCTTTACCAACATGTTTCGTCCATTAGCCTGAAGTATATTCATGGGCGTTCTTAAATTTAAAAATTTTGAAAAGCTAACGACATTTTTAATTCTTCTCATAAATACTTGTTGCGAAATAAAATCCTTACAATTGCCTTGATAAAATCCATCAGAGGACGAAACACATCGGCAAAGAGAACTTTTACTTTTCTCTTCAATCACATGCATACATATATACACATATATAAATAAATATATATATATATATATATATATATATATATATATATATATATCAGCGTCGCGTGTGTGTATGTGCTTATGTGTGTCGGCATGTTTCATTTGTCTGTATATATATATATATATCTGTGTGTGTGTGTGTGCGTATGTCTGTGTGTGTTAGAGAGAGTATGTTTCGTTATGTCTGTATATATGTGTGTGTGTGTGTGTGTATGAGAAAGAGTATGTTTCGTTATGTCTGCATAAATATGTGGGTGTTTGTGTGTGTGTATGTGTGAAAAATAGATATATGACTAATTTTTGAAAACTGTTAAAATGTTTTCTACATCTAGACACATATAAATCCAAGTGTGTCCGCTCCGTGCTCGTGGGTTGAACTGAAATACTTACGTGTCTTCTACTGAACGGAACGTCTTCCTATCAACTTACGGCAGAATCATTCTTGCCTGACTGAATCATATGAACGCGTCGGCCATCTTGTTTTTCTTGTTGGCGACGCAAGTAGACATCACTGGTCACCGAGCAACTCATTTGACCAAGGCACCGAGTATGACAGGTCAGAACATCGTGACAAATTATGATTTTTAACCAATCAATGCAATGAAACCACAAAGCCGTATATCCCTTCCACATTTTACCTACAATTTCACACTATATTAAATAGATACCAAATATTGTGTGGAATCAGCACTAGCACGCACAATGATATGAGGGATTCCGGATATGAGGGACACTAAAACTCACAAGCTGATAGTTGGTGTTTATTTATACAGTAGAATCCCTGACAATCAAACTAAGAAGGCCTTCCGGATATGAGGAATTGGTTACAAAGGCCGGATATGAGGGGTTTATATTTAGATTAAAATAAAAGAACTGAAATCAGGTTTAACATTTATATTCAATGTTTTATAATAAACAAAATAAGCTAATGGTGAGTGAAATATGATGGAATTGATTTTAAGGAAAAAGAAATGAATTATGTAATGTTAATGAAAATTCATTAAATTAAGTCTGCCACGTATGCAAAACAAATAATGTAACGAAGATTTTTAATCACTGTTGCATGATGATTCTTTCTCTTCTAATGTAATTCTCAACTTTTTCCGCATTTCGTTTTGCTTTTGTTCTCGAATTTTTTTAAACGAAAGACAACTTTTAACTCTACGTGCGTTATTGCAATCGCTATAGCAGAATTCTAGCTTTCTTTCCATAAAACTGACAACCTTTTCAAGAGCTTTTTCAATTTCAGTCCAGGTTTCATCTTAATCATGTTCTTTATTTCCTTCTTCATTGTGACAGTGTGAACGCTGGAGAATATTTTTTAGAAGATTTTATATCATACAATGTTGACTTTCCTATGTTGAACTCAGCCATTAGTTACAACAAACTTTCACCAGCGTCTAGTCTGTTTAAAATTTCCACTTTTTTATTAGGGTGAAATAAGCATAAGCAATTGTCCAAAGTAAATTTCCTGAAAAACAGAAATTTCAAATCAGTTACATATCACTCAAATATGCACATCAAAATAATGTCCGGTTATGCGGGATTCTGGATATGAGGGATTCTACTGTATAATTAAATTCATTCCGGTACTTGTAAAATCCGTGCAGTTAAAGATAAAAAAAAGTATTTAATAATGATATAAATATAAATTAGAATGCACTGAAAGTATTTATTAAATAAACCATTTATTTATCATCTATTACTAGTAGAAGTTATTAATCTAAGAAATTCTAACAGTTTAATAATGTTGCGTCGATTATAAAGTATAAACAAATAATTGCGGTTAAAAATAAACGAATATAAAAAAAATGTAACAATATAAAAACTAACTGGTTAGTCTCTGTGGCTAAATCGGCAAAATGACAAGACTTGAAGCAACAAATGTGGTTCTACAGAAGGATACTGAGGAAACCATAGACCGAACATGAGCAACGACAACGTTTTAAAGGCTCTTTTAAAGAAAATGGAAAACAAAAAGGAAACTTATACTTAATATCAGGAAAAAGCAGTTGAAATTTCTAGGGTACATAATGAGGAGAGAGGGCTTGGAAAATCTGATACTCACAAGAAAGATTGAAGCGGAACAGAGGAAAACATTGCATAACATACTTAATAAGCTTGAATAAATATTTGGCAGAACAAGGTTTAGGAGCAATAACAAAAAGATAAAATTTATTAAGAGCTACGAAGGACAGGAAACTGTGGAGAGCCATGATTGCCTACGCCCTGGGGAGTCATGGAATATGAAGAAAAAGGCGTCCATAAAAGACAGGTTATAAAGAATACTAGATACAAATTAAAATCTTATTAAAGATTACTATTTTGATTAAGATAAACGCTTACTTGAGTGTCGTAGAATTTAAAACTGAGAGTTGTAATAAAAAGCTATAATGTTAAGTTGAAAGATTAACTAGTTTGCAATTAACAGTATTATGATCTTTACGAAAAAAAAAAGCTGAATAGAAGGATAGTCATTTCCATCGTGATTCTATCTTGATTTATTTCCATCTTAATTTTTTCTATCGGGATCATTATGGTAGCTCTAACACAAAATCATCGAAATTGAAAAAAGTAGATGTAAATAAATACTGGATAAAAACTTATAATAATGGTTGACAATGTAATATTTGATAAAAAAATCAAAGATAATTACTATTCAAACATTAGTAATAATGAGTGACATGATTCATCTAATAAAAATTAAAATAAAAGTAATTATTCCTTAAAAATTAACAATAACGATTGACAATTTTTCATCTGTCTATATTTTTGAGATGAGGTATTATGTACATTATTTACATTATTCGGACTATTGTCATCATCTTTGTCGCCATATTTATTACAACGTTTCGGCCTTTCAGTATCTGTCTATATTTCTGAGATGAGGTGTTATGTACACTATTTACATTATTAGGACTACTGTCCTCATCTTTGTCGCCATATTTATTACAACGTTTCGGCCTTTCAGTATCTGTCTATATTTTTGAGATGAGGTATTATGTACTCTATTTACATTATTCGGACTATTGTCCTCATCTTTGTCGCCATAATTATTACAACGTTTCGGCCGTTGTACACTCTGGCCTTCTTCAGGTGTTAGTTAGATCCAGCGACAAGACCCAAAGAGTGTGAGGTCAATTCCCAGCTAAGGCAGTGGAGAACTTTCAGAGATAAATTAACAGGAGATAACTGACATCCATTAAACATGGCACGTGGAACTAGAACAGTCTACACCAGTGAGCGAAATAAAGGTTCCAGTTCGACATTCCAACCACCTGAAGAAGGTCGGAGCGTACAACGGCCGAAACGTTGCAATAAATATGAGATGAGGACAATAGTCCGAATAATGTAAATAATTTTTCATCTAATAAAATTAAAAGGGAAATAATTACTCGTTAAAAATTAGCAATAATGATTGACAATTCTTCATCTAATAAAAATTAAGAGGAAGTAAATATTCGTCGAAAATTGATAATAATTGCCAACAACAATCCTTGATTTTTGTGAAATAAAGTATTATTATGAAGTTGGAAGTAAATATTCGTCAAAATTTAATAATACTGTTTGGCTCTGCTTCATAAAATAATGTAATGAAGAAGAAAATAAATATTCATCAAAAATGAATAATGTCTGACAATAAAAAAAATTCAAATGAAAGTAAATGCTACTCAAAAATTAATAAAAACGATCAACAATATTTCATCTGATAAAAATGAAACTAAAAGTAAATACTCATTAAAAATTAATAATACCAATTGAAAATGCTTGATATAACAGAATATTAAAATAAAAACAAATAATCATGGTTAATAACGTTTCATATAATAAAAATGAAATTAAAAGTAAAGACACAAAAAATGAATAAAAACGGTCGATAATTCTTGTTTTCATGAAAATGAGAAAGGACATGAATACAAATAAATTTTAATAACGACTGACAATGCGTTATTTAATAAAAATGATTACAGTAAATACTAGACAAAATAATAATAATAATGTCTGACAATTCTTATGTGGCGTGTTTCTTCAGGACATAGGCGATCATGGCTCTCCACAATTTCCTGTCCTTCGTAGCTCTTAATAAATGCTGTCTTTTTGTTATTTCTCATAAACCTTGTTCTGCCATCTATTTACTCAACCACATCAAGTAAATTATACATCGTTTTCTTTTAATCCCTCTTGCTTTAATCTGTCCTCTGAGTATCAGATTTTCAAAGCTCTCTTTCCTCATTATGTGCCCTAGGAACTTCAACTGCGTCTTCTTGATGTTAAGTATAAGTTTCCTTTTGGTCCCCATTTTCTCTAAAACTTCGTATTTGCTCACATATTCTGTCCATGGCTTCCTCAGCATTCTTCTGTAGAACCACATTTCTGTTGCTTCAAGTCTCTTCTTCATCTTTGAGGAGGAAATACTTTATCTAATAATATTTAAAAATGAAAGTAACAACTTGCCAAAAGTTAATAATAATGGCTGACATTGATTCATCTAAAAAAAATCAAGTTGAAACTAAATACGAATCAAACATTACGAATAAAGGTTCGCAATTTTTCAGCAAATGAAAATTAAGGTTAAAACAACCACCTGTTAAAATTTAATAATGCTTTGTCTCATAAAAGCTGAGTGTAAATACCCGTTAAAAGTTAATAATAATGTAGTTAGTTTGGTTTGGCCAACGAAGTTGATTTGGTTGGGTTTGGTTTGTTTTACGGCATATCAAACTCAATGGATCATTTAATGACAACGTTTTTTTCCTGGTAATATTTTTGTTTTGTCAAAAATCTATTTCTGTTAATATTATTTCTCAAAAATATATAGCTAGTAATATTATTTTTTCAAAAATGTATAGCTGATAATATTATTTTTTCAAAAACGTATAGTTGATAATATTATTTTTTCAAAAACGTATAGCTGGTAATGTTATTTTTTCAAAAGAGCGTAGCCGGCCAAACTATTCTTTCAAAAAAACGTAGAGCTGGTAATATTATTTTTTCAAAAACGTATTATCAGAGGGCTTGCTGTTGGACGTAGTCTATCGTCTTACCCAGGGCCCGGATGTAGTTTATCGTCATACCCAGGACGCGGATGTAGTCTGAGTGTTAACTATTTGCCCATAGCTGGGACCCTAACAGGTGCTACCACCCTGGGTCAAATTGGACCTGGGAACACCAGCAATTAAGAGGTGGTTCCACGCTCCTCAAAACCACCTGATCAGAGGCCTTGCTGTTGGACGTAGTTTATCGTCTTACCTTGGACACGGATGTAGTTTATCGTCATACCTAGGACGCCCAACGAAGTTGAAAGTAAGTTTTTGTCCAAAAATCAATGCGGTAGTTTGGAATTAATTATGCTTAACTTTTATTAAATCATTTAGTCGCAGTTTTTGTTTTTGTTGTTGTTATGACTATTTTTGTGCGGTTTTTATGTTTCATATAGAGGCATATCGAAATAATGTATTGTGGCTCGGATTGAAGAATCAAAGAGTCGAGTTTGAATTTCAATCTCTTTCATCACATTCACTTAAGTACAAATACTCTTGGGAAAGGTATACATCTATCTCTGTTCCTCCCAGCTATGGGTAAATAAACAGGACAGACTGGGTTTATAACCTTGAGTGGCAACCGGTATAGAAGTAGGAAAAGGTCTGAATTCAAAACTTCCAACTATGGGTAAAAAGGCCAGGGCAGTATAAGCTCTGTAGCCATGATTGCCAACCATACTAGGAGAAGGACAATTCTGAATTCAAATCCGGTGCCGGAATCCCTAACACAGTCCGATGTCATGTTTGGTTCCGGCAATTCCTGCGACGACGCCAATACCAAGCTCTATTGACCTCTGTCTTTCCCTTGGTAGCGTGGGGAAGAGAGACATGCTGCTGATCTCTCTTTTTAAAGAAAAAAAAACCCTGTCCATGCCTGTGTTCTTCTGGCACAGATTCATGGTCTCTCGAAACCAACGGATGTCATTAATATTTCATGTGCATTTCTTAATTTTTTTCCATACTTAATAAGTTTATTTTTAAAATATCTAGTTCGAATTCTTTTCCCTTTTCTTCTTTTTTGTTTGTTTTCATTTTTTATACCTTTTTATTTTTTTATTTTTTTTTCATTAGAAAGACACAAAACCTCGAAATGCCAAGAATGTCCTATGTACCCGACCTTTAACTCAACTCGCAATGGCACCCGATAACACACAATAAATAAGTTGTTTCACGAAGTGTCTTTTACTTATACTTCTAATTAGTTTGACAAAGAAAAGGGTGTCGCCTGTGTTTGATGAAATGTTTGAGTTTGGGGTTTTGAGAGCTGTTGAGAGTTGTTTGACAGAATGGCGACGAGGAGGAGGTTAAACAGGCTCAGTAAACGTTCTCCTCGGAACAAATGGTAAAAACTGAAATCAAAAATAGATTTGAAAGTCATGTTTGTCTTTTTTGGAGTCGTTTTTGTGGGGGTGTTTTTGTTTGTTTTTTGATCATTTGAGGGGATTTTTTGTGTGTATTTGTTTTTTGTTTTGTTTTTTTTTTTTATTTGTTTTTGTTTTTTTTTTTGCATTGGTTCTTAATTCTTTGTCTCGATTGCCGGAAAATATTGTTTGGAAATTGAAGCCCAATTGTTGTTTTTTCTCCTGCTTGAAATAACAATGAACATGGTCGTGTAATTCGTGGTATGTAAGTACGGCTACTTTTACGTTTTCAACGCTGACTATTTGTTTAAAATCCTTTTATTTTTTTCTTTTATGCTAGAAAGATAAATGATAAGTGACCATTTCGAAAAGGCACTTATGGAGAGTTGACTTCTCGCAATTTCTGTATTTGCTTCTACCACTTAAACTAAATCACTAAGTGAAACTTTTTCACTAATATCCTTATCTTTGCTATATTAATCACAATATTTTAGTCAGTGCGCCATTTAGCTTTCATAATCTTATTTGAAAATCTAATATGAAACATTTATACTATTATTGCTTTTTATTGATTGATAATTTACGGTTCCTCAACCTTTTACATATTATTTAAAGCTAGAAAATGAATTTAGATTGTAAGAATTTTTTGGAGATAATGATTCCTACTAATTAACACATAGCTGAGGGAGAAGAGGTGGATGTATACCTTTCCAGAGGATATTTGCGCGCAAGTGAATATAGTGGACCCGACTTGAAATGAAATTCGGCTCTACAATTTCAAGTTCGAGCCCGTTATCCATAACATCACCTGAAAATCCAAGGTTACAGTACTTGGTATTTCGAAACGTTCACCCTACTAGGTACTGACTAAGCTCAACATTGCTTAACTTCAGTGGCCGTACGGGAACCGGTGTTTCAACGTGATATGGCCGTAAGCCACAATGCACATTCAACGTTACAACACCTCATAATCCCAGGTGGTCACCATCTAGGTACTGGCCAAGCGTGACGTTGCTTAACTTCGGTGATCATACATGAACCTTTGTTTCAACATAATATAGCCGTAAGCGGCTATTATTGGGCTTGTTCGTATGACCATCAGGCTTTTCTAACAAGAATCAAAGTGTAGTATCTGCCCTATTATTGGCTATTCTGAGAGGGAATCGATTACGTTTTCTGACCGAGAAAACTACCTGGTAATACTAATCGGAAAGGAATTGTGAAAAGCGAAGGAAATGTGGGGAAAAGGACGATGTGATGGGGTACATTAAAGATGAAGAAAAACGATAAGAAAACCGGATGAAAGTGGAAACTAAATACATATCAATAAAGAGAGTGAGAGGAATGGAGACAATAGAAAGACATAGAGAGGTAGACATTTGTTGGCTGGATATCAAGCGTCAATTAGCGATAGATTAAAACGCAGGTGTGGATGGAAAGGCGTAAAAATTGCGATAAATAAAATGTGGAAAGATAGAATAAATGAAAGTTAAAAATGAAGATATACGAGAAAATATTTGAACATTTTTTATTCCCCCTGTGGGATGAGGACGAAATAACAGACAGAGGGTATCACTGAAAAATACGAAAATTTAAGGAATCGGCACATATGCTAAGCCACAAAAATCTCCTGAGCCGAACAAGCATAGAAATGAATACAATATGGGAACCAGTAATAAAGAATGCTAGAGAAAAGCAATGAATAACAACAAAAACAGCAATATAAGCTCTGATAAAAAATGCAATAATAATTACAAAAGTTGTAATATGAGCACTGGTAAAAAAAATGGTTGCTGAGACATTAGGCTTATAAATCCCAAAACTTCATACACAGATGTCCTCAAGGACACATGACCCAGTGGATAAAGATGTTGGTTGGATCCAATGACGAGACCCAAAGAGTTATGAGTTCAGGCCACAACAGTGGTGAACCAAAACTTGGAAAATTGAGTTAAAGGGAAATAACTGAGACATCCGAAAGAGGTATGGCATGTGGAACTAGAACAATCTAACCCCCCGAGGACGAAATAAACGCCTCGGTTCGAAATTCAATCACCTGAAGAAGGCCGGAGCGTACAACGACAGGAGCATTGTTAATATAGAAATGAAGATGATAATAGTCCGAATAATGTAAATAATGCAAGTAATCATAATACCTCATCTCAGAGATATGGACAGGCATTTCTTATTCTTTTTCGCATAAGAAACTAATCCATATTTTTAACATTTAAGACAAAAGGCATGAGATAGTGAAAAATGGATATATATATATTATAAAAATATCTCACTCGGCTTGTTTGAACGGTCATAAAACTTTTCTACTTAGGATCAAAGTGTAGCATCTGCCATATTTCAGGCACTTCTGAGAAAAAAATCGAATATGTTTTCTGACCGGGAAACTTACATCATAATATTAAATGGAAAAAATGATAAGGAAAAGGGAAAAAAGCTAATGCGAAGGACGAAATAAAAGATAGTAAAAAACTAGGAAAAAAAAAAAAAAAAAAAAAAAAACAGATAAAAGAAAAAAATGATACACATATAATATGCAGGAAAAGGGATTTTTTTTTATATTTTGTCAAAATTATTTCACACGCTTCCTATTAATACCCCCTTTTCTATTTTTCTCTTTCTCTCTCTCTCCCTCTCTCTCTCTCTCTCTCACTCTCTCTCTTTCTTTCTCTCGTTCTCTTGCTATCTCTTTCTCGTTCTGTCATTCACTCTATCTCTCTTTCATACATGCTCCCTCTCTCACAAACTTTCCGTCATTCACTTTCTCTTTCGTTCTATCTCATTCTTCCTCGCTTTCTTTGTCTCATTCATTCTCTCTCTCTCTCTCTCTCTCATTCCTTCACGCGTTCTATTTCTTTTTCTCTCTCATTCACTTTCTCTCTTCCATCACATTCTCTCTCACAACTGTTTTCTCATTCTTTCATTCACTCACTCTTTCTCTCTTATTCACATTCTCTCATTCATTTTCTCTCTCTCATTCTCTCAGTCACTTTCTCTCTCGCATACACACACACATACATTCACTCTCTCTCTCTATCTCTCTCTCTCTCTCTCTCATTCTCTCTCTCATACCATTTCTTTGTCATTCACTTATTCTTTCTACCGCATTTTCTCTCACTTTCTTTCTCCGATTCATTTTCTCTCTCTTTCATTATTTCACGTTTTCTATCTCATTTGAAATTTCCTTCTCAGTTGAAATTTCTAGATCGTATAATGAAGAAACAGAACTTGGAGTACTTGACACTCAAAGGACAAAGTTATTCCATTGACACCGCTATTATTTTTACTCACATTGCACATCGGCAACGTTTATTGTTTCAAAAGCGATGATTATGGTGTGCTGTTGTCTCCCACAACCTGAAGGGAGACGGCACATGAAAAGATAAAAATACCAGATGAGATTAATGATAATAGATAACGGACCAATGAAAAATATTTTATATATATTTGGTTGGAAGGAAAGATCTGGGGGCATTTAATTAAAGTTCTATAAAACATAAGAACTTTCTTTTCAAACAGACACTTTTTTTAGACATTTCAGACTCGAGCAAGATGATAAAGCCACTAAGACGCCAGGGACTACGTGGAGTAAAAGAAAATGAGTAAGACTTTCTTGAGGATAAAGGGTAATAAATGAAAGATGATAATGCCACTAAGACGCAAGGGGGCACTTAAAGTAAAAGGAATTGTGTTAGACTTTAATGAGGATGGAGGGCAATGAATGAATGATGATAATGCCACTAAGACGCAAGGTGGCATTTAAAGTAAAAGGGAATGTGTAAGACTTTAGTGAGGAGAAAGGGCAATAAATGAAAGACGATAATGCCACTAAGACGCAAGGGGGCACTTAATTTAAAAGGAAATGTGTTAGACTTTAGTGAGGAGAAAGGTCAATTAATGAAATATGATAATGCTACTAAGACTCAAGGGGGCACTTAAAGTAAAAGAGAATGAGTAAGACTTTAGTGAGGAGAAATGGCAATAAATGGAAGATGATAATGCCACTATGACTCAAGGGGCACTTTAAGTAAAAGGAAATGTGTTAGACTTTAGTCAGAAGAAACGTCAATAAATGAAAGATGATTATGCCACTAAGACGCAAGGGGGCACTTAAAGTAAAAGAGACTGAGTAAGACTTTTTGTGAGGAGAAAGGGCAATAAATGAAAGATTATAATGCCACTAAGACGCAAGGTGGCATTTAAAGTAAAAGTGAATGAGTATGACTTTAGTGAGGAGAAAGGGCAATAAATAAAAGTTGATAATGCCGCTAAGACGCAAGGGGGCTCTTAAAGTAAGAGAGAATGAGTAAGACTATAGTGAGGAGAAATGGCAATAAATGGAAGAAGCATGGGGGCACTTTATGTAAAAGGAAATGTGTTAGACTTTAGTGAGGAGAAAGGGCAATAAATGAAAGATTATAATGCCACTAAGACGCTAGGGGTCACTGAAGTTAAAAGGAAATGTGTTAGAGTTTAGTGAGGATAAATGTCAATAAATGGAGAATGATAATGCCACTAAGACGCAAGGGGGCACTTAAATCAAAAAGAATTTTTGTTAAACTTTAGTGAGGATAGAGGGCAATAAATGAAAGATGATAATGCCACTAAGACGCAAGAGTGCACTTTAAAATAAAAGGGAATGAGTAAGACTTTATTGAGCAGAAAGGGCAATAAATGAAAGATGATAATGCCACTAAGACGCAAGGGGGGCACTTAAAGTAAAAGGAATTGTGTTAGACTTTAATGAGGATGGAGGGCAATGAATGAATGATGATAATGACACTAAGACGCAAGGGGGCACTAAAGGTAAAAGAAAATGTGTTAGACTTTAGTGAGGAGAAAGGGCAATAAATGAAAGACGATAATGCCACTAAGACGCGAGGGGGAACTTAAATAAAGTGAATGAGTATGACTTTAGTGAGGAGAAAGGGCAATAAATGGAAGATGATAATGCCACTAAGACGCGAGGGGGAACTTAAATAAAGTGAATGAGTATGACTTTAGTGAGGAGAAAGGGCAATAAATGGAAGATGATAATGCCACTAAGACGCGAGGGGGAACTTAAATAAAGTGAATGAGTATGACTTTAGTGAGGAGAAAGGGCAATAAATGGAAGACGATAATGCCACTAAGACGCGAGGGGGAACTTAAATAAAGTGAATGAGTATGACTTTAGTGAGGAGAAAGGGCAATAAATGGAAGATGATAATGCCACTAAGACGCGAGGGGGAACTTAAATAAAGTGAATGAGTATGACTTTAGTGAGGAGAAAGGGCAATAAATGGAAGACGATAATGCCACTAAGACGCGAGGGGGAACTTAAATAAAGTGAATGAGTATGACTTTAGTGAGGAGAAAGGGCAATAAATGGAAGATGATAATGCCACTAAGACGCGAGGGGGAACTTAAATAAAGTGAATGAGTATGACTTTAGTGAGGAGAAAGGGCAATAAATGGAAGATGATAATGCCACTAAGACGCGAGGGGGAACTTAAATAAAGTGAATGAGTATGACTTTAGTGAGGAGAAAGGGCAATAAATGGAAGATGATAATGCCACTAAGACGCGAGGGGGAACTTAAATAAAGTGAATGAGTATGACTTTAGTGAGGAGAAAGGGCAATAAATGGAAGATGATAATGCCACTAAGACGCGAGGGGGAACTTAAATAAAGTGAATGAGTATGACTTTAGTGAGGAGAAAGGGCAATAAATGGAAGATGATAATGCCACTAAGACGCGAGGGGGAACTTAAATAAAGTGAATGAGTATGACTTTAGTGAGGAGAAAGGGCAATAAATGAAAGACGATAATGCCACTAAGACGCGAGGGGGAACTTAAATAAAGTGAATGAGTATGACTTTAGTGAGGAGAAAGGGCAATAAATGGAAGATGATAATGCCACTAAGACGCGAGGGGGAACTTAAATAAAGTGAATGAGTATGACTTTAGTGAGGAGAAAGGGCAATAAATGGAAGACGATAATGCCACTAAGACGCGAGGGGGAACTTAAATAAAGTGAATGAGTATGACTTTAGTGAGGAGAAAGGGCAATAAATGAAAGATGATAATGCCACTAAGACGCAAGGGGGGCACTTAAAGTAAAAGGAATTGTGTTAGACTTTAATGAGGATGGAGGGCAATGAATGAATGATGATAATGACACTAAGACGCAAGGGGGCACTAAAGGTAAAAGAAAATGTGTTAGACTTTAGTGAGGAGAAAGGGCAATAAATGAAAGACGATAATGCCACTAAGACGCGAGGGGGAACTTAAATAAAGTGAATGAGTATGACTTTAGTGAGGAGAAAGGGCAATAAATGGAAGATGATAATGCCACTAAGACGCGAGGGGGAACTTAAATAAAGTGAATGAGTATGACTTTAGTGAGGAGAAAGGGCAATAAATGGAAGACGATAATGCCACTAAGACGCGAGGGGGAACTTAAATAAAGTGAATGAGTATGACTTTAGTGAGGAGAAAGGGCAATAAATGGAAGATGATAATGCCACTAAGACGCGAGGGGGAACTTAAATAAAGTGAATGAGTATGACTTTAGTGAGGAGAAAGGGCAATAAATGGAAGATGATAATGCCACTAAGACGCGAGGGGGAACTTAAATAAAGTGAATGAGTATGACTTTAGTGAGGAGAAAGGGCAATAAATGGAAGATGATAATGCCACTAAGACGCGAGGGGGAACTTAAATAAAGTGAATGAGTATGACTTTAGTGAGGAGAAAGGGCAATAAATGGAAGATGATAATGCCACTAAGACGCGAGGGGGAACTTAAATAAAGTGAATGAGTATGACTTTAGTGAGGAGAAAGGGCAATAAATGAAAGACGATAATGCCACTAAGACGCGAGGGGGAACTTAAATAAAGTGAATGAGTATGACTTTAGTGAGGAGAAAGGGCAATAAATGGAAGATGATAATGCCACTAAGACGCGAGGGGGAACTTAAATAAAGTGAATGAGTATGACTTTAGTGAGGAGAAAGGGCAATAAATGGAAGACGATAATGCCACTAAGACGCGAGGGGGAACTTAAATAAAGTGAATGAGTATGACTTTAGTGAGGAGAAAGGGCAATAAATGAAAGATGATAATGCCACTAAGACGCAAGGGGGGCACTTAAAGTAAAAGGAATTGTGTTAGACTTTAATGAGGATGGAGGGCAATGAATGAATGATGATAATGACACTAAGACGCAAGGGGGCACTAAAGGTAAAAGAAAATGTGTTAGACTTTAGTGAGGAGAAAGGGCAATAAATGAAAGACGATAATGCCACTAAGACGCGAGGGGGAACTTAAATAAAGTGAATGAGTATGACTTTAGTGAGGAGAAAGGGCAATAAATGGAAGATGATAATGCCACTAAGACGCGAGGGGGAACTTAAATAAAGTGAATGAGTATGACTTTAGTGAGGAGAAAGGGCAATAAATGGAAGACGATAATGCCACTAAGACGCGAGGGGGAACTTAAATAAAGTGAATGAGTATGACTTTAGTGAGGAGAAAGGGCAATAAATGGAAGATGATAATGCCACTAAGACGCGAGGGGGAACTTAAATAAAGTGAATGAGTATGACTTTAGTGAGGAGAAAGGGCAATAAATGGAAGATGATAATGCCACTAAGACGCGAGGGGGAACTTAAATAAAGTGAATGAGTATGACTTTAGTGAGGAGAAAGGGCAATAAATGGAAGATGATAATGCCACTAAGACGCGAGGGGGAACTTAAATAAAGTGAATGAGTATGACTTTAGTGAGGAGAAAGGGCAATAAATGGAAGATGATAATGCCACTAAGACGCGAGGGGGAACTTAAATAAAGTGAATGAGTATGACTTTAGTGAGGAGAAAGGGCAATAAATAAAAGTTGATAATGCCGCTAAGACGCAAGGGGGCTCTTAAAGTAAGAGAGAATGAGTAAGACTTTAGTGAGGAGAAATGGCAATAAATGGAAGAAGCATGGGGGCACTTTATGTAAAAGGAAATGTGTTAGACTTTAGTGAGGAGAAAGGGCAATAAATGAAAGATTATAATGCCACTAAGACGCTAGGGGTCACTGAAGTTAAAAGGAAATGTGTTAGAGTTTAGTGAGGATAAATGTCAATAAATGGAGAATGATAATGCCACTAAGACGCAAGGGGGCACTTAAATCAAAAAGAATTTTTGTTAAACTTTAGTGAGGATAGAGGGCAATAAATGAAAGATGATAATGCCACTAAGACGCAAGAGTGCACTTTAAAATAAAAGGGAATGAGTAAGACTTTATTGAGCAGAAAGGGCAATAAATGGAAGATGATAATGCCACTAAGACGCAAGGGGGGCACTTAAAGTAAAAGGAATTGTGTTAGACTTTAATGAGGATGGAGGGCAATGAATGAATGATGATAATGACACTAAGACGCAAGGGGGCACTAAAGGTAAAAGAAAATGTGTTAGACTTTAGTGAGGAGAAAGGGCAATAAATGAAAGACGATAATGCCACTAAGACGCGAGGGGGAACTTAAATAAAGTGAATGAGTATGACTTTAGTGAGGAGAAAGGGCAATAAATGGAAGACGATAATGCCACTAAGACGCGAGGGGGAACTTAAATAAAGTGAATGAGTATGACTTTAGTGAGGAGAAAGGGCAATAAATGGAAGACGATAATGCCACTAAGACGCGAGGGGGGCACTTAAATAAAGTGAATGAGTATGACTTTAGTGAGGAGAAAGGGCAATAAATGGAAGACGATAATGCCACTAAGACGCGAGGGGGAACTTAAATAAAGTGAATGAGTATGACTTTAGTGAGGAGAAAGGGCAATAAATGGAAGACGATAATGCCACTAAGACGCGAGGGGGAACTTAAATAAAGTGAATGAGTATGACTTTAGTGAGGAGAAAGGGCAATAAATGGAAGACGATAATGCCACTAAGACGCGAGGGGGAACTTAAATAAAGTGAATGAGTATGACTTTAGTGAGGAGAAAGGGCAATAAATGGAAGACGATAATGCCACTAAGACGCGAGGGGGAACTTAAATAAAGTGAATGAGTATGACTTTAGTGAGGAGAAAGGGCAATAAATGGAAGATGATAATGCCACTAAGACGCGAGGGGGAACTTAAATAAAGTGAATGAGTATGACTTTAGTGAGGAGAAAGGGCAATAAATGGAAGATGATAATGCCACTAAGACGCGAGGGGGAACTTAAATAAAGTGAATGAGTATGACTTTAGTGAGGAGAAAGGGCAATAAATGGAAGATGATAATGCCACTAAGACGCGAGGGGGAACTTAAATAAAGTGAATGAGTATGACTTTAGTGAGGAGAAAGGGCAATAAATGGAAGATGATAATGCCACTAAGACGCAAGGGGGGCACTTAAATAAAGTGAATGAGTATGACTTTAGTGAGGAGAAAGGGCAATAAATGGAAGATGATAATGCCACTAAGACGCGAGGGGGAACTTAAATAAAGTGAATGAGTATGACTTTAGTGAGGAGAAAGGGCAATAAATGGAAGATGATAATGCCACTAAGACGCGAGGGGGAACTTAAATAAAGTGAATGAGTATGACTTTAGTGAGGAGAAAGGGCAATAAATGGAAGATGATAATGCCACTAAGACGCGAGGGGGAACTTAAATAAAGTGAATGAGTATGACTTTAGTGAGGAGAAAGGGCAATAAATAAAAGTTGATAATGCCGCTAAGACGCAAGGGGGCTCTTAAAGTAAGAGAGAATGAGTAAGACTTTAGTGAGGAGAAATGGCAATAAATGGAAGAAGCATGGGGGCACTTTATGTAAAAGGAAATGTGTTAGACTTTAGTGAGGAGAAAGGGCAATAAATGAAAGATGATAATGCCACTATGACTCAAGGGGCACTTTAAGTAAAAGGAAATGTGTTAGACTTTAGTCAGAAGAAACGTCAATAAATGAAAGATGATTATGCCACTAAGACGCAAGGGGGCACTTAAAGTAAAAGAGACTGAGTAAGACTTTTTGTGAGGAGAAAGGGCAATAAATGAAAGATTATAATGCCACTAAGACGCAAGGTGGCATTTAAAGTAAAAGGGAATGTGTAAGACTTTAGTGAGGAGAAAGGGCAATAAATAAAAGTTGATAATGCCGCTAAGACGCAAGGGGGCTCTTAAAGTAAGAGAGAATGAGTAAGACTTTAGTGAGGAGAAATGGCAATAAATGGAAGAAGCATGGGGGCACTTTATGTAAAAGGAAATGTGTTAGACTTTAGTGAGGAGAAAGGGCAATAAATGAAAGATGATAATGCCACTATGACTCAAGGGGGCACTTAAACCCAAAGGAAATGTGTTAGACTTTAGTGAGGAGAAAGGGCAATAAATGAAAGATGATAATGCCACTAAGACGCAAGGGGGCACTTAAAGTAAAAGGAATTTCCACAGTCAAAAAGTATGAGAAAAGAGACTCTTAGAATAGAACTCACGATTACATCACTCTATTTCAACAATAAAATGATGTGGCCTAGTTGCCAATCCCGTAGTACACTTAAATTTATCCAATCCAGGCTCCACGGTGAGAAGCTCATTTGAAAAATTGCCATATTTATAGAAAAGACAAAGCGAAGCTATGTTATGGCGGTGAGAAAGTGACCGAAGGTTTCGTCTCTGATCCTCTTGAAACAGATTTTGGGTGGAAGCAGCTTTTTAAATTCAACTGGGTCTGAGATCGCTGCATCACAAAAACTCCACACTTGAAATAACATGAAATTACTGTGATGTTAAAGACAATGTTATATCAATCTTTCTTTCTTTCTCACATTTGAATAAAAGTATGTACTTACAATTATACACATAATTATAACAGCCGGCTACTCGTTTACGAACACATCTGTCTGCTACGGCGACTAGTCAATTCCTGCTGCAGACGCCTGTTTGTTCTCCCACAGAGCCAACCTGTGGTTTATGCTAAAAGGTTCTTAGTTACAGATTCAGGAAGAAAACGCATCATCTGGCATGATCATCTGACATGATTATCTGGCATGATCAACAGTTTTGATCAAGGCCAAACCATCGGTCACGGTGACTTGTGGGGATCACAACCATCGATGGCTTCTGAACAGTTCTGTCTATCCAATTTCACTCACAATGTATAACTCAATCTGAGGTATGACATACAGTCACTTTCCATACATGTTGATGCATGTTGATTGCGGCGTCTTGTTAGACGATTGTCACTCATCCATTGATTGACCATCCGGGAACACCTTGGTGACTTTTCCGTCCTGCCAGCGATTTGCATATCTTGTAGAAGATTTGGCACTCATGACCATTGGCGTTAGATGAGACAACAGACACGGCGTTGGCATCACTGTGTACTTTCATGTGACGCTTGAGACAACCAGCTGGTCGGTAAACTCTAGAGCAATGAAAATTTTCCATTCTGGGACTCAGTGCGTGGCATTGGAGGAACGACAAGTGTCGTTGGATTGCTTTCATGCGATTTCATGAGATATATACATATCTATAACGTAACCTCTTTACAATGTCACTTTTAAACACGCCCACTTAGCACGTGTGCAAACGTTTTTCTTCAGTCACACACTAGCAACATTGTAAAATATTTTGGGATTTATTAAAATATTAAACTTTTTTTTTCTTGAAATGTTTAATGATCTTGACAGATTTTTCACATTCTTTCTCATACAGTTTTGTTTCTTAGAATCACGTGTATTTTATTCACGTAGGGGATCTTTGTAGAATCCTTCTTTCAGGAAAACACTTCACTTCTTTGGAGTGAGTTGTCCAGCAAAACGCCTTGAACTTAAGTTATGACACTGTTTGCATAACAAACACAAAGAACCAAAACTAAACACAGTAGGTCTCCTAAAATATACAGTCAATACAAAGCGTTAAATATATGACGAGAGCCTTCATCACTCTCCCATTACCCTGTTAGTCATTTGTAATGACACGGACAAGCCAGTGCTTCTGTCAGAGGTAAAGAAACCTATTTGTAGAAGAAACCCTTCAAGTCTTCTAATATAAACCATACGAACACAGACATACGGCCATATCAGGTTGAAACAAGGGTTCTCGTCCGATCACCGAAGCTAAGCAACGTCGATCTTGGTCAATATCTAGATGGGTCACCGCTTGGAAATACCGGGTGCTGTTAGCTTAGGTTGCTGGTGGCTTAATGGATAACGGCTCGGAATTGAAATCGGAGAACCATGTTCGAATCCCAGTCGGGTTCGTTATATTTACGCGCAAAGACCTATGGGAAATATACGAATCCCTCTATTCTCCCCCTCCCCAGATATGGTTTACCGTATTTTCCGGCTTACAGGACACTGCGACATGAAAGACGCACTCTAATACTGGAAAGAAATTTCCAAGACGTTGGAAAGAAATTTATAAGACATGAAAGGCCCACCCTAATATTGGAAATAAATTTCTAAGAAAGAAAAACGTCATTCCAATACAACAAAACATTCACCATACGTCCCTCACATCCTGGCGTCACGGGTTCTAGGACCATTCGCCGTAAACATTTTTGCAATCGGAAAACTCACCTCAAGAATTTTCACCGTAGAAAACTTTGTCGTAAGACAACTTCGTCGCATTTTTTTAATATGCGAAGTACCGTGTTATCAAATATATCTGGCTCACACTAGTGTTACTTCGATTTAAACATTTTAGTAAGAGAAGTTATAGAATCAAAATGATACATAATTCATCTTAGGTCAGTGAGCAGATCAAAAATGTCAACTTGATACCAGAACCTCCGTCATGCAATTTCATATTTCAGACTTAACATTAAACTTCCTGTTAATGTAATATCAGTCTGCCAATAATTATCACTCAAGCAATATATATTATTTCAAATAAACTTACAACTTGAATACGCAACCAATTTCAATATAAAATATCTGATCAAGGAAAGATAACACTTACAAACACTGAGTAAGTCTTTTGAAATTTGCGTAAATTATTTGCAAACATAAACTGTTTTAAATTCACTACAAATATCTAAATATTGAAAAATACGAAAAAAAAAATGGAGCGTAACTGACACTGCAAAAATCTTATACAGCGAATTTTCCTACGGCGAAAATTCCTGAGACAAGTTTTCCTACGGCAAAAATATTTACGGCAAATGTTCCGGATATGGGCGCCACGTATTATCTACATTACTCACTCGTACGATTTTGTTTGTATGGCAATGACATACTAGTCAAGAGCAGAAAGTCTCGGCTCGGCTCCAAGAAGGTTTATAGTCTTGGAAACACTTGTAATACCTAAGTACTGAGTTTACGTCATATAAAAGGCTGACTTAGATAGCTAACATTATAGCGTAATGGCTCAACGTATAAATCCATGTCCCTATCAGTCAAGCCAATTAGGTGACTGACCAAGCTTACTTGAGCCTTGCATTCGTCTTAAAAGACACACGTATTTTTCAGGGTTTTTTAGGGAAAAAAGTATGTCTTGTAAACCGGAAAATACAGTAATTAATATAACATCTATCAATAAAAAAAATTACTATCAACCAAAAATTCTTACAATCTAAAAATATTTTCTAGCTTTATATAACCTTCAAAATATTTTTAAGCGATAAAAACAAATTAATCAGCTGTATATTTTGTATAAGAATAACTTCTAGAGTTTTGTGTCTTTCCTTGCACTGGGGGTTGTTGCGTGTTTTAGTATTGTCCACTAATATCTGTCGTATGTTGATAGTCGTATTTTGGTCGTCTGTGTGCTGGTCGATATGAGCACGAATTGCTCTTGAGTTTTGACAGGTGACACGAGATTCTGCTGATAGGGTTTTTTTATTACCACTTCCCTTTATGAAAAGGATTTCTATTTCAAACACGGGGTCCACTAAAAATAACGTTTGAAGTTCGTTAAATATTTCCTTCAGCTTTTAAGTTGTTATTAATTAGTTTTGTATAAATTATAATTCTTACTGGTTTTAACATAATTGTAACGAATCTTATATTAATTCTTTTCAACTGTAGTCCATCTATTTATTTATTTGAATCATTTCACTCCAAGCAAAGCGATAATGCCACTAGGTCGGGTTTACTGGAAATGAAAGCGAATGAGAAGACTTTAAAAAGGAAAATAAAAGAATAAAATTTAGGAAGATAGAAGATGGCGATTGTTGTTACATTTAAATTTTTGAAGATTGTAACCGTCAGGGAAGTAAGAAACCGGAAGATACAGGTTAGAAGTACGAGAAAAGAAACTCTTAGAATAGAACTGACGGTTAAATCTCGATATTTCCACACTAATACGGTGAGACCTAATTGCCAATCTAGTACTGCGCTTAAATTCATTTGTATTGTTTTGGTAGATAATACATCAAGTTTTATAAAGTCTATTTATATTATTAACTTTTCTTATTCCGATGCGTTTTACGACCAGCATTAAATATGAAATAATTAGGACATTCGAGGAGAAGTCTAAAAATAGTTTAAATAGATGTCTTTTCATCCCGTAAATATTGAGGGATACAGATTTTAATTTTCATATTATGCAGGCACGGTGGAGTAATGGATAGTGGCTCGGTTTCGGGAATCGGAGAGTCAAGTTCAAATTCCAGTCGAATCCATTACATTCACTTACGTGCTAATAATACCCTTGGGAAAGGTATGAATCCTCTTCTTTTCCGTCCAACTATGGGTATGTAGCAGGACAGACCAGGTTCTATAGCAACTAGTCTAGCGCAGAAAGAAATGGCAACCTACTGCGGGAAAAAATCTGCTTCGTCAGTCATGTATCGGAAGATACATGATCGTTTAAGCGTATATCACGTATGGCACAGACTGATTATGGTGTGCATAGAAGTTTATGAAATCATTTTTATTCGTGAATTTACAAAAGACACTTAGATTTAGGTCATTAGAAATACGGTTTAACATTATATATCGAGGAAAGGTTTTATAATTAAATGCCATTGTATGTTCGGTATTGTTTAGTTTGTTTTTTTGTTTTTTGTTTTTTTTTTGCAATGTCAGATAATGTATTGATAAAGCAAAATCAATATATTTGATATATGTTGATTGTTTAGGTAAAATATTTTGGAAGGGGCCGTTCTTTAGAAATTCTGAAAAAAGCAAAGTTAAAACCTGTTAACAAATGCTTGAGCGCTTAAAAACATTTAGTACAATAAAAAGAAAATTAACCTCTACTTATTTATATGTAAAATCTTAACAATTCTTAACTCAATAACCAATGTTACTTCACTTTTTAGACAGTGATTTTTATAAACAAAAATTTAGCTTAGCGATGCGATCGCCTCTTAGCCTCTGTTTTTAAGCAATGGTAACCAATGGTTTTGATGAGCGTACTGACCCTTTTTTTTAACAACCAATAACGGCAGATTATGTAATCTTTCCCAGTGACTGTAATCAGGGTCTAACTAGTATAGATTAAGTGCAAATCACTAGTTGGTTCCGGAGATAAAAATGTACCGGAGGTGTGTGTGTGTGTGTGTGTGTGTGTGTGTGTGTGTGCGTGTGCGTGTGTGTGTGCGCGCGTGCGTGTGTGTGTGCGCGCGTGCGTGTGTGTGTGTGTGTGTGTGTGTGCGTGTGTGAAAATGCAGATATAAATATATCCGTAAGGACAATATAAATAAAAAAAGACAAGAGGAAAACTTTTTGTACCAACGCGTTTCGTTCCTTGAGGTACTTTATAAGGGTCAGTGTAGAAATTTTATTTGGTAACCTGTATTTTTTGGCCGAAGTAATGTGGAGAAAAATATTTTTTTAAGTTTTCAAATTTTGACTTAGAGTAGTCTCTAAAATATTCTAAAATCTTCCGGTGTAAAATAAGGTAAACTATGGAGGACGCTAAGTGATGTAATTTTCCAACAAAAAGGAGTTAATGTTGTGGATTTTTATATGCATTGATTATTTATTTATTTTGAATTTAAACAAATAGAAAAGGAAAATTTTTAAAAATACATAAAATAGGAATACATTTTTATTTTATGTATTTTTTATTTTATTTTATTTATTTATTTAAATTATTTTTAATTTTTAGATGTTAAACGATTCTTTTAATATTTTTTAAATGTTATGGTTATGCATAATTATTTTGGCTTGAGAAAAAAGCATTGGAAAGGAAATATGCGATAAATTTTAGGGTGCGATTTAATACTATGGTTAGGATTGAGAATTGCAGTTTGAAGAACTTTTCGTCTAAATTATTTTCACTTTCAATAAGTAGAACATTTTTAGAAGGAAATTGTGATTGAAGTTATTTCTGTGTATGACTAATGCATTGGATAAATTATGTACGAATTCTTTCTTATGTTGATAAATACTTTTTTAATTTCTGCAGAAGAAGGCCGAAGCGTTACAGGCCGAAACGTTGTAATAAATATGGCGACAAAGATGAGGACAATAGTCCGAATAATGTAAATAGTGTACATAATACCTCATCTCAAAAATATAGACAGATACTAAAGGGCCGAAAATGTAAATAGTGTACATAATACCTCATCACAGAAATATAGACAGGTACTAATTTCTGCAAGTTCACCAATATTTATTAAATAAGCAATATTTATTATAGATTATTTTATATATGCCTGCTGCAGAATTATTGCTATAATGAACATTTTTGGCTCTGATCATAATAATGGTTTTGAATGCAATTTGAATTATTTTAATATTACTAAGATTGGATACATTACTTTGAATAATAGATGTTAAAGAGTTATAGGTAATATTATGTTTAATTTTATCTGATTTAGTAGCCGAATTACACTCGCCTTGTTGAGTGTCACATATTTTTTGTGAGAAAATGATGATTGATTTTAAATCATTGTTATAATTTGAGGAGAAAAATGATTCATTTCAACGTTACTCATTGATCTTGTCGACGTGACCTCCTATCTCCTCTTCTATCTTTCTATTTCTATATTTTGGATAGGAAACATTCTGTTGTTTAAATTTAAATTTAATTTAAATCAAATGGAAAAAAATTGAATGGAGAATGTGTGCAAAATACCTTTGATATGTATTTGATCCCTTTGATATGTATTTGATGCAAGATTTGTTTGAATTAATTGATGAGCAGATTTCGACATTGATATGACAGTTGAATTATCACAACATATATGTATTGTAAAGCACTACCCACTGATTGGCGATTTCTTGCTCAAACTTCCGTATTGTCTCATTTTAATCTTGCCCATGTGACCTCCATCTTCTAGGTTTCTCCTATATTTTGGATAGGAGCCATTACCTTGTTCAAATTTAAATTTAATTTAAATTAAAGGGAAAAAATTAAGTTGTAGGGCTTGCCGACCCACCTCCGAAGACCCCCTTTGATCAAAATTAAATATAATTATCCAAGTACTCTGGGTAATGTAGTTTCAGAATATATATATTGTTAGGTGGGGGTCAATCTCCAAAACCTTAGAAGGAGTTCGATAACAAATAGACAGACAGAGGCTACAACTTTATATATAGATTGTTTTATTATTATTATTATTATTATTATTATTATTATTATTATTATTATTATTATTATTATTATTATTATTGTGCTGTTTTTACTATTGTTATTAGTATTATTATTTTTTTATTATTGTACATTTTGCCAGCTTTTTTTTTAGAATTGTCGATGAAATAATAAGGTATTAGAGAGTTTTAGAAATATTTTCAATATATATTTATACTGCAGATTCTTAGTGTTTTTAAATAAGATCCTCTAATTACTCCAGATTTTATTCTGCTGCAGTGTTGAGAATAATAGTTTATGAGGTCATTCTTATTTGTAGATTTTTCGTAAACTTTATTTAAAGGTCGTTATTTGTTCTATTGGACATGATATCTTTTAAGAGTAATGCGTTATTAGGTTCGACCTCAAAAGTAAAATCTATTTTGGATTTAACGCTATTAAATCTATTTCAATGGTAAGTTTTACTACAATTCATCAACCCTCAGTATTTTAAAAATAATTTTGAATTTTCTGTGTGTTTATAAACATGTCGGTTTTTGTAAATATGGATTTCACAAATGAAATTTTCAGAAAATAACAGCAATAACTATAGTAAATTTTAAGCCAAAGTCCCTAAAATTCAATAAAACATTAGATTAGGGAGAATATTTTTTAATTTTTTAAGATTACTGCGTAGTTAAAAATTATATAAAAAGGCGTGCACTTTATATTCATCAAGTAATTTTAACAGATATGTATGTTCCCCGTAGAAAAAAAATAGTTAAATTTGCAGTTGTCAATAGACTGTCAATAAACCTTAAATAAACACATACCTCCGTCTAAAAAAATTTCATTCGTGCGGTATTTTAAACTGAAAAAAAATTATATTTGTTTCAAATCAGATTAATTAAACTTTAAATCAGATAATATTCCTCAAATAAAGTTTCAGCAAGCTATATTTTATTTTTGAAAGATTTTTTTTTAATAAAGAGAATTAAATTATGTTGACAGATTGTTAAAAATGTCTAAAATCAGCGATTTTTATCGATTTAAAAAAATATTATCCCAGTCAATTTAAATTAGTTTTGAAATACAACAATGTATTTTGCTTATTGAAAATATTAAATTTAATTTATTAGCTTGAAATTAAAATTACTTAAATCAAAACTAAAATAAAAGCTTCAAGAAAGATATTTCATTTTTAAAAATTGATTTTAAATCTTAGGTATCACGTTTCTGTGGAGGTATCTACTTTAAAGTGAAGCGATTTTGAGAGAACTAGAAATCCTACCAGGATTTATTATTGGTGAGCTCAATCTTAACAACGTATGATGCGCAGATGCTATCGAGTTCATGGAAGGCACAGAACGAAAACTGCTTGGGGTGTAATGATTAAAAAAATGTTTATTTATAAATCAATATGGAAGAAAAGGTCTTACAATCATTTAGTTTATAGAATATCCCATATATATGAATAAATTATTGTTTTATTATTTTGCACATTATTCTGGGCCCCTTGAAATTTTATTATCTTTATTATTATTTTATATTTTGATATTATTAACTTTTCTAAAGTTTCAATATAGACATTACTTGCGGCACCTTTATTGCTTTCAAGAGATCTTTGCTTGAATGTTGTTTTCCATTCCTATATAACTCTGAATGAAAATAACTCTGGATAAAATGCGATTTGCAGGTCAGTAACACTAGAATCAAGCAGAAGCGGAAGTTTAAGTATCTGGGAAGCGTTTTGACAGAGGATGGTAAGTGCGACACTGAGATCCATAGATGTATTAGGATGGCCACACATTCCAAAAGTAGGGCAGAGTATTGCAAGACAGAAGGATTTCTTTGGTAACAAAGAAAAGAATACTGGGCTGTTACGTGACATCTGTCCTTCTTTACAGCAGCGAATGTTGGACGATTTCCTCAAAGATGAAGGAGACACTCGAGGCGACAGAGATGTGGTTCTACAGAAGGATGCTAAGGATATCATGGCCCGAGCGTGTGAGCAACGATGAGGTCTTGATGAAGTTGCAAACAAGGCTTATACTTAACATCAGGAAGAAGCAGCTGTAGTTTCTGGAACACATAATGAGGGCCTGGAGAATCTGATACCCACTCGTCGGATAGAGGGAAAGAGAGACAAGTGAAAAACAACGCCTGACAGCTGGCGAGCTTAAGCAAGTGGATGACAGAACGTAGTCTGAGGGAGGTAGCAGAGAGAAGGAACTTGTTGAGAGCTGCAAGGGATAAGAGGGATGTGGAGAGCCATGATCGCCTACGTCCTGAAAGGACATGGCACATAGAAAGAAAGATGTGTGTGCGTGCGTTCGTATGCGTGTGGGACTTTCTGACAAATCGGTTTATATACATTTGAGTTTCTAAACGTTTCTCTATACTTCTGTGCATGCATATGCTTGTCTGTGAGTGGATATGTATGTGCGTTAGTGTTGTGTGCGTGTGTGTGATCAGAGTTGGTGAACTGGACAAGCACACATAAAAAAAATGTAGACTGAGTCCAATGCTGTGTTCATCTTCTAAAGGCGATCTTCTCACCGGTCCGGTTGTGTTTTCCCATATAGCAGGAAAATATTGCCAAGACGTAAACAGCTTCGACGGTGGGAGGGCGTTGGGGAGACTATGGTTTGCTGAATCTAGATGATATATCCAAGGTCAAGGACTTTGAATTTCTACATGTAACCATCCAGAAATAGATGAATAATTACTCATTTATTTATTCTCACCAAAGGTTTTTGGTCGTGACGACAGAAGTCTCAAAGAAAAAGATCAGGCGTTAAGCCGGTTTCATTATTTTCATAGTATTGCCAGTTTAATCGAACAAATAGCAAATGGCGTAATCAAGGCATAATTCTGCTCATTCCTCCATTAGTTAGTAAGTCAATTAGCACGTGAGTTACATCCTGGCATTGCGTCAGATAAATAATGGACCATTTCTTTTATTATTGCGCGGAAAGACAGAAGATATATGAGTGACGCAAAGAAAGAAAGAAAGAAAGCGGAAGCGATAACGCTCTCATGCGTTTAACGTCTATTTCAGTTAAATTGAAAGCCTTGTCAGTTTTTAACTTTTTCATGTGTACTCTGACTTCTTTAAACAATGCCTTGCATTCATACTTATGCATACTTATGAATGTTATTGCTATATTTTGTTAAAGCTGTTCTACCCAAATATTTAACGATGCAGTAAAGAAATATTCATAGTATTGTATCGTCATAGAATTTACAAGTAACTTATTCAATCATTAAGAATTTTAACTCATCTAGAAATTTCTGATCAGAAAACCGTCAGTTTTTTAATCTTATTCGCCCAATGCAAGGCAATAAAGCCACTAAGCCACAAGGATTTACTGGTTATGGAAGAATTAGAAACAGAAACATTGCAAAAGAGCAAGAACAAAAGAAGGGTAATCAGGAGAACAGTAGATAGCGATTAACAAATCTTTGAAGATTAAAGTAGACTGGAAAGCATGGAGCTGAAAGGAGATTCCACCAGCGAGAAGTGCGAGAAAAGAAACTGTTAGCATACAACCTACGGTTACATCTAGCCAACTCAACAGTAAATTGATGAGATCTTGATGCCAGTCTAGTACCGCGCTTCAATTCAAAATGTCTAGATACCATAACGAAGAGCTCATCAGAACAATTACCATAAAAGTATTTACGGAAAAGACACAGGAAAGCAACCTTACGGCGTTGAGAATGTGACTGAAACTGAGATGCCAGGTCAGGACCAATAATATGGCTGAATCTTCTTCAGATTTTATCAACGAGCTCTACATAAATACTCCTTGATAAGATCTAAAGAAGAATCAGTAATATTATCGGTCCTGACCTGGCATCTCAATTTCAGTCAAATTCCCAACGCCGTAAGGTTGCCCCACATGTGTACCTTTTCTGTGGAAGCACCAGACCATATGTGACAGCAATAATCAAAGCATGGACGAATTGAAGACTTATAGACTTGTGAGATAGATTCCGGAGATAAAACTTATCTCGTACGACACAGACAACATTTTAGCAACTGACCTAGCAATGGATTCAATATAGTCTTTCCACTTTATATCAGCAGAGAAGGCACAATAAATCACTTTGCTTGAGGTTAGCATCAGCCGCACTGATGAAATGGATTTAAAAAAAGGTAAAATAACAAATATCTTAATATATCTGCAACAGTATCTACAGGATATCAGATTTTATTATGCAAGTCAATGTTTTAATAATAAAACCTATATCAACCAACCAATATTAGCAAAAATTTCGGGATATACATATACAAGGTACGATGGGTAAATTGTCGCAAGAAAATGTTAGCATAGAACTTGCGGTTACATATAACCAACTCAAACATATATCGATGTGACCTCTCTGCCAGTCTAGTACTGCGCTTAATAATAGAACAGCAAACGAAATGAATTTATGTAATTTATGTGTCTTATATCAGGCCCAACTCCCAACTGACCCGCTCTTGCTTAATGCAGATAACAAATTGGCCTTTTCAGTTTTAAAAATAACATTTTTAAAAAGAAAATTTCTAAAACTGTCTTTATATTTAATATTGTCTTTTGTAATCATTATAAATAAATGGTTGCCTTGTTGATGGCACCGATCACTTTCTCTTCTGCAATGAGAGGGCGTGGCTTCGGGCAGCTGTTCCCGAGGGCTGGGCATCTCTCGCTATAATTTTCACGAGGTCAGGATGTGACACAAGGTCGGTTTTATATGGAAAGCCCGAACGTGGGGTTTGATTAAATACAAATTACTCTCTCGAGTAGTTTGTAACACCCTTTTTATCATCTCTCAGTTGCGTCCCTGTCATTGAACAGAGTGCGCTCAGGGGTGGCGTCATCAAAGGACAGAGTCGCAACCGAGAAAAATTATAGCGAGAGGTGCCCAGCCCTCAGGATAATAAAAAAAAAAAAAAAAAAAAAAAACAACGCGACTGCAAAATATAATATGGTCAGTTGGTCACCGTCACTGAGAAAAAGAGCATCATGACGCAATTCACTGCGCCATAAATTTAGAAACAGTATGCTGTACTTGTTTGGCATTCACGCCGGAAGCTGCACTCCGAACATTTCAGAGAGTTTGGCGTTAATCTGATGACAGTGCAGAAGATTCGGAAAGAGTTGGATGAGTCCAATGTTGATTACGAAAGTGGTTGGCGACGTTATGCCATTAGATTCAACACGGGGCCTACATCAAGTGCCTTGAGGAGTTAGTATTGCCCTGGGTCAAGAGGTTGGCTGCTGAAAGACACTATGTCTGACTCTGCACCATGCCACACAGGAAGGAGAACCCAGTCATGGCTGTCAGAATATTCCTACGATCTCATCACCCCTTACATCTGGCCACCTTACGCCCAGATTACAACCCCCTTGATGATTATGTGTGGCTGACATTTTAGCGAGAGACGAACAAAACTCCTTGTGAAACCAAAGATGAACTGATGGCATCATTCACCAGCTTAAAAAAGAAGACCGCCCAGAAAAGTTGCATGAGATTCCAAAGTCGTCTACAGGCCGTGGTTGAAGCCAATGTCGATTTTATTGAACAGATTTATTTAATATTTCAAGGTATTTTTGCGTAATTTTGGTAAATGTATCTGTTAAAATGAGATGTCAGTGTTACTTTCATTTTGCGTATTTTCGACGACAATTTATCTATTGCACCCTTCACCATTCATATATATATATATATATATATATATATACAAAAGTGAACATTGAAGTCAACACTCAGAGGCGACAGGCTGTTTCATGCTAGGCGCAATCCCCAGGCCTAACGATTGCGCCTAGCATGAAACAGCCTGTCGCCTCTGAGTGTTGACTTCAATGTTCACTCTTATATTTATATTTACATACCCACTATCTCTGATATTGAGCACTTTATTCCATAAATATAGCACACCTTAAAACTATATTTCTTCATATGTATATATATATATACATATATATATATATATATATATATATATATATTATGAAATCGACAAAGTCCGACAATTATTTTAAGAACGTATTAACATTTATTCATTAACAATTATTTTAAAAAGAATGTATAAATCTAAAAATTTCTTAAAATATATATATATATATATATATATATATATATATATATATTATATATATATATATATATTATATATATATATATATATGTATATATATATATATATCCTGTAAATTTAGATGACAATTTATTAATCACACCCTGTATTTACCTGATAAATATACCATAGGAAAATCAGTTTATCTGTTTTTATTAGAAATATTTACAATAACTTATACGCTGTTGTAGTATTTTATTATGCAACTCCGTGGTTGTCCTTCATATTGTAAGTAGCTACCTATGTATAAAATGACGTGCCAAAAAATGATGGAAAAAAATATGTAAACTACATATGGCAAGGTGGCATTAATTATCGAAGTTCAAAATAGGCATGGCAGTAGATGCTAGACAAATAAAAATCTGCAGTATTATCGGTCATGACCTGGAACCTCGGCTTCAATTATTTTCAAACCCTTGTAATGTAACTTTCATAAAATTTACTTTTTAGTGCATCGACTTGTTGAATTCAAACGAAATATTACATTTGTGACTGGATCTCATCATTTTACTCTTGGTCTCTTTGTTAGAAGTTTGAGTTCAATTTTCACAGAAGACAATTCTTTACTTATTTTCTATTAATTATAATCAATTTTGCTTTCATTCACTCTAAGAAGTGGTTGGGTCTTTAAAAAATTCCCAGAAACTGTTGGATACAATATTTCTCTTAATTGAACATTCCTTGTAATAAATTGGTCATTTAGTAGGACAATCAATAACTGCTTTCATGTTTATTCAAAATAAAAGAAAAACAGAATTGAAAAATAGCAAGGAATTGTTCCAGTTAAATAATTGAAACAGAAATTCCTACTTGTTACAGTCTACTTGGCTAAAGTATGTGACTGTCACTGAGGCACAAATTTGAATCATACCACAAGAAATCTTTTTAATCTTTCATAAATTAAAAACAGATCAATAAGCAAATATTCATTTTGGCTTCATTGGCTTTTTAACAAAAATGTCTGCAATGAAAGCCAAAGAACAGAAAAAACTGAAAGAAATGTAGTTCCTTGGCTAATTAAAATTGCTAAATGTAACTGTAGGTTCTATTTTAATAGTTTCTTCTCGCTATGACACTATGGCTAGTGAAGAAGCGTAGTATCAAAGGTCGATTGGTGATCTAAAGTTTATTTTAAAGCGAAGAATATATTTTTCTATGTTAAAAAAGGACTCTAATAGAGTTTAGGAATTATATCACTTTTGAATTAGGCAATTTAGAGCAGAATAATCATCGAATAAAGCGAACGAACACTTGGACATGTCAGGACGATTGGAAGTCAGTTCAGGTGAATGGTTATTATACTGGCTGGCAAAACTGCAAGCCACATATAATAATCAAGGGGGTTGCAGTCTGGGTGTAAGGTGGCCAGATGTAAGGGGTGATGTGGTAGTAGAAATTTTCTGACAACCATGACTGGGTTCTCCTTCTTTTGGAATCCTATACTTCTACTGTCCTTCCACAGAGGAACGGTGGGGTACTAAATAGCGGCTCGGATTAAAGAATAGGAGTGCCAAGTTCGAATTCCAGTCGGATCCATTACGTTCACTTACGTGCTAATACCCTTGGTAAAAATATGAATCCTCTTCTTCTCCCTCCAGCTATGGGTAAATAGCATGACAGACTTGGTTCTATAGTCTTGTGTGGAGAAAGTGACACATACTATACAGCTAAAAAAAAAGGATCGCTCGCATTGGCTCGATGATCCCGACTACGGTCGAATGATAATGATTCTTTTCTATATAACGTTTTCTCAAGGTATTTTTCACTCATAGTAACACTTTGCGTCTTAGTGACTTTATTCCCTTCCTTGGAGTGAAATGACTTTTTAAAATATTAGGTTGGTGCAAAAATAGTGACGTAATAATGTCGTTTTTTGACGTTAAAAAATACGTCAAAAAACGACATTACTACGTCATTATTTTTGCACCAACCTAATATAAACAACAATGACGCAAATCATATCCACATTTGATGCAGTAGGTGCCAGATGCCTAGTGTAAGATCAGTGATCTTTTCTTTCCATGAGTTATGGGAGCAGAAAATTCACCAGTATCACTGTTAACAGCGCGACACCGAATACCTAGTTCTATGGGCTTAAAAATATCTGGGATCTATGGGGAAGCTATCGATGGTTCGTGGCTTAACATCTCTTCACTGAGATTCAATAGGAGTAGATAGATTTGCTTCACACTCCTCTCCGGTTTTTTGAACAGGCGTTAGAAGTTTATCCCTTCTTTCCTGTTTAGGATTCGGTTTCTGGTTCCTTCTAATATCTTTTCATTCTCTTTCACTCTCAATAGCTTCTTAGTGGCATTATCGCCTTTCTTAGAATGAAGTGATTAAAACAAATACTGACCACCTGTGAAATCGTTATTACGTCGAGTTACTGCATATTGATGAGATAGAGAGAGTCCTACACTTTACTAGAAACCCCCAGCCCTTGAGTTTTTACCTATCACTGTATAATAGTTAACTTATATCTTTTTTGTTCGTTTTTGTTTTTTATTTTTTAGTTTAGATATAAAGAACACAATGAGCCGTGAGAACGATACAGCGTTAAAGGAGAAAGATGGTATTGTAAAGTTTTTGACTAATGCAAATACGAAATTTGAAATGACGAATGACTTGAACAGAGGTCACGACAGAATCAAGAAAGAAACGAAAAACATTGGCAAAATAAGAACTGTAGTGGATGGGTTAACACTGTGTGGCAATATTTGTTAAGAATAGGTTGCGTGTCAATTAACTATTTCCACTTACATCAAAATTAAAATATAAAATACAACCAAATTGTTTATAACATAACAATAAGTTTTATTTAAATTGACGTACAATGTGTACCAAAAGATAGGACAAAGTTGTGTCCCTTTAACTCTGGTATTTTTGCCTGAGTTCATATTATGAATGAAATTGGATAAAACATTTGCATACAGTTCAATATCATGTACAAGTAGAATATATAGGTCTGTGTTACTGCTATGTTTGCAAAGAGTTCAGAAAAGTTCTTGAAAAGTTATTTACCTTTTTACCGTAATGTTTCTACGGTCGTTCATATATAGAATTTTACTTAATAAATAGCAAATATAATTTACTTTAAAGTAAGTAATATCTAAGAAATACTGTCCACAGAATTGGTAGAGTTAAAATATTAGCGAGTCAGCGTTGAGGTGTTTTTTGTGGCGGCAAAGTTTGGTTTCGAACGACGTGGAGTAAGTTGGCAATTCTCTGTGGCACTGTTGCTGACTGATTTTGGTTAGTTGGTTTTTTCTTTTACGTCTGGTCAGCAATGACTAAGACGGGAGTCGGTGAAGGTTACATCTTGAAACTTGGTAATTACTACAATATTTATTACTGTAATTACAGTGAATGTGGCACAAGGCCCAAAAGGGGGGATGGGGAAAAGGACGGTCATCATTTGTCTTAATTTAAACTTAGCTAGCCACAACCACTGACCCAAACATACGAAACAATATTCCTTTCACCAAAACAACACATTTATCCATACCTTCCTTACTACATTCACCAAAATGCCACTTTGACTCAATGAAAATCCTAAATATTCCCCTTATTTACAAATATTGTCTGGGGGGGCATAAAACAACAATTTTTAAAAGGATCCCCAATGAGTATATACAATATGACAAATATATTTACAAGAAACTAAACAAAATTAGAGTTAGTACTAAAAAAACCCACAAACTTTAAATATGGCAGAAATATCAGTTAACCGGACGAAATCGATGCGGGACTGATAAATAAAGGACCCATTCATTCCTCCAACCATTCACACAGGCACACACTCATTCATACACAACAACAAATACGAAAAAACACACACGCGAAACAAAAGGCGCCCCGCATCCACCAGAGAACTGATATCACTGACCACCTAAACGAGGGAGGGGATGGGGAGTTAAACTAAAGGAAAAAAAGGTGGGACAGAAATAAAAGGGGCCAATGAGCAAACACACCCTAGCTAAATTTACTAAAAAGAGGAAAAAACTAAAAATCAAAAACCAAGACCTACACTAAACCTAATTTCGGGATGGGTTGCCTATGTTGAACCCAGGAAAACAATATTCTAATGCCTAACCGGCACATTCCCGCAAGATTCACCCACCTTTTGCCAAATTCTGATGAGGTGAGCCGCCGCCTTTCCGTCCTAATCTTGACTTTAAGCTGATGCTTAAAGAACAAGATCAGTTGGGAAGAAGTGAACTTCTCGCCCTCAAAGAATCCCTTCTGACGCGTCGTCCAAATCCCGACTCTCATGACCCCTAGCAAGCAACAGAACACATAGTGTTCAGCCTTCGTCATCTGCGGCACCACATTGCTACAAATAGAACTGGCTTCAAGGACAAAAAACTTTCCCTGCAGCATGCGAACGATGAGGTCTTCAACAAACTTGCACAACGGCACTACCGCCCTGCACTGAAAGAAGGCGTGACCAATAGTCTCGACTTCCCCCGTACAGTGACAGCTTGGATATTTCTCCAAGCCTGCTGAACAAAGTCTCTTGTCGACCCAGAGGGCTTCACGAATCACCAGCCAGGTGAGTGATGCCTCATCGTTATTGAGACATTTCAACCCAGGCGCCCAAGGCCATATCGAGCGAGCCTCCTGCTTCGTAAGACCGAGCTCGCCAATTAGATCATCTTGTACGGCCCCCCTAACTAACACTTGATACAATGCCTTGCGAGACAACGTCTGGACGTCGGAGAGGCCATCCGACGTCCGTAAGAGGAGTTTCAAAGCACAACGACATTGGCGGTAGAAGGAGCACTCGGCTCGGGGTGTACGGCCGGCCTCCTCCTCACACAAGTGCACACTTCTCAGGGATGGGAAATGTTTTCGGACGTCTTCTTTCCAGAAAGTGCCCACCTCATCCAAACCGCGGCACATTCGGTCTAGAAAGGTAATGCGAAGCATATGTTGACGAATCTCAATGCTAGGCATACCCAGACCGTCCTCAGAGGGATGAAGGCAACAGATCTCGCGACATACCATAGGGGCCTTGTCTCTCCACAAGAAAGAGAACAAGGTCCGAACTAATAATATTAGTTTGGCATACGGGAGTGGAAGTACAGAGAGTCGGTACAGGAGAATCGGATATATGTGAGAAACACATACTTCCGCCCTTCCCTTCAGGGAAAGGCCCCTCAGAGACCACAGATTAACCGCGATTTCGGCCTTCCCTTGTACCTCCGACCAATTCATTTCCAACTGGAGATCAGGACCGAACCAGACGCCGAGTATCTTGATCGGCCCATCCGTCCAGAGGAAAGGTCCGAGAAGAGAAACTCCCTTCCACGCACCCAACGGCAAGCCAACAGACTTATCGAGGTTGATCTTGGCCCCTGTCACCATCTCATACCCATTGATCTCTTTGCTGACTTCGTCAATCACGGATCTGCTCGACACAAGAACCGAAACGTCATCAGCATAGGCAGAATACCTGGCTGAGGTGGTAGCCCCAGGCAGGGTAATTCCGCGCAGGACCGGATTCGCCTTTAACTTGCGAAGAAATGGTTCCAACGCAAGAACGTAAAGCAAGGGCGAAAGCGAACAACCTTGACAAATGGAGGGAGACAATACGAAAGGCTTCGACCTTACCCCATTAATTTCCACCAGCGCACCGGGGTCGCATACAAAAGTCGGATCCAGGCGCGAAAGTCGGCTCCGAAACCGGCCGCCGAAAGGACAGTCTCCAGAAACCGATAGTCAGCCCTATCGAAGGCCTTGGACTGATCTAAATTAATCAGCGCGGCTTCACTGTCGACTTGTTCTAAGATCAAGCGTACCATATGAAGGTTATCCTGAATAGTCCTGCCCTTCACAGCACAAGTCTGTTCAGAGCCAATCAGACGAGACAGGACAAGCTGCAAACGGTTGGCTAAGATCTTCGCCAAAATCTTTAAGTCAGTATTTAACATCGTTAAAGGGCGAAAGTTCCCTAACCCATCCCCACCGTTCTTGTCCTTACGCAGCAACTTGATCACACCCCTGGTGAAGCGTTGAGGTATAGACCCCTGCTTCATCCAGTGATTGAAAATCAGTTCCAGCAAAGGAACAAAAACGGGCGACTGCCTCAAGTAAACTTCGTAGGGAAGACCATCCAGTCCCGGAGATTTATCCAGGCCAACCTGCTTCAGCGCTTCCCAGATTTCCGACTCAGTAATGGGACCCTCGCACCTAGCCGCTTCAGCTGCCTCGAGGTAGGGAAAGTCAGCCAAATAGGCATCGAACTGAGCATATCTCAGACCGGGCTCCCTGTTGAAAAGATCCTGAAAGTAATCCCGAAAGGCCTCGCATATGCCCGCGTTTGTAGTCACGGTCCGCTTATCCGGCGATGTGACGCACGCTATATGTCGCCTTGGCGCATTCCGAATCTCCTCTGCACGCAGTTCAGCTGCCATGTTCGTCGCCTCAGAAGACATTCGTTTTAGCCTAGCCCTAACTACCAGAGCTTGATCCTTCTTGATAAGCAAGGAGGACAACTCTGCCTTAGCTAAGGCTATATCCCCACTTTCACGGCCCGATCAACCTTTTCTTCTAAAGCCGTTTGCGCCGCTAATCTATCTAGATTGAGTCGACGACTAAAATCGGCAGCAAACGTTCTAATTTTGGATTTTAATTTGTCCCACCAAGCGTTTCCCACAACCGCCACCGTCAATTCCCTCTGAATCATTAGTAGCAGCTGGTCCCGGAAATCCTACTCACCAAATAATGAACAGTTAAATTTCCAGTAACCAGCCATTCTAACCTTAGGCTTATCTAAGTTTACACGGACCCGGACAAGCCTATGATCCGTATAAACTATATAATGGAAACTTGGACACCCTAAGAGCCCTACATCGACTCTCTTAACTAAGACTCGGTCCAGGTAGCTCGCAAGCACCCCAGGCACCGAGTTGCCACTATTTGTCCAAGCCCATGCTACCTCCTGAGGGTGCTCATTCCGGAACTTATCGACAAGATCAAACCCGCCGATAAAGTCCCGAAATACCTTCACATCAGGATTGTTTGTACCCGTTCTTTGCCCTATACGATCTATATCGGGGTCATGGACGGCATTCCAATCCCCCGCTAAAACTACCCGAGAAGTCGTCAAAAACGGCTCGATCTGCCGAAACAAAGCAGGCCGCTCAGCATGGTTATTGGGCGCATAAACACCAATGAGACGTAAAGCCTTATCCTTTATGGTAGCATCCAGCACACAAAGCCTGCCTGCCGGATCTGCGAAGACAAGAGTACATGCAGCCTTCAAAGACCTGCTCACTAGCCAAGAGATACCCCTCGAACGACCATTAAAACATGCTGAATAAAGGGCGAACCCCTTAGACAGTATATCCTCACGGTCATGAGAAGAAAACCGGGTCTCTTGCACACAACAAACATTCACACCGAGGCGCTGAAGGTCACGAGAGAGCCTCGCCCTGCGAGACTCGGACCTCAGGCCCCGCACATTTAGAGTAGCTAACCAGAGAGCCATCGAGAAGTCCGATTAGGGTTGTTTACCTGAATTAAACATGGCCGGAGTAAGGATACCGACAGCCTCTCCCATAGACCCATGGCCCATTTCAGTTTTGATGGTACCGTCTTGGGAGATTCCGCCGATATCCCAGTGGAAAGTCAATTTTAGTGCTCTATAAAGGGAGATGTGAACGAAAACCGGGACCCTCCCTGCACAAAATTGCTTCATTTTTTTCAATTTCTCATTTTCTGTAATCGCAATGGGAGGGGTCATGTTGAACGAAGTCATTTCCTCGTCCAAAATGGCCCAAATCTGTCTCACCCAGTCTCAGATCTTATTACAGTCAAGACCCTTTGCGCGTTTGGAAAGTTCTTTGGGTCGTCTATCTCTTTATCACCGAACTGTTTTATAGAAAGCAAATACTGCAAGTTGGTAATCCGATTTCCATAATCTTTCGCCTTCTCTGCTTGTGAAGGTGAAATTTTACAAACGTCTGTACCTAAATTATAAATAGGTTTTTTCCTTTTATCCGTGGACTCTTGGGTAGTACTTCTCAGTCTTTTAGACGGAGGAGGCATTACAGGCGATTTAGTAGGAGAAGTTGCGGGGCGTAAAGGGTTGTCTAAAAGGGCTGGGGTCTCTACTGAGAGGAATTTGGGACTGGGTAGAAGTGGAAGGGGAAGCAAGTGGAGGCTTCGCTTTACGAAGAGAGGTTGAGGGACGGGGAGAAGGTGATAGGTCGAGGGTGTGGAGGGAATGGGTTTCTTTGGAGAGGGGGACTTTGGTGGACTAGATGTAGAGGGCTGTGAAGACTGCAAGGTGGGAGAAATCTTAGAAGGATGTGCTTTTCCGTTCCTTTGATGCACGAGTTTATTTTTTAAATCCTTAATCTTTTCCATTTTACTATATCCCGGGTCATATTTCTTTTTTTTTTCTTCAATGGACAGAATAGAGACCGGGGCATCGCCCTTACCGTTGCCATCGCCCTTACCGTTGCCAGAGGGAGTGGGGCTGTTTGTGTCTTTAGTCCCCGCTGTCTGACGCTTCCCTCTGGCCCTACCGACTACCTGCCATTCCCCCTTTTCCTTCTCCTCAACCACACTTGCAGTGGAAGAAGGCTCTTCGGGGAATGGGGGTTTTGATGAAGACCCAACCGGTGGTACAACCGCTCCGGTCCTGGTGGCCGGCGTGCCCATTACAGGCGTGGCAGATTTAGAAGACTCGGTCGGAGGGGGAATTTGGTCGATTGGGACCTGAGATCCAGAGGCCTTCTTCTCTGGGCAGGAAGAGGAGAGGTGACCAGTCACTCCACACTTCCAGCAAACTGGTTTACGGCTGGTCACGATGACCGGCAGCTTCAGGTCACCGACGTCAAGACAGTTGGGGATAGAGCCGAAGGCTTTATGATCGAGCATCATCTCAAAGCTCCATCACCCGGTCAGGCTATCACAAGAAGCACCCAGAATCTCGCCGTACTGGGACAAGAATACCGCCAGGTGCTCTCCGATAACCTGAGGAGGGACCTCGTATACTGCTACTTTGGTCCAAAGCCGGCCCTCGTACTCTGTACGAAGGATAAGATCCTTCTTAATCAGATCCCGCGTTGTTGCTATTATACAATCATCGGCAGTGGGCAGCAGCACATCCCACATAAAAAATCCCTTGCCCTTAACAATTCGGAGGGGCTTAAACACCAGGGACTCCAGTGATTTAAACACTGTGTCTTTAGTCGAACGACAAATTTTGCGAGTTCGCTTTTCGACGATAAAAACTGACACTATTCTTTTCTCGACTTTCTTCAGTTCTATTGGATCCTGCAAGAGCCCACCTTTCACCACAAGGTGTGAGTAACCCTTGGCACGATCCAAGAACTCCTCAATGTCGATTATGCATTTAGGAGAGGACTTCCAACAAGAGGGCGATTCCCCGGCCTCTGCATTAGCAGTTGAGTTGTCTTTTACTTGGTCACTCTTCTTAGTTTTTTTCCGCCTCATTAATTTTGGAGGCTTTTTTTCAGTGCATCTACAATCTCTTCATTTGTTGGCACTGTGGGCAGATCAGGATATTCATCCTTATTGTCTTTGTCCGGGGATCTTTTTTAGGGTTGAAAAGGTGTTTCCTCACCGTGCGTCTAAAAGTAGCAATTTTAGGCTTCTTTTTCAAAATTAAAAACGAAGGAACTTTTTTTTCCTTCTTATCCATTTTAAACGGTGAAGGGGAGGGGAGAAAAGGTGGGGGGAATAGTTAAACAAATTTATGGAAAAAAAATAATTAAGCACACAAAAAGATTACATGACGAGAAAAACACAGATCACTTATACGTATAACAAAAACAATAAAGAACAAATATCGCCTAAAGGCGAAACAATAAAAGAAAAACACGTAAAAGAAAATAAACAATAAAATAAAACGTTAGACAATAAAAAACAGAAAACTTCGACAAAAGCCGAAGGTAAAAAAAAAAAAAAAATTGAAAATGGCCGACGTCAACAAAAAATTACGAAACAATAGCACAAAGCTAGTTACAAAAATTGCGGAAATTACAGGGGTAAAAACGAAAATCAAAAAAGGCAAACTGAATATAAAGAAAAACGAGCAAAAATTAAAGGTAGTAAAAATTAAAATCAAATATAAAAGCTAGAATAAAAAGAAAAAGAGCAAAAAAAAATAAAAAGGGGGTAAAAAATAAAATGGAGAGAAGAAAGAAAAATTCAAAAAAACTTTTTCAATGAGGTCGCAAATATAAAATTAAAATAAACAAACTTAACCAAAATGAAGTTCAAAAAGGCAACAGGTAAATTCACACAAAAAGGGTCGAGTGAGAGCTGTCAATAACAGTCCAAAAAAGGTGCTAAGTCGTACTTCTCAAACTTGGTAATTACTACTCGAGAAGGTTCACACGTGTTCGGTTTATATAATCGCTAAGTGGCTCGCAGCATATGAGCGGGAAAACAGATTGGTCGCGTGCAGGCGGTTTGATTGGTCGGAACTGACCAATCAGCAAGCCAGATTGGAGGTGATTGACCAATGAATACTTGTTATATTGTCTGAAAGTAGAATTTGGCTTACCAGATAGGAAGAGTGCATTTCCTACAAAGAGGTAGGGCTGGTTAAGTTGTGAAAGATTCCACAGAACAAAAACTGGCTTTAAAAATGCCACAAAAAGAGATTTGAGACAACTTTCAACGAGTTATCTTATAATAAACGTGCTACGTTCGTTCGTACTTAAGATAAAATATTTATTAAGTTTTCACGAATAAAAATTGTTTTCATAGTTATTTCTTTATACATTGGTAAATAATAAATATTGCGTTGTAGTTGGTTCACATATTATAATTCTGCTTGCTGATTCGTTATTTCGCAAGATCATTACGACCTTCCAATACCTTCTGAATAATGGTCTGTTCCGTTTTGATCACGTGGTATGACAAGACATATCAGAAACCCTACTTGATTTCATAGAAAAAAAAAGAAAGAAAGAAGTGTTTATCATATCCTGCTAATACTTCATAAATAATGGACTATTCCGTTTTGATAGCATGATAATACAAAAGACATCAAAGACGCTACTTGGTTTCAGTTAGAAAATGAAAGAAAGAAGTGAAGTACATTATTATTTACCTTATTCAGACTATTGTCCTCATCTTTGTCACCATATTCATTACAAAGTTTCGGACGTTGTACGCTCCGGCCTTCTTCAGGTGGTTGGAATGTCGAACTGAACCCTTTATTGAGCTCACTAGGGAAGACTGTTCTAGTTCCACGTGCCATGGACATATGGATAAAGGCGTTAGTTAGATCCAGTGGCAGGACCCAAAGAGTGTGAGTTCAATACCTGGTTAAGGCAGTGGAGAACTTTCAGAAGGAAATTAACAGCAGATAACTGATAACTGACATCCATTAAACATGACACGTGGAACTAGAACAGTCTGCCCCAGTGAGCGAAATAAAGGGTTCAATTCGACATTCCAATCACCTGAAGAAGGCTGAAGCGTACAACGGCTGAAACGTTGTAATAAATATGGCGACAATGACGTGGACAATAGTTCCGAATAATGTAAATAGTGTCCATAATACCTCATCTCAGAAATATAGACAGATACTAAAAGGCCGAAACGTTGTAATAAATATGTCAAAATGAATACATTTAGTCCGTAGTTAAATAAAACATAATAAAACAAAATGTTGATAAGAGAAAGATTTATACTCGTTCAAAAGGCGAACAATTATTCTCGATGTCGATAAATAGACTCCAGTGGCAATAATGGTTTGTAATAAAATCCGCAGTGTTTGTCTTTGAATATAGGCAATATTTGCGTCATGGAGCAAAAATGACAAAACGATATCGAACAAGAAAAATAGAAAAGGTATTCACAGTGCTTCCATATCTAGGCTGAAACTGTCCAATCCTCACTTTCCAGAGTTCAACAGCGTCTTCGCAGCCTTGCGGGTGATTAATTATTTTCCACTCTACAACCATTTTCCCAGAGACGAAACGTCGCAAGCCTTTGTGTTATCCTATCACTTTTTCACTTTAGAAAATGTTACCAGCTACATCCATTAGTTCCGCCAGTTCCTGGGGATTTTATGTTTTTTTTATGTCCGACAACAACTGTTTATAGATGCTGATATCGGCGATTTTATGAGTATTCTATTAAGTCACAAGAATGTGTTACCTACATCTGTTTGAGATCACGATCAAAATTCTAAACAGAACACCTGTTAATTCCTCGGATACGGATCTGTGTCGATTGCATATTTATATAAGTTCATGTACCTCCACTAAATTTTCGATACCTAGGGTTTAAAATGATTTTTTAAAAATAAAAAGCATTCTTGAAGATTTCATTTTAGCTTTAATTGAAAGCTAAATAGTTAAATTTATTATTTCCAGTAAGTAAAATATTCTGGTGTGTTTCTTAATTTTAAGAAATGTGTAAACAAAACAAAATTATCGGTTTTAAAAATCTTCTAAAAATAAAATATATATTTCGAACACGTTATTTCAGTAAAATTAGAAAATTTAAAGTTAAATTAATCTGATTTGAAATAAATATTACTTACTTATAACATAAAAAAGTAATATACAAGCATTTCTTAACGATGGGGCTTGTTTTTCTTTTATCTTTATTGACGTATCGCTGAGTTCCCAGGTAACGACAGCTCTTATGGATGACCAGAATTGACATAAATTTACGAAATCGAAGTAAACGCATTTTTTAGCTTGTAACCATCTAGTAATTTTCACAAATTAACATATTTTCAGCAATTATTTAATATTTTATTGACTTTTAGTTACGTTTCAAGATACTTTATGAAATTTGCGTTTCGTCTATAGTTTCTCAAGTTTACTAATATAATAAATAATTAATTAATTGAAGTATGACCCAAACTAAAAGAAATACATAAAATAAAATATTTAGTGACATAGTAATTAAAAAATGTAAAACTTACTTTAAAATTTTGAAGAGATGATTTGCAAAAACGTTAAGGATGAAAAAGAACAGAATAAGGAAAGGGAAAAAAAATTCAGTGCGTCAGACGGCACTTAAATTAAGGATTATGTCATGTATAGCTTCCCATAGGTAGAAATTGAGAATGTTTATACGCTAAAACATTTTTTTTAATTTCTTTAAAAATATTTGGGCACAAACAACTGTTATGAGCTTTTCAATTTTTGATTTGTAAAATAAATTTTCACTTAACAATATCACCAAACCGCCAGATTGAAGCAATGCAAAATTTTAAACAATTTTTAAATATTATAAATTATTATTTTTAAATTTATATAAAGACTTATCATTATCATCACTGTTTTTGCCCGTATATTGCTTAATATATTGTACAATAATTGACATCTTTGATAATGGCTTATGTAAGCCGAAAGCTTAGATTGGATTAAAAATATGGATCAATATTGTGATTTTCTTTTTTCGTTTAATGATAATGTTATTAAGCTAACCAGACGTTATGAAAAGAATTTACATAAAATAAATAGACAACACTTGTCTATATTATTTAATGAAACATGTATGAATATATATATATATATATATATATATATATATATATATATATATATATATATATATATATATATATATATATATATATATATACAGTAATTCCCCATTTATAATACGTTTTTTTTTCTAAAAAATAATAAGCAAAATTAGCGGTGCATATTATGCACAGCTAAAAAAATTTTGAAAAGTTTGCCGTTTCATATTCCGATTTCAGTTGCGAAATGACTACTCACCACAAACAAACGACAATTTGACGCTAACATTCGGCGATTGCGGCCCCATAAGGATGTCAAATACAATTAAATTTTCCTAACAATACTTACAAATGTAAAATAAAATAAAAATGATCATAAAACTAAAATAGAATAATATTGCTCTGTGTTTATAACCCTTTTTTAATAAGAGTAGCAAACGATGGCCGTAATGAAATTGGATAAGTACAATTTATAGGGTTTGATTAGCAAAAAAGGGTGCGTGATTTGAAGCATTTTCCCACACTTTCAGCACAATTTTAGCGGCACGTATTATAGATGAAGCTGAATTATACATAGGGAATTATTGTATATATATATATATATATATATATATATATATATATATATATATATATACTCACAAGAACCCGGCTGTCGTATTTTCCGGCCTTCTTCAGGTATCTATCGTCTTACTCGGAAAACTACTCGAAAGATTTGGACTGAATCTAGTTGGTACTACTGTGGTCCCGTGATCGAAGTTTGGACTTGATCACGACAGTTTTCTTGCTGCTATTACAATGCCGCTACATATATATATATATATATATATATATATATATATATATATATATATATATATATATATATATATATATATATATATATATATATATTCAAGCCACAAGCGTTGATTTTTCCCCATTGAGCTTTCCATGGTATGGGGAGATAATTTGTAACTGTTCTTACTCACCAAATGTATCACTGGTCCGTTTTCTTTCACGTAACCAAAATATTAAAGTCGATTTGTTTTATTTAAGGTCACTATTTCATTAATTAATTTTAGTATGTTCGAACAGACACATATACAAGCTTTTTGCTTCATACATTAGAATTATTTTAGGAAAACAGGTTGGAATGAGCGAACAAAAGTCATGAAAATGAAACTAGATTGCGAGAAAATTCGAAACATAGTTTTCGTGGGAAATCCATTGTATTGATGTTTAGTAGCTTCTGAAACAAAAGTGCATTTCCCAAGAACGAATAGGAAGTAGAAAATCGGGTTAGACGATCGAGAGGAAATTTAAGAAGACAAAAAAAGATAAAAAAAACAATATAAATAGAAGTCCGTGAAAGAAAGAAAGAAAGAAAGAAAGAAAGAAAGAAAGAAAGAAAGAAAAGGAAGGAAGGAAGGAAGGAAGGAAGGAAGGAAGGAAGGAAGGAAGGATGTAGAAAGAAAGAAAGAAAGAAAGAAAGAAAGAAAGAAAGAAAGAAAAGGAAGGAAGGATGTAGAAAGAAAGAAAGAAAGAAAGAAAGAAAGAAAGAAAGAAAGAAAGAAAGAAAGAAAGAAAGAAAGAAAGAAAGAAAGAAAGAAAAAAGAAAGAAAGAAAAAAGAAAGAAACTGAAAGAAAGAGGTTAAGAAAACTAGTAATATTACAATCTAAAACCCAAATTTGAATTTATATAATGATAATTTCATTTCCCTTTCTGGGACTGCCTCTTAGCGGAGCAGCAAAAACAGAAGATCGTAGCAAAAAGTTTGGTTTACTAAAGTTGTGTTCTAACTAGATCCAGAAGTTTATGAACCAAATAATGTATGTATCATACTAACTAAACGTTCCTTAAACATATTAAAACAGGTGATGAAAAATACGTTAATCTTTAATCGTTAATTAAAGGGCAGTGGATAAATCTCCTCAAGTGCACAAACTGAGTTCGGTGGAAGAATGGTAATTTTGTCATGATGTTATTCATTTAGAATTCTTCAAGAACAATGTATGACAAAATGTCCATTTATACGTCCAACAGCAACAACGTGTCTAAAAAAGTTTGCTCAAAAAGCGTCCGACATTAGTCAATAGGAAGAATGTCGTTCCACTCCATGACGACGCAAGGCCACGTACAACAAGAATAATACAGGAATAAATGTTGAAACTTTTTTTTCTCTGAGAACATCTCCCCGATATATTCAGCTAACCTTTGAACCAACAGATTCTTACATTTTTCGATCGCTGCAAAACATTTTGATAGGGACAACTTTCTCTAATGAAAGCCAAATTCAAGAGTTCTTCGAAAACTTTTCAATGTCAAAACATGCGGTATTTTACTCAAAAGGTATCGGAGAGCTACCTGATAAATGGCAGCAAATCTTTGCAAATAGTGACGAATATATAATAGAATTTTAATTTTTGAAGAATAAAATTGATAAACAAAAAGGAGAATTAATTATGACTGAAACCAGTAAATATTCTAACTTAAAAAAAATGAAATCCATTCTCGTCCAATTTGCATTCGCGCTAACTCACAAAATAATGATTCCATTTTTGCGTATTTTTTTTTAAATGTTCACAATAACACCGACATTAAAAAAGGTAAAAAAAATGATATGATTCTAATAGCAACAGGAAATAATGATATACGAGAAACAATACTTTTATTTTATGAAAAATTTGTTTTTATATTTTTTACTATATTTCACTCAACACAACGCGCGAGAGCCACTCGAGATAGAGTGTTACAGAGTGTGATTTTTGTAAGAGAGAGAGTGAGAAAGTAAAAGTACATATTAAGAAGCTATGTAAGATAAACTTAAATAGGTTAATATTGTAGTAGTCAGATAAGTATCCCCTCGGGGATGCATTCCAAGAGTAACTGTTTTGGGGAAGAAGCTGTTTGAGCCGAGCTTCCTCCTTACCAAAGGGATGCGAAGGGAATGGGAATGATTTGACGTTGGCAGTTGCTAGCTATGAAGATCTGAGCTGGCGGAACTAATAAATGTAGCTCGTTTGGACGTTTGCCATAGTAATGACGACAGAGTAGTAAAAGGCTAGTAACGTTTTACCTGTAGGAAAGAGGTTGCAGGATGGAAAATAATTCATCACCCACAAGGCCATGTAGTCACTTTTGAACTCTATCATCGTTGGACAGTGAGGTTTGATCAGCCTGGATATGGAAACAATACTCCGTTTCTAGTTTGACCTGACTCTTGTAAAAATAGGACATGGTAGCAGGAGTATTTTCTGGAGCAGTACAAGGAACTAATCATTCTTACAGCATCTTTATCGATAGCACAAATATACGATTTCAATTTTCGGTCTGGAATGATCTTGCACCCCAGTAGACGTTCGAGGCAAGGGGGCCTCGTTGAAAGTATACCACTCATCAGTAAATTCCGGGTCTGCTTTGTGATGATGAAATGTCACTAACTTCATTTTAGAGGTATTGAAGGATACAAAACAGTTATCTCCCCATTGAGCTGTAAGCGCTAGGTCAGAGGTGAGTGAGATTAACTTCCAGCACTTGTCGTCCAGACATTCGGAGGTGGATCTATACACCGTAGTATCATTTAAATACATATATTTACTAGTTCTGAGAATGTCCTGAGGAAGATAGTGAATATACAAAATAAAAAGTGGGTAGGATTGAAGAAAAAGCCTTAGGGGACGCCAACAATATCGTACTTCAGAGGACTGGCCATTAACAACGGCTTTCATTGACCTACCTGATAGAAATGACTTGATAACAGTGGAGACTCTTCGAGAGATTCCATATCTGGAGACTTTGTGTAGTAACCTTGTAACCAAAGGCCTTCCAGATATCTAAGGTGATCGCGCTCTAGATGTGTTTATTATAAATCGTTTCATTGATTAATTAATACATCGGCAGTGGACTTAGATTAACGAAAGGCATAGTTCAGGAGATTGTTTCTGTTGAGGTGATCAACAAATTTGTTGCTGACGATAGCTTCAAAAAGTTTGTTTATGAGACTAAGGAGGCTGATGAAACGATATTTTGATGACGTAAGTTCACCCGTTTTCTTGTAAATAAGTCATACACTTGACACCTTCCATGGTCTTGGGGAAGATTTCTCCTTCAGTCAGTTAAACAGCTTTTCCAATATTGGAAATAGTTATAGGCCAAGGTGCTTGAGAGCAACTATATGGGTTTTTATCAGGACCGGTAGCCTCCTTAGAGTCGAGGCTTTTTACGGGCCTGAAAACTTCCCATGCATAGGATAAAAACATCAGATAGCTTGTGCTCCGTGAGGTTGGAGATTTCCGGTAAGGAATGGTCCTGGTTGTCTAAATGTGAAGTTCTAGTCAAAAAGTGCTTTCCCTTATTTGACGAGGATGATATCATCTCAGTGCAAATTTATAATGGAAAGCACTGACGGTTTGCCTCTCTTGAGAACTGTGTTTACGATTTTCCAAAACACCAAATTTGTTTCATACGTTGGCTGGAATTGCTTATGTTCTTTGCATTTTCCAGGACTCTCTTACAGTGATTTACTGCAGTTTTGAATGAGACAAGAACTTCCGCCATTTTCTGTGATAAAGACGGTAAATCGTTGCCACAAATCGGCCTTCCTGGCGTAGACCATCTTTGTGGGGATGACCGACACTTTTTAATCCAGTAGTCAACATGAAGAAGATCTGCGACGTGCTATCAGGAGGGCTCGTCTCCCCCAACCACATCCACCACCCACACTCCTCTGTGAGTCCTGCTCACGACTCTTCAGGAGTAGGTTGGGCTTTCACTACTATCTCCGCCACAGCCACCAGAGGGCAGAAAGGGAATAAGGAGAAGGTTGATGATCCCGATGATCGGATGCGAAGTAACGATTACAATGAGCCATGGCAGCATTACCTTCAGGGGTGAACCAAAGCTGACTGTTTGGGCTTTATCGGTATTTCTTGTTGGGGATAAAACTTTATATGTATCCAGAAATCATAACCGTCCTGGGTATGACGATAAACTACATCCACGTCCTGATTAAGACGATAAACTACGTCCAACAGCAAGGCCTCTGCTCAGGAGGTTTTGAGGAGCGTGGAACCACCTCTTAATTGCTGGCTTTCCCAGGTCCACCCTGACCCGGGGTGGTAGCACCTGTTAGAGTCCCATCTATGGGAAAATAGTTGACACCAAATTTGTGTAAAATATGTTTTAATACCAGAAATACTTTGTAATAAAAAAAATATTACCATCAACAATTTTTGAAGGAAAATTATTATCAGAAATACTTTAAAAAGTCTAGCAATACAAACAGCTATACATTCTTTGAAAAAAATACTACCAGCTATAGATTTTTTCAAGGAGAAATATTCCCAGAAATAGATTTTTTAAGAAAAACATATTACCAGCAATAAAAATTTTGTCGGCATTAAATAATCCATTCAGGTTTATATGCCGTAAAACAAACCAAACCAAACCAAACCAGAAATCATAAAGGCTATTTCGTAAGGTCTTTTTCTGAAGAAAGCTGAAAGGTGTTTATGCATTGTACAATCTGAAACAGTCCCAATCATATTATCCTATGGAATGGCACATTTTTGGATGCATTTGATTCGGCATCAACCTTTACTTTGATCAATGAAGATCTGATGTGCCCGAGGTAATATCGCATCAAAACATTGATCAGCGAATGTATTAATGAAGAAGTCTAAAATATTTGTATTATGCCAGCTATATCGGGAACACGAGTAGAATTATCCGTGATCTGAGACAGTCCGTAAGCTATGGCGAAATCATAACAATATTTCCTTTCTTTTTTTTCGGTCATGTTTGAATGATTTAACCATTCCTTTGGAGCAAATGTTGAAATTGCCACAAATATGAATATTAACTGAAAGATGATCGGTGAGGACGTTGTCAATCTTCTCCACTATACCGCCAAATTTTGCAACGCCATCATCCTGAGCGCGATAGACGGCGAAGACGAAGGACACTCTGAACGAGGGTCGATCGAAAGCACACGACTGGGAAGTCAGGGTCATTGTTTTCCGGGTTTCTGCTGCAAGGGAACACTTCCTTGATATAGGAATGTCAATTTAAACATTCACCTTTTGTGAGTAGAGGCAAATGTTACTGGACTGTGAAATCTTGGACTGAAATAGAATGGTTGAGTTCCGTTTCAGATATGATCTATTGAAGATGTAGTCCGACCTCTGGATAGTTGGATTGTAGACATTTATGTTAGTGAAGTAAGTGGAGAAATTGGGCCAGCTTTTTACACGAACGTTCTGGGTTGGATTCTACTGTCTTTTATCTTTGCTCATATTTTGGTATTGGGGGTGAGGAGCCGAGATAACGAGGCAGAATTACCTTCAAGTGGTATGTGTACAAAAATACACCTGGATTAATCGTCAGGAATCAAAGCCGTAACTGTACACTTCACTATCACATTGAGAGGTTCGACAGGAAACAACGAGATGGCCTAGATTCCATTCACAATGCTTTTACGTTTACAATTCAATATCGACAGAAATAAAATTTAAATCCTAATTACAATTCGTCTAATTTATTTGACCATAAATTATTTAAAGAGAAAACGAATACACATCGAGCTTAACGAGAGCGTTTTGATGTTCTTGAGGCGGGTATAAAAACCTTAAAATAAATCATCTTCCGTCTCAGGCCCAAGGTTGCCGGTGCTGCAACCGTAGTCGATTTGAAACAAATAAAATTAAGTAATAGACTGCTTCTACTTTTTTTTAATCATTTCACCCCAAGCAAGGCGGCAATGCCACTACTACGCAGGGGGTTATAGGGAGCGAAAATGAGAGAAAAGAATGATTATAGGGAGAATTGAGGAAGGAAAAAAAATGAATGGTGTTCGAGAAGATAGAAGATGGTGATTGCCGCTGCATTTAAATTTTTGAAGATTGTAGTTGTTAGGGAAGCAAGTAAACGGAAGGGAGTTCTACTGACAGGAAGTGCAAGAAAAGAAGTTGTTGGAGTAGAAGTGTCGGTTGCATTAAATTATTTCAACAGTAAAAGGGTGGAAACAAGTCTAATAGCACGATTAAATTCATGTAGTTGGGGCAAAAGGGTGAAAAGCTCTCCAGAGTAGTTGGCATGAATACATTATATATATATATATATATATATATATATATATATATGAAAAGACAGAGAAGCCATGCCACATCGATGAGAAAGTGACTGAAATCGAGATGGCAAGTCAGGATCGATTACTGTTATATAAGAATAAAATGTCGCTGCCGACACTTGAGTTTGAACATAGATCACCAGTGAGCAAACACAGGCGATCCCATTATTGAAGAACGCATAAATAGACAGTATCGTGACGACTAAGCGATCGCTGTTTCTAATCTATCCTCTATTACTATACGGATCACCATTTCTATTCTATCCTATATTACTATACGGACTGCTATTCTCTATTCTATTCACTATACTATTTCTCTATTCGGATCGCTATACGGATTACTGTTCGAGCGAGTATTATCGACCAAATACTATTAGTGCAAGTGCAATTCGAAGGTGTCTGACACCAGTATTATTCAACGGCGTTACTATAGTTCTATCTGCGATTACAAAGTCTCTACTACAACGAGCATTACGAATGTGACACTGAGTATTTGTTGACAGCACAAAAGTGGCAACGCGTATTCGTTGACATCATAAACATTACATTACAGATCCTTCTCTGGATTTTGTCAAGAACCTCGAGATAAATAATTATTTCAATATTTACAGGAATAAAATTGAAATACTAATTAAAAAGTAGTTCCTCTTATTTATTTGCACATATTTATAAATTCTTTAAGAAGGAATAGATTTGACATCGAGCTTAATGACCGCGTTTTATGGTCAGGTAAAATTTTTAAAACATTCTCAAAATGAATCACCTTCAACCTTTGAAGCTAAATTTCTGGTTGTGCACCGGAGTCGACCTGAAACAAATAAAATTAAATAAATTAGCATTTTGCTTTTTTTTTTCCTGATTCTGTTTACAAGTTTCTTTGACTCTTTGATTATGTCTGGACAATGGAGAACAAAAATAGGCTGAAGGATGAACGCAAGATAGAAAATAAAACAGTCAACAGACTGTATAAACAAAGCGGTTAAAATTGTGTCTCTCAAGGACAGGTGATAATGCATTCTGAATCATCAAATTATTCACATCATTTATTGTCAAGGATAATATTAGTAATTGTTCCAGTTATAATAAATTATTTTTGTCATTCTATAAGATTTTCTTCGGTTTAATTTCATTGGTCATTGTGTTTCTTTCGATCGATTGCAATCCGATCGTTCTCTGGTTCTGATTCTACAGAGAAGTGAAAAAGTATGCAACACGAATTCAGCGCAGAGACGAGGACGAGACAATTCCAAGAATACACAGATACAAGCAATCGACTGACGTGCATGAGAACGAATGCACATGCTCACGCAGAACAAGATTCGACAACATTCTATAACAGCGGTCGCCAACCTTTTGAAATTCATGGACCACTAAATGTATAATTTTAAATTTGGCGGACCACTAATATGAATTTAGAAAAAAAGGTAAATACATTTATATAATAATAATCGGAAAACTTTTATTTTATTAATATGAAATGCACCCATTAAAAGTAACAAAGTGTAATAGTGTAATTATTTAAATAAAACAATTTGAAAGTTTGAAGTTTGCAAGTCATATTATGTTATACTATGGTTGGATGATGTCATATTTGTATACTTGTGTACTCGTGTTTATTTCGACATTACATAAGGTCTTGAACACCGCTTGGTGATGACTGTTCTAAAACACAAAAAACATCCAAAGAAAACTAGTTCATACAAAGACCAGACGTTTTGAAATCAAAGCACGACGAAATTCAAGACAAACAAATACAATTGTCCAAACGTTAAAATTCTGATAATAAATTATTTTGAATGAGCAAAGGGTCTAATTTTGCCTGATTTGCATGAACTTGAGTTGTGAAATGGACACATTTAAGCCTTAATGTCTACACGGTCTTATTTGTGTGCTATACAAGCAAGGCGCCACAAATTAAAAAGGAATTGACTAAATCAGATATTGATATTAAAGATTCTTGAGTCTTTATATTCCTGCGGCATAAGAGACCATGGATCTGCGCCAAAAGAGTTATGTCTCAACAGCTGATGACAGTGCAACATCTGTTATAGCTGCACAGGCTCACACAGGGGTAACAGTCTGGAGGGCAACAAATGCATGCTCTTCCTTCATGTCGCCGTGTTGTTTTCTTCCCGTCAAGCACGCTTCCCTCCGGCGTCAAAACTCCGTTACTCCTCTCCTCGCTCCAGCTCTCGGTGTAAATCGCGTTTCCAGCGTGAGCGATCGTTGGCGACCTCTTTCCACCTATCGGTGTCTATATCCATCACTTCTGCCTCTCCTTCGTGATGAAGCTCACTCAGCTGCCACTGTAAGGCACTCCATGAAGAAAGTCAGGATACTATTGCATAACTCAACCCAAGATGGGTCCCCGTGATAACCGGAGACCATCCTATTAGTGCATTTATATCCGTTTTTAAAGCGAAGGTGAGGGTCGCCTTCGTGCCCTTTTATCGGTGGCCAGTTCCCCGTACAGAAGGACTTTCGGAATCCTACCATCCGGCATACTGTGTACATGCCCAAGCCAGTGGAGCTGATGCTCTTGGAGAAGGGTGTATACGTTGAGTAACTGGACACGCGTGAGAACTACAGCATTGGTGACCTGATCGTACCAACTGGTAACCCCAGAATTCGTCTCAAGCAGGGAAAATGAAGCGCTGAGGCGTCGCTCCTGTGCTACCATAGAGCAACAGGCATTCCCTATAGACTGCATCTTTGGTGTTCATAGTAAGCTGTCTGTTCTCCCAGACAATTGGCTTTAGCATGGCAAACGTGGTGGCAGCTCGTCCGAAACGTCTGTTGACCCCAATGTCTAGAGAGAAGGTTCCCGAAGAGAAAAGGTGTCTGGAGCTGAGATATATCAATTCATTAACCACCTTTAATTGTATTTTTATTATTATTATTATTATTTTGACGGTGGGATGCTGTTCAACGCCTTGGTCCATCCACGTTGTTTCTCATCAGATTTATGCTCAAACTGAACTCATGGCAGACTTTTGAAAAATTGCCCATTAGTCGTGGCAATTGCTCTTCAAGCTATCCTACCAACGCTGCATCATCTGCGAACAGCATGTCTCTAATGAGCAACTCACGGATTTTGGATTTCACTCTCAGCCGAGACAAAATGAACAGGCTTCCGTTTGTTTTTGGGTGCCGGTAGACGCCATCGGTTTTAGTAGTATCCCCAAACGCACGTTTAAGCATTACCGCGAAGAAGATGCCGAATAATGTAGGTGAAAGCACATAACCCTGCGAATATTAAAAGCCTCTGAATAATAGTTACCAAATTGTAGAACGCTCTTCATTACCTGCATGAGGACAATCTTGTAGACTCTCAGACAACCTAGTCCACATCCCTGCCCACAAGATCGAATGCTTTTGCGAGGTCGATGGTTTATGGTTGTCTCTGTTCTCCTTGTACATGTCGAAGGGATAAGATCATATCAATCGTGGAACACTCCGACCTGAAATCACACAGGGATTCGGGATATAAGACCTTCACGACGATGTTCCGTAGGCATATTCCTCTATAAATGCTATAATCGCTTCGGTGCCGCCTTATTCTTATAGAGTGTGACTATGCTGAAGTCTCTCTTGCGGCACCGTTCTTTCCTTGAAAGAGTATACTCACCATGTGGTCAAGAAGAACACTCTTTGCGCATCTGAAGTCCTCTGGTGAAGTGCCATCCAGTCCTGGTGCTTTCCCCTTGGGTAACTTGTCAATGACTCTGCTTAGCTCTACAGCAATCTATAATGCATCCAGTTCCTCCATGGCCGATAGACGAGCTACGGTGTTTAGCGCTTCGTCTGCGATACTGCTTTCCCTGAAGTACAGTTCCAAGTACTGTTACACCCATCTCTCCATCTGTTTTTCAGTGTCCTTGATAATTTCACTGGCCCGGGATTTCAGCGGTGCTGTCTTGCATTTGATTAGGCCGAAGACTTTCTGGATTCCTTCATACATCCCTCAAATTTCTATAGTGTTAAATGATAACTGTATCCTCTCGCATAGCTTGAGCCAGCGTCTGGTTGTCTTCTGTGTTTTGTTTCTGGCTGTCCTCAAAACTTGCAACGTTAGGTTGGTGTTGTACTCCAATAGTGCAACGCGCTTCTTCTCAATAGCCACGTTCAGCTCATTCGTACTTGCTTCGAATCAGTCCAATGTCTTGCTCCGTTTTCGCCATAAAAGTGTTCAGTGCAATGCTGGAGATGGTGCCCCCGAGAGTATCCCATCTCTTTTGGATAATTCCTATAAGTGGATTTGCTAACAGGACGTCCTTCAGGGACTTGATGAATATCGCCGACTTGGTTGAGTTTTGAATCGTGGTGGTATTGATATGCTGCTTGCCTGGAGGCTTGGCATAATGCAACCCTGCCTTTGATTAGAGTTTGGGTTTGCAGCAAACCAGGAAGAGATCCGTATCACAGTCGGCACCTTGAAAGGATCCCGTCATGAGCACGTTTATCTCGTGAGTATCAAATCTAACTGTTGCCAGTGTTTCGAGCATGAGCGTCACCAGGAGACTTTGTGCTAGGCTTTGGCCTGGAAGAATGTGTCTGTGATGCATAGTCTGTGAACCACACTCGTGCCCAAGTAGACGTTGAATATTGTCATCTAATTTACCGACTCCGTGCTGTCCCAGACAGCTAGACCATGAGTCGTGATCAGCATCCACTCAGACGTTGAGGCAGCCCAGTATTAACAACTGTTCCTGTATCTCATTTGATAGCTGATCATAAAACTCATCTTTGACGTCTATATATTATATCTCATAAAATTATCTCCAAAGATTCGCTAATAAATCGGCATACATGATGAAAAAATGCCTAAAACTTAATAAAAACAAAACAGGAAAAAAAAAGGTTAGCTCAAAATGAAATATAGCCTGGAAGATAGAGAGTGAAGACATTTTCCATAGGGAGAATAGGACGTCTAGATTTCTTCTCTCCTAAGAGTTTTTCGAGCATGAGTGTCACCAGGAGACTAGGTGCTTAGATCTGGCCTGGAAGAAATGTGTTGGTGATGCATAGTTCGTGAAGCACACAAAGTTCGAGCAGTCGTTTGATATTGTCAACTAATTTACCGACTCCATGCTGTTCCATATAGCTAGGCCATGAATCGTGGTCAGCACCGACTCTAGCGCTGAGGTCGCCCAGTATTAACTTTCGGAACGGTCTGTATCTCCTTTGATAGCTGATTATAAAACTCATCTTTGACGTCTATATATTATATCTCATAAAATTATCTCCAAAGACTCGCTAATAAGTGGGCATACATGGTGAAAAAATGCCCAAAACTTAATAAAAACAAAGTTTTAACGTCAAAATATTTATCTTATTATCAAGAGGAAAGATCAAAGAATTTTTTGATTATTAAATTATATTTTTAATCCTTACTAGCAGCATGGCCCGGCGTTTCCCGTGCTTGATTCAAAAATCGTACGACTCATACAGCAATCGCTATCACTTGACTTAAAATATTTTTGCCCTTCCTTGCCTTTAAAGGAGTGCCCTTTGCCGTGCTAATGTTGCTACATGCCTTACTTCTTGCCTATCTCACACTGCGAATTTTTTCTAAGCTCTATACTAAACATTAAATCTGTTACGAAAAAAGAACTAAACAAAATGAACACAAAATGATCAGCTTTCAAAAAGGACTCGTAACTGGAAAAAACGAATGAAAAAAGAATGTTAACAACAAATACTTTTTCACACCCAACCCAGTTCTGCGAAATCAGAATCAACGTTGAGTTTAAGCAAGCGAATGAGACAATTGGAGTAAAGTGCCATGCAGATTTAAATTTTTCCCACTTGTGACGAATGTAGCTATCGAATATTTTTTTTTTTTTTTGCATGCTAGCATGCTATTTAACATTCGGTGTCAGTCAGCTGTTGGCTCTTACGGTGGCCAATAGAATCTTCCTGCCTATTCGTGGCAGCCAGCTATAGGTTCTTACTCTGGCAAGTACAAAATGGCCGCAAACTACATGAAAACTGCCGTAGAAGTATGAAAAAAATCAATTATTTCCACTATCGATGGGAGTTGGGAAATGCAAAGTCAGTCTTGGCCTTCCCGCTAACTTGGAGCATGTGCATGTAAATTTTGGTGTAAATCCGTCGAAAATTGCGGCCGTACATTCGTTACACACACACACATCCTGCCTTTTATAGATAGAGATAAGAACCTTCAAAATTTTGGTTAAAAGTCTTGTTTTCTCTGCGTCAAAGTAGAACCATATGAGAAATTTAAGCACTTTTATTTAAAAGTTCTTACAAAAATCAGATGATTGACGGATTTGAATTGAAACTTTCTGGGTTTTATTCAGAAATGAATTAAATTGTTTCATTTTTTGAAAATCTTGGTAAAAAAATTTTTACATCAGGTAACCGCCGCTCGCCACTTATGTAATTTTATGAAATTTCAAGAAATTCATTTTTGTAGCGGATAATATTTACATTAATTATAAGGACAAGTACTTGGAAAATTTAAATCAATTCTTTTTTGTCAAGCCGGAACCCCAGTTTAAGAAAATCTGCTCTTAATTGTAAATTAAAAAATGCAGTAAAACTACGTTATTTAATTATAAAAGCTTTTAATTACTTTTATGAATAATATATATTATAGACATTATTGTCTGAAGAAAAAAATATTTTTCGATGAATAATGAATTACAAGAACTGTTTTCATTTTCTTTTTAATCATAATATTTTATAAAGTCTTAAATCTTAAAATTCTCTATTAATTTGTAGAGATTAGATGATATTATTATTAAGTAAACGCTACATTTACTCATAAATGGAAAAGCTTACTACAATTCAGCGAGCTCCAGTATTTTAAAAATAATTGTGTGTGTGTGTGTGTGTGTGTGTGTGTGTGTGTGTGTGTGTGTGTATAAACGTGCCGATTTTTCGTAAATACCGACGTCCATGCCTATTATCAGACAAAAAAGAGCGGTAACAATAGTAAATTTAAAATTTATTGGAAATTTTCTAACCTAATTATTTTTGTAATTAAAGTGCTCAATATCAAAAGAAAAAGTGTTGACAACATAAAATAAAATGAATTTTTCTACTTATTTTTTCCTACTCGCAGATTCGCGGATATAGTATCCACATATACAGCACATAGCATATCCGCGAAACTTGAGTAAGTCGAACATTTAATTTTATTTTTTGATAGATAGGTAGTAAGAGAGGAGGGGAAGGAGTAAGAGATAAATAAACTTATTCATAGAGAAAGGTGTCTGAACAGAGTGAGCTATCTAACTAGCTAGCTGGATAGATGTGAATGGGCATTCATATATATATATATATATATATATATATATATATATAATATAAGTATCAAAGTGAACATTGAAGTCAACACTCAGAGGCGACATTATTACATATATATATATATATATATATATATATATATATATATATATATATATATATATTAGGTTGGTGCAAAAATAATATCGTTTTTTGACGTTAAAAAATACCTCAAAAAACGATATTATTTTTGCACCAACCTAATATATATATATATATATATATATATATATATATATATATATATATATATATATATATATATATATATATATAACAGTGTGAAATAGATAAGAAAACTTATATGGATAGATAGATAGTGGTGTCAGAAGCGAAATATCTCTGTTGGTAGTAAAGGCGTGTTATTCAACTGAAATGTCAATTAAGAACGGATCCGCATACACACCTGACGAAAAGCAAATATGAGACGCTGTGAACTGCCGCTCGACGCTATGTACCGATTTGATTTGTCCACTGGCTGCTTACTAGTCGAGCCGACCGGACAGCTGACCTTCACTCGTCGTTGCTCGTTGGCTATACCTGTACCCGTTTTGACCAATATCTATTGAGAAATATGAGAATACTAAAACAAACCAACTGCTTTGGTGTACTCAAAATAAACAATGACTGTATTGCGCTGTCATTTCGGTTGTAACAGTGAAATGTTTCCTCGTTTTAATTGCTATTTTTATTGTATTGCTTACTTGTCAACTCCAGACAAAGCTTTGTTTTTTTTTTCTGTCGATTGTAGTAAAAGATCTCTTTTGCGAAACAGTCAATATAAATCATTATGAATATACATCAATAATGACAAGTAGGTTCTATTGACTGTCTTTCCTTCCAGGTGATTCATTTCGATCGAAAGATAAAGCAACAGTTTTGATGTAAACACCTGCATGTATCTCTATAGGGCAATATATTCACGCGTTACTGTAAAAAGATTATTGGCATTACTTAATGTCTGCTGTTTCTACCGGTTTGCTACTAGGATACTATACAGATCTCGCAATAAACAAAGTTTCTCTCCCTCAAGGACACACGGCACATTGGATAAAGGCGTCAGTTAGATCCAGTGACAGGACCCAAAGAGTGTGAGTTCAATACCCGGTTAAAGCAGTGGAGAACTTTCACAGGGAAATTAGCAGGAGATAACTGATAACTGACATCTATTAAATATGGTACGTGGAACTAGAACAGTCTACCCCAGTGAGCGAAATAAAGGATTCAGTTCGACATTCCAACCACGGCCGAAACGTTGTAATAGATATGGCGACCAAAATGAGGACAATAGTCCGAATAGTGTAAATAATGTAAACAAAGTTTCTGTTGCATGATAACTTGTATTTGGAATAACGTTCAATGGATTCGGACACTCTAGCGGTAGGAGATTAAATGACCAAAAAGTAATCCGTATGCAAAAAACTCCAAAAATCACTTCATGTTGAAAGATATATACAATCATAATCTGTGCCTGGCAATATGTCTGTTAATATGTAGCCTTGTATGAGTGATACATCCTGCCGCCAATATTAAAGGAAGAAAATAATTCTTGAGAAGAAATCGATAAAACCGAAACTGCTAGGAAAAAAAAAAGCATGTTGCGATTCATCAGCAGGCAAGAAAACAGCGTAATGGAACTGAAATAAAAGAGAATAAATATCCAACCAATTTATTTACGTTTTTACAAATCATTTATTCACAAAAGTCTTGACGAAAATATTTTTAACTCGCTTCTGATTAGTTAGAAAGTATTTTTTGAAACCACGTGGTGTATTTGCGTTTAAAAATGTGGGTTTTGATCATTTTTTTTTTAATCACCTATGCATTTTGGTGCCTTGGCCAGGATCATCTTGTTGCACTTCTTTTTTTTTTTTAAATTGACTAAATCTATTCTTTACTTGTATAGTCTTTATTAATTAGGAACCACCAAAATGGAAATGTTTTTCTTTTTTCAGAAATGAGAGCAAAATTTTGTTTCAAAGAAAATCAAAATTTAACTTCAAATAAGACGTCTAAATAATTTAAAATGCATTATGTGGGTTTATCTAGGCAATCAGTGGTGGTCCGTAATATTTAAAAAATTAATCCAACAACAGACTATAATTACATATTTAAATAATTTTGTAATGTTTTTAATAATTATAATAAAAAACAGATTCACTTAATGAAATATTTTTTCTTAAGTTAAAGGCGAAAAATTATTTTATTTATAGGTTTTTCAATTCATGCCAATAAAAATGAAATTATAATTCGGTGTCTTTAAAAAAAGTGTATTTTTTTATTAAAAATAATTAAAAATAATTGATTTTGTAAAACTTATTTATTAATTAATTAATTCAACAAACTTACTATATTTTGCACTTGTTTGATTCATCTGGTATACTCTTTTCAGAAAATTTAATTAAAGAGATTATTCTGGCTTATTCAGATAATTCTGTAAAAAAAAACGATTCCTATCGATTAACAAAGACTAAACCTATTCTTAACTTTTATACTAACATTTAATAATTTTCTAACCAATCACAGTTCTTCCTGAAGATCATTTCTTAGTTAGCATAACAGATCAACTGATGCAATGTATGTTCAAATGCAAAACTTCATAGACTCCGCATTAATTTCACTTGAAACTTCACTTCAAACAACTCTGAAGCCAAATACATTGTTAAATCAATCTTTTAATATGGTTCCCAGTACTAAAACCCGATTGCACAAGAGTATAAGGCAGGGAAAGATAGCAACTATATATTGCTTCCCACGTATTCGGATATGAGTGATATGTGCCTACCGACGTCAAGGATATTAGTCATCATTTCTACATTAGACTCTAATAAAGAAAGTGGTGTTGACGGCATACTAGCCATGGTCCTAAAGAAATGTTCCCCTGAGCTGGTTCCAGTTCTCTCCAAACTCTACAACTATTGCCTCGTCGATTCTTGCTTTCCAGCCTGTTGAAAGTCTTCCTCTATCGTTCCTGGAGACTCTTCTGATCCATCTAACTACCGACCCATTAGTTTACTACTACTCTTCGGCAAATTCTTCGAGGCTTTAATCAATGCTGAAGTAGTTAAAGATCTCACCTCTCACGATCTGCTCTCTGACAAACAATATGGTTTCCAATTTGCCCAGTCTACCGCTGATGTGCTTACGGCCATAACTGAATATGTATACCAAGCACTTGATAATAACGGCGAAGCTCGAGATGTTGCTCTAGATGTATCGAAGGCTTTTGACAGGGTTTGGCATGCCAGGCTTCTACATAAGCTTCAGAGATACCGTATTACAAGACGATTATTTGATTTAATCCAATCATTCCTGTCTAACTGCGAAATGAAGGTGTTGAGGGGTTCTCCCCTTTTACACAAATGGACTTACCCAGTGTATACATATACTATGGCTACGTGAAGACCCAAGAGAGTAAAACCGAGGAACAGAGTCGAGTCGAGTCGAGTCGAGTCGAGTCCAGAGTGACAGAGGAAAAGGTTGTAGGTAACCGGAAGAGTGAGGGTGAGGTAACAGCGTTGTAGGAGTCAGTGAGCGAGCACGTAGACTCAGTAAGAAGTCATACAGCGATATTTCAATATTAAAGACTGTATATATATTTTGCTACAAACCCGTATTCCTGGAACTACTAACCTGCTTTACCAGTTTGTATTATTACGTTAATACATTATTTTCATATATTCATTCCTGGCGTTTGTTATTTATTTGTACCGGATTTCAACCCGGAATCCACAATAGAAGGTTCTACTGAACGGGTCCTCTTCTATTTCCTTCCCTACAAACGCTGGTATTTCTCAAGGCTTTATCCTTGGTCCTACACTGTTTCTGATCTTCATCAATGATCTTCATGATGCCATCAGTTCTCAAGTCGGCATCTACGAAGATGACACTAGTATTTACTCCTGTTTCAATAGTAAATCCGGCGTTGCTGACAGAGTTAACTTGGCCGTTGGTCTCGAAAACGACCTCCAATCTGTGGTTGACTGGGGCAGGAAATGGCTTGTGAATTTTAATGTATCCAAAATGAAATTAGTCATTTACTCACCATAGAGAAACGTCCCTGCCTCCTATCAGCTTGGTTGATGCTCAGCTCCACGAGAGCGCCTCACTGCATCTTCTTGCCCTCACGTTCTCCACTGACCTGAGGTGAAACAACCACATCGAATCAATAGCTGCATCTACCGCAAGGAACGTTGGTTCTCTGTGTCGCGCCAGAAGGTTTAACCGCCTCTTTAACTCCAACGGCTTCTTCTCTCGCACTTCCCGACTGTCGAACTCCCTTCCTCTTACTTGCTTCCCTGATAGCTATAATCTTCAAAAATTTAAATGTGATGTCAATCGACATCTTCTGTTGCCTTGAACACTGTTCTTCTTATCCTTTCATCCCCACCTCAATACCCAGTCTTTCCCTTACTTACACACTCTGTAGCCCCTTGTGTACTAGTGGCACCTCTGCCTTGCTTGGGATGAATTGCTTAAAAAAATAAGGCATACAATTTTTCACCATTTTATTGATACCGCAACTATTAAAATTGGATTCGCTTTCTTCATCATATCTTATATCAATTCTTATTGACATGTTATATCAGCTTTATCAACATTTTTAGTAAAGTCATTCATTATCTAGTCATTCAACTTCAAGTATGTAATATCAGTAAATCGTCTTTCCCTTTTATCTGTAGTCGAAAGTATACAATTGCTTCCAAAATATATTTATTTGAAGCTATAAAATTGTACACTATTTACATTATTCGGACTATTGTCCTCATCTTTGTTGCCATATTTATCACAACGTTTCGGCCTTTGTACGCCCCGGCCTTCTTCAGGTAGATGGAATGTCGAACTGAACCCTTTATTTCGCTCACTGGGGTAGACTGTTCTAGTTCCACGTGCCATGCCTAATAGATGTCAGTTATCAGTTATCTCCTGTTAATTCCTCTCTCCAAATTCCCCACCAGGTATTAAACATCACACTCTTTGGGTCCTGTCACTGGATCTAACGCTTTTATCCACTGTGCCATGAGTCCAAGGGTTCCAACCACCTGAATAAGGTAAATAGTGTACATAATACCTCATCTCAGAAATATATACAGATACTATAAAATTGTGTTCAGATTATTTAGATTTTGGTATTAAATAACCCATAGAGGCAATAAACGAAAAACAAAACAAGAACTATAAACCAATTTTCTCAAGACAGACTTTTAAGGCAACTTGCGAGGGTTTTTTTACCATATCTCAGTTGCGTCACTGTCTTCGGACAGAGCGAAACCGAAAAAAATTTTGAGAGGTGCCCGATTCTGGGGAACAACCTCCCATGGAAGTACCACTTTCATTAGGCTAAAGAAGGAGGATCGGTAGTACCGATAATCGCGCAACCGGCTGCGTGGCCTGGGGTATTTTGGGACCTGGCCCTCGTGTTCCTCACATTAAAATGACCTTGTGTCACATCCTGCCATCATGGAGCAGCAAGTAAACACCAACTTCAGTCTTTCTTACGACTAATGATGTCAACATGGCTAAACGTCTTTATTAGTTTAGGTTTTTTTTTTAGATATGAAACATTTTGTGGGATAGACAATTATGATGTTTCACGATTTGGAAAATTTTGCTTTTACATTCTCGTAAATACGAGTGACACTCTCCTGTTGCTTGGGGTGAAATGCATTAAAAAAATTCCCAAAATTGTTATATGCTAAGAAATGACGTTAACAACATAAGTTGTAGCATTTAATTTACATAACTATATTTAAAGTATATTTTAATAAATATGAAAATTCTCCGGCACATTTATGCTTCTTCATCACGAACGGAACCAACCAAAGTGATTTACACTTAATCTATGCTGGACAGGTATTAATTACAGTTACTGGGCGATAATACATAATCTGCTATGATTAATCCTTGAAAAAACTCAGCGCGTTCAAACCATTGCTTACGAAATACCGCTCAGTGGCTCACATCGGTAACCTGAATTTCTGTTTATAAAAATCATTGTCGAAAGTGAAATAGCATTGGTTTCTAATGAGTTAGCATTTTTAATGGTTTTATCTTTAGATAAGTAGAGGTTAATTTTTTCTTGTACTAGTTTTTTTTTTTTTTTTTCGGCGCTCAAGCATTTGTTAACAGGTTTTAGCTTGTCCCTTTTTAGAATTTCTAGAGATCGGTCCCTTCCAAAATATTTTACCAAAACAATCAACATATATCCAATATATTGATAGTACTTTATCAATATATTATCTGATCTTGCAAATAAACTAAACAATATTGAATTTACTTATAAAATTGCAATTGAATTTATTTATAAAACAAAAGCAAACAATAAATTACCTTTCCTCAATATAATATTAATCATACCGATTAATATTATATATATATATATATATATATATATATATATATATATATATATATATGCTAATGACCTAAAACTAGGTGTCTTTTGTAAATCCACGAAAAAAAAGGATTTCATAAACTTCTATGCACACCATAATATCAAAATAAAATCCGGAATAATTATCAACTTCAATTTCAGAGCATTTAGAATTTATAGCATTACGATATTTACAGGATGAAGAAATATCTATTGACTGCGCTTTTAGAGTCCTCTTCCAATGTACTAATTATTTTATATTTAATGCTCGTCATAAATCGGATTGCATTCATAGAATTAGAAACATTAATAATATAAATGTCTTCATAAAACTAAATATCTTATATTATCTACCAAATCAATACGCATGAATTTAACTACTACTAGATCTCATTCGTATTACTGATGAAATAGCTAGATATAACCGTAAGTTATATTCTAATATTTGCTTTTCTCGCACTTATCGCCTGTAGAACTCACTTCCGATATCTTAATTCCCTGCCACCTATTATCTTCAAAAATGTTAATGCTATGTCAATCACTATCTTCTGTCTTTCTGAATCCTGTACTTTTTGGTCCTTTCCCCTCACTAAAGTCTTATCGTGCTCTTTCACTTCCAGCAAGCATTTGCGTCTTAGTGGCATTAACGCCTTGCTTGGGTTGAAACGACAGGAAAATAACAACTACAATTGAAAAGAATTTGTCTAAACTCAATATAAGATTCGTTACAACTACTTTAAATACAATAATTTTAATTTATACAAAACAAATAACCTAAAAGCTGAAAGAGGTATTTCTAGAATAGGCTTTAATAAATGTCACAAGAAATACATAGGTGAAAAATCTTTCTATAATAAACAAGTGAAAAAAATTGCTGAAGTAATTATTATTACGAAGAAGAGGAAGAAGTAAAATTGTAAAATTTTAAATTTTCTCACAAACATGCAGTGGCTTCCCTCTGTCTTTTCTACAAGTATTTTCACGGCAACTGTTCCGACGAGCTACTTTCGCTGGTTCCCAGACTGCATGAATTTAAGCGAGCTACTAGGCTGACATCTCGGTGCCACACTTTCACTGTCGAAACGGTAAAATGTAACCGTCTCTTGGTCTCAAACAGTTTCTTCTCCCGCACTTCCCTTCTCCTTACTTGCTTCCCCGATGATTATAAATATTCAAGTGCAATGTCAATCTTCATCTGATACCTTGATCTTGTTCCCCGTCCTTTTCTGTTTCCTTTCCTCAAACACGCCTCTTTACTCTTGTTCTCAATCTTCTGTAACCCCTTGCGTGCTGGTTGCACTCCCGCTTTGCTTGGGGTGAATTGCTTTTAAAAAAATAGATCTTGCTGAAAATGTTGTCTATCTAGAAATATTTAGAGATGTAAGAGTAGTTACATTTCTCTCTTCGTAAAACGGGTATTCGGCTCGTATGTCTAAAACCGAGTACTTATATTCTCCCAGTTAGTGCTCTATTACTCCTGTCATAGTAATAATGGTAATCGTAGCCGTTTCCTAATAAGGAAACATTCGGCATTCATTACCGAACATCCACTGTTATTGTCGGTTGAAATTCATAAAATATTTTTTCTAGGAAAATAGGTTTCTTAAGACCGGTAGTCTTTATTATTTTTTTTCACTATTAATGGGGGGGGAGTCCTTCCGAACGTCTTATTTGAATTAGTAGAACGTTCACATCTTGATTATGAGATTATTTTCACGACGAGTTCTATCCATTTTAGTAGTTACTGCTGTTGAAAGTCCTCAAATGATGTGGTTCTGTTATATGGTACAGTTCTTTGTTTATGATTCTGTAGCGCCACTCCATGAGGTTCGAATAACGATGTTCTTCCCTAAGATTACATTCGCTCGAAGCCATTTTTAATCATTGCTCTTAAAAAGCAGTTGTATACAGCTGAATGTTTAGATATTTCTGAAAGAATTTGGCGCTATACATAACGTCCATATGAAAGTCTCAGTCTAACGAGGCTATTTTCGAACATGACTAGAGTTTTTAAGTCAATGTTTTGATTTTGGGGTAATTTGATGTTTCGGGCGAAACTTCCGCGAATACAGCTTATTTTATGTTCATTTTCCTTTTCTTCAATACTAAATATGTTATAAATGATCCGTACACTGAGATATTTGAAGTGTTTAGTATTTACTAATCCCACATCCTGAGTTTTAATTTTTATGATGGATTCAGAGTAGGTACCATTAGGGCTTTCATTCCAATTCCAAATCATAGTTTCTGCTTTGGAAAGTGTTATCTTCAGTTCTATTTCTTGGAAAACTTGGTAGAAGATTTTGATTTTTGTTCAAGATCATTCTTATCCCAACTATGTAATCGGCATATTCTCTCGCCTCATCATTAGTATATTGGTCTCAGGAGGAAATCAACAATGCTAATTTCTACTAATAGATTCGTTTGAGAATTATAACATATCCAACAAGCCTTGCACTGGAAGACCACCCATTACAGTAATTTTCTAAGCGTAGCTTAGATGTGGCACAAGGCCGAAAGTATGGGGCACCCAATGAGAATCGAACTCAGTACTTAGTCTAATTGTTCTAGCGAGACAAGCTCCGCTAACCATTACACCGCCTCGAGGAGCCCAAGACCGCCCATTATAAATGAAGAACTTTTGAGATACACTATTGAATTGGTCCCGCGTCAAAGCATTAGAAATTTGGCGCAAATACTTCATGAGTCATGTTAAACTCTCCACGAACATCTTAAACGAAATGGGAGAACTTACAAAGAGATAGATTGTGTTTGTTCCGCTGTCCATGTTTTGGGAAATATCTTGTTATTTAGCAACGCTCATTTATTGCTGGCCATTTTATTACCCAAACAAAGGATTGAACTCACAATTACTTTAAATTCACGAACCAGTGTTTTAATTCACCAGGCTACTGTCCCGATGGATAACCCTTGGAACCTTAAAATTAATATTCCTATTACTTGCTTGCTTCACCGTCGATTTTCTTTTTTTTACTGCTGCCGCTGCTGAAGCCTTGTTGTCACATCTACACTCTTGAGCAAATTAATTGAAACAAAACGAATTTCGCTATTATTTATTTTTTTTCGTGTTTTTCCAATGAAACATGACCCAGTGCACATGTTAGTACTTCGTATGTCCATTCCATGTTCCTTGCAGATTGACCACAGATTCTCGATTGGATTTAAATCAGGAGAGTTTCTGAGTCAATCTATAGTACTTTGATTTGCTCAACGGTAAGGCTTGCCAGTGTGTTCGTGCAGCGTTACAATTCGCACGCTTCCTAGGAGTAACGTCCAATGCGGACAATTGCTGTAGGACAACTAATCAACAGTCAAGACAATAGTGTCTGGGTGTGATAAAAATCTGATGCAATCATGGATGACGCAATATTTTTCAAGGCCAAACAAATTTCATTATACACCCCGAAAATAGCTTCATATTACTGCAAACCACTGCAAATGACCTAATCTGAGGAAAAAATAGAAATCGATTACACCCTGTCACTCGAGTGGGTCTAAAACTGACCGTATGATGAAAGAAAAGAAACTAAAGCGGTCGTTTCAATTAATTTGCATAAGGGTGTATTTATTAACGTCTCTCATGTGATATTTATTTTTATGCTGGGCCTGCTGACGAGGCCTCAAAGCTTAGCAGATGTGTTGATTCCTTCAGAAGTTTAATTTTCCAGTGTTTTTCTTTGTTTAGTATCTATAGACATGGACAGCGGAACGATAACCACGTAGAATAAAAGAGTTCGTTTCGTCATGACTTGAAATTTACCCGGATTGACAGCCACATGAAGAAAATTGGAAATGCATGACTGAAACGTTGGCATAAGAACAAGAAAGATGAATACATTAATCAGAATGTAAATAAGTTTATTGAAACTATATTGGTCTATCTATATATCGCAGTTTATTGACATCTATCTATTTATGTGTATTCATATTTACCTACCTATCTGTGCTCATATGTATGCATGTTTAAATTTTAATCTTGCTATTTATACATTGCCCTCTATTTATATCTGCCTGTCTATTCATATCTATCTATCTCATCCCCTTCATATCTATCTATTTATCTATCACTTTCTCTTTATATCTACCTCTCTCAGTATGTTCATGTCTACCTATCTATCTCAGTCTAATCATATCTATCTATTTCAGTCTCTTCATATCCTCTCTCTCTATCTATTTCAGTCTATTCATTATCGATTTCAGTCTGTTTATATCTATCTATCTATCTATTTCAGATTGTTCTTATCTACCTATTTCTGTCTCTTCATATCCATCTTTCTAGCTATCTCTAATTCAGTCTCTTCATATCTATCTCCCTATCTATTTCAGTCTCTTCCTATATATCTATCTACCTATTTCAGTCTCTTCATATTTATCTGTAAGATTACCCACTTTGTCAAGAAACTTCTCTTAATAGCCGCTGGGTGGCGTTTTGTAAAGCAGTATAAAAGGAAGGGAACACAATTCTCTCTATCTCTTCTTCTTTCTCATCCCCACACTCCGTAGCGTCTCCTCTCTATCTATCTCTTCTTCCAACCCCAACCGCATACTCATTTTTTGTATTTTTGTTTTTTATATTTTATTTTTAGTTTTGTTTCAATCCTTCAGTCTTGAGTCATTGTCAGTTCTCTGTTAGTTGCATTTCTATGCTTATACTTGTTAAATCCACAGTAGACAATGATGGTGCCATTGGTTGATTCTTCTATCAGTTATATAAGCTTAGTGTCTATGAGTACGCATATCGATCATAAGCTTAGTGTCTATGAGTAGGTATATAGATCTTTAAATTGTTAAAGAAATTTTAGTGCGATATTCGAGTAGCGATAGATGGTAATATATTTTTTCACTTCCCCGTACAAGTGGATGGCCTTTTGTCACAAATTTTTTCGTTTAAAATACTTTTTATCAATTTTGAAATCAGACAGTAAAAGAAAATATCCCGAAAAGTATATGAAATTTTATAAAAGTATATGAAAGTATATATAAATTTTCTAAGAAAGGTAATCTTTTCAAGAAAACTCAAACTTTAATTTGGTTTGGTTTGGTTTGGTTTGTTTTATTTTACAGCATATCAACCTCAATGGATCATTTAATGCCGACAACTTTTTTTTTCCTGGTAATATTTTTGTTTTGTCAAAAATCTATTTCTGTTAATATTTTTTCCTCAAAAATGTATAGCTGGTAATATCATTTTTTTCAAAAACGTATTGCTGGTAATGTTTTTTTCAAAAATGTATTGCTGGTAATAGTTTTTTTTTCAAAAAAATATTGCTGCTAATATTTTTTTTTCTTCAAAAATGTATTTCTGGTAATAATTTTTTACAAAGTATTTCTGGTATTAAAACCTATTTTTACACTTTTATAATGCCTTTTACCTCAGTTTCTGTGTTAACTATTTGCCCATAGCTGGAACCCTAACATGTGCGACCACCACGGGTCAGGGTGGGCCAGGGAACACCAGCAATTAAGAGGAGGTTCCACGCTCCTCAAAGCCTCCTGATCAGAGGCCTTGCTGTTGAACATAGCTTATCGTCTTACCCTGGACGCGGATGTAGTTTATCGTCATACCCAGGACGCGGATGTAGTTTATTGTCATACCCAAGACGTCTCAAACTTTGGATTGAATTCTTTGCCAAAAATTTCGTTTCTATGATTTTATTGCTACTTATTCACACCTGTCACAAGAATAAGAAGAAAGAAAAACAAAGTGTTTTTGTCTCTTCCTTTCACCTAGAAAACAAACAAGGTGGAGTAATTCCAAATATCTATCACTCATCGACAGTTGGCTATTACAAATTCTTTGTGAGTTTCGTGAGGTGCAAATCAATCCTTGAATTCATATGTAATCCCGAATGACGCAAGTTGGGGAAAAAACCAGCGTGAAGGTGTGCCGTTCTAGACCAATGGTTAGCTACCGATTTGATATCGCCCACTAGCAGGCAATAAATACGTTACTAGGTTACGAAGTCACGTATTTGTTTTACTTCCGCCAGACAGCTACCGTAACAACTGGAAAACCACGACTTTGAAAATGTTTATTGAGATCAGGAGACAGAGAGACAGGCGGTTGAGAAGGTGTGGCAGAGTTGCCAATAAAATGGTTTTACCGTTAGGTCTAGTGAAATCTATATCGTTTTAGCGACAGATAAAAAGGAAACAGTTGACGAATGCATTTTTTGTGCTAAGTCAGTCAGTTCGCAAAATATGCGCAGTAACGTGTCGTCAGTGTTGTTTTATAACCGTAATCCTTGGGGATTTCAGTTCTTTCCTCATCATATGCCCTTTCCTGTATAACCCAGTCAAGGCTGATTGAACGCTGATCCACATCCCTGCAACTGAATACTACTTTATACACATCCATTTATTATATTTTGATTGGCTAATTAGTTGTTCCATATTTTATATATTTTACTGGCGTCACAACCAACCAATGGCCTTCCGGTATTGGTCACACATCCTCTACTTAATTCTATTTAAGCTGCCCGCTTGATTTGGAGCCTTTTTTTGCATTGTAGCGGACTTCCACGACATTTATTCAATTTTGTTTAGGAAACCAAACTGATGTGAAAAAGGGACAAGGCAAAAATATCAATATATATAAAAATTGTATTCAACAATGCATACAAGAATGTGTACGAAAAAGCATGCAATGAGAAAGACGAATGTTGTCTCTCTTTGACTATCAAAGTCTATTAAAGTTCTCTGAAAGAGAAGAAAGAGTTATTAGTCTGTTATAAATGTTTTTAAAAAGTTCTACCGAACAAGAGGAAAAAGTATGTAAGTGTGAAAGAATATGAAGATTGTGAGTTGAGTGAGAAGATGGGCGCATAGCTTCCACTGTCGTAGATTTCTGTAGCAGCTAAAGTCTCACTAGTGCGTCTCCTCTTTTCACTGGTAACCCCGACGTTCATTTGGAAGGCCGACGTGATACCGAAGGCGGCTACATTTCATTGGTAACTCCGACGTTCATTTGGAAAGGCCAACGTGATTAGAAACCTGACATTCATTTGGGGTCCGCTACATTTCAGCATAATAATCTTTAGAACTTTGTATTTTGGAATGTTGTATTTTCTACGATTTCTTGTAAGTCTGGTGGGGGTTTATCATGTAGCATGCCGTCATCATTGACTGATTGGTTTATTTTACAGCCTATCAACCTTTTTTGGATTATTTAGTCGAAATATATTTTTTAATTCTATAAGAATAATCCCATTTTTCTACTGAATAGTGTATTAACAAATTTGGAAATCGTGCTGTTATACAATAAGATTTAAATACCACTGCCCCAAGCATAATATGTAACAGTGGAAGTGGAGAGAGAGACAGGTGAAAAATGAGATTTATACAAGTCAATAAAAAATATCAATTCAATCTCTTAAGAGTTTTAATTCATACCTAAATATTTAGCCATCCTAGGTATGACGATAAACTACATCCGCATCCTGGGTAAGACGATAAACTACGTCCAACAGCAAGGCCTCTGATCATGAGGTTTTAAGGAGCGTGGAACCACCTCTTAAATGCTGGTGTTCCCAGGCCCACACTGGCCCGGGTTGGTAGCACCTGTTAGGGTCCCAGCTATGGGCAAATAGCTAACACCGAAACTTGTGTAAAAATATGTTTTAATACCAAAAATACTTTGTAATAAAAAAATTATTACCCGCAATAATTTTTGATGGAAAAATTATTATCAGCAATACTTTAAAAAAAATACTAGCAATACAAACAGCTATACATTCTTTGGAAAAAATATGACCAGCTATAGATTTCTTCAAGGAAAAATATTCCCAGAAATAGATTTTTGAAGAAAAACATTACCAGCAATAAATAAATAAATAATGTCGGCATTAAATAACCTATTGAGTTTGATATGCCATAAAACAAAAGAAAGAAACCTAAATATTTAGACCTTGGTTGCCGCCTCGAACTAAAGAAAGATATTTTATCACAATTCTATGTTATTCTTGTACATCACTTTCTTGCCTAATAATGTTCGGAAAGTAATAACGTATTTCAACGCTATGAATTATGAGTCCTGCAACCAATCAAAGCAGAAACCAAGTTTAATGTTCGGACATTACAATTAGTTTATCATTCCTTCTATCAGAAAAGAATGCCAAACGTTCATTTAATGGCTATCACAAAAAGGAAAAAACAGTGCCAACATCAAAACCAAGGCTCCATCCACAGAAGTTCTTACTTTGTATCTGGTGGAATATGAATGGTGTCGTTTAATTACAGGCCACCGGAACATGGAAGGACTATCATTACCAGCGACTTAGCTGGATAAACAAAAATGTCATACGTTGTTAAGCAGAAAAGTTGTTATTCTTCAGATTATATTTTATAAAACAAATCCAAGAAACAAAATCCTTAGTATGGGAGGTTCTTCCACATCCTCCGTAATCACCTACAAATTTTCATGTTTCGATCACCAGAACATTTCATAAGTTGGAGGACATTCAGAAATAAAGAATTTGAAAACACTCTTTCTTTTTTGCCGTGGAAAAAATTCTTATTTCTCTAAACGTTAAATCGAAAATTTACCTTGCCGTTAGGCTCCAGTCGTTGAAAATGAAGGTGATTCCATTTTTGATAGATATTATTTAAATAAATTTAAGTTACATTTGTTTTTATGTACTTTATAGTCAAATATATTTACTTTCTAAACACCCTAATATTTGATTCAATCCTTTCGTTTGAAAATACATTTTAGCAAAGTAAATCTTTTCCAATCGTTCTGATGTTCATCAGTTGGACTTTCAACAAGACAAAAACTTATTATGATTTCATTCCTAATCAGTTAAATCTTGATTAAGGATTATCATTCAGAAAATTTGCCTTGCCGTTAGGCTTCAGTCGTTGAAAATGAAGGTGATTCCATTTTTGATAGATATTATTTAAATAAATTTAAGTTACATTTGTTTTTATGTACTTTATAGTCAAATATATTTACTTTCTAAACACCCTAATATTTGATTCAATCCTTTCGTTTGAAAATACATTTTAGCAAAGTAAATCTTTTGCGATTTTTCTGATGTTCATCAGTTGGACTTTCAACGAGACAAAAACTTAGTATGATTTCATTCCTAATCAGTTAAATCTTGATTAAGGATTATCATTCAGAATATATATATATATATATATATATATATATACATATATATATATATATATATATATATATATATATATACACAACTACCAAAAGTTTTATTTCTTAGGATAAATTTAGCAATTGTTCTCTCGATATCCCAACAGCTTTTCCCCTTATTCCCTAAGGCTGTACATGACTCCCCTTACACTCCAACAAGGCAATTTCTCTCTTTTCCTTATTAGTATTACTGTTGTCTTTACTATGGAAAGAACTAATAATCTACCAATATAAATAACTCATGTTTTATGAATCAAGCATTCTTCCAATGTTGATGCCCAAATCGTGGACACAGAAAAAGCTTACTTCAATCCATATTCTCCTAGCTTCCGTTTAAACTGGCACCTTCTTTTTTTCCATATATCTGAACTATCATTACAATCTATGCTTTTAAAAAGAGAAAAATTCTCTGAAATATGTTAAATTTTCAAAATTTCTATCTGAAATCATGAAAATGTGAAGTTTAAGCAAAATAGTCACACTATATTTAAAATGGACGACATCAGGTGGACCTATGTCATACTGTCGTATCCTCCTCGCAAAAGCTTAAACAAACGCCTTTCTTCTTTCAATGTCTCCAGAGTGTAAACTATAATTTTGGAAAGAGAAAATTTCACTGAAATATGTTAGAAAATTTCCAGGTTGTTATCTGAAATCAAGAAAATATGACATTTAAACAAAATGGTCACAATATATAAGGGTAATAATAATGCATCTGTTTAACCTATAGACCCCTGACGTCAATTTAAACTGATAGATTCTTTTTTTCATTTGTCTAAACTATTGTAAGCATGTGACGGAGTCTTCTCAGCTTTTCACCAACTGGGCAATGAAACCCCATGTTGTGCATCTATTCTCGTTTGATCAAGTGGGTGGCCGCTTTGAAGATCTCTATTTTCAGACTTTTTAACGGCCATAAAAAACGAAACACTTAAAACAGGTATAAAATAACTCACCCACCCTTTCTATATGAGTCCCCACCTCAACTGTAGTGTCACCCTGTTTCTATAAACTATCATTTTAAAAAGTGGAAGTTTTACTGAAACATGCTGGAAAGTTTCCAAATTTTATCTGAAATCATGAATGAAAATATGAAGTTTATGCAAAACAGTCCAAAGGGACAGAAAAATAACAAAAAGACAAAACATATTAAGAGCTACAAGGAACGACGGAAAATGTGAAGGGCCATGATCGCCTACATTCTGGAGAGACATGGCGCATATAAGATGTGGAAGAAAAGAAGGCGGCAGTTTTAAACTATCAACAAAAGGATGTGAGTTAAAACGATTTCCTCATGGAATCAGAAAAAAAAAGTGATCTGCAACTTTCAATAACCGAAAACAAAAAATCGCATTTTTAACACGTGAAGCAATTTTCGTATGCTTGTTTTACTGAACGCAGGGGAAGTCAGGTACTTACTAGAGGTGTACAGGGAGCTGACCAATAGTCTGTCAAGGCACAGTGTTTCCCCGTGAGGAACTCCGTTCATCTTTATTGGTGGTAGTTCGATGTCAGATCGGTAATGATGACATGTAACTAGCTTGGTCTTCGAAGAATTGAATGTAACCAGCCAGTTTTTACCCCATTAGGTATTTTGTGCAAGATCGGAAGAGAGATCATTGACCAATCACTGATAACCGAGGTTTTTAGAGGTGAGCCCGTGTTTAGCCGTATCATCGACATAGATGTTTATAAATGATCTGAGTATATTGTTAGGCAGATCATTTATGTAGATCAAAAAAAGGGTTGGTTCGAGGAGCGACCCCTGGTGGACGCCTGTGTTGGCCTTTTGTGCTCCGGACGACTGGTCATTGATAACTACCTTCAGAAAGCTACCTGTCAGGAAGGATTTTATGATCGAGAAGACCCTTCCAGTGATTCCATAACTGGAGAGCTTGTATAGTAAACATTTGTACCACAACTTGTCGAAAGCCTTTGAGATATCAAATGCTATGTTTCTCGAAATATGTTTGGCGTCAAGAGATTCACTGATTCTTTGACACACACACACACACGCGCACACTCCCGCGCGAGAGCTCACACACATACACACATACACATACACATACTCATAAACTGTGAACTGAAGACGTACATAAATAAATTCTTGTTCAACAAAGAGGAAACAATGTCAATGAAAAATTATGTGGGTTTACCAAAGAGCAAACAGAAAGACATTTCCAAATCTCAATGCACCTTTGTGAACACGGACAAAACAAAACAAAAAAAAAGAAAGAAAGAAAAGGAAAGCAGGCTTTGAATAATTGCATTTTGTGTTCCCGTAACAGGTGTCATAAGGAATAACACGCCACTTGAATAAGTTGCATGAAGACACAACTCAAGAAATCGACTTTATGGGAGACTGGGGGTAGCAAAACCCGGTAGAATCCTGAATAGTGTTTACACCTCATCCATTTATGCGAATGTTGGTAGAAGGATAATTGCCATGTTTTATATTGTTGTACATTTCTGTAAAGGTTTATTTACTGTTATACCATATAGCGATTTTCCAAACGTAGCTTAGATGTGGCACAAAGCATGGGGCAGTCAGTGAGGATCGAACTCACTACTGATTTGTAAATTTTTCATCGAGACAAGCTTGCTTAACCATTACACCGCCTCGGGGAGCCCTACTGTTATGCCATATATCTGAATGTATGTTCTATTATGTTGTATAATATTACTTTTGACTCGTATATATGGCGCTGGTTCTGGAGGCATAGCGAGAGATGGACGAATAAGCCACAAGTCACATTTGACAATCATTTAAAATACATATTACTATGCATTTTTAAAAAGAAAAAAAGGGAGGTATGGTTACAGAGTGCTAAGACCAGGGCATGAATGGTCAACAATTGGCCAGAGTGACTCATGGATGGGACATTTGTCTAAATTTGGAATGTAAGTCCAAAACGGCGCGAATTGAACAGAGGGCCTTGAGAATTCTGACGCGTCGTTATTCCTTCCACGCCCAGATTTGCGACCAATATCATCCGCCGAGGGACGCTGAGTCAATGTGCGACATGCGTTTCTGTCACGTCAGTCCTACTATTGCCTCTTAGAATCCAAGCTGCCAGGTTTGGTAAAACGAATACCAAAAGTAAATGACTCTTTTTGATGATACCGTTTTTATTAATAGCGTGAGGATCCCAAAACAACACAGAACGCAACACAGCGGCGTGTGTTTTTCGTCCAAAACCAATTAAAGTTTTTCCCTTCAAATTCCGAGGAGCATGTTTCAAGCATCCCGTCTGTTATATAATTGCTGCCTTGAAATTTGCCTTTCGCAGTCTACAAACATCTGCTACAGGAATCCAGGTAATCGATGCCGAATAATTTTGATAACAACCAAACAATAATTGAAATGAACAACCCGTCGCTCACACCACAAAGGAAATTCTTCGGTTACTGTGTTTAATCTAATCTTCGAAAGAAACGAAAGTACACAAGAAAAAGAAACTACAAATTCAAAAATGTGTAGCAAATTTCTCCTTGAAAATGTTACAGGGAAGTATTTCTCTTTTTTTTTAAGTTTATTTCGGAGGACCTTCTTATTCAGCAATATAATTTTATTTACGTTATTTGGACTGTTGTTCTCATCTTTACTGATATATTGACGACGTTTTGGCCGATGTACGCACTGGTCTTCTTCAGGTGATTGGAATTTTGAACTAAACCCTTCATTTCGTCCATCGGAGTAGATTGTTCTAGTTCCATGTCTCATGTCTCTTGTAGATATCTCAGTTATCTCCCTTTAACTCAACTCTCCAAGTTTCTGTTCAACACATCAATAGTCAGGTATTGAACTCACAACTATTTGGGTCAAGTCACTGGATCCGACCGACGCTTTTATCCACTGTGCCATGTGTTCTTGGGGACAAAAGTCGAGGACAACAGTCCGAACAATGTAAATAATTACAATAGCTCATGTCAGAAATATAGACAAATATAATTTTAATTTTAAAAAGGAATGTTTTGTTTTTGTTTCCATTGATAACTTACATATTATTGGTCATCATTAAGCACACAAATTCTTTTTTTGTCTTAAGAATAAATTTTATTCTTTAAAAAAAAAAAGTCTCGTGCTGTCTATGTCATTTGTGTCGATACATTTTTTTATCTCAAACATTTGTCTTAAATATTTTATTCGTAGGATTTTTTATACCAAAAAATTCCTCTACCGGTGACTTCCTCTACCAGTGACTTCCTGGCCACATCCAAGTTATTTGACTTTTTTCTTTCATTTTTTTTGATTTTAGTTTTTCCTCTTTATCTTCCTTATTAGATCTGTAGATGATGTAATGAGGCTCGGAAGGAGAAATCGTCGAACCGGGTTCGAACTGCGGTCGAGATTCACTATTTGCATTTGGTATGCTGCAAAACAATAAAAGATACAATTGGCGCCTAACGGAATAGCAACAACAATATTACAGAAGCGGGAATATACAAAATGAATTGCACAAACTTGAATGACATATATCGCTGAAATATCCAGAAATCTAAAGAAAATCTATCAGCATCACAGTTATGTATTGCATAGCAACACTATAAATGCCTTTAGTAGTTGACATCTGACCCCAATTTCGACCTAATAAATGGCATTTTGATTAAGAGAGAAATAATAGAATCAGAAGGAAATGTATTGGAAGTTCACTGATCTCACAATTCTCTATAATCAATCACGGACCAGGCTCATACACAATATAACCGATCACTGTAAAAGCATTACTAATACTATGCCGTAGATGAACTTATAGAAACTTTTACTGATTATCAATAAGAGTTAAGATTTGCACCCATAAAATGAAAAAAAAATGAATCCGTGCTATTTTGGTTAAGCTCTGAACAACATTTCCAAGAATGGCCACCAAATTTCTACGACATCAATACTTATTGGTGCTGTAGAGTAGAACAAATTTAACATATAAACGCAATACATTGAGGAACAAATCAAATTAATTTCGACTTTGGTTCCTTACATTAATGTCTTGAACTACATTTATGCAGTATATGAACTTATAGAAAAAATAACAGAGATTCCCTTGGAGTAGGCTAATTTGAAATCTATCAGACGTTAATGGCTTCAATACGAATAAAAGGGGAAAAAAGATTTCTGGCCATAGCATCTCATAAGAATATCTTACTTCTTCCTGAAATCCCATCGTACTTCTATACGGCTTTGTCTTTCATTCAAGCCTGAAAACGCCAACTATAAAGACATTAAACGCGTAATATTTGTCTTATTATCTCCGCTACAGAGTCTGTTAACCAAACAAAACATTGGCTTTTATTTTCACCATTTTCTTAATATATAATAAATGCATTTTGCATTTACTTTTCTCCCTTTTCTATGCTGATAAAATCCACGTAATTTTAACCATTTTGATAAATCTAGCCACTTTTAAGCATTTTTATGTAGCTTGCTGGAGTTAAAACATGAAAGAGTTACCACACTTTAAATAAAAACATTTTATATTTTATGTTCATTACAAATAATTTTATTGATTTATGATGGAATTTAACATTCGTCTTTTTTTCCTCTGTTTAAATTTTAAGTGGGGGTTGTATCGAAATTTTACCCTCACAAAAGTCTCAAAAGAGAATATGGTGTATAAAAAGTTGACAACTGATCTAGACCAACCTAAGAATTGCCGATGAAAATAAGTTGCCGTTAAGACTATTTAATGACTTCATAAAATATGCCACAAAACTGTCAGTATGACGTTTTTATGACATCATAAAAGCTATTATTTATGATATACTAAAATGCATTTATTCATGATAAAAATAAAGAAGTCAGTATGACTTTTTCTTTCATGTAGACGTCGAAATGCCAGAATCGAACATAGGAGAGTAAGAAATATCACCAAAAAGTTAGTTATCTTACTGATTATCATTAAGAGTTAAATGTAAAGAAATTAATCCGCGTCCTATTTTGGCTAAGCTCTGAACAACATTTCCAAGAATGGCCACCAAATTTCTACGACATCAATACTTATAGGTGCGGCAGAGTTGAACAAATTTATTAGGTTGGTGCAAAAATAATGTCGTTTTCTCACATAGTAACATATGTGAGAAAACGACATTATTTTTGCACCAACCTAATAACATATAAACGCAATACATTGAGGAACGAATCAGATTAATTTCGACTTTGGTTCCTTACATTAATGTCTTGAACCACGGCTCAGCTTTTCTTCCATGTTCTTCTCATAACTTACAATCCACCCTTCAACGTTGTCTCAGCAACTATTTTTGAATACACTTCTCGCTCTTCTTTCTGCTTTCATTGTCTTGTGTCCCAAAACTATTTGTAGTCGATATGATGAACCAAAGAAATTTTGTACCATTTTTTTTACCCACGTACTTCATAATGTGGTGGGTATTTCATTGATAAATTTGGTGTCGTGATCAAAAGGCAGATTCATGGTACGATACAAAATCTGGAATGGAAATAAGAAAAAAAAAACAATTAGAGTAATGGCCGGAGAAGAACGAAAGAAAATAATCGACAAAAGAGTGAATAAATGAAGAAAAGAATGAAATACAGAAAAATGAGAAAAAATTAAAAAAAAGAAAATAGAAGAGATGAAATGCAAGAAAAGAGGAGGAAATATGAAGAGGGGGATACATGCAGGAAAGAGAGAAAAATACAAAAGGGAGAGAAGAAATTAAAAAGAGTGAAGAAATGCAGGAGAGAGGAGAAATTAAGGAAAATTAAATGCAGAAAAGAAAGATTTATCTTATTTAAACATTCTTCCATCTCATAACAGCGTATGAACAAATCTATATGCAATGTGCAAATTCTTAAGACACGTCTTTAAATTTCTGCGTTTGTCTCTTTTCTTTTCTTAATCTATTCTATCCTTTTATTAAAACATTCTCCCGTCTTCTTCAGTCAGAAATGTTTTAAAAAACGAATTATTAAAACTTGCTTTTAACTATTTTTCTTCTATCCTTTCGCATATTTCACAAGGTCTTCTATATTTCATACACATTCTCCTAACTTTGTTAATCAAATGTGGTTTTCTGCTAAAAAAAACATTTTGCCCAAGGTCAACGCTTCACGTTCCAACACAATAACGATCCTAAGCATACTGCCTTAAAGAATAAACGTTATCTAAAGAGGAAGCGTGACGAGAGTAAATTGCAACTCTTCCAGTGGCCTAGTCAGAGTCCTGACTTGAACCCAACTGAAAATCTTTCGGCAATAATGGACAAGCGTGCTCGTTGCAGGAAAGTTAATACAGAAGATGAGTTTTTCGCGAATTAAAGAAATGCTGGAAAAATCTGGCGAAGAACGTTGACTTACTAAAGAATTTAGTCTATAACACGCCACGAAGAATTAAAGCGATTATTAAAGCAAAAGGTTACCCAACAAAATACTAATCATTTTTTGACTTTTATAACGTACACTTGTATTAATACCCTGTATTAATAAACGTATTCTATTAGGTTTGTGCAAAAATAATATCGTTTTCTCACATAGTAACATATGTGAGAAAACGATATTATTTTTGCACCAACCTAATATTAATCACTTGTCTTGGTAAAAATACAAAAATCGACTTTCTATAGGTGCATCCATTTTTTGCCTCCTAATGTATATTTACACACCCTTCTCTTTTTATATATATTTACACATTCTTCTATCGGACATATTTATACATACTCCTGTCTTTACATATATTTACACATTCATCTATCTTTTCATATATTTTGTTATTTAGTTTCTGTAGTCGTGTTAACCCAATAACAGACTTTAAAATACCGAAATCTCACGTATGCTCGCTTACACTTCCAACTTTTCTCTGTCCTTTACCACTGTTGTATACCGCATTTTTCCAGCGGTGGGTGGGGGTGTCGTCCTCGTATCTTTTCAAGATGGCCGATCCCCAAACGCCCAATATCACGCATGCGCTTTGGACTTCTTGTAAATGATGGTTTGGCAGACAAGACACCTCGGGCGCTTTGGATCTGGTAAGTGCAAATATCTATCGTTACATATTTACACATTCTTCTATTTTTACATATATTTACACAGTCTTCCATCTCGTTCAAACTCATGAACAAAGTGATGTATGTATAGTGATTTTCCAAGCGTAGGTTAGATGTGGCACAAGGCCGAAATTAAGGGGCACCCAGTGAGGATTGAACTCACTACTCAGTCGTAATTGCTCTAGCGAGACAAGCTTGCTAAACATTACACCACCTCGAGGTGCCCAGAGATTTTCCAAGCGTAGATTGGATGTGGCACAAGACCGAAAGTATGGGGCATCCAGTGAGGATCAAACTCACTACTCATTAGTAATTTTTCTGGAAAGACAAGCTTGCTAGCCATTACACCAACTCGAGGTGCCCAAAGTGATGTATGTATACACTAAGCGATTTCTTACGATCTGTCTTAAAATTTTTCTTCTTTTTCTTACGCTATTTTTTCTTTCTCCTTTTCAACTGGAATGACGATTACCCATAATCCTCCTTCAAAATGTCTTTTGGGTCATTTGTTGGCGTGCGTATTGTTTATGGGTGCGTATTATTTTCGAGAAATTACGGTATATCCGCCGTGTTACTAATAATAATGACGACAACAAGAGACTGAATAGTATATGAAATAAATACGAAACTTGATGCTCCATCCGGAGGAATGTATGGCGAGTCATGATCGCTTACATCCTGAAGGGATATGGCATTAAAAAAAAAGCATAATTTATTATTTCTACGCTATAGTTAAAATAACTTCAAACACAAATACTGGCATTCAGGGTGGGATTAATATCTCTTCTCGTCATCAGGCATAACTCGGTTTGGTTTGGTTTGGTTTGGTTTGGTTTGGTTTTGGTTTGATTTACGGCATATTAACCTCAATTGGTTATCTAATGCCGACAAAATTTTTATTGCTAGTAATATTTTTTCAAAAATGTCTACCTATAATTTTTTTTGCAAAAATATATTCTTGTATTACTTTTTTTTTGCAAAAAAGTATTTTTGTTATTAAAACTTATTTTTACATTTTCATAGTGTTTTGACCCCAGTTTGGGGGTTAACTATTTTCCCATAGCTGGGACCCTGGTGCTACCCCCCTGGGTCAGAGTGGACCATGGAATAACAGCAATTAAGAGGTGGTTCCACGCTCCTCAGAACCTCCTGATCAGAGGCTTTGCTGTCGAATGTAGTTTATCGTCTTATCCAGGACGCAGATGAAGTTTATCGTCATACCCAGAGCGGAGCATAATCCGGTATAACAGAAGGTGATCCTGATAGCAGTAGTTCCAACCCTCAGAGTATTTTAACTGCTGCATGACACTGGTTGCAACAAGTGGGCATTTTTATCTTTTGTGCGTTTAGATACCCGACATTAAACTAATCAAACGTCATATCCTCGTCTTATAAGTAGATAAGTAAGTATCGGTTCTGGTGCTGGCCTTCTTAAACAGAAGCGTTCTTTTATTCCCCCCCCACTCCATCAATGCCATGAGGTGGTGATGACGGATAATCCGTGAGCCAATGAACGAACTGGGTCATAGTGTCTTATGTTGTTTTTCGTAGAATGAATGAAATCTTCAACTATCATTAAGTTATGATATAACGAAGCTTGTCATTTATCAACTGTTATCTTATCAGCGATACCTAGAATATCCAATTAGCGGATGAAAAACCGCTTAAAAGGGAAATATTCAATCTATGATTAATCTGAAATATATATGAAAACAATAATTTTAGACTCGATTGACCTGCAAAAATTCACGGTTTTCCTATCTGAATTTTCTGATGAATCTTACTTCTTCAGTTAATGATTTTTCATCGCCAGCGATCGTTCAAAAATGTAATTTATTACATTTGAGCAGAGAATCAAAGATAGAAATGCGATCCATTCAAATTTTCCATTAAGTCCTGAGACATCCAACAATCGTAAGGATTTACGTATCCAAGCGTTTACAAATGTACTACAACACTCATATGAAATTGGTGGAGTATCTCTGCGATATCCTGTGTTGTGTGATCTGGATTATTTTTGTCAGCGTTTTGATTTAGTCATCATCATCAATGACTGAAGGCATTTTGAAAAGTTTTTTCAGGTTCAAATTTCCAAACCAAAACCTAGCGAGCCACTTACGAACAATACTCTCAGCTACGGCACCATCTCCAGGAACGACACATACCTTTTTTGCTGTTTCTAAAGCATTTGTATCAATAGTTAATTTGGAAGCGAAGTATTGTTTCTGTATAATATGTAATGCATCCAATGTTGATTCGGCTTTGTGACCAGAAATTTTATAAATAGAAATATTCGTTGTGTAAAATATTACCTTTTTAATTATTATTTTCAACAATGATACGGCTTTGAAAAAAAAACAACATAAAGTTATCTGAATCTAAATATTAGCAACAATATCATAACGATTTTCTCACCGAATAACCGAATCAGGATTAGAAAAAAATGGTCTGAATTATTATGCAATATCGTATGTTTCTATGTGGCAATGAATACTGGACAATCTCTTCTCAGATGAAGAAGGAACTTGAAGCAACAAATATGGTTTTACAAGTGAATGCTGAGAATACCTGAATATATGAGTGATGAGAATGTATTAAGTAAAATGAAAACAAAAAAGAACACGTCGACTTTAAAAAAAAAAAAGAAAAGGTGAAATTTCTAGGGCACAAAATGGGTAGAGCTTGGAGAATTTGGCATTCGCAGGACATTTTGAGGGACGGAGAAAAGCAGTGAATAACCTACCTGCCTAACAAGCTTATGTACACGGATGGAAGAACAGGGACTGGGAGGGATAGTAAAACCTTACCAAGAGTTATAGAGTCGTGGAGAGCCTTGATAGGTTACGTCTTAAAGCGACACAGCTCAAAGAAGACATATATAGATATTTACGAAGTCTACATTAGTACTGTGCAACGCGTCCAATAATGGTTAAATTCACTATATTTGTTCTGTCATAATCTTAGTTGAGTTTATCATGAGGCCAGATTTAGTAGGAAGATTGTACTGCACCACTTTTTATACGGAGCAAAACGGCCAGGGTTGAAAATGAGCATTTCAACTATGAATAATACATATGGGTGCAAGGTGAGGTGATGGATTGAGGAATCTGGGAACCGAGTTCGAATCCTAGTTGAATTTGTCACATTCATTTATGAGATAGGTATGAACCCATCTCTTCTCTCACTAGCTGTTAGAAAAAAAAACAGTTCAACATGCAAATTACAAATTGGAGATACCAATTTAAATAGACGTGAAGTATTTTAACAGAGGATAGAAAGTGTCTCACTTAAATTCGAAGGCACATTCGGATAGCGAAAGATGCCTTCCAAAACCTAAACAAAATCTTAAGAAACAGGAAAATTTTGTTAGAAACAAAGAAAAGAGTCCTGGGCTCTTATGTAATACTGGTCCTCTATATGGCACTGAATGCTGGGGAATCTCCCCACAAACGAGGAAGAAGGCAAGAGAAATGTGATTCTACAGGAGGATGTTGAGAATACCATGAACTGAACCTGTGAGATAACCCTGAATTCAAGACCGTTGGAAAACACTTGCTAGGAAGTAGGTATTTAAATACGGTCTCTATTGTAAGTCTGAAGAATAAATTCTGCGAGAAATTGTTACATAAGGAAAAATACTAGCACAAAAATATTTTTTGTCGAAATTATTGTCATTGATAAAAAGAAAGATTGGTTGATTGATTTGTTTTCTACGGCTTATCAACCCAATGCAGTTTATTTAAAGCCAGAAAATAGTTTTAGATTGTAGGAATCGTTTTGGGGAGATAATATTTAGTGATAAAAGTCTTTCTAATTAGTCCATAGCTGGAGGAGAAGAGGTGGAGTCATGCCTTTCCCAAGAGGCTTTGCGCTTGAGTGAATATAACGAATTCACCTGGAATTTGGAACACGGCTCTCCGACGCAGTTTTAAATGAAAGGATACTTATATTTAACATCAGAAAGAGACAGTTGAAATTTCAAGGGTACATAATGAGGAAAGGGAGCTTGGAAAATTTTACACTCACGGGACATATTGAAGACAAACGGAACAGAGGAAAGCAGTGCATAACTTATCTAACGAGCTCCTAAAACTTGCACTGCCATCCTAAATGCCAGAACAAGGTTTAGGAGAAATACCAAAGAAAAGAAAATTTCCTTAGAGTTGCAAAGGATAGGAAGTTGTGGAGAGTCACGATTGCCCACGTCCTGAGAAGAAGAAGAAGAAGAAGAAGAAGAAGAAGAATGCTGGTTTGATGGGAATTGCTGCACAATACATTTCTTCCTATATTAAGTAAGGGTCGACTATTTTATTTAAATACAATAATTATTTGATTTTAAACAGTTTTTTAACAAAAATAATACAAATTATTAAGAAGTGGACCTATGAAAGTGGAAAAGCAATTGCGTGAAAAGTTTTTATCTGTAAATATTTACAGGTAAAATCTTTTCACACAATCACTTTTCCACTTTCATAGGTCCACTTTTATAAGGGATCCACAAATAATGTTTTATATCAGAACTTCTTCTACTCTTTCTACTGAAGTTAAGCAACGACGAGCCTTGTCAGTACATATATGGGTAACCACTTGGGAATACCAGTACTGTTGGCTTCGTTATATACACTTATGAGCAAATATTATTGGGAAAGTTATGAATCCATCACTTCTTTCCCTAGCTATGGGTTAATTAGTAAAACTTTTATCATTAAAAAAAGTATTGCAATCTAAAAATATTTTCTGGCTTTAAAGAATGTTAAAAGTGTTGATAAAATGTAGAAAACGGATTAATCAACCAATCTTTTTTTTTTTTTTTTTTTATCAATAGCACAATGACAAAAATATCTTTTTCCTTCAGTGTCAATTTCTTGCCGAATTTATTCTTCAGGCCTACAATGACAGCCATATTTAAGTCGCCACCTCGAAACACTAAACTACGGGATTAGTGACTATCGGATTAGTAAGTTTCATCCTGTAAAAATATTAATACTTTATCGTAAATTTTCCAAGACATAACTATATCTAAGTTGATTTTTAGAACTTTAGTTGAACTTCCACGGGAAGTTAATCGTGAATTAAACTTATCTACAGTAGAACGATGGTCAGCAAGTCAGTTTTGCCTATAATTGGTGTCATAATAAGTTATTAGGTTTTCCTCCCTTTTAGGCTATGGGCCAGAGGCCAAAAAAGGGCTTAGGTTTTGAGTTCGTGGACATTTTATTCACATGAGAAAATTTCAAGTGTTTCTAGGAGTATTTTTCGTGCTGATTTCAAATCTGAAGAGATCTCCAGGCTAAATGTGCGCACTGCTTCAGAAAAGGGGAGATAATACAGGGTGTGTCATTTACGGAAAAAGTCCATTTTCATGGTTTACTTCATGTAAAATGAACTTTGAATAAGTTTTTTAGCACATTTAAGTGTATCAACAAGAAGCTGATATATCTATGCTCTTATATTATGTGTTAATTTATTTAATCAGGAATTTTCAGCAAATAAAATGATTTGCATAAAGCCATAACAATGAAAACGTTACTTTCTATTGTCGTGTGAGTTTCTCAAATTCGAATAACCTCGTAAAACATTGCAGTCTACATTAATTTGATAAAAAAACATGAAAAACCTTTATATATGTTTCCAAATCTTGTGCCTTCCAAAAATCATAGATGGAAGAACTGTTTTCAAATACTTCTGGTGATTGACTTTTCTTCATTTTGGACTGCCATTTACTGTTTGATGTAATTTTGTCACACATACACATTGACTGATATAGAAATCTTAATGTTTAGACTAACTTTGACTATATATATAAAAAGATATTGTAATAAGAGTTTTTTTTCAGTTATGTTGAAATAATTGTTATCAAGTAATACATTTATAAAAGGAATTGAAAAATAATTGATTGTCCTCTAATCCTGCAAGCTCATCTTATCATTCGCCCTCAGAGGAGTCAGAATCTTCTATTTCATTAATCTGCTGCACTTCATTATTTGTTTTAAGTACATTAAAACAATCTATACACTGGCAAAGGTCGGTACAAGGCAGTGTTTGACGAACACAAGAACAACGCCTGGAGTTACAGCTGTTCTTCTTACAGTTACACTTTACTAAGTTCATCAAGGTAGATGGAGTTTTAGGAAGGCTACTCCAATGAACAATGAGTTTTTGATCTTCACATTTCCAGCCATGATTTGTTGCAGAAGGAGCATTAATATTAATGTGAAGACATTGTCGCCAAATTACAGCCTGGTAATTTGACCTTTCTGCATGTAACCGTAAACTATTTTGGCAAGGTGGTAGAGTATTATCCAATTTTCCAGACATATGAAAAATATTAAAACGAGCAATATTTACAGAAGAAACATTTCTCTGTCCAAATAGACAGCACACAAATTTTTCTAGTTGCTGGAACAAATCATCTGTCAGGTGCCAGTTGCAGCCTAAAAGTGTGAAAGTTTGAAGAAATTCCTCTGTTTCTTTCATTAACTCAAAGGGTTTTATTTTACCCTTTCCCTTAAAGCAGCTAACAGTATCACAGCCAGTGAATGCATGCAAAGAAAGTAAGGCACTTGAAAGAGCAGGTCCACATTTCTTTGCAACTGATTTAATAGAGATCAAACAAGATGATCGGTTGGTATTAGTAGCCATATATAAATCACAGCTTAATTCATTTTGATGAGCAAGGCAAAGAAGAAAAACATCCGTATCTGGAGTCTTAATGATAATGGAAGGGAAAGCAGTTGATGCATGCTTTGCACGAAGCAAAAGAAGGGTATCGGCTTCTTCATGGTCAGTTGTTAATTCTGGCAAAGTTTCTGTGATTACTTCATTTGTGTCACTATGAGGACACAGCATGAAACATCCTTGGCTAAATGAAGCAATCACAGTTTTTCCATGAAATTCTTCTGCTGGCAATTTTTTCCAATGCATCAACATAAATAAGATTCTTTATTTTCACCAGACATGAGGAATTTTCGAAATTGTACCGGTGTTTTCTTTTTTTTTTTTCATTCAGAGCACGTAACAGGTGGCATGGGGTAATCAAACGGCGTCTTCTTTCAGAGTTTTTAATACTCCATGGATTGTACTTATCACAGACATAGTCAACTCTTGATGACATATAAGTAGAAGCAAGCTTGATTACATATCTAAAAACATAAATACTTAGCTCACCAAACCTTGATGGAACATGGTCTGCAAGCTGTTGTATTACTGCCATTCCATCTAATATCAGTGCTGCATTTTTTGGAATATTGTTAATTTTCATATGAGGAACCTTTACAAGAAAATAATGAAATAATGCAGCTTTGTTGGTACGCTGCAAAGAACCATCACTGTTACTTAGGCTAGATGGGAACTCTGAAAGGCAATGTGAAAAAATTTCTTCCAGGTCAACTTTTCGGGTTCTTGCTACTTAAGAAGCCTAGTGAGAAGGTCTTTATCTGCTTTCAAGCAATCTGCTTCTTTCTTGCTCTTTTGTTGTGAATGCATTTTCTGAAGATCACTAAAAGTTTTTATCTTCATTGATTTTAATGGTGCATTCAACTCTACATTTTTCAAAACTAGTCGTTGTTGAACAAACTGATTAGAAATATTGCAGCCTTGTTCATGTGCTGTCAAAATGTCCTCTTTAATTTCAGAAGATGCTACTTGGCCAGATGCAATGTTAATTAATTCTTTTTCACAATATGCAAATGGATTTTGCCTAAACTCAATTGTCTGCATGACCCTCTGAATATCTGCTTCATCCTTTTGATATCGAGAACTACTCAGGTCTTTTTTATTATGGCATCCCTCTCCTTTTCCAGCCATTTCAGTACAGTTTTTAGAGATTTGAGCACGTTGATTAAAAGATAAAATCCAACGATGAACAGCATTGTCATTATTTGAGAATCCAATCTGCCCACTTCTGGTCTTGCTATCTCTATTCATTGTCTGTTCAATCGTCTGGTCCATTGCCGTCTGACTAAAAGGGTACTGGTTTTGTTGCTGAACTACAAAATCCCCAGCAGCAAGATGCTTTGCTATTGCAGGGTGGATATCTGGAACAGTAAGCATCTCACAAATATAAACAGGAAGATATAAACAGGAAGATATCTAGCATAGTTCAAATGGTCATATGCAAAATACCAAGGTACCATTTCTGCTGCTGATTTAAGGTGAAGGGCCCAATCTCCTGTTCGTGTAGCACGAATAAAATTTAAAAACAAATCTGCCATATTCAAGTAACTCATCCAAAAGTTGGAAATTGGCTGCATCTCTCTTGAATAAATAAGGATAGTTTGCTTTCAAACTCTTTAAAATCATTTGATATGCAGAGATCTTGGAATTGTGTTTTGGGAAAAGCATAATATAAATTTTTAGACAATGCAATGAATTTAGCTTTTTCTTCTTCACTTTGTGTTTCAATAAAAGTAGATAGGAGTTTCCTCCTTAAGGCTTCAGACATAATTTTTATGACTCTGACACTTCGATTATAGTGCCTGCCTTTCATGACTCCAGGTAGTGATCCTTGTGCCACTGTTCCAGCTTCAAGTAGGACATCAGCTAGCCCCGAATCTTTAAAGCGCTTTCCAATGACACTGAGAAACGACATGCAGGTGTGGAGCTCACCAAGTCTGACAACTGTTTTTTGCATATACATGGCATCATTCCAACATACTTGCTGTGCTTTAGCATAAAATGCAAGATCGAATGTTAATACAATACGTTCAGTTTCAAGCTCATCAGCAATAGCAAGACTTTTCAAAAATACTGCATTCACAGTACTTAGTTGAGTTGGGTTACCATTGACCACAGGCAAATATCCAATATTGCTTTTTGGTGGTATTTGGTCCTGTAATAAAAGAATACTGAAACCTGTCCAACCTGGAATTGGAGTAGTGTTTTGGTTGTCATTTTCACAGTGCATATTGATCATGGTCATAGCCAAATCAGTAATGCTTGTTTTGATCTCACAAAATGATTTAAATAAAGCATTTTGAATGCTGTCAATTGAAACTAAAGGTAGGAAAGGGCCTACTCTTTTTGCCACATAATATTCTGGTATGTGCGCTTCATTTAGCATCACACTGCGCTTCTTACTCTTGATCATTTGGGGATGGTCTTTTTCTATTGCGACATCTTCAATATGTGATAAGTGATCAGAAGTTAGCTGCTGCACTATGATCCCATTTGTATTATGGGTTGTTCCCTTACCACTCAGAGTTTCTTCTCCAAAGTCATTATTATCCCAGGCTAAATGTGTAAAAGTTTTCTTTTTAAAACCCTCTGGAATGTTACTTTTTGATAGTTGTTGTTCAGCCAAAGCCGTATCCAGTTCTAGAGTTGTGCTGTGGCTTACAGAGTGCCCAAACCCATTTAAAATGCCTATAAGTTTTGACTGACCAGTCCAGTGTCGAACAGCCATTCCCAGTGCATAATGCTTTGGTAAAAACAAATTTCCTCTGTGAGAAAGGTTCAGAATATCTTGTGCTATGGCAAGTAGCTTTCTCTTATCTTTCTCAGACACAGTAATAAATCTATTCTTCATTTCAACTTCATCAGAAAGACCACACATCAATGCCAATACATTAAAAAGTTCTACAGGAATTATCTACATAGCACATTCTGTAGTTACACTATTGCTCTTAGGAGGCCAAGGTGTTGGTGATTCCACAGAAATAATCTGATTTCTTAAATACATGCTAGCATGATACAAATTGTACCTATTGTTTTCATCGCCATCTGAAACAAAATGTAAAAGAAATCACTAAATAATTTTTTCAAATATTCAGAAATAAAAATACTTCATTACTATTAAATATTTTTGTGTTCTAAAATTTATATATGAGTGTGATATAAATATTTTCCACTGGTAACATTTGGTAGTAAAGTCTGTTCAGATAACATTACACAATTAGATCATTTAATATTAGGTATAAATTAATCAATGATTAGAAGTAAAACTAATGTTAAAGAGTTTACATTATTATTTTAGGTCTTATTATATTTACCTGTTGCTTCATGTTCTTGGGTTCCTTCATCATCATCATCATTGTCATCATCACCATCTGAGTCATCTGCTGAATCATCAGTTTCACTTGTTCCCTTTAGGTCAGGAACTATTTTTTCACATAACACCACCTCACTCTGATTCCTCTGTCTTGGTTTTAAGAAAGTGAGCTGTGGAAAATCATGTAAAATCTGCTGCTTCAGATGTTGAGTTTTAGCTGCTATAGATGTCCCTTCTGCTGATTTAAGGATGTTTCTGTACAGTTCAGACAGTTTGGACATTCGTAAGATCTGATTTCCTTTAATGATTTTTTTCATTATAATATCTTTCTTGAAAATATCATATGCAGCACTGTGTTTTGTTTCATTGTTCATGTCTACTGAACTTTTTTTTTTTGTATCTCAAGAAATTAGTATAATTAATTTTACAAGTATGATGATATTTTAACACTGAAGCTACAAGATCATTATCCTGTAACTGACAAAGAAGATCTTCATCATGTTTCAGCTTTGCAGCAAATAAAATTTCATTTACAATGAGTTCACATTTTTGCAAGGGTTCCCTGGTGCGCCTTCCGTCAATTTTGTTTCTTTTATCTTTTCTTTGTCTTTTGCAAAATATGCATTTGGCTGGGAAAACAGAGGAACAGCGAGTAGTTTGATCATCTTTACCAAAAGTGGATTGACTAAAATTACTACTGCTCCTCAACCTTTTCTGACTGGGTTCAAGCTCTTCATTACTGGTTGATGGTGCAATGTCAGTGAATATTAAATTCATTTCTGTAATGCTGCGTTTCTCAAATTTTTCCAACCTGTAACACACCAGCATAGCTAGCATTGACAATCTTTATTTAAATCATAAAAAATGCTGTAAAAATATTGTAGATGTAAAAAAATAGCAGATTATTGTAGCTAAGGAAATTTTAAATGCCATTTATTTCTACATAGAATTATTTTAAAACAAATGCAAATTACCTTGTTGACAGACGAAGTTGCTCCATTTATTTGCATATTCACAATTTTTTTAAAGTGTTATTTCAGTAAAAGAAATAATTTTTTCATTCGTATTAATTGACTCAAAATGTATTGCACAAATATTCAGGGAATTCATTTTCGCCGTATTTTAAAATTTTTGAATTTAAGGGAGATAACTACTAGCCTAAGAAACGTCATATTTCTCAATTATTACCTCCCTTACTTGAATTTTATGCTTGGATTTACCGATAAAATATTCAATTTAAAATGCAATTTATAAAAAAATGCGCAATTCTCCCCTGGAGAACTTTTTAGATTTAGACTCTACGGCATCGAAACTCCCGAAATCAAGTAAAATTTTTTCATATAAATTTTATGTCCACGAAATGAAACGAAAATCGACCGTGGCCTATAGCCTATTTGTGTTTCTTTGTTCAACAAATATCTAGGGTATTTGTTTACGAGACATACAACCTTGTGCAAATTAATTGAAACAAAACGCATAATTCCGTTATTCTTTACTTTCTTTTCGTATTTTTCTAATAAAACATGACGCAGTGCCATTCCACGAAGTCGTTCCTTGCACATTGACCACAGATTCTCGATTGGATTTAAATCAGGAGAGTTTCTGGGTCAATCTATAGTACTTTGATTTGCTCACTGGTAAGGCTTGCCAGTGTGTTCGTGCAGAGTTACAATTTTCGTACACTTCCTTGGAGTGACGTCCATGGCAGTCAATGGCCGTAGGACAACTAATCGAGACAATAGTATCTGGGCGTGATGAAAATCTAATGCTAACGGGGATGACACAATATTTTTCAAGGCTAAACAAATTTCATCACACACCCCGAAAATAGATTCATATTACTGCACACTACTGCAAATGATCTAATCTGAGGAAAAAAATAGAAATCGATTACACCCTGACACTCCAGTGGGTCTAAAGCTGACCGTATGGTCAAAGAAGAGAAATTAAAGCGATTATTTCAATTAATTTGCACAAGGGTGTATTTAATTACCTTGTTTCGTAAATCATTGCTTTTGTCGTGGATGAAGTTCTCGCAGGTTGGCCTATTAATGCCACTCGGTTTACTAAATATTTGGTTGGACAGCTCACTTTCACTTATTCTTCTTCTATCTCTTTTCAGAACGTTGGCGATCATGGCTCTCCACAATTTCCTGTCCTTTGTAGCTTTTAATATTTTTTTTTGTTATCGCTCCTAAACCATGTTTTGTCACCCATTTTCTCAAGCTCGCTAGATAGATTATGCGTTCTTTTCTTCTGTCTCTCTTATCTTCTACCTATCCAAATAAAAAATGTTTAAGTATCAAATTCGCCAAGCCCTCTTTCCTCATTATGTTCCTGTCAAGAATTCTAATTCTCTTAGAATCGTCTCAGTGTATAGTTTGAATAAGTCCGGCGAGAAGACACATCTATGTCTTACACCGCTTTCTATTTTTGTATATTTACTGGATTCATTTTCTATCCTGCAGATGGTTTGCTGCCAGGAGAGATTCTGGATTATTCTAATTTTCCTTCCTTATGATGTTAATTGATAGCGCAAACGATAGAAACATTTCACGATGTTTTGAAAATGTATATATACTTTAAAAGCAGGTAATGTAAGTTTCGTAAAGACATATAAGACATAAAAATCTAAAAGCTGACATTTTTTAACATAAGAAAAGCCTACGCTTGGACAAACATTTTTACTCACTAATACATAGGAACAAGACTAGCCGTAACTTTGATTTTACAAATGCCACTCTAATTTTAAAAAATACATAAATCTTTACGTCGAAAATACTTCGAGGGAATCCTGGTAAAACTTTTACCAACTATAAACACACGTCGAAAACACTATATTAGATCACCAACCTTTATTAAACCCCTTCTTAAAGAAACTAACGTATATTTAACTACCACAACCGGTGTTCACATAAAACCGTCCCCAAATAAACATTCGAGCAACGTCAAAACATAAATAATATCTACTAGATACACACGCAAGCCTGCACACGCACATACACACACACACACACACATAGATATATACATTATCATCCCAATCGCGCATAGACAAACTAGAATTATGATACACTTACACACATTAATTATACACCTCCGACGCTGCTTGACAAGTCAAATGTACGCGAAGTCGGCTTAACCAAAAACACAAACACAAAAATAACAAAATTCAATTTTTTTTTCCCCTATCTCATTCTCTGATGAAGCTTCAATAAAAGCGAAATTTGTTAATTTGCAAACGTTTCCTATTTGTTCTTTATCCTGTCACATAAAAGTACGTCCATAGTAGCTGCAATGTTAAGTTTAGTAAATAATTATATCTTGTTTATAAGGTTACGTTTTAAAAAACAATATAGATTAAGCCTTTCAGGAAAGTATCCAGAAGGTAGAATAAGTTTGTTAAAGACACACGATGATTGAAAGATATTCTAAGAAAATTTACCTAGATTCAATCAATGATATGCAGATAGGTATATACGCATTTACGTATGTATAGATTTCAGTGTTGTTTATTATCTGTTATAAAGAAGGAAGTCGTTTTGTTTGCTTGGCTAGAGGGACGATTTTGATTTACTGTTCAAATCAATGATCACTACTACAACGAAAATAATGAATCAGCACAACTGCTCGTGGTAATGCGTGTGCGGGTGAAGAACAAATTCGATAACCATAGCAGATAAACATAAATTCAATAATGTACCTAGCGTTTGTTCATACTTGGGATGGTCGTAAAATTTATCGCCTCTCTAAATAACAATCCAAAACACCAGTAAACATAGGTACCTTCGTGAGATCGCTAAAACAGAGCATAGCATCATGAAAAAGACGCCAAATTTGACGAAAACAAAATTTTAGTGTCTAAATGTTTATGTCATTAGTGAGAGGAAAGATCAAAGTATTTCTTAATTATTTTTTTAAAATTTTCTTTCTTTTTAGAACATTCTAAATTTTGATTTAAAAAAACCTTCTTTCTCTTTGTGTCACCGGAACTAGTAAAATAACATAAAATTTTAGCGCATTTTTTTCCGTATGACAGACATTAATTTTGAAAATCATGCAAAAATAAAAATAATTATCAGATTGTAATGAAACTTTCAGAAACTATTCACAAATGATTTTTTTTAAGTCATGGCAAAAAATAACTAATTGTACGAAAACTCTATAATTTCAATTTTGGGAAGATTAGTGATTATATTATAAAAGCAAAAGGCTTTGAGGAAACCAAATCATGTTTTTTTTTTGTTTTTGTTTTTTTTGTTTTTTGTTAGTTGGACCACCTCTACCTGAAAATCGTCTCTGAATTGTAAAAAACTCAATAAAACAAAAATATTATCTAATTTCAAAAGCTTTTAATTGCTTTTATTTATTTCAATGAACATGGACAATACTGTCTGAAAGCAATAAGATATTTCGATGAAAAATGAATTTTTAAAACAATTATTTGCTATTTCTGAAATATTTTATTATTTTTACATTAAATGTTGTTAATTCTTCTAAAATTAGGGAAAAATTTGTAAAATTTAACGAATGTTGTTATTAAATAGATATATTTACAGATTATAATTTCCAACGCTTTTTACAAACTAACGAACAACAGTATATAAAAAAAATAAAGAAGCATTACAATTACTGCTATTAATTTTGTTTCGAATATAAATTAAAAAAAAAAAACAAAAAAAACAGCACAAATGTAATTTTAAAAGTTAATTTTTCTGGCCGAGCTCTCCCGAATATCTTAAATCACATGAAAATCTATCACTGTTAAAAAAAATATACTGATCAGTTATTGCTAGTTCAGTTTCCACTAATTCTAAATCTGTACTATCCAGCTCAGGGATTGAACTCACCCCTACTATCTCATCAAATTCAAGAACATTTTAATCCTCTATCGTCTTATAGTGATTTTCCAAGCGTAGCTTAGATGTGGTACAAGGCCGAAATTAGGAGGCACCCAGTGAGGATCGAACTCACTACTCAGTCATAATTGTTCTAGCGAGACAAGCTGGCTAACCATTACATCGCCTCGGGATGTCCTCGTTATTGTCTTATATATAATGACCCTTTAGAACTTACTTATCTTGATTGGTTTTGACACGTTTCGGACACGATAAATATCGGTCTTAATTCATGCACATGCCGCGCGAAAGCCTTTATTTTATTCATGGATGTCATTTGTCACACTGTTAGCGTTTTGTCAAATTTGGCATAAATCTCAGACATTTATTAAGTAGAACAGGATTAGAGGTTTATCCCTTGTTTCCTGTTTAGGATTGTGTTTTCGATTCCTTCAAAAGTTTTCTCTTTACCTCCCAGTATCCCTTTGCGTCTTAGTGACATTATCGCTCTGGTTGGGGTGAATTGATGAAAAATCGTATAGTTCATATTCAGTACTGCTAATAGTTATTGCTCGTCCTGAGTCTAAGTCTGTATTACCCAGGCCAGGGATTGAACTCCCCAATACCATGTCCCCAACGCTTTAATTCTCGAGGCAGCTGTCTTGTATGTAATGATTCTTTTGAACTTATATCAGTCAGTTAAGTTTCACACATGATACACGCTTGAGCAATCATGTATCTTTCGATACATGACTGATGAGGCAGAAGATTTTTTTCCTGTAGTAGGTTGCAATTTCTTTCTGCTATAGACTAGTTGCCAACCAATGCTAAAGAACCCAGTCTTTCCTGCTATTCAACCCATAGTTGGGAGAAGAAATCGATTCATACCTTTCCCAAGATTTCTTTTGACTGGTTTTGACACAATATTTCAGACTCTATATTTATCGGTCTTAATTCATGTGCATGCCGCGCGAAAGCCTTTATTTTATTCAATGGGGTCATTTGTCACACTGTTAGCGTTTTATCAAATTTGGCGTAAATCTCAGACGTAAGCAACAGTTAAAACTGAGTTTTGTTTTTTATGCCATGTCGCTTCAGGATATAGACAATCATGATTCTTTACAGATTACGTTTCTTTATTATCTGTGAATGCATTCTTGAGAAAAATAGTCAAGTAGTTTCCTGTTGTATTCTCCATGGTTTGAAAAAAAAAACACAGTAGCAACCATACACGTGGTAATTTTAAAAGTTATTTCTTCAGGTCTTCCTAAAATCTTGAATCACAGCATCAAAATTTATTTGATGGAATCAGAGAAAAAAATGACAACTAATTTTGCCAGTTACTTCCATATACTAATTACCCTAATTGCCCGCCTCACACACCAAGAAAATCAATCTTGCCACCGAGGACCAACTCCCATGTCTACCAATATGTAAATTTTAAACAATTAAACCAGGATACGTAAAAAAAAAAAAATTCTGACTGTTTTTTTCCTTTTATTTTCATTTGTTTTTTTTCTCGTTTTTTTTTTCTTTTTTTACCTTGGTGAGTTTTCTTTGTTGCTTCCACTTTTTATTATTATCTGTTACCCAACGAAAATAACATTATGTCCTTAATCTTACTGAGATAAGCATTGGTGAGTAATATTATAAAAAGGAGATACGTATGTTGACGTATTGAAAAGAAACCGATTAGATTTTGACGACCGGTACAAAGACGACAGTATGTCTTTTCGCATTTATTATCTCCTCAGCAGAAATCTTTAAAGTATATTAAATATATTCGATTAATTTCTGCTAGTTTTTGCACAGATACTTCTAAACCACTGTATATACTCGAGTATAGTACGCGTTTTTAGGATCAGTTTCTTTGTGCAAAAAAAACTAGGAGGTCGTACTATACACAGGTAATATTTTGAAGAAGTTAAAAATCATGCATTTTTCGGTGACCAATTACACTATGCACAGGCACATTTTTTCTGGAGGGGTAAATATTCATACATTTTTGGTGAACATAATCTACCTGGGAGGCCTACATTCTCACGGTACCTTTGGCTAATCTTAACGGTACAGGTAAACTCCTTTAGCCTGCCCCACCCCGTAGCCTAGATTCTTTCTTTCTTTTGCTACACCAACAGCACAATGTCACCATTCACAATGTGCGCCGCGTAGAATCTACAATTACTTTGTATAAATGAAGAATTAACAATGTTTTTTTTTCTTTCTCCAATTTGGGTTTATCTTTGTTCGCACGTGTTTACATCGTTGAGGTATTGCTTCTCCAACGGTACCCCTTTTGTCTTATATGTAACGATACGCTATGTGCTTCAGTTTTGTTCCTTATTCTGTCTTCGTTTGGTTATATTTATTTTATTTATTATATCCTTTCCATTTACAGTGGATTATTAGGCTACGCTTCCTTCTAAAATCTACTCACCTTTATACTTCTAACTTCTCCGCCTAAATTCTAAAGTTTTATTTACTATTCATTTTCTATTTATTCCCCAATAGGAGTAGATAGGTTCACCTATCGTTCAGTTCACACTCCTCTCTGAACTTTTGAACAGGATTAGAGGTTTATCCCTTGTTTCCTGTTTAGGATTGTGTTTCCGATTCCTTCTAAAGTCTTTCACTCCTAGTATCCCTTTGCGTCATAGTGACATTATCGCTCTGGCTGGGGTGAATTGATGAAAAAAATCGTCTGGTTCTTATTTAGTACTGTTAGTATGACTAGTTATTGCTAGTACTACTAGTTATTATCCGTTCTGAGTCTAAGTTCGTACTACCCAGGCCAGGGATTGAACTCCCCAATACCATGTCCCCAACGCTTTAATTCTCGAGGCAGCTGTCTTGTATGTAATGATTCTTTTGAACTTATATCAGTCAGTTAAGTGCCACACATGATACACGCTTGAGCAATCATGTATCTTTCGATACATGACTGATGAGGCAGAAGATTTTTTTCCTGCAGTAGGTTGCAATTTCTTTCTGCTATAGACTAGTTGCCAACCAATGCTAAAGAACCCAGTCTTTCCTGCTATTCAACCCATAGTTGGGAGAAGAAATCGATTCATACCTTTCCCAAGATTTCTTTTGACTGGTTTTGACACAATATTTCAGACTCTATATTTATCGGTCTTAATCCATGTACATGCCGCGCGAAAGCCTTTATTTTATTCAATGGGGTCATTTGTCACACTGTTAGCGTTTTATCAAATTTGGCGTAAATCATAGACGTTTCTTAACTAGCAGCAGTGATGCTTAAAGGTTGTTTTATACTATATCGCTTCAGGACGTAGGCGATCATGGCTCTCCACACATTCCTTTTTTATTATCTGTAAATTGCCAAGTGTTCTTGAAAAAGATAGCGAAGTGGTTTGTCATTGAATTCTCCACGGTTTCGAATTCAGATTTTTCCTTCTTAGACTGGTTCCCACCAAAGGCTAGAGAGTCCAGTCTATCCTACTATTTAACCTAAAACTGGACGGAGAAGAGACAAATTTATATTTTTCCCATAGATGCAACAGACTCGCTCTGAGTTTGAACTCAGCTCACTGATTTTATTTCTGCGTTGATATTCGGTGACTACCTGCACAAGCCTGGGGTAAAATTGGTAAAATAATGCATCTACTGTACTCTGTTGGTGATAATGAAACAACAAAGACACAAGCCTTGCTCTAGTTGATCTGACCTCTTGGTAGCTCAAATATTGATCCACTTTTACCATTGAGCCCAACTATGATTACACTTCTTATCCTAGAAAGTCGTAAAATCAATCATTGAGTCAAGCAGTTCAAGGAAAATCAAGAAAGACCTTTTGAGCTTTATCTTTGTTTTCAAAAATAAATTTGAACTTTAATCAATTTTCTTTCGCTTTATTTATCATATCCAGGGTCGATGCAATGGTCCCGTGCCCCCCACCCCAGTCTATGATACAGTCCTCCTCCTGAATCAATGATTCGGCCTCCCATTCTACTACATCTCAAGGTAGTATCCATATAAAATACAAATTTTATTATAGCCTAATTATGTGCAACATTGTTTTAACATCAACTTTGGAAATTTCTTGTTAAAAAAGTTGAAGAATTTTAATACTTTCAACATTATGAATAAGAAATAGTGAATTTAATTTTGATATTCATCGTGAGCAAAACAAATTCACGGATTTGGGCGGAAAAAAAATAGAATGACGTCAATATCCGTGAAAATTTTTCATTTTTTAATTTCCAGTAGAGCTTAGTTTAATTTATAACGTATATAAATGTAGGTAGAAAAAAAGCAAATGTTGATAAGATAGTGAGGTTCACAAAGTATTACCTGTCCCCCCATCAGGCCTTCTGTTTTGAATGATGTAAATACTCTTGTTTTTAGTAACGATTCCGAATTCAAAATCTCCAGTTTATTTCAAAGCAACAAAAAATGAGTTCCTTTTGTAGTGCAAGTACGTTGGAAAAACAAGTTAAAGAAGGCGAAATTTGATTGAGAAAACAGAATGCATGTTTTTCTTTTTTTTGTTTTTTTTTTAGCAAATGGATGAATCCAAAGTATGAATTGCAAATCGGAAATAGCAAAATTAAAAAAAAGGACAAAAGATATCTGGGAAGTATTTTAACAAACGAGGGAAAGTACGACAATGAAATCTAAAGGTACATTAGTATAGCCAAAGATGCCTTCCAAAATCTAATCAGAGTATTAAGAAACAGAAAACCTTCGCTAGAAAGATCGAAAAGAGTACTAAACTGTTACGTGATATCTGTCCTCCTGTATGACAGTGAATAGTGGATAGTCTCCTCACAGATTATGTACAAACTTTAAGCAACAGAAACGTGATAATACAGAAGGCTACTTATAGTCTTTGTGATTACATATGCAAATGAGTCACTTCATCTCCCTATACTAAAAGGTTTTCTCCTCTCTCATTTCCCCTGGTACTTCTAGGAGCTTTTGATACTTACCTGGCACAGGGCTACGTCCCTGTGCTGGTGGTATCACGGCTACGACTAGCTTGGACCGGCTCTGACCAGCCTGGACCAGCTATGACAAGCCAAGACCAGCTATGACTAGCTTAGACCAGCTTGGACAAGCTAAGACCAGCATAGACCAGCGGCCCGAGTGAAACACTCGGGTCCCCACGTTAAAAACTGACCTTGTGTCACAACCTGACTCAGTGGGGGGGGGGGTCAAGTAAATATCTACTTCTAGGAGCTTTTTTCTCCTCACTATTTTCCTCCCTCTTCCCAAGTGATTTTCTAGATCTTGGTCTTATCTTTTTCATAGGCGCATTCCTCCAAAGATTGCATCTTCAATGTCTATATTATTCTCGATTTCACTGTCATGTTTGTCTTGCGTTGATATGACACTTTTTGCCTTCATTACTCTCAGGCTCACTAAACATTTCTTCATCACTATCGTATTGTAATCTAACTTGGTCTGCATGCGCACTAATATCTCATTTCCATTTGTGTTCTATCATCACCGTGTTCTGTCTAATTTGCATTATGAATCTTGCCTGTTATAGATTAGATTCACTGTTCTTTTTATATCATAGTTTTTCGTCGGTAGCATAGGAGATGGTCAGTGGAACTCTAATTTGTCTACCCATGAAGGTAGGCGGACTTTTCGATCTTCCAGCATGGGGTTTTTTCATCTACCTTAGCAACAATCTAGGAAGAAATGTTTCTATCTTTTCTTTTCGTTGTACATATATTTTCAATCCGTTTTTTTTTCTTTTTTGTTTAGGACCCCCCATCCTTTCTGCCAAACCGTTTGATTGCAGTTGTTACGAAGGGGTTTTATATGGTTTGCATAGCACCTCGTCACAGAACTCTGGAATATTGTCAAGATACTAGCATTTTCTGAACTCCATTTCTTAAAAATATGATTCTTAACGCTTGTTTCACGGTCGAACTTTTTTGTTGGAGACTTGTACTACTTCTGGCCAACCTGAATACAAATCTATTTGTATTAGTAATAATCCCACTCTATTAACATGGGCATGATCTATGCGTACTCTGTCCCAAGTTGGGAACTCTTTAGGCCATGTATGTATTTTTGTCTGTCTAAATATTCTTCTGAGATTTTTATATATTCTTCTGCATCTATAGAATAGTCTGGCTACCATGCCTCAAGTCTTAATCACCTTTGCGTTGATGTTATTCTGCAACGAAGATCGTCATGTACACTTTTTATGATTTCGCTCCATTGCGTTGCTGGCATAACCACTACGTCTCCAAATTACACCCCTTTTGTACGGGGAACTTGTTTTTAACCTCTTTAAAAACGCCTGTCTGCCTATGAGTAATTATTCCACTTATTATTTCTTTTATCTTGAACAATATATTGTTCAATATGGGATATCGCTTCATATCTTTAAATAATTTTCTATCGACAAAATATCAGGCCATATTCGATACGAGGTTCATTCACTTTTTGAGAAATATTCATAAAATTAGCTCTTTCGGTTTTCACTAGTCTTTTTCTTGGACGTTATGTTTTTCACTATTAGTTAACTTATATTGTCAAACATTATCTACCAAATGTCTTGGGTGTGCAATTTCTGATGCGTTTATAATGGCCTCACAACCAGCAGTTGCCAAGAAGAGTTCAGTTATATGGTTTTCTCCAGCTGATATTAAATCCAGTAGCTTTTTTTTTATCTAGCTTTAGCTGCTAGTATTCTAAACCACTAGTGTACGTACTCATAATTATCAAGTGACAATTGTTCTTTCCGTTTGTTAGATAACGATGACACCAATGTAGTGTAGGGTAGTGTAGTGTTACTGACTCACAGGAAGTAGTAGAAATTTACTTGAGCCCCGCCACTGAGTCAGGTTGTGACACAAGGTCGGTTTTTTAACGTGGGGACCCGAGTGTTTTCACTCAGGCCGCTGGTCTAAGCTGGTCTTAGATTGCCCAATCTGGTCAGAACCCTTTATAGCTGGTCTTAGCCTGCTCAAACCGGCCAAAGCTCGTCCAAGACAGTCGTAGCCGTGATACCACCTGCGCCAGGGAATCCCTGAGCCAGGTAACGAGATTTACTTGACCCCCCTACCCCACTGAATCAGATTGTGACACAAGGTCAGTTTTTACGTGGGGACCCGAGTGTTTTCACTCAGGCCGCTGGTCTATGCTGGTCTTAGCTGGTCATAGCTTGTCCAAGCTGGTCAGAGCTAATCAGAGCTGGTCTAAGCTAGTCATAGCTGGTTTTGGCTTGTCATAGCTGGTCCAAACTGGTCAGAGCCGATCCAAGCTGGTCGTAGCCGTGATACCACCAGCACAGGGACGGAGCCCTGGGGCAGGTAAGTATCAAATGTAGCACTAGACCCAAAGTTTGGGACCCCCAGTGAGAATCGAACTTACTACTCAGTCGTAAGTGATTTGGCGAAACAATTTTTCTTATGTCGAAGTGACCCTCACGAGAAGTAGTATGCACTCAATTGCCTCATAGGTAATATCTGTAGATACTTATAGTTTTTGTGACTTCATATGCAAATGAGTAACGTCAATGACGCTATACTTAACCTCAGGAAGAGGTAGTTGACATTTCTAGGGGCACATAATGAGGCAAAGATAGCTTGGAAATTTTGATACACGCATGACAGACTGAAGGAAAGAGAGACAGTAGGAAAACTACGCATAACCTACCTGGCGAGCCCGAGTAAAGCTATGGCAAGACAAAGTTTTCGGACAGATAATAAAAAGACAAAATTTATTAAAGACTACAGAGGACAGGAAATTGGTGACAGCCATGATCGTCAACGCCTTGAAGAGACATGTCACATAGAACAAGAACAATTGTCAAGATTTATTTGTACGTTAGGGCAGGTCGATTTGGGAACCGTGCTATTGCACTCAGTTTGAAAGATGGCGTTTAACATAAATATTGACATGATAAATATTCACAGTTTTTGAGGAAACGAATTTAAAGATTAAGTTTAGGTTCAAAACTAGAGAGTTGGAATTTCATTCCGGTAATCAGTGAAAGTCTTATATCACAGCCTTATAAAATTTATGATTGAAATATATACAGTTAGTTGATTTGAAATTAAAAGCGATAATAAATTCCCTGACCAAGAATTGTATAATCCAAAAAATAAAGCAACAGTTGACCGAAATACAGAATATTGCATTAAAAGAACTGAATTTTGAAGTCAGATGAATTGGAGGCTAGGGAAGAGACTATTAAAAAGGTTGTTAGTTAATATTTATTCATACTTAATTAGTTATGTTAATTTACATGACTAATCTTAAAATTTCATTCAAACTACATTAGGAAAATATAACCAAATATGGTTAAATTTTTCAATCAAAATATTTTTTATTTCAAAACTAGCGAGCCACCAAAGAAGAGACTTTTAAAAATGACATTTGTCAACTCTGAAGCGACACACTGGTCAAATTTGATTAACCTCTCACAAAATAGAATTTCTGAACTTGCGTTTGCAGAAGGATTTTTTAAATAATGAAGAGGTTCTAATGAATTGACTATTCTGATCGTCTGTCGCCTTGATGTGGTAGAACGGCTTGCGTGCTTTAACGACCCCCAGAGCTATGTGGGCGGGGGATTAGACTCTAAGCAGGTCCAACCAAGCTCAACAGGTCTGTGGAGTAGAAGCCAGACGAAAGACACACACTGGCCCTCCAGATTGGGTGTTGTGCTCTAGGCTGATAACCTACTCAAAAAATAGCTTGTTACAAAAATTACAAATGGGGATGGATCGGCCACACACTCCGCAAGCCTGCTTGTAGTGTCACCAGGCAGGTCCTTGACTGGAATTCATAAGGGAAGCGAAAAGTGGGTCGACCAAAACAGACGACGCAGAGATGAAGGCAGCCGGCACGACATGGGCCGAGTTGAAGAGGATCGCCCGGAACCGCGGAGAAATGTTGTTGCGGCTTTATGTTCCCCAAGGAATCAAGAGGCATAAAGAGAGAATGAATTGAACGACGTCAGAGTTACCAAAATGTACCTGCACATTCGCAAAGTATGGAAAGAGTAGTTAAACAAAATACTGACGCTTTACAAACTGTATATGGACAAGAAGCAATATATTTTCCAGTCAATATATCTAATACAAAAAAATATCAACTTTATTTGGATTTATTCTCGAAATAAAGTTTTGATGACAGTTTGGAAGCAAAAACCTGAGGAAATTAGGCATTTCTGTACATTTTTAGGTCGATTTTAAAACTAAATTCTCAAATGTTGGTAAAAGCTATGAATCTAATTTTTGGCTTTTGCTGACGGTACTTATTTCAGATAACCCCATATTGCGCAAGGAATGCAATGTTGATTTTCTAAAATAGGAAAAAAGTCAACCTGCCCTAAATATATACGTGTGTTTACGTTTTTCCGAAGTACTTCAATCTATTCGAATTGAACTTTGAGCTTATTCTAAGCGTTTGATAAATTTGCGATAAGATTAAACTACCAAGTAAATATCGTATTCCCAACATCAGCAATGGTTTGTGAGTTCAGTTTCCAAACAACTGCTCTACAGCAGGCGCTGTAACAGGCGTTTAAGAAGCATGGTTTTGTTTGACACTGCTCCATCATATGATATCTAGTGAGGATCGAGCTCATTACATTAACAATAGTCTGAAATCATCATCATCATCATCATCATCAGTGTCATCCGTCGGTGTGGACGTAGGGTAACTGCGCTGCTGAGCTCTTGACCAGTTTCCTTCACATATCTGGGTTAAAAGCCAGAGAGTCATTCATTCATGCGTAGCGTGCCTTGGACAAGTAGACTCGGCTTAGCCCATCCCTCCCATCCAACCACAATCGATCAACTCTAGTATGATGACTCGCCTTGGTCACCGACATATGGCTGTTTGTTCCATTAAGAGGAACCCTCCGTTTAAGTCGGTGACTTCAGTTTTGTAAGCCCGTCATCCAGTGATGATAAGGCATACATAATGGTCTACAATACTGCCTTGGTAATCATCTTTCTATGGCTGGCGCCGATTTAAAAAGACGTGCTTTATATTTGTTTGCGGGTGTATGTGATTGATTTGTTTTTTACGACTTATCAACCTTTTGCAGATTATTTAAAGCCAGAAAATATAGTTAGACTGTAAGAACTTTTGAGATAATAATGACTCAGTGATACAAGTTTTACTAATTAACCCATAGCTGGAGTGAAAATATGTGCATTCAAAACTTTCCCAAGGGTATTTGCGCGTTAAGTGAATATAACGAACCCAACTGAAATTGAAACTCAGCCCTCTGATTAACAATTCCGGGCCATTATCCATTACACCAGCCGCACATCCAAAATTAAAACGCCAGATATTCCCAAGCAGAATCGATATTCCTTAACTTCAGTGATCCTACGGGAACCGATGTTTCAACGTGATATGGCGGTAAGCCCCACCCCCCTCAATAAACTGTTAGCGATAGGTCAGTTGCTAGGCTTTGATTCAGTACAGCCCTCATAGATGAGCTGTCCTGGGTATGACGATAAACTATATCCGCTTCCTGGGTAAGACGATAAACTACATCCCGCAGCAAGGGCTCTGATCAGGAGGTTTTGAGGAGCGTGGAACCACCTCTTAATTGCTGTTGTTCCCAGGTCCACCATGACCCTGGGTGGTAGCACCTGTTAGGGTCACAGCAAATAGTTAACCCCCAAACTTGGGTCAAAACACTATGAAAGTGTAAAAATAGGTTTTAATACCAGAAATACTTTGTAAAAAATTATTACCAGCAATATATTTTTGAAAAAAATATTACGAGTGACATAATTTTTTTTGCGTTCCTAAGCAGTTAACGAAGGAAAATTATTACCAGAAATAGATTTTTTGAAGGAAAAAATATTACCAGAAATAAATTTTTGAAAAAAGATATTGCCAACAAAAAAATTTTGTCGGCATTAAATAACCCACTGAGATTGATATGCTGTAAAATAAAATAAACCAAACAAAACTAAACCAAAGAATACATATTCTATTCATACGAACCTATCGTAAAAATCTTGTCGGCATTAAATAACCCACTGAGGGTGATATGCCGTAAAACCAAACAAACCAAACCAAACATCATAGATGAGAATGTGTATAAATATTTTTGTTTGCAAGCATTTATTCAGCTTATCTTACAAATCACCATGAATCGAACTCGGTACGGTGTCGTTGTGGTTTGCTAGACTGTGATCCACGGTAGGGCATATCCTCTTCAACTGGGAACCACGACACATCTAAGAACATTGACCTTAAATGCAAGCACTCAAGAAGATGAGGGTAACTTTTTACATATTCGGGGTGAAAGAGGAATGCACTTAGCTCCTAGACTTTGTTGTATAGTCGCCAAACAACGAATTATTTTTTTCAAATTAGGGACATTTATAGAATGACATACATTATGTCTGACTTTTCGTTAATCATTTCACCCTAAGCAAAAGAATAAAGTCGCTAAACGTAAGTGGTTACTATATGTAAAAGAATAAAAGAACAAAGTAAAACATTATTAACCGTTTGAGCCCTGCGTTCCTGAACAATTGTAACTCTTCTGCTTGAACTCCTGAGTCAAAATTCGCAAATAACTGGTATGTAATGTTTCACGTCAGATATAAAATAGTTACAAGTGTTTATCCACCGTTCAACCGGTGACTGGACATTAAGTCATTTTTCTCTACCACTGTTCAACCGGTGCCTGGACATTAAAGCGGTATCTAGGTCAAAAAGGTTTAAGGAGACAGGATAATAAAAGAAAAAAAAATTGAAAAGACAAAAGATAACGATTGTCATTGCGATTAAATTTTTAAAGATCAAAGTTAAAGGGTTGCAAGAATCCGTCCCATAAGCGTGAAGTATGAGAGAAAAATCTTTTATGATAGAACTTAGTTACATTTAGTCATTTCCACTGTAAAACGATGAGACCTATCTGCCAATCTAGTACTGCGATTAAATTCATAAAGTCGTGGTAACAAAGAGGAAAACTCATTAGAACAATTACCAGGGAAATATTTATAGAAAAGACGCGGAGAAGCTACGTTATGGCGGTGGGAAAGTTAATGAAACCGAGATGCCAGGTCAATTATTGTTTATGTATTATGCAATTTATTTTGCAAGTCAATGTTTTCATGAAAAGCTGGTATAAATCAAGCGATGCTTGTTAAATCTTTCAGTATATACTTGTAGGTTTCAGCACGTCGCAAGACACGCTGATCTATCGCTATTCCCACAGAGATTATTCAAATGAATAGCACTCCTTAGTTCAACCAATCCTAACCTTCACGGCTAAGACCCACCATGCCATGCTCAGTGTAGCGAACCACCCTCATTCCCATCATATAACCCAGGTGAGATGTAAGTTCCACTCAAGCAGCTTCTTCCTATGAACCGACTTGTAGAACCGACTGAAAAAATATTACGTCCCCAATCACTACATGATCACTAACATGTTCAAGCCTAAGATTAACCGTTATCTTACACACATATCCGCATAAACTATGCCTTTTACTTTGTAACACTCTACCTCGAGTGGCCCTTAGGCCTTGTACAGGGTGAGCACCACAGTTAAAAATAATATAATATCGTGCCTTTATTGTAATAATTTAGTGTGTCAGATTTTATGAAGTAGACAAAGTGTGACATCATTTTTCATTCATGAAAAAATCGAGATTTTATAATAGATATTTATTTATGCCTGAATCTATCTTATTTCCAATTCAGCAATAAATATTACATTATTTACATTATTCGGACTATTGTCCTCATCTTTGTCGCCATATTTATTACAACGTTTCGGCTGTTGTACGCTCCGGCCTTCTTCAGGTGGTTGGAATGTCGAATTTAACCCTTTATTTCGCTCACTGGGGTAGACTGTTCTAGTTCCACGTGCCTTGTTTAATGGATGTTAGTTATCAGTTATCTCCTGTTAATTTCCTTCTGAAAGTCTTCCACTGCCTTAACTGAGTATTGAACTCACACTCTTTGGGTCCTGTCACTGGATCTAACCAACGCCTTTATCCACTGTGCCATGTGTCCTTGAGGAAATGTTGTTATAAATATGGCGACAAAGATGAGGACAATAGTCCGAATAATGTAAATAATGCACATAATATCTCATCTCAGAAATATAGACACATAAATATTGAGGCTATTTAACATGCTTATTTCTAAAATTGTTTTAATTAAGACTATTTCAATACAGCCTTCCTAAAAACCCATTATGCCTGAGATATGTCGTTGGTAACTTGATTATTTACTTCAAAAACAGTTATATAAAAATATTAACATGCTCAATTAGATAGTTTCAATGGTACACCAACTGCATGAATTTAAGCGTGCTACTAGGTTGGCATTTCTGACCCACCTTTTCACTGTCGAAACGGTTAAATGTAATCGCTTCTTCTATCCAAAAGCTTCTTATCTCGCACTTCCCGACAATGGAACTGCCTTCCTCCTACGTGCTTCGCTAATGGCTATAATCTTCAAATATTCAAATGTAATGTCAAGCGATATCTGATGCCTTGATCCTGATCTCCGTCCTTCTCTATATCCTTTCCTCAAACTCCCCTCTTTACTCTTGTTCTCAATCCTCTGTAACCCCTTACGTGCTAGTGGTACTCCCGCCTTGCTTGGGAGGAAATGCTTAAAAAAAATTACCTTTGAAATAGAAAATGATAATGCACTACCTTTTTTTTTTAGATATTTTATTTATTAGGTTCGAATATAACAAATTTAAAATTCAAACTATATTGAAAATGAATAAATAAGAATGACGATATACATTTTTACTTATGTCATAACAAGAACACTAAGGCCGGTATAATCTCTGCGCATTGAGAATATGTAACTTCCACTATTTAAACGAAGAGCTTAATTACATTGAAAATTTATTCCATATTTATAAGTCCTTATATTCGACCATGATTTGAATATTACTGTCACATCTGGTCCTGTGTTCCTGCTATATATTTAGAGATCTTACTTATTATAAAACGCAGATTGCGCGCGCGTGTGTGTGTGTGTGTGTGTGTGTCTGTACGTTTATATATTGGTTCGGATTTCTTACATTTTTCAACCGATTTCAACAAAACATTACAGGACAACGTAAAATTACCTTGCGGTTGTTCTGACAATGCCAAAAATTGGAAAAACACAATTGTTTTCGCACGAAATCAATTTGAAAACACGATAAAACACGATTCTGTCGCCAAAATGAAAGGGGGACAACTCATCTTGAGGTATACTTATAAAACCCAGGTTGTGTGTGTGTGTGTGTGCGCGCGCACGAGCGTGTGTGTGTGCGCGCGCGAGCGTGTGTTCGTTTATATATGGTATCGGATTTCCTACATTTTTCAACCGATTTCAACAAAACTTCACTTGGGGGGGGGGGCAGGTAGTGTTTCTTATTGTCTTGCACACTTTTTTCTTTATTTTTACATTCAGAATGCTTTAAAAATTCCATTTACAAGACAATTGTTTATAATAAAATTCTATTCAATCGATAGACTCATAACGATTGAAAACAATGTTTTTGTTTGAGTTTGGGTTTGATCAATTCGTAAAAAAAAAAAAAAAAAAAAAACTAATTAAGACATGCGTGTACGTCAACCTTAAATAATAATCTTTGTAAATTTTATTTTTCAGACTTTATGATGGTCGATACTTGTTCTATCTCTTACTGTTACATCCCCGGGCAACGCCGGGCTCTATTGCTAGTTCTTGATAAAATCCAAAGAAGAATCTGCAATGTTATTGGTCCTGACCTGGCATCTTGGCTTCAGTCACTTTCCTACCCCCGTAACGTAGCTTCTCTGGGCCTTTTCTATAGACGATTTCATAGTAATTGTTCTGATATTTATAGTGTTTCATTTTTAAACATTGTTATCTTTATTTTCCACTCGTCACATACAAATTTTACATATGGGAATTGTTAGGACTTCATATCAACTTTGAGGTATTGTGGTGGCTGTAGTAAGAATACGCTGTTTTGGTGTAAGGAATACTGAAATATGTTAGGGTCAGTAATTGTGGGTAGCTAAGTTTAAGATAACACAGATTGAAGAACAGCCTACCGCCATTTCCTCCCATTTTTGGCCTTGTGTCACATTTTTGTATTTGCAATATAAATATTACTTTCCTCTATGGTACATAGACTTTATAAATTTAAGCGCAATACTAAATTGTCCTCATCATTTTACAATTGAAATGATGAGATGTAACCGTAAGTATTATACTAACACTTTCGTTTCTCGAACTACTCGCTTGTGGAAATCTCTTCCATTTTCTTGCTTCCCTATCAAAACTCATATTCAAAATTTAAATACAATGTCAGTTGTTATCTTCTGTCTTCTTAATTCTTTTCTCCCATTGTCTTCTCTCAAAAATAGTATAATTTTCTCACATTCTCAAGAACTCAGACACACCTATGGCCTTAGTGGATTTATTACCTTCGTGTGAGTGATAAAACCTTAATTTAATTCATACTAACGGCTAAAAGGAAAAGACTAAATATACGCAAAAACAGTAAGCGTTAAAAAAGAGTCTTCTAAAGATTCTAAGCCACGTACGTACCATCTTTACACATGAATCTCTATTTGCACAAAAAACTATATTTACACACGAATCCATATTTACAGACGAATCCATATTTAAACACGAATCCATATTTACCCACGAATCCATATTTACACACGGATGCATATTTACACAAGAATACATATTTACCTACGAATCCATCTTTACACACGAATCTATATTTACCCACGAATCCATATTTACAAACAAATCCATCTTTACACACGAATCAATATTTACCCACGAATCCATTTTTACACACAAATCAATATTTACCCACAAATCTATATTCACCCACGAATCTATATTTACCCACGAATCCATATTTACCCACGAATCTATATTTACACACTAATCCATATTTACCAAGAATAGATATTTACCCACGAATCCATATTTACACACACGAATCAATATTTACACACGAATCCATCTTGACACACGAATCTGTATTTAAACAAGAATTTATATTTACACACGAGTCTAATATTTACCCACGAATCCATATTTACCCACGAATCCATTTGAACACGCGAATCTATATTTACACACGAATCTATATTTACGCACGAATCAATATTTAATCACGTATCCATATTTATACAAGAATCCATATGTACCCACGATTCCATATTCACCGCGAATCAAAATTTACACACGAATCCATTTTAACCAGTAATCAATATATAATCACGAATCCATCTTTACACAAAAATCCATCTTTACACACGAATCAAACTTGACGCACGAATTCATATTTACATACGAATCCATATTTACTCACGAATACATATTTACACACGAATCCATATTTACAGACGAATCTATATTTAACCACGAATCCATATTTACACACGAATACATATTTGCCCACGAATCCATCTTTACAAACGAATCCATATTTACACACGGATCCATATTTACCCATGTTATGGGATCTTACCCATAATAATACTAATGGACTATTCCGTACTTAATAAATACTGCGCCTCAGGAGTAGGCAAGGAGTCAGTTGCTCAAGTTTTGAGTCTCCTTCGGGGAGGTAGACCGGCCCTGAACCCGTTTATACGGGTTCAATGGGCTATTTTTTGGCCGAGCCCACGGGCTCGGAATACCCACGTTAAAAAGGCCTTGTGCCACATGACGCCCTCGTGGGGGTTGACTGAATATCGTCAGTCACTCAAGTTTTGCCTTGAACAACTGTTCGGTTGTACTCTCTTCCTACGGACGGGAGGAACCTGATGGAGGCTACGCCGAAGGCCGGAGTCTCCTTCGGGGAGGTAGACCGGCCCTGAACTCGTTTATACGGGTTCAATGGGCATATTTTTGGCCGAGCCCACGAGCTCGGAATACTCACGTTAAAAAGGCCTTGTGCCACATGACACCCTCGTGGGGGGTGACTGAATATCGTCAGTCACTCAAGTTTTGAGTCTCCTTCGGGGAGGTAGACCGGCCCTGAACCCGTTTATACGGGTTCAATGGGCTATTTTTTGGCCGACCCTACGGGCTCGGAATACTCACGTTAAAAAGGCCTTGTGCCACATGACGCCCTCGTGGGTGGGGGGTGACTGAATATCGTCAGTCGCTCAAGTTTTGACTTGAACAACTGTTCGGTTATACTCTCTTCCTACGGACGGGAGGAACCCGAAGGAGGCTACGCCGAAGGCCGGAGTCTCCTTTGGGGAGGTAGACCGGCCCTGAACCCGTTTATGCGGGTTCAATGGGCATATTTTTTGGCCGAGCGCACGGGCTCGGGGATCCGACGTTAAAAACGGCCTTGTGCCGCATGATGCCCCAGTGGGGGAGTGACTGAATATCGTCAGTCGTTCACCTCCTGACCGGCTGTTCGGTTGAACGCTCTGCCTTCGGGCGGGAGGAACCCGAATGAGGCTACGCCGAAGGGTGGATTCTTTTTCGGGGATGTAAACCTGCCCTGAACCCGTTTATACGGGTGCAATGGGCATATTTTTGGGCCGAGCACATGGGCTCGGGGATGCAACGTTATAAACGGCCTTGTGACACATGATGCTCCAGTGGGGGTGGGGGTGACTGAATATCGTCAGTCGTTCAAGTCGATCTCGGTCGACCGGCTGATCGATTGAACTCTCTACCTTCGGACGGGGAGGAACCCCGAAGGCGGCTACGTCGAAGGGCGGATTCTCTTTCGGGTAGGTAAACCGACCCTGAACCTGTTTATACGGGTTCAATGGGCATATTTTTCGCCGAGCCCTCGATCTCAGAGATCCCACGTTAAAAAGGCCTTGTGCCACATGACGCTCTCGTGGGGAGTTGACTGAATATCGTCAGTAGTTCAAGTCGAGTCAAGAGTCGAGTCAGAGGCAGTCCGAAACAGAGTCGCGTTCAGACAATTACTGCAAGACATTGGAATAGTGATACTGGTCGAGACTACATTGTTCTCTCTACTAAACCTGATTGTTCATACTAACACTTCTTCTTCTCTGTATATATTCCTGTTTGTAATATATCTGTGTTATTCCATACCCGTCTTCGAGTTCTTCTTTATTGGTTCTACCTTGGACTATCACTGTGGTACAAGGAACCGGACCATAACAAGTGGCGACGAAGATTCGAATTCATTCGGTGGGAGAAAAAAATTTCGTTCGCCACAGTATAACAAGTGGCGACGAAGGAAACCAACTCTCTACGCGGAGGACATACCTTTTTTTTTTTTTTTGTTATTCGTCGCGCATAACAAGTGACGACGAGGTAACTCACGAAACCAACTCACTGACAACAAAGGAAAGCTTGTATTTTTTGATGCGTGCACAGGCTACAGAACATCAGGTTACACCAAAAAAATACGTTAATATGGAAGATTTTAAGTCAACCATTATGGAACTTATCAAAATCCAATTTGAACAGCAACAAAGGTACGAACATAGACATCTGGAATTGCAAGAATTATTGTTACGTGCAATGACAAATAAGGAGCAAAAATCCGAGAACGAATCAGTTCTCTCACAAGACGCTATTTGGAGTAATATCGAAGATTTCAAGTACGCACCCGACGAAGATAAAACTTTTGCAAATTACTTTCTAAGGTACGAAGATCTATATGATTTTGACTGCAAAGATTGGTCAGACGCACGTAAAGTACGCCCATTACTAAGAAAATTAGGCACAGGCGAATATACCAAATTCGTAGATTATATCCTTCCCAGAAAAACAAGCGAGTTAACGTTCAAAGAATCCATAAAACTGCTAACGGAACTTTTCAGCCATAATACTTCACTATTCCATAAAAGATGGAAATGCTTGAACCTTACAAAAAAGGACAGCGAAGATTACATAACTTTCGCATCCATTGTTAACAAATATTGTGATGACTTCAGATTATCGGAACTCAGCGCGGACAATTTCAAATGCTTAATTTACGTCCAAGGCCTGGTTTCAACCAAAGACGAAGAAATGAGACGGAGAATACTTACTAAATTGGAGAGTAAACAAGATCTGACACTTCAAAAACTACCCGAAGACTGCCAGAGATGCATCAGTGTGAAGAAAGACTCAAAAGACATAGAACAAGCTGGCATAGCACACGTACGAAAAGTACGAAGATAAACACATTTTCCCTCCTCTCAAACAAACCGAACCGATTTTCCCGCCTCAAGAACAAGTAAAACAAAATTTTCTAATTATAATCAACTTAAAAAAACTACCACCCAGTCCATGCTATCGTTGTGGGTTTTGGCATTGGGTTAAAGACTGTACATATCGTTTAAAAACTTGTCTATCATGTAAAAAATTGGCCACAAAAGTTCTCATTCTTGGTATAGAAAAGAAAGCAAAAGCAGAATAAGAATTACGAGGACTGATCAAGCAGATAAGACTAATATAAGAAAATATGTACAAGTTGAAATGCGAAACAGAAAAGTTAGGTTACAGCTGGATTCTGGCTCAGACTTAACTATCATAAACCTACAAACATGGAGAAAACTGAACAAACCTGTCATGTTAAAAACGGATAAAATTGCTAGATCAGTTACGGGGAGAAAGATAAAATTCGAGGGTGAAGTAATTACAAACGTAACATTTAATGGAATGACGAAAAAACTAAAAATGTACGTCGTAAGAAATACCGAAAACCTATTCGGAACAGACTGGATGCAAAAATTCGAATTGTGGGATTTACCTATTAGTACATACTGCCAAAATATAAAAAGCTTATCAACCGAGGCAGACAAATTAAAAGAACAACTAAAAACGAGTTTCCCCGAAGTATTTTCAGCAGGTCTCGGAAGATGTAAGAAAATGGCAGCTAATATCGAAATAAAGGAAAACGTTCAACCTGTTTTCAAGAAAAAAAGGAGCATACCGTTTGCGTCAATAGAAAAAACTGACCAAGAATTAACTAGACTCGAAAATACGGGCATATTGAAAAAAGTAGAATACAGCAAATGGGCCGCACCGACGGTCTACGTCAAAAAGAAAATCAGATCAGCGTTGGATAAATTACTACCAAGTAAAACAAAACAAGTAACACAGTCCTACGCACCAAAAAGAAAATTCCTTCCAGGAGAAAATGTTTTTTTAAGGCATATAAAAATAATACCTTTTACTGTGAGCAAGGCATAATTGAGAAAAGAATTGGTAATATGATGTACATACTACAAGGAAAAAAATTCTCACACAGAAGACACGTAAACCAAATAAGGAAGATACCGTTACAGGATGCTAACGGTCCACCTAAAGAAGAGGTATTGGACACGATTTTCAACACATTCGATATAAAAAGACCGCAAATAATTCCAGAACCAATAAAATCGTCTAGAAAAAGAAAATTCACCGAACCTTTGGAAATAGACCCAAAGAAAAAAAAATATTAAAAAAAAACCCTGCTACGCAAAAGCTTCGGAAGGGGGGTGTTATGGGATGTTACCCATAATAATAATAGTGGATTATTCCATACTTAATAAATACTGTGCCTCAGGAGTAGGGAGTCAGTCCGTAGTTCACTACCGACTGTTCGGTTGTACTCTCTTCCTACGGACGGGAGGAACCCGAAGGAGGCTACGCCGAAGGGCGGAGACTCCTTCGGGGGGGTAGACCGGCCCTGAACCCGTTTATACGGGTTCAATGGGTATATTTTTGGTCGAGCCCACGGGCTCGGAGTGCCCACGTTAAACCGGCCTTGTGCCAATGATGCCCTTGTGGGGGGTGACTGAATATCGTCAGTAGTTCACTTCTGAACCGACTGTTCGGTTGAACTCTGTGCCTTCGGGCGGGGAGGAACCCGAAGGAGGCTACGCCGAAGGGCGGACACTTTTCGGGGAGGTAAACCGACCTAGAACCCGTTGATGCCGATTCAATGGGCATATTTTTGGCCGATCCCACCGGCTCGGAGAGCCCACGTTAAAAAGTCCTTGTGCCACATGACGCCCTCGTGGATGGTGACTGAATATCGTCAGTAGTTCAAGTCGAGTCAGTAGTTCAAGTCGAGTCAAGAGTCGAGTTAGAGGCAGTCCGAAACAGAGTCACGTTCAGACAATTGCTGCAAGACATTGGAATAGTGATATTGGTCGAGACTACATTGTTCTATCTAGTAAACCTGATTGTTCATACTAACACTTCCACCTCTCTGTATATATTTCTGTTTGTAATATATCTGTGTTATTCCATACCTGTATTGGAGTTCTTTATTGGTTCTACCTTGGACTGTCACCGTGATACAAAGAACCGGACCGTAACAACCCACGAATACATATTTACCCATGAATCCATATTACCAGCGAATCCATATTAACCGACCAATCCATATTTACGTACGAATATATATTTGCCCACGAATCCATATTTACATACGAATCTATATTTACCCACAAATACATATTTACATACAAACCAATATTTGCGCACTAATCCATATTTACATACGAATCCATATTTTCCCACGAATCCATATTTACACACGAATCTATATTTACCCACGAATCCATGTTTACACACGAATCCATCTTTACACACGAATCCATATTTACCCACGAATCCATATTTATCCACGAATCCATATTACCTACTAATCCATATTAAGCGACCAATCCATATTTACGTACGAATCTATATTTACCCACAAATTCATATTTACTTGCAAACCCATATTTACGAACTAATCCATATTTACATACGAATCCATATTTACATACGAATCCATATTTACATACGAATCCATATTTACCCACGAATTCATATTTACATACGAATTCATATTTACATACGAATCCATATTTACACACGAATCTATATTTACCCACCAATCCATCTTTACACATGAATCAATCTTTGCACACGAATCCATATTTACCCACGAATCCATATTTACATACGAATTTATATTTACCCACGAATCCATATTATCCACGAATTCATATTTACCGACCAATTCATATTTACACACGAATCTATATTTACCCACAAATCTATATTTATATATGAATCCATATTTACCCGCAAATACATCTTTACATACGAATCCATATTTACCCACGTACCCATATTTACATACGAATCCATATTTACACGGAAATCCATCTTTCATCGATAACTACAAATCACTCTTTACCGACAATTCGATCTTTGCTTACGAATCCATCTTCACACACAAATTCATATTCATCCAAGAAATTTAACCAGAAATTAATTTTTAGCCACAAATCTATCTCCACCCACAAATCAATATTTCATATTTACAAACGAATCCTTCTTTGCCGACAAATACATATTTACCCACGAGTCCATCGTGGATTTTTACCCACAAATTCATTATTATCCACGAAACCATCTTTACCCACACATCCGTCTTTACTCACTAATCCATTTTTCATCTTCACCAAAAAAACAATCAGTCCACACGAATTTATATTTGCTCACAAATCCCTGTTTACACACGAATCCATCTTTACCTGCAAATCTATATTTAACAACGAAACCATCTTTACCAAAAAACATCTATAGCCATAAACTTCATTTGCCACGAATCCAACTTTACGCAAAACGCCATATTTGCCAGCAGATTCATTTTTACACACGAATTTAGCTTTTCCCACGAAACCACCTTTCATATTTACTCACAAGTCAGTCATTGCCGACGAAACCATATTTACATATACATCCATCTTATCCGCAACTCCAACTTAATCCACAAATTCATCTTTACACACAAATCCATTTTACCCACAAATCGATCTTTACCACGAGTCTGTGTTTGCCGACGAATCCAACTTTCATTTTTACCCATAATTTCATCATAACACACGAATACATCTTCACCCACAAATCTATCTTTACCCACGAATCCATCTTTACCACAAACCCACCCACGAATCAGTCACTTGTACACAAATTCATCTTTACACGCAAATCAATCTTTATCCATTCCGCATTTTTATTCATTAATCTATCATCACCCACAAATCCATCTCTGCCCACGCATGTTTCTTCACCAACAAATCCATTTGTACACACGAATATATCTTTACCTACAAATCCATGTTTACACACGAATCCATATTTACCCACAAATCATTTTACCCAAGAAATCATCTTTGCCCAGAAATCACACGAATCCATCATTATACACAAATTCATATTTACGCACCAATACATCTTTACCCACAAATTCATCTTCACCTACAAATACATTTTTATCTATACATCCATAATTACCCACAAATGCATCTTAACCCACTTATCTCTCTTTACGCGCAAATACATCTTCACGGATAACTCCATCTTCACCGACAACTCCATTATTACCATAAACCCATTTGACCCTCGAATCCATCTTTACACAAGAATCCAGCTTTCATCTTTACCCCCGAATTCATCTTTAACTTCAAATCCATCTTTACTCACAAATCTATATTTATCAACAAATCCATCTATATCCACGAATATATAATTGCCCAAAATTCTATCATCACCCAGAAAACTTTAGTTGTCCACGTATCTTTACCCACAAATCCACCTTTACCCACGAATCCGTTATTACCCACAATTTCATTTTTAACCAAAGATACATCTTTCATCTTCATCAACAAATCCATCTTTACCCACTAATCTATCTTTGCCCACAAAACAATCTATACCCATGAATCTATCTTCGTCCTCAAGTCCATTTTACACACGAATCCTTCTTCACCCACATATCCATTTTACAAACGAATCAATTTTTACCCACGAAAAATATGCATCTTTCATATTTGCCCACGAATCCATCTTTGTCCATGAATAAATCTTTCATCTTTTCCCACGAATCCATCTTTCATCTTCACCAACAAATCCATCTTTACCCACGAATCTATCTTCACTTGCAAAACAATAATGAACTATGAAGCCATCTTCGCTCTAAAATCCATTTTACACAGGAATCAATGTTTATGCAAAAAGCCATCTTCACACACGAATGCATCTTCACACACAGATTCTTCGTTTCCCACGAATCGATGTTTCATCTTCATCCAAAAATCCATCTTTACACACGAATACATCTTTCACTATTGTCCAAGAAACCATCTTTAACCACGAATGAACATTTACACACGGATTCATCTTCACCTAGAGATCTATCTGCGAATCGATCTCTCATCTTCATCCACAAATCTATCTTTACCCACGAAAACAGTTTCAGCCACAAATCCATCTTTACCCACAAATCTAAATTTAACCACAAAACAATCTTCACTCACAAATCCATGTTCACAAGCGAATCCATTTTCACGCAGAAATCCATCTTTGCACATGAATCGAACTTTCATCTTCATCCACAAAATCATCTTTTTTCTTCATTTCACCCCAAGCACGACAATAAAGTCGATAGGAGTTACTGTGTGCAAAAGAATATGAGAAAAACGAAAAGCATTATTAAGGAGAGAGAACAATAAAAGAACAGGAATTAAGAAGTCAGAATATAACGACTGATATTTAAATTTTGAAGATCAAAGTTGTCTGGAAAGCATTAAATGGAAAGAGAGTTCCACAAGCGAGAAGTGCGATAGAAGAAAATGTTAGTATAGAAATTACGGTTACATCTAGCCGATTCATTCGTAAAATGATGAGACGGTGCCGCCAATTTAGTTCTGCTCATGAAGACAAGTTACCATAGAAGAAATCTCATCAGAACAAATATCTCACGGATGCACAGACATTCAGTCTACTATCTTTTCCAATAAGTCATGGGAATTCACAGATAATACAAGAAATGGGAATCTGTTTAAATACTGACATGGCTTTTAAAAACATGTCACAGTAGCGTCTAGAAATCCTACAGATGTCGGAATGGAGGGATGTTGACAAAAACCCGCGAATCCATAAAATAGAATGTTTAAAATAATAAGAAATTATATCGAATAATAAATAATATCTGTTAGAGGACAATAAAAGAACAGGAATTAAGAAGTCAGAATATAACGACTGGTATTTAAATTTTGAAGATCAAAGTTGTCTGGAAAGTAATAAATCGAAGGAGAGTTCCACAAGCGAGAAGTGCGATAGAAGAAAATGTTAGCATAGAACTTACGGTTACATCTAGCCAATTCAATTCTAAAATGATGAGACGAAACAAATTAAAGCGGAGTTGAGTTCCAATTCCAGTCAGGTTCGTTATATGCACTTACGCGCAAATAACCTCGAGAACAGTATGAGTCCACCTCTTCTCCCCCAAGCTATGGGTTAATTAGTAGAACTTGTATCAGTAAATCATTATTATCTTCAAAAAATTCTTATAATCAAAAAATATATTCTGGCTTTAAATAACCTGCAAAAGGTTAATTCGTTAAAAAAAAACAAATCAAAATAATTTTCTATCTTATTTTCTCTTTTCTTCTTTTTCTTTTCTCTTTAACCTTTTACATTTTCTTTTTTTCTGTATCCTTTTCCTCTTCTTTCACCTGCCTCCTTCTCTAGTTTAGAAGACTGAGCTGTCCAGACAAAAATGAACTCATTATATAGACGCGGATATATTCCCAATGGCGTCAGTTATCGTCACTCCTTAATATTTCTTTTCATATTTCTTCCTTTCACTTAGTCAGGAATTTTGACCCCTATCATTTCTCGAGGAATAAAATACTTGGCAATTGCATAAAAATTCAAGTACCTTCGACCATGAATGAAAGAAAAACTGTGCCAACAATTAATACTCGACATGTCATGAGCAATTGCACTCCCACGCGTGTGTTTGTCGTCATCGTCACATGAATAAAAGATGAGTTACTCCCGTTCGACAGAATTTTGTCTTATTATAATGACAATAACATTCGAAAAAAAAAGATATTTACTATATTTGAATAATCTAGGACAAGGTTAAATTGAAAGAAATCGGAATAGGAAGATTACTTAACGCCAAATGGGGAGAATCTGAGTTGAAAATCAACATACAAAATCGTGGTATCTACCTGTGTAAAAGAGTTACAGAGATGGATTTTACAAGTAAGTAAATATTTACCTTGTTGCTAGTTAGAATCGGAATTACCAGGGTTGTAATTTATCAGAATAATTTACCAGAGTCAACACAGTAAATCACAAATATTTGAAGAGCGAAGATAGAGTTATCGCTATCTATAAAAAGCAGGATGTGCGTGTGCGTGTGTGTGTGTGTGTGTGTGTGTGTGTGTGTGTGTGTGTGTGTGTGTGTGTGTGTGTGTGTGTAACGAATGCACGGCCGCAATTTTCGACGGATTTGCACCAAAATTTACATGCACATGCTCCAAGTTATGCTTCTACGGCAGTTTTGATGTAGTTTACTGCCATTTTGTACTGGCCAGAGTGAGAGCCTATAGCTGGCTCCCACGAATAGGCAGGAAGATTCTATTGGCCAGCGTGAGAGCCAACAGCTGACTGACACGAATGTTAACTAGCATGATAGCAGGCAAAAAAAATCGATAGCTGCATTCGTCACAAGTGGGAAAAATTTAAATCTGCATGGCACTTTACTCCAATTGGTTCATTCACTCAACGTTGATTCTGATTCCGCAGAACTGGGTTGGTTGTGAAAAAGTATTTGTTGTTAATATTCTTTTTTCATTCGGTTTTTCCAGTTACGAGTCCTTTTTTAAAACTGATCGTTTTGTGTTCATTTTGTTTAGTTGTTTTTCGTAACAGATTTAATGTTTAGTATAGAGCTTAAAAAAATTCGCAATGTGAGATAGGCAAGGAAGTAAAGCATGTAGCAACATCAAAATGGCAAAGTGCACTCCTTTAGAGATAAGGAAGGGCAAAAATATTTTAATTGAAGTGATAACGACTATTGTATGAGTCGTACGATTTTTGAATCAAGCACGGACAACGCCAGGCCATGCTGATACCGATTTTTTTTTTTTAATTTTTTATCAATTCACCCCAAACAAGGCAACAATGCCACTAAGGAGGCTACTAGGAGGGAAACAGAATAAAAATACTTTAGAAGGAATTGAAAACCCGATCCTAAACAGGGAACAAGGAATAAACCTCTACTCCTGTTCAAAAGACAGAGGGGGCGAACGTATCTACTCCTATTTAGAAAGAAAAATAATTAGTACAAAAATTTCAGAGTTCAGACGGAGATGCTGGAAATATAGAGTTGAAGTAGACTTTAGAAGGAACCCGAAACCCAATACTAAACAGGAAATATAAAGGTTAATCCCTAGACTTGAAGTTGTTTCAATTGTAGTGCTTGGAACGCATCCACTTAGGATCCAATCCCACAATGTAGTGGTTCTTAGAAAGAAGACGCTTAAGTGAAACTTTCTCCTTACTAATGGAAGAAAATGGAACGAAGATTGTTTGACTCAGATAACATAACATGTCGGATATTAGCTGTGATGGTTAGAAGTTATTAGCCTGTGGCGATAAAAACCTTAGAAATCAATCGATGTCATTTTTAACTTCCAAATTAAACAGAAAATTCCTATTCTGCATTACCAGAAGAGTTCGCTATATAAAGACGTTTAAACTGCTTCTTTATCAAGATTTACATCAAATAAAATTAAAATTCTCTTTCTACTACATCAACAGAATATTCTATGAAATACAGATAGGTAATTTACCTATCTCTTTCTTGCTTTTGATGATATAGAAAATTGTGAGAAGGCTTAACAAACGTACCAGCAAAACAAAATACAGCACCGCCATTACTGCACCCTCCCCGGAAATTTTCACCGCTTTCAAACGCCACTTTTATATCTTTAACAAAACCCAAACAAATGAAACCGGATTCATGCACTCTTTCTTCCCTCCGGAGAATTCACAGCAAAAAAATGAAACACTATTTTTTTCAAATAAAGTCTAATAAATAAATTTTAACATTTTTGTTGTCAGTTCTCAAGAGAATAGATAGTATAATTCCAGACGCTCACAAACTATTTTGATGCACTGCTGGGGTGAGAGCAAATAAAATAAATGCCCGGGAAATGCACTTTTATTTATAATTACAGTCACTTGTTTATTTAAATTTTACTTAACATTATTTACTGTTATCCTCATCTTCATTGCCATATTCACAACGTTTCGACTATTGTACGCTCCGGTCTTCTTCAGATGATTAGAATTTCGAACTGAACCCTTTATATCGTCCACCAGAATAGATTTCTCAGTTATTTCCCTTTAACTCAACTCTCCAAGTTTTGGTTCACCACTGCTGTAACCTGGTATTGAACTCACAATTTTGGGTTTAGTCACTGGATCTAACCAACGCCTTTATCCACTGGTCCATGTCTCCTTAAAATTTCTTCATCCCTGATTCACAGGCATTTTTATAAATTTAGGAATAAAATAATTGATTTTATAGTTATTTCTTTATAATATAATAAATAAGATAGGATTAATAAAAATATAAAACGTAGCTGATTGTTATATTCAGCGCCTCGATTCCAGATTTTCTTAGACGAAACATTTTGTAATCGTTCTGTCCACTTATCAGGAGGCATCAGCAATTGTCTGCCGATTTTCTCATTTTCGTTATTTTTATACTAAGTTTTAAAAAAATTATGCGCTTTTTTATTGGTGTTAGGTTGTTTTGTGTTTACGACTGTACGTGTGTGTATATATGCACATTTGTGTAGAATGCCGTGGTTATTTTTCCCTTTATATGGCATTGAAGTTTGTTTACATATTCTTATAAATTTGTAATTATAAAATTGTTCTCGTAAATAAACAATCTAATAAAATAATCTTGAATTATTTTGTTTGAATTTCTGGGATGAGGAATTGTCATTATCTACAAACAAACGATTGTCCTTATCCTTGTTGTTGTTATCGGCCACTGTGACCTCCGGCCCCCATCAGATGCATCCAAGCAAACTACAGAGAATTCCGAATCTACGAGGGAAGAATGCTCTCTTTCCACTACCTATGTCTTCGGTTATCTCATCTATGGGAAGTGAAAGGAGAACAATCCACCACTGCAGGTCAAACAAAGAGTTTAGTTCGAAACTCCTTATAGGCCACCTGAATCGATAGGCACCTGATGAAGGCCGGAGGGCACAAAAACTGAAACGTTGTAATAACAAAGACAAAGATGAGTTCGCATGCAAATAATCTGTTTAATTCAAAAAATTTAGAATTTAGTACACAATAATAGCAGTATCAGGGAAAAGCTGTCCTTCTGAAACACAATTTTTGTTTACATGTATGTACGTTAAACTTCGATGAAAATTGTTGCGCGCGCACACACACACACACATCTATATACATATATATATATATATATATATATATATATATATATATATATATATATATATACTGGGTGTAACAGCAAAATTGTCCAGTTGTTAGATTAAGATTTGAACAGTTATATCTTAGAAATGATTAAAGGTATCTTACTGGAATTCTCCGAAGTTTTATAGCACTATTGAACCCTACTTTAAACAATAAGAATGTATAATTACTCTTCAAGCCTAACAGAAGAATCGTGATGAAATTGATTATAAACGGAAACTGATGAAGAATTAAAATAAAGTTTATATATATATATATATATATATATATATATATATATATATATATATATATATTATCTTCGCCCTCTCTACTTCGCCCTCTCTAACCTTCTTTCTGTCCTGGAGTAACAAGGTGCCTCACAGGTTTCACGTGCGATTTCATTTTCAAGTCTTTTTTCACTGCTCTTTGCATTGCCATAGCTGAAACTTCTCTCTCACGTGCCAAACGTAGTAAGGATTGAGTTGCATCTTTTCTAATTGATGTCATTAGCTCTAAGTTAAAATGATAATCCCTCGTCCTGTTGTGACCTCCTGATCCTGTTTCCCTCTCTACTGTTCCCACTTTTTAAAACTTATCGTTCTCTTGATGGTTCTTGAATGGACTTCGAAGATAGAAGCCAGAGTATGAATGTTGAAGACTTGAATGATTTTTTCCTTTCACCATTGCTTAGTTGGGAAGATAGTGGGAATGACACAAAAGTATTTATTAGAATAATAAAATACAATAATCAAGGACAACTATTGAATCAGAGGAATGAATTAGTGTTAAAATGTCAACATAAAAACAAATTCAAATTTATATAAGTTTAACTTAATTAGCTACTATATTTCCATAATATTCACTTCCCTCTAATTCTTGAAGTGTCAGCATTATAAGTAATTCTAATTTTCTATATTTTTATTGCCCTTTCTATAACCTCTTTACACTATATTAATTATAATCTATAAACTTTCGCCTACTTTAATATCTCCCCAACCCTCTTTCCATTAATCCCTTACATCCTTTTATCTATATATTTTAAATTTGCTTTCAGACCCCCTTTTTATTCCTCTTTTAATTTTAAATTAATATTTCATTCTTCATATAAAACCAAATTAATGGTATAAGGGTTTCCTTTTATAAAACTTCTTCCCTTTAAGACAAATATCTTCCACCCTTCCCTGTCTTGTCTTGTGCTTTTCATCTGACTGAAACATTGAAATGGATAAATTTTGTGTTAGATTTTTGACAAGTTAATTTTTTTAGCTTTCACAGTTAAATTCTAGTTTCCGCCCCTCCTTCACTTTATAGATACGAATTCAGTCCACAATGGGATTGATAAGATAGACCAACGATATCTTCGACTGCCGAAATAGACTATTCCTCATATGTGGTATTTTGGATTTTATTGTTTATTAATTATATATACATATGCGTGTGTGTGTGTGTGAAAATGATTTGTAATTTTTTATATAAGAAGAAAGATTTGAAGGGAAAACATGACAAACGAAAGGTTTTTTATATGATACGCTTTGGCCTTCAGGACCTCATCAGACCAAACCGATGCTGACGTCGACACAGCCACACATTCACATGAAGGAAAAGGTATGCTTATTTTACATCTTTCTCAGCATCTCAACTCCATTGTGCGCATGTGCAGTCCCACCAGCGCAAACATCATACCAGTCCGATGAAGTCTCAAAGACGAAACATGTCGCATGAAAACACCTTCGACTTTGTCAGAGTTTTCTTCCTTTATATATATATATGCGTGTATATATATATATATATATATATATATATATATGTGTGTGTGTGTGTGTGTGTGTGTGTGTGTGTGTGTGTGTGTGTGTGTATACTAAATTTTATGTGTGTATGTATATAAATATGAATAAATATAGTTATTAAATGTGGCAAAAGGCCATAAAATTAGAACACCCTGTGATAATTAAATACAACATCCGAAACTTGATCTAAGAAGAGTTGATCTGTAGTGACCCCAATACATGATGGGTTCACCCTAATAAATAACAAAATTGTTTTGTACTAAGTATCACCTTTGAAAGTCAAATGACCTAGGTGCTCTGAGGGCTGGCCTACATGATTCTAGCTTGACATTAATTTGACGGAATCCAGAATAAACAATTCTTTTAAATATGAAAAATTTAGTTATTTCTTTTTTATCAGACATGATTATCTTAACATTACATTATCAACTTCAGCATACGATTATTTTTCCCATTATTAAATGGAGCATTTTCACCTTTTAACTTGAAGGAAGCAGTTTACAATTTTTTTTTTTTTTTTTTTGCATATTCGAATTAGCAAAATAATTATTATTCTACTTGGGAATGATTATTAAATAAAAAAAAATTCAGGCATAGATTGTGGATAATTGAAGCTGTAGGTAGCGAATCCGAGGTTTGTCTGCTCTATATATCTTAATATTTTAAAGTTTTCAATGATCTCCTTTTTATTATTTCACGATTATGAATAAACGTTGGTTTAATGCTGAGTAAAGTTACTTAAAGCATTTCCTTAAAAATGACTCATACTCGCGGGAAGAAAATGTATATTATATTTATATGGATATTTTTAATTCATTTTTTTTTCTTTACTTACTGATCACGTATTTATAATTTTCAAGTACATGCCAAACAACGTGAGGTCAATGTTATTTGCTAACACTAATATATATAGCGACAAAGAAAACTGGAAAGCATATCAATAAAAAAGAAATGAACTTCCCACATATGACACTGTGTCTCACATTATTAACCACTTCATGTTTTATTGATGTATAAAATAAATACTTATTTTAGCCTAAAGGTTTATTTACTTATGGCAACATCTACCTGATCTGTTGGCACGAGAGTCGATTCCTTTTGTTTAGACGTATCCAAATGGCAGCAATTATTTTTAAAATCGAGTCCACCCTATGCAAGGGAGTAGAGCCACTGAAACACAGGGTGGAATAGTTAGAAACAAAAACATTGTTGAGGAGCGAGAACAAAAGAAAAGTAAGGACAGTAGATAGCGATTGACATTGCATTCAATTTTTTTCGCATTGTGATGATGGAAATTCACTAGAATAACGACAAAGGTTGAATAACTTCAGAACTTGCATGAGGGAAAACAAATTTAGAAATTACAAAAAAATATTGGCAGATAATACCGAACTGTGGAGTTCATCAAAGAATCGGACGACTCCAGTACAGGTCTGATAAGAGCAGGTTGAAGAACTTAGCTCAACGACTTACGTCTCGTATCAATAAAGTAGTTATTTAAAAAAAAAAAAGAAAGATACGTCTTTGCAGAAAGGAAATGTCGAAAAGCAGTTGCTACCTCGTCGTAAATCAAGTGTCAAGATATGTGAGATCGAGCACATTTTATTGAGACATTTTTCAGTATCTTTTGTCCTCATATAAAGGACATCTATAAAGAAAATAGAATGAAATATGTGACACTAGATAAAACCTTATTGCCAACGGTTCTTTTTCTCAACGAATGTCATGCTACTATTGAGGAGCCAAGACATAAAATGATCAAAGTGGCTCGATGTTTCGATGGTGAAGTGGTGAACCCATGGTAAGTCACCGTTCAGGCAAACATTGATTTTTTTTTTTTGAAGGCAGACATGGAGCCAGTGTTCAGAAAGAAGCCAAACGCTTCCAGAAAGATGATTTTATGCACGATAGCCCCCTCCACAGGGGAGTATTTCAAAGAAACACATTTGATGAAGTTGTTGGCTTATTTATCCAATCTTAGCTCAACTGAAAAATTCTAGATCATTCTGAAAAGAAAGATTTTCATTGATAGATACAATTTATTAAAAACATTGATGAACTTTTGAATACTATCTGTGCAATCTGCTGCATATGACGAAATAAAACATCTTAAAAATCAATGAATGAACATGTAAAACTATACCATTTTACTCTCGAATTGAAAAACATTAAACATTAAATTAAAAAAGTTAAAATTCAAATTAACAAAAGCTAAATTTCAAATTAAAATATTATTCATTCGAAAACATACAGTATTAGTTTACAAACAAACAAACGAGTGAACAATATTAACAGAGGGATAATTAGAAATTAACGAGTTAATACCTTGTCCCCGATTAAGAGATTATGTTGCGCCAAGGTTGGTGGCAAAATGTGTCTGTATATAATTGCTTTATGCGCACAGTGAGATGACATCGTTTCGTCAGTTCCTTCTTCGACATAGCGTAATCTGTACTCTCGATGGCGATGAAGCTATTATGGTTTCAAACGTTTCGGCTATCGGGCTGTATATATATATATATATATATATATATATATATATATATATATATATATATATATATATATATATATATATATAGCTGTATTCTCGACGCTTCAGCATTCCTTGATTGGATTTAGTAATTCAATATTTTTATTTGGAGTTGAGCTTTTTTAATAAAAGAGTCAAAATCTGTAGTTATTTAAAAAAAACAGGTTGTAATATTGATATACGTATATTTTGGCATCCCTCGATCAAAACCTCTCAATATTTTTATTTTAATTTAAAAAGGCAACACAAGGCTGAAGATAACATACTGGCGCCTCTGCTGTTAAATCCCAGAGTGAAAATTTAAATGATAAATATAAATCTCATGAATTTCTGAGAAGTGATAAAGCAAATAAAAACTGCTTTTATTTACATCATCAAAAGTGTTTGATGAAATACAGACATTTTTTTTTCTTAGTATTATGGTCTGGTTCCCCCGCTGTTCATCTCAAGGTCCTCAACAAAATCCAGAAACGGATATGCAATTTATTAGTAAAAGCAGTATTAGTTTACAAAAGAATTTAAGAGGGATAATTAGAAATTAACAAGTTAACACCTTGTCCCCCATTAAGAGATCAAGGCTGGGGGGGGGGGCAAAATGTTTCTGTATACGATTGTATGTTTCATAGTAACACAGTAATGGGATAATTGTAGACATCGTTTCATGCATTTCTTCTTCGACCTAACATAATCTGTATTCTGAGTACTTCCAGCTGGTATTGAAGCCATTAGGGTTTCAAATGCTTTGGCCATCAGACGTTCCATAACAGCCTTCCCAACGATTTAGCATTCGGTTGGATTTTGAAATTCAGCTTTTTTCAATTTTAATTTCGTTTTTTTATACGGATTTTATCTTTTTCTTTAATTTGAAGTTGATCTTTTTAAGATGAAGTCGTTCATTTTTTTTAATTTGGAGTTGAGCTTTTTTAATTTGATATTCAACTTTTAAATTCGAGAGTAAAATGGCGTACTACTCCTTTGCAATGACACTCTTCTCAATGTTTTTTTTTCTGTTTAAAAAAATGTTAAAGTGTAGATCCTTACATATATTTATAAGCCGTTCAATACACGATTTCACTTGTATTAGATACACGTCCGTTTAAATTTGAATTTTATCGTTTCTAAAAACAAGCTTGGATGAAAAGAGCAAATAAAATAATTTTTCTATTTTTAACAATAAGATTTTCTGATAAAATATATTGAGTTCTGGGATCTCGAAACGAGTGGATGTTGTTAAATATGGATGTTATTGTTAACTATCTTTCTGATAATAACTAGAGATAGTCGAAAGTACTCGAAGAAAATATCTAAACTTTGAACAGCTTCTTTATAGATTTGATGTGCGAAAAACTATAAGCAAACTTGAAAAGTGTAATAAAAAATTAACAAGCAAATATTATACATTGATTTCAATAAAACAGGTTTAAGTGAATTTTTACTGCCATTAAGAAACATATATATATATATATATATATATATATATATATATATATATATATATATATATATATATATATATATAAATGTATGCAAATATTGATTTTCTTCGTTGTTGCGTTGCTAGTTCATCGAATTTATTCCGTTGGGATTGGTACAAGATAAACAAACGTAAAGAAAACTTATCCAGACTCGTTTTATTAAAAGCTAACTTAAAAAAGCCAAAATAAAAAGCAACGTCAGAGTTACTGTCTAGAATGCATTTTATTGATAGATTCTAAGTTCTCGCCCCTTGTATTGTATGATATTCCAAACATCGCCCATTAGTACTAAAGGGTGTTTCAAGAACTTGGAGCGATTTTAAATGTGAATTAAGTTTAAGCGTCTAATGATTTCTTTTTCTTTTAGATTTGGCGGACATTTGGGCGATATTATTTTTCACACATAATTGCCATGACTTAAATAACATGATCCAATAGAGAAATAAATAAATTTTCACCAATAACACTGATTTATTTGCTGACTTTGATCCGTCTTAATAAAACATCCTTAGTTGCTTGGATGCCGTACGAAAGGGGTTCTTATTACCGGTAAACAGGGAAGGCTCTCGATGTGGGCAGGAGTTTCTATTCATACTACAAAGGTTGTTTTCAATTAATCTTCTTTTTCTATGTGTTGATGCTGGTTATCTCCAACTTACTATCTTTTGCAACTCTTAGCGAGGTTTGTCTTTTCGTTATCTTTCTAATCTCCATTCTGCCAATTATTTACACACGCTGCTTTCTTCTCTCTCCTTCTTGACTCCAGTATGCCTTGTGAGTGTCAGATTCACCATTACCTCTTTACTCCTTATGTCTCCTAGAAATTTTAATTCTCTCTTTCTTATTCTAAGTATAAGCGTACGTTTTGTTTTCATAGTTCTTAAAATATTCACTGACATATAGAAAGACTGATATTACATACCAGTTAGTACCCTTTTCTTTGTATCTAATTAACATTTCCTGTTTCTCCTTTCTTTGTTTCTAATGAAAATTTCCTCTCCTTAGCTTTTCGTAGGCATCTTTCGCTATTCCAATACGCCTTTGAATTTCAGTGTCGTATTTTCCGTCCTCTGTTAAAACACTTCTTCTGTATTTTCCTACTTGCTTGAGTCTGATATCCCCAATTTGTACTCAGGCCATTCGTATTTATATTAGCCAAATTATATCTCATTTCTAGTAATCAGCAATGCAGATGGACCAAAAATATTCCAGGGTTCGGACCCGGATTACAACAAACTAAAGCGAATGCTATTCTCATATTGGTGACAATATTTCCAGTGTCCATAGGCTCTATATTATCATTTTAATGTCAATTCCATTCAGGACATAGGCGACCATAACTCTCCACAATATTCTTATTTTTTTATTATCTGTGTATTGTTATGGCTTGAAGTGTTTTTTCTTCACGGTTTTAAATTGAGAGTTTTCATTCTCTTATACTGGTTGCTACCAAAGAGCCCTGTATATCTTACTATTTAGCCCATAACTGGGGAGAGACCAAGAGATTTATACATTTTGCAGAGTATTTGGGCAAAAAGTGAAAGCAGCAAATTAGCCCAGAATTTGAACTTGGCTCGCTGATAGCACTTGCAATGTTAATACTCTACGCGCCTATTCTATAGCTTTAGTTTGATTTACAGCATACCAACCTCAATGGGTTATTTAATGCCGACAAGATTTTTATTGCTGGTAATATTTTTCTAAAAATGTATTGTTGGTAATATTTTTTTTAAATGTATTACTGGTATTTTTCTGCTTTCATAGCGTTTTGACCCCTTTGGGGTGGGGGAACTATTTGCCCATAACTGGGACCCTGACAGGTGCTATCACCCCGGGTCAGAGTGGACCTGGGAACACCAGCAATTAAGAGGTGATTTCTACTCCTCAAAACCTTATGATCAAAGGCCTTGCTGTCGGATGTAGTTTATCGTCTTACCCAGGACGCGGATGTAGTTTATTGTCTTACTTAGGACGATATATGACTTAATATCCCCTAAGTATATTGAGCCAAAAACGAATTCTATCCAGAACAGTAATTAGCTATACATTTTAGTTTTGGCTGACTCCACTTGTGTTAGTTCTTAAAAAATGGATTTTACTGTCATTAGCATTTCCCATACTTGGATTTGATTGTCTGTATCACTTTTATGTTTGATTATCCATCCTGCAAATATGAAGGCTCTCTACGAATGCATTTTGAAGCATTTCTTCCTGGAAGGAGAATCTTGAAGGAAATATCGAGATGTGATGTGAAGCAATTCCTCTCAATGTGACCAATCTTTTGAGTAATTATAGATGTTGCCCAGAAAACATCTACCTGATCACTGCCCTCCTTGGAGGGCATTTCTAATTCTCAATGTCGCATCAAAGCAGAGGATATAATGAAAGACAGCACGCATCCCAGGTACCCTTTGTTTGAACTGTATGAGGGACATGCTTTATCCTTTGACCCTGCGTAAAATGAACGCTACCGCACGCTGCCAATTTTCAACTTATTACTTTTCTTCATTCGATACTGTACGTATTTTTCTGTGTATGTGTGTTAGTGTACTTAGAGTGTGCTGTCCAAGCTCAATCTGCATTGCACAATGACAAGAATCAATAAATTTCTTTTCGTTCGACGAAACAAAAAATGGTGTTACTAATGGCGGATGGTCTGCGATACTGTCTTTGTTCTATCTAATATTTTTATTTTAGTTTTTTATCTGAAAATGTTTCATTTTCTTTTTTGATAGTTTCCAGTGGTGGTTCTAGTTATAAAGTTCGTATAACGCACACAGTTGCTGCTTGTTAAGACTATAAGAAAAACACTCTGAACAAAAGGTTGAGTGAAGAAGGGTTTAATCACATGGATTGATAATACATTAGTACAGCACGACTGGAAAGCCGCCTTTACGACTCACTTTTTTGCCACTGTTCCATGAGCAAACGTTCTACTGATAACGGATGGACAAGTCCATGTTTCAATAATAAATATAGAGAAGGTTAGTCTTTCTATACAACATATATTCTCTCACGCTCAGTCATTCTTTGCGGCGTTATTGCCTTGTTTGCAGTGAAAAAAAAAAAGACAACATATCGCTTAAATTTGAACAAATACAAACCTGGGCTGTAACGCACCCGAAAGATGAACACGATAAAATTGGTTCTACTGAATCAGTGTATATCACGAAGAACATCACGTCTCATTCGAGATTAAGACTAATAAAAGGTCGGCATCTCCAGCAGATGAAATTTGTCATAAATATAATAGAATCTAAGTAATTTGTTTCAAATGAATCAATGTACAGGGTGAGGTAAAAATCGCGAAGTATAAGAGTTAATTAATAAATCATGTTTGAAATGTCTAACTTTTTATACAAGCTTGTGCAAATTAATTGTGCAGGAAGATGTTGCTGGTTAATCAGACTGTAAGGAAAATACTGTAAACAAATGGTTGAGTGAAAAAGAACTTAATCACATGCGGACATGGACTGAAAATACAGTAGTTCACTGGCCAAATGTACGACTGCAAAACGTTACGACTCACTTTTTTGCCACTTTTCCATGATCAGAAGTTTCAATAATAAGTATAGAGAAGGTTAGTTAGTCATTCTACACAACTAATATGGTCAGCTTCTGTGAACTCTTCTTTTCACCACTATTATCTATGATATTCTTCATGGCTTGAAATTAAAAAAAAAAAAAATTCTCAACAGAAAATATAATTTGTCAAAACGGTTCAATGTAACAAAAAAAAATCGTCCAAACAACAGAGAAGATTTTACGGGTCCCCGTCTGTTTCCGGCACTCCCTTTTATTATGACCCATGTCGAGATTCCCAAACTCCCCAGTTTTTTGTTGTCCCCTGTTTTTCATCCCGGCTGGGTTAGCCTTTGATTTCCACATTCCGTCATTTATTTTACTCTCCATGAGTGAGTGTGCTGCTTGATTCTGTCTGGTGGCAGAATACAGTGGCCTTTCTTATTATTTTGAGGGGTGGACAGTTCCTACTAACATAGTTTTGTTTTAGTTGTACCTTTTGTTTACATTTTGAGTTTATTTTCTGGGTTCATCTCCCCTCCCCCATCATTTCATGAATCATGAGATTTTTATTTATATATATTTATGGACTTTCAAATTTTTATACCATGAGGTGTTTTGTAGGTTCCCCTGAGAGTATGTGGTATTTTGGTGTATGTTGGATTGGAGGTGATGGATAAATTCTTCTAGTAAATCTGTAAATTATAATGAATGAACGGGTCGCGAGTCGGATTAACTAGGACTAGGACAGCTAAGGAAGACCAGCCCCTCCCTTTTTTCCCATTCGGTCATGTACCACAATTCCTGTATTTTAAGGAATAAATATCGGGAAGATTTTACGGTTAGAACTATTTCGTTTGGAAATACTAGAGGGCATTCGAGACCAGTTGATTTGTCTCCCCTTGTCGTCTGTTTCCCGTTATCTCTTTCATCTTTCTTCATGCTTCGCCTCTAAAATGATCCAAGCTTAATGTATATATTATCTTACAATATATTTACCATACAAGCTTAAAATATATTAATATATAATCTATTACAAAATTACAAGACAGAATATATGGTTGTTAACAAAAGGGACAGCCCAACATGCAAATTACAAATTGAGGATGGCAAAATCAAAAAATTACAACAATCTAAATATCTGGAAAGTGTTTCAACAGAGGGTGGAAAGTATGACACCGAAATCCGAAAGTGCATTGAGATAACGAAAGATGCCTTCCAAAAATTAAGTAAAGTATTAGGAAACAGAAAAAATCCGTTAGAAATAGAGAAAAGAATACTGAACTGTTGCACAATATCAATCTTCCTATATGGCGATGAATGATGGACAATCTCATCTCAGATGAAGAGACTTAAATCGACAGAAATGTCGTTCTACAGAAGAATGCTGAGAATACCATCGACTGAACATGTGAGCAACGACGAAGTTTTAGAGAATATGAAAACAAAATGACACTTATACTTAGAATCAGAGAGACAGTTAAAAGACACATAATGAGGAAAGAGGGCTTGGAAATTTGACACTGACAGGAACAATAGAAAGCAAGAGGAACAGAAGAAAACAGCGCATAACTTACCTAACCAGCTTGAGTAAATGGTTGGCAGACCAGGAGAGATATTAAAAACAAAATTTACTAAGAGCTACAAAGGAGATAAAGGACAGACATTTTGAAAAAAAAATGTATATAATATGTATAAAATATAATTTTATCGTTAAAAATTTTGTAAGAAAATTGAATAAAATTCTTATGTAAAAATAATTCACAATTATTATTCCTTTTAATTTATATTCATATTTGATTATTATATTTATTTGTATTTATATATGTATTAATTATTATTATTATTTCTTTCAACTTTTTCCACAGTTACCGGTTTTTTCTCTGTTTTTATTTTTGTAAAACTAGAAAATCGTTTGCCTTACATTTACTTTCTGTTTTTTCTTACGCAAATTAATATTTATCAGCTTTGCTTTTTCTAATCTTGTTAAATAATAGTTTATTTATATTTTTAGGGGAAGAGTATCTCTGCTCTGACTGACTCAGGTTGACCTTAGGGATCAGATACAAAACAAAATAAGGAAGTCGATTTTGATTGGCTGAACCAGCGTTGGAGTGACAGAGATATAGAAAGTTTTTTGGGTTTTTTGGGGTTTTTTTTTCAGAAAGCTGGTTCTTACACGTCAAGAAATGAAGATGTGTTGGCTTTCGGGCATGGAAACTGCTCCCCAGTGAAGGGAAGGGGAAAAGAGTGATCCCACTAGCTAGTTAGAAGATGTATACGTCGGCGTTAATAAACTAGATAAGTTTAAAATTATCTTTGTTGATGTATTTCTTCTCTGTACCCCAAAGCATTTGGCGACCCCCGGCCGGGAGAAGACAACAGAAAAGAGAAAGAATATAACATTGTATTAAATTGGTGACATTGACTTCGCTGCATGATGTCGGTATGTAACACTCTCATATATTTTAACAATTGATAATTTTGGTGTTAGTTTTGTCAAAAGGGTTGTATAGATTATTTCTAAAAATTACGTAAACTTTATAGAACTGAAAAATATTCTTGAAAAGTTCTTTACCTTTAAAGGAAAAAGTTATCGTTACAATTTGCATTTTTAACAAAACGATATCACCCTATGCAAGGCAATAAAACCATTATGAGACAAGGGGTTACAGAGTGGGGGCGCGGGGGATCAGGAACAGGAACATTAATAAAGAGCGGAAAGAGAAAAGAGTAATCAGGAGGAGAGCGATTGAAATTGCATTTAAATGAAAGTTGACTGGAAAGTATGGAGCCGGAAGCTAGAAATTAAAAATCTACTAAAAATTAAATAATAATTGAATTTTAATAACATTTTCTGTAATTATTTAATAAATGGAGGGAAAAAATTCAATAAATATCTGTTGCGGCTCTAAGTTAATTTGAGGATTTATTTTGCCTAAATTGTATTTTATATATTTTTAAATATCTCCCCAAAGAAAAAAATTGCGTTATTCTTTTCAAGAGAAAGTATCGTAGGATTTATATGGATGCTTTACACTGAGATTTAAAAAAATAAAAATTAAATCAAATATTGCCCTTTTATCAACTATTTCGTCTTATTTGCTAACATATTTTAGGTTTTACTTTCATAAAGTAAATAAATGTTTGCTTTTCTTTCATAATTCTGACTTTTACAGGTATCAATAAGTTGTTTTTCTTTGCTTTTTTCGACTAACCTACTTATTTATGTCTCTTAGTACAATAAACTTATTTGAAAGGACAAGAACTTTGCCATAAAGAGATTCAGTCAGCCAAGACAAGGTCTAGACCGATGTAAGTTGTTTCGGTATCAGTAACACGATGTAGGACATTATTTTACCATAAGATTCACTAATTTGGAAAATCTCCAGATTACCAAACGAGTAAGGTTCAACCTGCATACAATGTTATTTACATTCGTACTAATGTCTTCATCTTTGTTGTTTTTGTCACAACGCTTCGGCTGTTTTGTCCTCCGGGCTTCTTTAACCATCAAGGAATTTCGAACTGAACCCTTTATTTAATCTACGAGGTTATATTGTTCTTGTTCCGGTGTCCAAGTCTAGTGATATCTCGTTTTGTTCTTTCCCAACATTATTTGTGCGGAAGTGATTGTAACGAACCCAAACAGAATCCAAACTCGGTTTGCGGATTTCTTCTCGAACTCTGAACCCTTAGATTTAACTGAACATCCATTTGATAGATTGCTTTTAAATTAAATATATCGGTGAAGTTGTACAGGAGGGACGGTGGAGTAATTGGTAGCAGCTCAGATTGAGGAATCGGAGAGCCGAGTTCGAATTCCTGTCGAATCCGTTACATTCGCTTACGTGCTAATACCCCTGGGAAAGGTATAAATCTTCTTCTTCCTTCCAGCTATGGGTAAATAGCAGGGCAGACCAGGTTCTATAGCCTTGGATGACAACTGGTCTACCGCAAAAAGAAATGGCAACCTACTGCCTCGTCAGTTATGTATCGAAAGATACATGATCACCTACGCGTGTATCACGCATGGCTGAAGTTGTACAATAGGCAGTGTAACCAGAAATTCTTTTTTTCATTTTTTTTTTTTTTGCATAGATTAGGATGTACATTGTGGTGTTAAGAATATCGGCCGGAATGAGAATTTGGTAGAACTGTGTTCGAATTCCCATCGAGTTCGTCACATTCACTTATGCGCTAATATCCTCTGGAAAGGCATGAATCCACCTTTTCCGCTCCAGCTATGGATTGAATAGCAGGACAGACTGGATTTTATAGCTTTGGTTGGCAACCAGTCTACAGCAGAAAGAAATGGCAACCTACTGCGAGAAATTTTTCTGTCTGGTCAGTCGTGAATGGAAAGAGACATTATCCGTGTATCACATGATGGCACTTAACTGTCTGACAATAGATTAAACATTCCAAATCACGGATATTATTTTTTATTATTATTATTAAATTTCATAAAAGACTATAGGGTGTCCAGTTTACTGTGTAAATTCATTATAAACCTTAGCGTATAGGCCCACAAATCTCCTGTTCTGTAGACTCCCTGAGGAGTATAGTGGCACAGCTCTCAAATCCCGTAGACTCCCTGAGTAATATGGAGACACTGCTCTGAAGTGCCATAGTTTCCCTGAGGAGTATAGGGCCATATCTCTCAAGTGCCCTAGATTCCCGACGCAGTAGAGCGCCACAGCGTCTATACTGTAGACTCAGTATAGTCAGGAGACATGGCACTCAAGTATCGTAATCTACCAGGGTATATAGATTCACAGCTTTCAAGTCCCGTATACAAATCCCTTGAGAACAATGGAGCCATAGCTCTGAAATTCCCTAGACTCTCTGAGTAGTATGGAGTCACAGCTCTCAAGTCTCCATACGGATTATAATGCCACAGCTCTCAAGTTCTGTAGATTCCCTGAATATTATAACCCACAGACTTCAATTCTCGTATACTGCCGGGGGAGTATAGAACAACTGCGCTGAAGACTCGAGAACTATAGAGCCACAGTTCTGAAGTCTCACTGCGGAATATAGGTCCACAGCTCTCAATTGCTGCAGACACCCTGCAAAATCCCATAGCCTCCCTGAAATATCTAGGTCAACAGCTCTCAAGCCACGTTGAACCTATGAGTATTATTGGACCACAGCACTCGTCTCGTAGAACCCCTTAGGAGTATAGCAACACCCAAATGTAGTATACACCCTGAGGAATATGGGTCCACAGCTTTCAAATACAGAAGACTCCGTGATGAGTATGGAGCCTCAGCACTTAAGTCCCGGAGACACCTGATTGTTATAGTGCCACAGCTCACAAGTTCCGTAGACTCTCTGATTTTTATGGAGCCACAGGTCTCAAGTTCAGTGAACACCATGAGTACGATGATGCCACAGCTCTTATTCCGTAGACTCCCTGGAGAATATAGAACCAAAGAATCACATGTCCTGGAGAATCTCTGAGGCGTATACAACCCCAGATTTCAAGGCCCGTAGAATCCCTGAGGAGTATAGGGCCAAAGCTTTCAAGACCCGTAGAAACCCTTAGGTGCATGTGGCCACAGCTCTCGTGGACTACATGAGGATTTTAAGGCCACAGCACTCAAGTGCCGTAGACATGCTGAAGAGTATGGACGCATAGCACCCATGTCCTGTAGACTCCCTGAGTACTATGGGGCCACAGTTCTAAAGCACCAGAGATTCCTTGAGGCGTATAGGGCGACAGATCTCAAGTCCCGTGGACTATTTGAGAATTGTAGGGAAACAGCTCTCACATTCCGTAGACACACTGAGGATTATAGTGCCACAGATATCGTCCCGTAGATGCCGGGTGCCCGCTCTCAAATCCAGTAAACACCCTAAGGATTACAGCGTCACAGCTCAGAGGTCCCTTTAGACATTCTGAGTATTATGCATCCTCAGATAACAAATGCCGGAGTTTCTCTGGAGTCTATGGGGCTCTCAGTTAGTTACCTGATGAGTGTATGTCCTAATCTGCAAATTAACAGATAATTCTTTCAATACTTCATCATCATAGTACATCCTTTTAGATTAAGAGGCAAAGACGATGGAACATGTATTTTCCAGTATAGCCATATTTTTTTCCAGTAATTCATCCTCATCGTTCGTCGAAGACCTTCAATATGTCAGAGACATAGAATAGGTGCCATGGACAATGGAACATGAATTTTATTTTATAGAGTTTATTTTTCCAATAATTCATCCTCATAGAACGTCACAGGCGCAGAATAAGAGTCACAGGTGATAGAACATGAATTTTAGTATATAGTGTTTATTCCTCCAATAACAGAGCCCTATGGAACGTCGTAGGAGTACAATGAGGTAATGACAATGGAACTTCAATTTTAGATAATATCGTTTATTATTCCAATAATTCATCCTCATAGAACGTCGGAGGGGTTGCAAGGACAATGGAACTTGAGTATTTGTCAATAGATTTTAATTTTCCTATAATTCATCGTCATATGTCAGAGGCATGGTCGTTGGAATGTGAATTTTTGTTTATTGAGTTTATTTTTACAATAATTCATCCTCAAAGTGACTCCATGGTGAGGCTCCGTAGTCTTCTGGAAGTTTACCCTACATTCTTCAAGGTTTCTAATGTACTTTGGCTCAATATTCTTAAGGGAATCTACGGGACTTAAGCGCTGTGTCTCTATAATCCCCAATGTCTGTGGGACTTGACAGCTGTGACACCATTGTCATCATGGGGTCTACGAGTCTTGAGAGTATTGGCTCTAGAATCCACAGGGAGTCCCCTGGACTTGAGGATACGCGATTTGTATCTGTAGCTGTGGTTCATTATTTATTAATGCGGAACTTCATTCGATTATTAATGCTGTCACCCGATACTCCTCAGGGAGTCTTTTGGATTTGAGAGCGGTGGCCCTATACTCCCCAGGGAGTCTACGGCACATGAGAGCTGTAACTCCGTAGTCATCATGTAGTCTACGGGGTCTTGAGAGCTGTGGCACTATATTCTTCAGAGATTCTACGAGGTCTTGAGGGCTGTTGCCCTATAATCCTCGGTCTAGAGGACATGATCGCTGTGGATGCATAGTCTTCACGGAGTCTACGGGTCGTGAGAGCTGTAACCCTGCACACTTCAGTGAGTCTGCTGGGCTTAAGAGCTATGACCCTGTATTCTTCAAGATGTCTACGCGACTTGAGCGCTGTAGCTGCATAATCCTTAGGGTGGCTACGGGACTTGAGAACTGTGACTCTATACTCCTAAGAGAATCTACGTGACTTGAGTGCTGAGGCCCTATACGCTTCAGGTAGGCTACGGGACTTGAGAACTGGTTCTATAATACCCAGGGATTTCGCCCTATACTCCTATGACTACGCGATTTGAGTGCTGTGGCTACATAGTAGTTAGGGTGTCTATTGGACATGAAAGCTGTATCTCTTTTATCCTCAACGGGATATATATACTATACACCTACATGACATTTATACACTTCTCAGTGTATCAATGGGACTTGGGAGTTATAGTCTTCAGGGAGTATACAGAAATTGAAACATGTGGCTCCATAGTCCTTAAGGAGTCTACGCGACAAGAGAGACTTGCTCCTCAGAGAGAGAGTGGACTCGGTGCTCGCAACGAGGCCAGCGCAACCGAAAGTTTTTGTGTGACGTCACCCTTTGCCTCAGCCCCCGTGCTATCCTGTGACGACCAATGTGACTTGGTATTGGTCGCGGCGCCAAATGTGACGTTCTAACCCTTCGCTGATTCGGATAGAAATCTGGTTAGATTCGGTATCAGCTTTGTCGTTCCCAGCTCGCCTCCAACGTCTGATTACCGAAGTGACTGCTTTGATTTCTAGTCTAACCTACCCACGTTGTGATTTGATCTTAGGTATACGAAATCAATCAGTCGTCGGACCGTAGTGCAAGCCGAATTCGAGCAAAGGTGACACCGCACAAGTATATGTAAAAGAAAATAAAGAAAGATTCAAATGTGTAAAAAAAAAAAAAGAATAACAAATGTCTTTATATCTGGTTACTGAATACAGGACTGCGTCTTTCTCCCAAACCACTTCTATGGATACGTGACACTTTGCGTTTGTTCGGCGGGTCTTAATATCTTAAGTTGTTTTTCAAGAAACTGGTTTTTGGTGTCTTCAGGCGATATCCGTAAAACTTGTTTTGGTGGTGTGAGTCTAAGTCGTTCTTCAAAAAAAATTGTTTTCGGTTAGAAGTCTAAGTCGGAATGCGTGGGATCTTTCAGTCAGCTCCTGCGAGGCTGGTCTCCGAGCTCACAGCTCAACTCTGTCTGCGTCTGCCCAACTGCTACCGTCTGCCTGCTGTCCGCTACTGTCCGCTACTACTCTGGGAACGTTAGTTTTTATGGACGCCGACCAAAACCGGGTGGGGTCCTGTCGTGGTTTGGGTTCCTCGATAATTCTAAATCCGCAATAAGGATTTTCTTTGTTTTCAGACAGGAAAATTTATCACTTCCCATTTTTGGAAGTCAATTACTGCTTTAGAGGGGTTCTTAAGGGAATCGCCCTCCCAAATTCTTCCTTTCTCATATTGGTATCTCACATCAATCCCCTCAGAGAGCGTCAACAGGTTTCCCTTCTTTCTCATATTGGTATCTCACATCAATCCCCTCAGAGGCGTCAACAGGTTTCCCTTCTTTCTCATATGTTTACCTTCGTCCATCGCTCACGCCACCATTCAGCTCGGCAGTGTGGGTGCGGCTAGACTGGCCTCAGTTTTTAATTATCGCTCAAAGAAAAAAATTATCTTCCTTTTTCTTTTCTTTCTTTTCCCCGACCAGACCCCCGCGACTCGTAGTGTGATCCTTAATCTCTATCTTAACTGAATGTCATCCGGAATTCATCAACGAGATTTTCGCCAAGTGATTATCGGGGTGGTTAATTGAATCTGTTGTTTTCCTCAACGTCTTCGCACGCTGTCGCCAACAGTCTGTCCAGGTAACAACCTTTATTATGGCAAGGTCTGGACATAAAACAGGTGGTTCCCTTCCAAAACCAAATGATATCTCCGAAAGATAGTTAATGGTTTATTCTTTTCCTTTTTCTCTTCCTCCTCCCTTTTTCTTTGGGGTGGTCTCAGCTGATCCTTTTCTCGGTCGCATGCTCGACCCAAATTCTGATTATCTTCCTGCATTCCGCTTTGTAAGCCACTTGACCAATTTGAAATTTTCATTATTGCCATGGGCAGATTGCTATCTTTTATTCGCAGTCTGCCGTTACTCGCCGCGTTATGGCATAAATTAATTCTGACAGATCCGAGATCTTACGAACTTCCTATCTTCTGCAAAAAAATACTTTTCTTCGCAAATGAAAATAAAATCTTTACCACTTTTCTTTTGTTAAAAAAAATAACATCGCTCAGTATGTCTTTCCTGATAGCTTCTTCTCGCCTTAAGTATTTCTCGCTTTTAATTTTCACGCTTAATTAATTAGCCAAACGTTAAATAGTGTCACAGTTGGGGCTCGTGGAATTTTGGTTCTTGGCCCAAGTGGAAAGGGTCGGGTTCCCCAGCGCAAACTCGAGCTTGCATCACATATCGCCTGCAGTAGGGCAACCGGGTAAATTCCTGGCTTTCCAGTCATTTTTTATCATCTCTCAGTTTTGTCTGTCTTCGGGCAAAGTGCGACTCAATTGCGACTCCGTCGAGGAACAGAGGCACAACTGAGGAAAGTCACACTGTCAGGTGCCCAGACCTGGGGAACAGCTGCCCGAGGCTGTGCCCTCTCATTGCAGTAGAAAGACGGATCTGTACTCGCACCGAGGCTAGCAAAAAAGCCGCTTCCGGGGACTCGGAGGATTTTTGTCCTTGACCCCAGTGAACAGGCTCTGCGCATCTCCAATTGGATAGCCAAAGATGCATTCCTAAAGCTAAGCAGAGTACTAAAAAATGGGAATTTTTTTCTAGAAAAAAAAAGGGAAAAAAAGTAATAAACTGCTATGTGATATCTGTTCTCCTCTATGGCATTCTGTGCATGTCTTCGTCTTGTCTGGATTCGCACGTTAAGGGCGCCTCCCTCGACTGCGAAAAAACTGGCGCCACCTACCCTAAGTAGAAGGTCTTCTCTCAACAATCCATTGTGGAAGAGGATGCAACTCCTTGTGCATACAACCAACTCGATATCTTTTTCGGGCTGACCTGTTTCTCTGTTACAATGCAGAACGATCTTGATAAAGAGGAAACCTGAAGCAACAGAAACGTAATTCTAGAAAAGGACGCTGAGGATACCGTGAACCGTGAACCGAACATGTATGCAACAACGAAGTTTTGGAGAAAATGGAAACTGAAAGGGAGCTAATACTTAACATTATGAAAAAACAGTTCAGGTTTCTGGGGCATATCATAAGCAAGTGAGGCTTTTAAAATAAACGCATAATATACTGAGGTTCAGTAAATGGATTGCGGAACTAGGGCTTAGGAGAAATAACAGACAAAGTTTATTAAGAGTTACTAGGGACAAAAAGTTGTGGAAAGCCATGATTGCCTACGTCATGAGTGGTGACAGCATATAAAAGGAAGAAGAAAATAATTTTTATATCCTAAAAATTATAAAAAAATATCTCTTAATTTATGTTTTGAAAAGGGGGCGAATTTTGTAGCATTTGTAATGAAATTAAATGATTCAAAAAAATTGTTTTTTTTTGCCTATCTTATATTTAGATCCTTTTTACTTAATCTTTTGATACACAATTTATATTTTTGTAATGATTCAAGCTTTACTGAACGGTCTCTTTTAGTTTTATTTATGAACTAGCAGCATGGCCCGGCGTTGGCCGTGCTTGATTCAAAAATCGTACGACTCATACAGCAATCGCTATCACTTGACTTAAAATTGCCGTACTGATGTTGCTACTGATCTCACACTGCGAATTTTTCTAAGCTCTATGCTAAACATTAAATCTGTTACGAAAAAGAACTAAACAAAATGAACACAAAACGATCAGCTTTTAAAAAAAAAAAAAGGACTCGATACTTTACTTTTCACACCCAGGCCAGTTCTGCGGAATCAGGATCAACGTTGAGTTTAAACAAGCAAATGAGCCAATTGGAGTAAAGTGCCATGCAGATTTAAATTTTTCCCAATTTTGACGAATGCAGCTATCGATTTTTTTGCATGCTAGCATGCTACTTAACATTCGTGTCAGTCAGCTGTTGGCTCTCACTCTGGCCAATAGAATATTCCTGCCTATTCGTGGCAGCCAGCTATAGGCTCTCACTCTGGTCAGTACAAAATGGCCGCAAACTACATGGAAAGTGCCGTAGAAGCATGAAAAAATCGATTGTTTCCACTATCGATGGGAGTTGGGAAATGCAAAGTCGGTCTTGGCCTTCCCGCTAACTTGGAGTATATGCATGTAAATTTTGGTGCAAATCCGTCGAAAATTGCAGCCGTGCATTCGTTACACACACACACACACACACATCCTGCCTTTTATAGATAGAGATTCTGTATTTCGAAAAACCTTTTAAAATAAGAGTAAACATTACACATAAGTTACATTTAGAATTAGCTAAATTCCGTACTTAGATTTACTGTTAGGGCTCGCTTTATACCTACGGTTAGTGTTAGGGCTTGCTAAAATTTATACATAGGGTTATATAATAGCAAAAAAAACTTTGGATTATTGTTAGGGTTAGCAAAAATCTGTAACTAGAGTTTGATATAGCTTAGGGCTGCTGAGGTAATCGGATGCTGGCGTCCAAGACCAAAAGGAGCGCATGCTAGAGCCGACAAGCCAAGCCGCTCAAAGAGAGCATCATTCTCGATACCGGAAAACATTTTACATACCCGCAGATTATTTTAAAAATTAAAACTAAACGTAAACTGTAAGAAAAAACTTGTAGACCAATATCTTACCACCTAACCACACAGATTCTGTGTTAAGAAAGGGAAAACTGAGTTGTGAAATATTTTTAAAATCTGTCTAGGTCACTTAATATAAAAAATAAAAAAAAAACTCAGAATTTAATTTCAAGGCAGTCAGGTAGCGCCTACCGTTGTCAGGTGATAGTTAACATACATAGAAAAGTCCATCTAGCATTAAGCTTTGTTAATGCCGTGGGCTATACACGAGTGACAAAGGCAATACATCAAATTAAAATGAATTTTACTAGAAGCTGCTGTATTTACTAATTTATAACATGAAATGTTTACAAGACTGCAATTCGTGTTAACTTTAGAAAAGCTTTAGTAGAAACACTACCATTGGTTTTACACCGCGTAAAACGCATGTTTTATCGAAAAGTCGTGTGATACACAGTACTGAGCAGAACAACTGTCGAGCATTGGACTTGCAATTACTGTTTCTTCTCTGCTACTGACCGATTAAATCAAGTTGAATTGTCGAGCTACGTCTATGGATATATCCGCCATAGATCCAAGATTGAACATACAAACATATTTTAAGGACAAAAAAGATATTCATTAAATTTAAAACAATTTTTGAATAAAACCGTTAGAAATGTAAAAGGTGTAAAGGAACATAAGGAAATAAGCAAATCTTCATTTAAGATAAAAATGATTTCTGAATGAAAGCCTTCGGAAAGTCAGAGAATGTGTACAGATAGGATATGCATGATTGTATCAAATGAAGTTGGCGTCTGATAATGTTAATTCTGGAATTCATTTTTCAAAATAGAATATACAAACATATTTTAAGGACAAAAAAGAATCCCATAAGCTATTTTCATTAAAAAAAATGAAATAATTTGTGAATAAAACTGTGAGAAACGCAAGAAAATATGCAGAATAAATAATATTCATAATATTGTCGGAGTTATCTCCTCCTTAATTCCCTAATTGTTCACTAGGGGGCGCTCTCCTTACACTATAAATACTGGGCGACTTCTCGCCTCGCTCTCTTTTTCACTTTGCATTTCAGCAGACATTTAAAATGTGATCTCTCGCGGAAATCCGCGTTTTTGCCCACTTGTGGGAAAACACCATGAAACATATATACACGTACGTACGAACATTCGCCAAAATACATACTCTTTACGTTCACACTCAAACGATTTCAGACGTTACGTATATTTGATTGATACAATCATACATTTCCTTTTCTTTGATTATTTTTTTTACTTTTCTTACGCTTTTCTTCAACAATTATTTTAATTTTTAATGAATATTGATGTCTTTGTTGATGCATATATTTGTTGACATATATATATATATATCGGTCTTGTTTGTTTTCTTTACATCTTCAGTTGGACTCAACTTTAGTCCGCCATGTTCTTGTAGTGGAGCTTTTAATTCTATCAGGAGTTACACACATGTTCCTAATTTAACAACACGTAAACCCACACAGTTAGCTACAATTGTATGAAATAAAACTGAAGTCTGAAATCGTAGTCCTGTAATTAATTATTCAGCTTGACATAGGTTTCCAATTTCAAATAAGCATATTTTATGGACTACAAAAGAAGCAATATTCATTAAAAATTGAAATAAGTGTTGAAGAAAAGCGTAAGAAAAGTAAAAAAAAATAATTAAAGAAAAGGAAATGTATGATTGTATCAAATCTACGTAACGTCTGAAATCGTAGTTCTAGAATTCACTTTGCAGCAGGAAATATGTATCAAATTTCAGATAAACACATTTTAAAGGAAACAAAATAAGGAAATATGCAATATTAATTTAAAAATGTAAATAATTTGTGAATAAAAGCTTGAGAAAAGTAAGAGAAGGTGTAAAGAAAAGGAAATGCGTGATTGTATCATATAAACCTGCCGGCCGAAATATCAATCCTGGAAATTGTAGTTCTGGAATTCTTTTTTTAACATGGAATATGTTTCCGATTTGAAGTAAACACATTTTAAGGGCAACATAGGAAGCAAAAAATATATCATTAAAAATTAAAATAATTGTGAATAAAAGTAGGAGGAAAGTACGTGATGTAAAGAAAAGGATATTGTATTATTGTATCAAATGAACGTCTTGCCTGAAATAGTCATTCTGTAATTCATTTTTCCTTTTTGAACATGGAATATGTTTCCAATTTCCAATAAATACATGTACAACAAAAGGAGCGAATAAGCAAATTATTTGAAATCGATTTTTGTGTGTGTGTGTGTGTGTAAAACATGAGAAATCTGAACCCTTCCCAATATTTTCTACAGCGAATACTAAATACCGCCAGACAACCCCCGATTGAGTATTTGTTGTATTGAATGATCTAAATCTGATTTAATTTCAAGATTTTATTATATAACAATGTAATGTAGAAACGTTAATATCATCTATATAACTTATTTGACTGATTTTCTTGTCTCAAATCCAAGAAATGTGAACGCTTCGGCATATTTTCTACAGCGAGCACTAAATACCTCTCGACTGTTTATATGTTCTATTAACTTATCTAAATCTTATTTACTTTCTAGAATTTTTTATTATAAAATAATTATGTAATTTACAGAGGTTAACAACATCCATATAAATTATTTGGAGCAAAACCTGTGAAATGCCCTTCACCATTTTTAAAACAAACACTAAATATGTCTGTGTATTTGTTCTATTGACGTCTCTAAATCTTATTTAATTTCAAGAATATTTTTATACAACTGTGTAATTTAACAAGGTTACCATCATCTATATCAATTATTTGAAATCTCTTTCTTTTGTGCAAAATATGAGAAATCTGAGCTCTTCACGATATTTTCTACGGCGAACGCTAAATACCGCCCGACAGCGGCAAAATGTGTATTAGTTCTATTGACTTATCTATATCTTATATACTTTCAGGATTTTTTTCGATATAACAATGTAATTCAGAAAGTTTAACTACATCTCTTCAAATCATTTAAAAACTATGTTTTCAAGGGCAAAACCTGAGAAATCTAAGCCCTTCACAATATTTTATACAGCAAACACTAAATGGTTACCGACAGCTCCAGTCTGTGTATTTCTTCTATTGTCTTCTCTAAATCTTATTCAATTTAAAGAATTTTTTAATATTACAATGTAATTTACAAAGGTTAACATCATCTATATTAATTAATGAAATCTATTGGTTTTCTTGTGCAAAACCAGTTAAATATGAGCCCTTCACAATATTTTCAACAGCGAGCACTAAATACCGCCCAACAACGCCCGACTGTGTATTTGTTATATTGAATTCTCTGAATCTTATATAATTTCAAATTATTTTAATATGACAATGTAATTTAGTGTTGTGGATTCCGCGTGAAAAATCGGTCTCCAATAAATGACAAACGCAAGTATTTAGGCTAAGAAATTAAATGTATTTACAGAAAATACAAAAAGTAATGCTCTTAGTAAAATCCAGGAACGCCGGTTAGTATTAATCAAAGATCGCTATATACAGTCTTGAAGTAAACTTCCTTAGAGTCGGGCGTACTTGTAACTGACTTCTAACGTCAACTAAATCACAGTGTCTATGTACTTTGCACTGTTTCTCCACCCTGTTCCTCCACCTGTTCCTCTACCTTCAGACTGACTGTGGCTATTTTATGGCAGCAGGACGAGTCTATTTATATCAGAAAAGGGTGGATCCATTACACCCCCTCCTTAGATCCCTTTTGGGGGGGTTAATATTGTGTCCATTGTTTGTTGAAAAATTGCAGGAGCAACTTTTATTCCGAATGGTAGTCTGTTGAACTTGCACAACCCTTTGTGCGTATTAATGCAAAGGATTTTCGAACTCTTCTTGTACTGGGATTTGTAGATAAGCCTCACTAAGATCTATTTTTGAAAATATCTTACCGCCGTTGACCTTTGTAAATATCTCCTCTGGGCTCGGTAGTGGGTAATGGTGGACCATTATTGCCTTGAGTCCCGTCGAAAAATCTGCGCATACGCGAATTTCCGTGACTTCTTTTTTACGTAAACCACCGGCGCAGCCCACTCACTAAACTCTGTTTTAGATAAAATCCCAGTTTGTTCAAGTCTCTCCAATTCTTTGTCTATTTTTTCTATAGTAGCAAACGGTACATTTCGCTTCTTTCTGAAAATTGGTTGGACGTTTTCATTTAATTCTATTTTGGCCTTAAATTTGTTGCATCGTCCCAACCCACTTGAAAATACCTCAGGAAATTGCTTGTATAATTCTTCCTTCAGTTGTATGGTATCTGATGGTTCAACCTCTAACTTTTTGCAAAACGAGTTGATAGGTAAGTCACAAACGTTGAATTTCTGCATCCAGTCGATACCTACTAAATTTTCAGTATCTTTCATGACGTATATCTTAAGTTTTTTTGTTTTGCCGTGAAATTTAACATTCACTATTATTTCTCCCTCAAATTTTATTCGTTTGCCTGTAACCGACTTGGAAATTTTTTGAGTGTGTAAGATGGTAGGTCTGTTGAGTTTTTTCCATGTCTGTAAGTTGATTATCGTGAGGTCGGAACCCGAATCCAGTTGTAATTTAATCATTTTGTTTAAAATTTCCAGTTCTACATATTTCCTTACATTGGTGTTGTCATCATTATTCATTCTTGTAGCTCTTATTCTATTAGTATCTTTTCTATTTCTACACTGGGATGCCTTGTGGCCTTTTTTTCCACATTCATGACAGTTTTTATATCTGAAGCGGCAATCCTTGTTCCAATGTAATCCTCCACATCGATAACATGCTGATGGAGGGGGCTTATATTTGTTTCGATATCCGTCATAATTTGTCCTCTAAGTTGTACTTTTCTTATTGTAAAATTTTCTCTTATCATGAAATTTAAATTTTTCTTTCCGGGAAGGGTGAGAATCTTTTTTCATTGTCGTAAAATTTTAGTTTTATTTCCGGGGAGGGTGAAGAACGTAGACTTTTATTTAACTTACGTATATGAGAAACAGCTGATTCTTCAATGTCCTCTGCGTCTTTCTTTATGCTCAAACATCTCTGGCAATCTTCTGATAATTGCTGTCATGTTAGACCCGGTTCATTTTGTAATTTTGCAAGCATTCTTCTGCGCATTTCGCTATCTTTTGTAGAAACTAGCCCTTGAACAAAGATGAGGCATTTAAAATTGTCCGGTGTTAATTCCGCTAGTTTGAAGTCATCACAATGTTTATTTACGATTGCGGCAAACGTGGAGTAATCCTCATTATCGCCCTTTACCAGGTTAAGGCATTTCCACCTCCTATGGAAGAGTGATGTTTTGGGGTTGAAGAGTTCTTTAAGACATGTCACTGATTCGTCAAATTTTAATTCGTTCGTCTTTTTTGGCAAGATATAATCCACGAACTTCGTATATTCTTCAGTTCCTAATTTTCTAAGCAATAGACGTAGCTTTTTTGCTTCTGTCAAATTTTGACAGTCTATGTTAAAGATGCCTTCATGTCTTCTGAAGTAATCTCCAAAATTTTTGTCCTCATCTAGAGAATATTTGAAAATCTCTATGGTATTCCACACTGCGTCTTGCGAAAATGTTGCTTCTGTTTCAATATCTGATTGCTTGCTTCCCGCTACTTTCAATATTAATTCCTGGAGCTCTGATTGTCTATCTTGATTTTCCTTTTGCGTTTGTAATATTTGCTTTTGCCATTTTCTTGTAGCTGTAACTGTTGATCATTTTGGTATTTCTGCATTTGTAATTGTTGCTCATTTTGGTGTCTTATCCTACCAACATATTTTTAAAATCTTCCATGATAACTCAATTTTATGTATTATTACTCGTCGAAATTGTTTGTCGCTAATTTGTTGTTGGACGCAGATGGAAGGATTTTTCTTCTGTTGATTAGTTTTTCCGCGTGTGTTCGTCAAGTTGTTTGTTGTTAGACGTACGAAAAGTTTTTCTTTCCGTGTGAGTTTCGAATCCTCGTTTGTCAAGTTGTTGTGGGTTATCCGCGTGAGTTTCGAATTCTCGTTCGTCAAGTTGTTGTGGGTTATCCGCGTGAGTTTCGAATCCTCGTTCGCCAAGTTGTTGTGGATTCCGCGTGAAAAATCGGTCTTCAATAAATGACAAACGCAAGTATTTAGGCTAAGAAATTAAATGTATTTACAGAAAATACAAAAAGTAATGCTCTTAGTAAAATCCAGGAACGCCGGTTAGTATTAATCAAAGATCGCTATATACAGTCTTGAAGCAAACTTCCTTAGAGTCGGGCGTACTTGTAACTGACTTCTAACGTCAACTAAATCACAGTGTCTATGTACTTTGCACTGTTTCTCCACCCTGTTCCTCCACCTGTTCCTCTACCTTCATACTGACTGTGGCTATTTTATGGCAGCAGGACGAGTCTATTTATATCAGAAAAGGGTGGATCCCATAACATTTAGAAAGGTTGACTACATATAAATAATTTATTTGAAATCTGTGTTTTCTTGTGCAAAATCTGAGAAATTCGAAATTCCAATCACCTGACGAAGACCAAGGCGTACAACAGCCAAAACGTCGTGAATATGGGAATGAAGGTGAAGGTAACAGTCCGAAAATCTAAATAATGTAAATAATCATAATACCTCATCTCAGAGATATAGAGAGATATTAATATCATCTATATAAATTATTTGAAATCTATTTGTTTTCTTTTGCAAAACCGGAGAAATCTGAACACTTCACCATATTTTCTACAGCGAACAGTAAATGCTATCCGACAAAGGCCGGCTGTGTATTTGTTCTATTGACTTCTCTGAATCTTATTTAATTTCAAGAAATTTTAATAAAGCAATGTAATTTTAAATATTTAATATCATCTATTTGAAATCTGTTGGTTTTCTTGTGCAAAACTCGAGAAATCTGTGCCCTTCACAATATTTTTTGCATTGAACACTAAATACCGCCCGACTATGTGTTTGTTCTATTTATCTTATCCAATTTCAAGAATATTTTAATATAATCTGTGTATTTCTTCCCACTGAAATCTTATGTAATCTTTAGCGTATTGTAATATAGCAATGTAATGTAGATATGTTAATATCATCTATATAACTTATTAGAAATCGATTGGTTTCCTGTTGCAAAACCTGAGAAATCAGAGCACTTCCCTTTCTTTTCTACAGTCAACACTAAATAGCGCCTGACAGCGCTCGACTGTGTATTTGCTGTATTATCTAAATTTTATTTAATTCCGGATATTTCGTAATCTTACTTATTATAAAACGCAGATTGTGTGTGTGTGTTCGTTTATATATGGGATCATATTTCCTACATTTTCAACCGATTTCAACAAACCTTCACAGGACTACGTAAAATTACCCAGCGGTGGTTCTAACAGCGCCAAAAAAATGGAAAAACACAATTGTTTTTGCACGAAATCAATTTGAAAGCATGGGTAAGGGTATCGCAACCTGCCGGAAGTTATTGCTGGCTACTCAAACGTCCGAATGGCGTTAACTTCCGGTGACTCAGCGTTTCTTCAATCACCCCTACACCCACACTTTTCTCTCATTTTCACTCTCCATAACCCCCTGTGTGATAATGGCACTTCCGACTTGCTTGGGGTGAAATGCTTAAAAAATACCCAAAGCATTGAATATAAAATAATTAGGGTACTGACAAAAGCATCTAATAAAATAATTAGGGTACTGAAAATAGCATCTACCACAATCAAAAGTAAAGCTCTCCTTACCAACAGCTAAAATAATAAAAAAGTGCTCAATACAATATATATATATATATATATATATATATATATATATATATATAAGGCAGGATGTGTGTGTAACAAATGCATGGCCGCAATTTTCAACGGATTTGCACCAAAAGTTACATGCTCCAAGTTAGCAGGAAGTCCAAGACTGACTTTGCATTTCCCAACTCCCATCGATAGTTGAAATAATCGATTTTTTCATGCTTCTACGGCACTTTTCATGTAGTTTGCGGCCATTTTGTACTGGCCAGAGTGAGAGCCACGAATAGGCAGGAAGATTCTATTGGCCAGCATGAGAGCCAACAGCTGACTGACACGAATGTTAACTAGCATGCTAGCATGCAAAAAAATCGATAGCTGCATTCGTCACAAGTGGGAAAAATTTAAATCTGCATGGCACTTTACTCCAATTGGCTCATTCGCTTGCTTAAACTCAACGTTGATTCTGATTCCGCAAAACTGGGCTGGATGTGAAAAAGTATTTGTTGTTAACATTCTTTTTTCATTCGGCTTTTCCAGTTACGAGTCCTTTTTTAAAGCTGGTCGTTTTGTGTTCATTTTGTCTAGTTCTTTTTTCGTAACAGATTTAATGTTTAGTATAGAGCTTAGAAAAAATTCGCAGTTTAAGCGTCTAATCATTTTTTCCTTTTTCTTTCAGATTTAACAACTTAAGTCTTTGGTAATTTCAATCATGGAAAGATTAGCAATCAGACAACGTGTTAAAGTTTCAAGAGTACAATTGGAAAAATTGTTCGTAAATTCAAACAAACTGTGTCGGGGACAGATGTGAAAACACCATTGCGTACTCCTTTACGCCGTTCAGCTGAAAGCAATGCTGCAGTGCACGAGAATGTGGCCGAAAATCTAGACACCTCTATTCATCATCTCGCGCAGGTATTGAACCTCTCCACAACGTTATGTCGTTTCGAATTGCACTCTTGGTTAGTCGATTGTGTTGACCAAAAAAGTACGCAAAATTCATTTATGTTTGAACGTCCATTTTCATAATAGACTTCGATAACTTTAACACGTTGTTTGATTGTTAATCTTTGGTTGAAATTGCCAAAGACTTAAGTTATTAAACCTGAATGAAAAAGAAAAAATTTAAAAAAAATTCACATTTAAAATCGGTTTAAGTTATAGGAACACCCTTTATATTTACGTTTAAGTTATAGGAAAACCCTTTATATTTACGTCTTTCAATTTAAATTCTAATATTCGCCATTCTTTCTGATTGTCTGCCGACCGTTGGGGCGAGTTCGTTTATGATACAAACCCCGAGACTAACAGATTCATTTTACCTGAAGAAGAAAAAACTATCTGACTAGTCCATTTTCTTTCGTTATTTTTTGTAAAGAGTTCTTCGCTATTTTAGTTTCACGTGGGGCAATGATTCGTTTTCTATTTCATCTCATCCTTGGCAATGTTTTTCTTATTATCTTTTAAAATACGTGCATTTAGAGAAGCAATCCTCAACACATCCATTGCTTTTCCCATTTCTTTGCTACTTTTCCCACTGTAATGTACAAAAGATTCTTCAAATAGAGTTTAGCAATATTCAAAATTCAGGTTTTTATTACGAACGCCACCATCCTAATAATACACTGCAAATATAAATTTTTGACTTTAAAAATTGAGAATTCCTCCTTCAACTTAACCTCGGATAGGTGTACTTAAATGGATCATGAAATAATTTGGTTTTCTTGAAAGTGGATAAAAAGTAAAGTCAATATTCCAGGGAACTTTTTTTCAATAGACAAAACTGGGTAAAATTTTCTAACATTTATCCAAAACCCAAATTCTCAACAAAACTTCAATTTGTCAAACCAAAACCTAAATTCAAAACATATCTACCGTTTACTCTAACCTAAAAAAAGTGAATTTTTCTTGAAACATTGTTTAAACTCCAGCAAGATGGTCATCTTAGAAAATATATCCCGCAGTAAAGTGGAATAAACTACCAGTCTCTGCTTAAGCGAATCGACTGATGATGGTGGTTCAGCGACGAAATTACAGAAAGAGCAAATCGAAAGCTGGATATTTGCCATTTCCCCAAACAACCATTTCTTCCAGATTTTAGCCTTCGGATCATAAAAAGAAACATTTTTTCATTAGTCGAACGCTGACGAAAAAGGTAATTTTATATAGAAAACACCACTACCTCGCTCATGACCACCTCCCTTACGTGTCATAGTTTTGCTTTTAAAATACAAATGAAAACTTCTTGTAAAAAAAGAACAAATAAACAGACTCGAACAATTTGCCACTAACCGGCCGTCAGCCACCGACAAAAAATTTTCGTTTATTATTTTTGCACTATTGTAGGAAAAATGGAATCAACCACTACACAACCTCACCCGGAACCTTGCCCGGTGTACTTCCGACTTCCAAAGAAGGTGGGGTTGTTTTGCAAGCACTCCCTACGTTTTGGTGGTTTTTGATTTTTTCTTTTGGATTAGTGTATTGAGAAAGTGAAGAATTAAGCGGTATATATTTTGTTTACGCGTTGTGTATTATTGTCATTTCTTTGTTCAGATTATTCGTCCTTTTGTCTGCTGTGGACCTTTTTGTTGTTTGTACTGAGGAGAGAATCCCTCTACTATGGCGATGGCCCTCCCCAGGAAAAAGAGCCATTGGCCACGCAGCCTTCGACTTCAACATGGGTGGCTGAAAGGCCCAAGAAAGGGCCAGACTATTATAAAGGCCTGAGAGAGGAGTATAACTTCTTCATCTTAGACCATGAACTATTACCTGTACCGTCCGTTATAGAGGCAATAGCTTCAAGGACCATTTCCGAGTTGACAGCCAGTGTCAAGACGCGGAAATTTATGGCTGTCAGCAGGGAGGCGATGGAAGAGGCCCTAAAGGCTTTAAATATTGGTGCGAAGGTGTTTGCCTTAATATCCAATGCCATTTGGAACATCCTGCTAGTAACAGAAAAGGCGGCCAAACCATTACCTGGGGGGTGTTCTCGCCACCAAGACATTCAGACTGCAGAGTACATGGGCACCCGAAAGACCTGGATTACCTTATACTGGGTGCCCATGTACATCACTGAGGAGTATCTGGGGGCTTTCTTCTCGGACTATGGTCCGATGGAGGGGGTATTCCCCATCAGAAGTAAGGCAGGCACTGTCACCAGTGCCTTTGAAATCATGATGACATTTTTCTGACCTAAGTTCAACGAGGTTCCCAATGTCCCCAGCTGCGGCAACCGAAACATCATTGCTGTCGTCGAGGGTCACCGCCCCCACTGTTGGGCATGTGGTGTTTTAGTTTGAATATTTTGTTGTCTTATAGTTTTAGTTTTGGGTTCATCTCCTCCCCCATCATTTCATGTATCATGTAAAAAAAAAAAAAAAAAAAAAAAAAAAGAGACATTTTGTACATTTAATAAATTTTTATGACATGGAGTGTTTTGTAGGTCCCCTATGAATATGTGGTATTGTGGTATATGTATGATTGAGAAGTAAGGGATAAGTTCTTGTGGTGATTGGGTTTATTTTAATGAATGAATGGGTCGTGATTGTAATTAACGGACAGCGAAGACCAGCTTTCCCTACTTCCACTTCGGCCTTATGCCACAATTTTTGTATTATTACACGAATAACCATTCCCACAAATTAGAAATCAACAGCATCTTAACAAACAACTACAAATGAGGTTGTCGGGTCGTCCGGAAGTTTCCGTCTCAAGAGTCAGGAGTCAAAGGACCAAAATCATTTATTTACGTATAGGCTCCAAGTGGCACTTCCGGTTGTTTTGAATGCATTCAAAATATAATACAAATTATTAATCGACTACTGACAGCGTTTCGCTCGCATTTTCAAGGAACTTTTTATGTGAGCCAGCACCTGCTTAAGGGAAATTGTAAATACAGGCTATAAAACAAATAAGGGCAGTTGGCGAATAGATTACGCGTTGTCAACTCAACCGATTTACTAATCCATCGAAATATTTCAAGCTTCCTTGATGCAGATTCAACAATGAATCCAAGGTATGAACTTTCCCCCTCTCAAGGTGTTTATTAAATACACCTCAATGTGTGTCTTGTCTATTAATTTCCCCCCTTTCAAGAGGTTTTATTTAAATACACCTAAATGTGTGTACATTACTTTCCCTTTTACAAAAGATTTTTATTGTGCTTTTTGTCTTGGAACTTTTCCATTTTCATGGATTTAATTAATACACCTCAATGTGCGTCTTTGTACCTTTCTATTTTCAGGGGTTTTTAGCACCCTGCTCCTACTTTTTTATCAATGTCAATTTTGGGGGGCAAATCTGTGCAAAAAATGGATCACAGAGCCTTGATATTTTTCTCACTTCTCATTGGTCAGTTAATATTAAAATCATGTTCTCACCTACGTCCGTACAACGCCTAGGCGTTTTTCAAAACCATTTTTAATTCCAGTCAAAGGGAAGTAACCCCTATGCTTGTATATCGCTGACATACATAAATACAAATATTCTTGTTATAAAACCGTTTTATGTTTTTAGTAACCCTCATTTCAATTTCAAACATTTTCTTGAATTTCATTGGTTGTTAAATAAAAAATAAGTTTCGAGAAATTTCAATAACAAAACAGTCAAAATTTGTGCTAAAGAAGGCTCAACCGACATTAAAAAAATCTTTCTCAAATTCATCCCTAATTTAAATGTTTCAAGAAATCCTATTGGCTAAAAAATAAAAAATACAACATTCGCCCACGTATTT
>OZ010576.1:14710872-14868372 GCA_963932145.1 Acanthosepion lycidas
CCGCCCAAAGAAAACAAACTTCCTTCATGAGAGATTAGAAAAAATTTTACACAACAAACCTTTTAGTTTTCACTCAATATCTTTCATAGAAAAATCTTTTGCCTAAGTTAAATTCAACCTTTTTGATCAAAGGTAGACAACTTTTAGACATTGTACATTTCCGAAACAGCAAAGAACTGTAGTGGATGGGTTAATTATGTGGTAATATTTGCTGAGAATAAGTTGCGTGTCAATTAACTATTTCCACTAACATCAAAATTAAATACAAAATTAAACTGAATTGTTTTAAACTTAACAATTAGATTTATTTAGGTTGGTGTACAACATTCAAAGAAAAGGTAGGACAGAGTCGTGTCCCTTTGATTTGGAAATATTTGTACCAGAGTTCATATTACGAACAAGACATATTTAATTAGAAACTAATAAAACATTCAAAACAATGTACAAGCAGAATATTTGGTATATGTTATGTTGGCAAATATGTATGATGTTTTAGGTTTCAGAATGTCTTTCTTGTAATCGTTCGTTAATGTTGATATTAAAGTTGTTAATATTAAGTGTCTTTTAAACAGAAAGTTCTTAAGAAGTAATTTTACCTTTTACTGTAATTTTGAACTTGTAATTCAGAAGAATAAAGTTTGGAATTGTGAGTTCTAAAAGTTGATAAAAGTTCAGGAGTGATTTCAGAGTTCATGAATGTTGGTAATTGTCTTAAAAAACGTCTTGTCAGCAATGACTAAGACGGAAGTTGGCGAAGGTTACATCTTGAGACGTGCGAGAGAGATGAATGAAAATTACTAATCCTTTCTCTAAAAAGTTCACACGTGTTTTTGCTTTTATACTGGTCAAGTGGCTCCCAGCACATGAGCGGGAAAACAGATTGGTCGCGTGCAGGCGGTTTGATTGGTCGAAACTGACCAATCAGCAAGCCAGATTGAAGGTGAATGACCAATGAATACTTGTTATATTGTATGAAAGTAGAATTTTGCTTATCAGATAGGAAGAGTGCATTTCCTAAAAAGAGGTAAGGCTGGTTGTGTTGTGGAAGATTCCACAGAACTTTTTCTCTAAAATATACCTTTGCACACATCATTACAAACAAAGAAAATGTAAATTGTGTATATAAAATTTAATCTGTTGTTTCAAACACGTATTTTTTGTCATGACTGAATATCGTTACCATTTGGCCATTTCTTATAATTTATGTTTGTGGATATTGCATATTTTATTTACAGCACAATTTTAAATATTCACGCAGCCTTCCTAGATCCACTATATGTTCCTTCTTATCGTTACGTATTTTGTGGTATTTTGCGTAAATATAAATTCACGTGGTCACACCAACTATCAGGCCCCTACAGGTTTATTTAAATACACCTAAATATGTGTACATAACTTTCACTTTTCAAAGGGTTTTTTTATTAAACACACCTATAAAAATGTATGTTATCTTTACTTTTCCCCTTTAAGTGTGTATATGTGGAGTTATGCTTCTTTTAACGGGTCTTATTATATTCACTAAACGATGTATAAAATACCCAAAAATAAATTGTTATTTGTTGATGAACAAATCTTTATCTTCTTGTTCATTTTAAATTCACTTGTTTAAATGCCTTGCTTAATCATTGTGTTTATGTTGGGACAATAAGTCGATTTGTTTCATAACCTACTCCTGAGAAAGTCGAGTACCCCCAACAAGATCTATAAGAACTTTAACACTCACAGACACTACGTACGAAAAATCTGGTTGTAAAAAGCACGAATATAAAAAATGTATTATTATTTTATATTTTTTATATTTAAAAAGTTTTTCGCCTTTTTCTTTGTTGTGGGTTGATTCAAATCCGAAATAAATATGATGAAATAAATAAAAATTAAGAAATTGAAAATGAAAAAAGTGGGTACCTTAAAATTAAAGCTTTGAGTAAAATAAAAATTAAAAAAGGTATAGATAGGAAGAACATCAACAACATCTCTGGTAGCTCCTGTTTACAAGAAATTCAAAAATCACTGTATGGAATTGCTCATCAACTTAGGGAAGTAAAAGACAATATAGACAATGTACATTTTAAGTATCACGTAATATGAGAATTTGTTCAAACAAAATGCATATATTTACTGCCAAGCCACACCCGAAAGACATCAATTTACGGAAGAAAAATGAATGATGTTAACGTGTAATAAGGGGGATAACTCTGTGTGGTAAAGAAAAAGGGTGATACAAGGGAAATAACTGCATCACCCGTATACGTACATTTATCCAACAAAGGTGGTGTTGATTTATCCCAGTTTTTTGTTTATGAGTAATGCTTATCGTCATAATCTCAACAGTGATTATTTTATTGATCTATTTATTTATTTTTTATTCATTTATCTATTTTATTTATTTATTTGCGATGATATCTTTATTTTTGTCTATTTTTCTTTAGTTTTGGTATTTAGAATAGTTTAAATTGGATTTTAGTTTTAGTTTTCTTCACCATGATGAGGTCGTAAGTAGCACAGTAGAAATTTAGAAATTTGTCCTGGGAAGGGACGCTTTCCTCCTTCCTCCACTTCCATTAACCTTTTACCGGCATGTATATATAGGCCACTAAAAGAGTAGCGAGAGTTGTTCTGAAGATGGCAATGAAGCACGTAAGTGACAGTTATTATGTTGGTTTCTATGTCATTGTCAACACTGCATCTCTCTCTGTTTCTCTCATATATATATATACTAGCAGCATGTCCCGGCGTTGCCCGTGCTTGATGAAAAAATCGTACGACTCATACAGCAATCGCTATCACTTGACTTAAAATATTTTTGCCCTTGCTCGCCTTTAAAGGAGTGCCCTTTGTCGTGTTGATGTTGCTACATGCCTTACTTCTTGCCTATCTCACACTGCGAATTTTTTCTAAGCTCTATACTAAACATTAAATCTGTTACGAAAAAAAAACTAAACAAAATGAACACAAAATGATCAGCTTTAAAAAAGGGCTCGTAACTGGAAAAACCGAATGAAAAAAGAATGTTAACAACAAATACTTTTTCACACCCAACCCAGTCCTGCGGAATCAGAATCAACGTTGAGTTCAAGCAAGCAAATGAGCAAATTGGAATAAAGTGCCATGCAGATTTAAATTTTTCCCACTTGTGACGAATGCAGCTATCGATTTTTTTTTGCATGCTAGCATGCTAGTTAACATTCGTGTCAGTCAGCTGTTGGCTTTCACGCTGGCCAATATAATCTTCCTGCCTATTCGTGGCAGCCAGCTATTGGCTCTCACTCTGGCGAGTACAAAATGGCCGCAAACTAAATGAAAAGTGCCGTAGAAGCATGAAAAAATCGATTATTTCCACTATCAATGGGAGTTGGGAAATGCAAAGTCAGTCTTGGCCTTCCCGCTAACTTGGAGCATGTGCATGTAAATTTTGCTGCAAATCCGTCGAAAATTGCGGCCGTATATTCGTTACACACACACATCCTGCCTTTTATATATATATATATATATATATATATATATATATATATATATATATATATATATATAGATAGATAGATAGATAGATAACTAGACTCGTTTCGAAAAACCCTCGAATTTTTGATTTGCAAATAATCAAATCAATCACGAGGGAAAAAAGGTTTTAAAAAAAGAAAGAGCTACAAACATGAACTACTGTCGAACAAATCGCACAGATGCAGGTCTGAAGCCCAAAGAAAAAAACCCGATACGAGTAGACAACTAACTAACAAAAGAGCTCAATACAATCGTAGAGCAGACCTAGATACACCTAGTGAGCCAGACAAACCTACCTAGATTCACCTAAACGGATCGTCAAGGAAAGTATGGCTGGGAAGGGACGCTTTCCTCCTTCCTCCACTTCCATTATCCTTTTACCGGCATGTATATATAGGCCACTAAAAGAGTAGCGAGAATTGTTCTGAAGATGGCAATGAAGCACGTAAGTGACAGTTATTATGTTGGTTTCTATGTCAACACTGCATCTCTCTCTGTTTCTCTCATATGCCATACTTTCCCTGACGATCCGTTTAGGTGAAACCTAGGTAGGTTTGTCTGGCTCACTAGGTGTATCTCTCTCTCTCTCTCTCTCTCTCTCTCTATATATATATATATATATATATATATATATATATATATATATATATATATATATGTGTGTGTGTGCTTGCATATTTGAGAATATACATATATATTTCAGTAGTCTATTTTTAAACAGTGAAATTAATGTCAAATATATCTAAGTATATATATGTAAGCACACACATGCATGCCAAAGTGTGTGCTGAATAGTCGTCAGCTCAACATACTTCTTAAAATCTGAGCAAATTAACAAACATCAGAGTTTGAGAGAAAATTTGGAGGGGTAGAAAATTTAACACTACACCCTTATATATTTATATATATATATACATATATATATATATATATATATATATATATATATATATATATATATATATATATATATATATATATAAGGAATTTGGTTAGAAAACAAAAATTATTTCCATTAATACAGCTGCACCAATCCATAAACATTCAGTTTGTATACACTGTTCAAATTCTGCAGGTTTTAGAATAACATCATATATATATATATATATATATATATATATATATATATATATATATATATATATATATATATATATATGTGTGTGTACGTATGTATGTATATGTACCCAAGTATAGGATTGGTGTATACAGAATAAATTCCAATGACCAAAAAATACTATTCTTAAAAGAATGCTCAATAGAGAGTAGAGCAAATATAATTATTTATTTGAAAATTAAATATGTTATAAAATCACTACAAAAATAGCTATTTTGCTTCAACATTTTTAGTATCTTATCAAGTGATGGTGTTGAATGTAGAATAAAGAGTTTTAAAAGGTTCAAATCGACCAAACACCCCTAGATAGGAGAGACACTCTTACATAAGCTGTAAATGACCAGTCAAAATACAAGTAAGGCTATAGGCCACGGTCGATTTTCGTTCCATTCCGTGGACATAAAATTTATATGAAAAAATTTACTTGATTTCGGGAGTTTAGATGCCGTAGAGTCTAAATCCAAAAAGTTCTCCAGGTGAGAATTGCGCATTTTTTTTTTATAAATTGCATTTTAAATTGAATATTTTATCGGTAAATCCGAGCATAAAATTCAAGTAAGGGAGGTAATAATTGAGTAAATATGACGTTTCTTAGGCTAGTAGTTATCTCCCTTAAATTAAAAAATTTTAAAATACGGCGAAAATGAATTCCCCGAATATTTGTGCAATACATTTTGAATCAATTAATACGAATGAAAAAATTATTTCTTTTACTGAAATAACTCTTAAAAAATTTTGTGAACATGCAAATAAATTGAGCAACTTTGTCTGTCAACAAGGTAATTTGCATTTGTTTTAAAATAATTCTATGTAGAAATAAATAAATGGCATTTAAAATTTCCTTAGCTATTACAATAATCTGCTATTTTTTTTACATCTACAATATTTTTACGGCATTTTTTATGATTTAAATAAAGATTGTCAATGCTAGCTATGCTGGTGTGTTACGGGTTGGAAAAATTTGAGAAACGCAGCATTACAGAAATGAATTTAATATTCACTGACACTGCCCCATCAACCAGTAATGAAGAGCTTGAACCCAGTCAGAAAAGGTTGAGGAGTAGTAGTAATTTTAGTCAATCCACTTTTGGTAAAGATGATCAAACTACTTGCTGTTCCTCTGTTTTCCCAGCCAAATGCATATTTTGCAAAAGACAAAGAAAAGATAAAAGAAACAAAATTGACAGAAGGCGCACCAGGGAACCCTTGCAACAATGTGAACTCATTGTAAATGAAATTTTATTTGCTGCAAAGCTGAAACATGATGAAGATCTTCTTTGTCAGTTACAGGATAAAGATCTTGTAGCTGCAGAGTTAAAATATCATCATACTTGTAAAATTAATTATACTAATTTCTTGAGATACAAAAAAAAAGGTCAGTAGACATGAACAATGAAACAAAACACAGTGCTGCATATGATATTTTCAAGAAAGATATTATAATGAAAAAAATCATTAAAGGAAATCAGGTCTTACGAATGTCCAAACTGTCTGAACTGTACAGAAACATCCTTAAATCAGTAGAAGGGACATCTATAGCAGCTAAAACTCAACATCTGAAGCAGCAGATTTTACATGATTTTCCACAGCTCACTTTCTTAAAACCAAGACAGAGGAATCAGAGTGAGGTGGTGTTATGTGAAAAAATAGTTCCTGACCTAATGGGAACAAGTGAAACTGATGATTCAGCAGATGACTCAGATGGTGATGATGACAATGATGATGATGAAGGAACCCAAGAACATGAAGCAACAGGTAAATATAATAAGACCTAAAATAATAATGTAAACTCTTTAACATTAGTTTTACTTCTAATCATTGATTAATTTATACCTAATATTAAATGATCTAATTGTGTGATGTTATCTGAACAGACTTTACTACCAAATGTTACCAGTGGAAAATATTTATATCACACTCATATAAATTTTAGAACACAAAATTATTTAATAGTAATGAAGTATTTTTATTTCTGAATATTTGAAAAAGTTATTTAGTGATTTCTTTTACATTTTGTTTCAGATGGCGATGAAAACAATAGGTACAATTTGTATCATGCTAGCATGTATTTAAGAAATCAGATTATTTCTGTGGAATCACCAACATCTTGGCCTCCTAAGAGCAATAGTGTAACTACAGAATGTGCTATGTAGATAATTCCTGTAGAACTTTTTAATGCATTGGCATTGATGTGTGGTCTTTCTGATGAAGTTGAAATGAAGAATAGATTTATTACTGTGTCTGAGTAAGATAAGAGAAATCTACTTGCCATAGCACAAGATATTCTGAACCTTTCTCACAGTGGAAATTTGTTTTTACCAAAGCATTATGCACTGGGAATGGCTGTTCGACACTGGACTGGTCAGTCAAAACTTATAGGCATTTTAAATGGGTTTGGGCACTCTGTAAGCCACAGCACAACTCTAGAACTGGATACGGCTTTGGCTGAACAACAACTATCAAAAAGTAACATTCCAGAGGGTTTTAAAAAGAAAACTTTTACACATTTAGCCTGGGATAATAATGACTTTGGAGAAGAAACTCTGAGTGGTAAGGGAACAACCCATAATACAAATGGGATCATAGTGCAGCAGCTAACTTCTGATCACTTATCACATATTGAAGATATCGCAATAGAAAAAGACCAGCTCCAAATGATCAAGAGTAAGAAGCGCAGTGTGATGCTAAATGAAGCGCACATACCAGAATATTATGTGGCAAAAAGAGTAGGCCCTTTCCTACCTTTAGTTTCAATTGACAGCATTCAAAATGCTTTATTTAAATCATTTTGTGAGATCAAAACAAGCATTACTGATTTGGCTATGACCATGATCAATATGCACTGTGAAAGTGACAACCAAAACACTACTCCAATTCCAGGTTGGACAGGTTTCAATATTCTTTTATTACAGGACCAAATACCACCAAAAAGCAATATTGGATATTTGCCTGTGGTCAATGGTAACCCAACTCAACTAAGTACTGTGAATGCAGTATTTTTGAAAAGTCTTGCTATTGCTGATGAGCTTGAAACTGAATGTATTGTATTAACATTCGATCTTGCATTTTATGCTAAAGCACAGCAAGTACGTTGGAATGATGCCATGTATATGCAAAAAACAGTTGTCAGACTTGGTGAGTTCCACACCTGCATGACGTTTCTCAGTGTCATTGGAAAGCGCTTTAAAGATTCGGGGCTAGCTGATGTCCTACTTGAAGCTGGAACAGTGGCACAAGGATCACTACCTGGAGTCATGAAAGGCAGGCACTATAATCGAAGTGTCAGAGTCATAAAAATTATGTCTGAAGCCTCAAGGAGGAAACTCCTATCTACTTTTATTGAAACACAAAGTGAAGAAGAAAAAGCTAAATTCATTGCATTGTCTAAAAATTTATATTATGCTTTTCCCAAAACACAATTCCAAGATCTCTGTGCATCAAATGATTTTAAAGAGTTTGAAAGCAAACTATCCTTATTTATTCAAGAGAGATGCAGCCAATTTCCAACTTTTGCATTTTGGATGAGTTACTTGGATATGGCAGATTTGTTTTTAAATTTTATTCGTGCTACATGAACAAGAGATTGGGCCCTTCACCTTAAATCAGCAGCAGAAATGGTACCTTGGTATTTTGCATATGACCATTTGAACTATGCTAGATATCTTCCTGTTTATATCTATGAGATGCTTGCTGTTCCAGATACCCACCCTGCAATAGCAAAGCATCTTGCTGCTGGGGATTTTGTAGTTCATCAACAAAACCAGTACTCCTTTAGTCAGACAGCAATGGACCAGACAATTGAACAGACAATGAATAGAGATAGCAAGACCAGAGGTGGGCAGATTGGATTCTCAAATAATGACAATGCTGTTCATCGTTGGATTTTATCTTTTAATCAACATGCTCAAATCTCTAAAAACTGTACTGAAATGGCTGGAAAAGGAGAGGGCTGCCATAATAAAAAAGACCTGAGTAGTTCTCGATATCAAAAGGATGAAGCAGATATTCAGAGTGTCATGCAGACAATTGAGTTTAGGCAAAATCCATTTGCATATTGTGAAAAAGAATTAATTAACATTGCATCTGGCCAAGTAGCATCTTCTGAAATTAAAGATGACATTTTGACAGCACATGAACAAGGCTGCAATATTTCTAATCAGTTTGTTCAACAACGACTAATTTTGAAAAATGTAGAGTTGAATGCACCATTAAAATCAATGAAGATAAAAACTTTTAGTGATCTTCAGAAAAAGCATTCACAACAAAAGAGCAAGAAGGAAGCAGATTGCTTGAAAGCAGATAAAGACCTTCTCACTAGGCTTCTTATAGTAGCAAGAACCCGAAAAGTTGACCTGGAAGAAATTTTTTCACATTGCCTTTCAGAGTTCCCATCTAGCCTAAGTAACATTGATGGTTCTTTGCAGCGTACCAACAAAGCTGCATTATTTCATTATTTTCTTGTAAAGTTTCCTGATATGAAAATTAACAATATTCCAAAAAATGCAGCACTGATATTAGATGGAATGGCAGTAATACAACAGCTTGCAGACCATGTTCCATCAAGGTTTGGTGAGCTAAATATTTATGTTTTTAGATATGTAATCAAGCTTGCTTCTACTTATATGTCATCAAGAGTTGACTATGTCTGTGATAAGTACAATCCATGGAGTATTAAAGACTCTGAAAGAAGACGCCGTTTGATTACCCCATGCCACCTGTTACGTGTTCTGAAGGAAAAACAGAAAACACTGGTACAATTTCGAAAATTCCTCATGTCTGGTGAAAATAAAGAATCCCTCATCTTATTTATGTTGATGCATTGGAAAAAATTGCCAGCAGAAGAATTTCATGGAAAACTGTGATTGCTTCATTTAGCCAAGGATGTTTCATGCTGTGTCCTCATAGTGACACAAATGAAGTAATCACAGAAACTTTGCCAGAATTAACAACTGACCATGAAGAAGCCGATACCCTTCTTTTGCTTCGTGCAAAGCATGCATCAACTGCTTTCTCTTCCATTATCATTAAGACTCCAGATACAGATGTTTTTCTTCTTTGCTTTGCTCATCAAAATGAATTAAGCTGTGATTTATATATGGCTGCTAATACCAACCGATCATCTTGTTTGATCTCTATTAAATCAGTTGCAAAGAAATGTGGACCTGCTCTTTCAAGTGCCTTACTTTCTTTGCATGCATTCACAGGCTGTTAGCTGCTTTAAGGGAAAGGGTAAAATAAAACCCTTTGAGTTAATGAAAGAAACAGAGGAATTTCTTCAAACTTTCACACTTTTAGGCTGCAACTGGCACCTGACAGATGATTTTTTCCAGCAACTAGAAAAATTTGTGTGCTATCTATTTGGACAGAGAAATGTTTCTTCTGTAAATACTGCTCGTTTTAATATTTTTCATATGTCTGGAAAATTGGATAATACTCTACCACCTTGCCAAAATAGTTTACGGTTACATGCAGAAAGAGCAAATTACCAGGCTGTAATTTGGCGACAATGTCTTCACGTTAATATTAATGCTCCTTCTGCAACAAATCATGGCTGGAAATGTGAAGATCAAAAACTTGTTGTTCATTGGAGCAGCCTTCCTAAAACTCCATCTACCTTGATGAACTTAGTAAAGTAAGAAGAACAGCTGTAACTCCAGGCGTTGTTCTTGTGTTCGTCAAACACTGCCTTGTACCGACCTTTGCCAGTGTATAGATTGTTTTAATGTACTTAAAACAAATAATGAAGTGCAGCAGATTAATTAAATAGAAGATTCTGACTCCTCAGAGGGCGAATGATAAGATGAGCTTGCAGGATTAGAGGACAATCAATTATTTTTCAATTCCTTTTATAAATGATAACAATTATTTCAACATAACTGAAAAAAAAAACTCTTATTACAATATTTTTTTATATATATAGTCAAAGTTAGTCTAAACATTAAGATTTCTATATCAGTCAATGTGTATGTGTGACAAAATTACATCAAACAGTAAATGGCAGTCCAAAATGAAGAAAAGTCAATCACCAGAAGTATTTGAAAACAGTTCTTCCATCTATGATTTTTGGAAGGCACAAGATTGGAAACATATATAAAGGTTTTTCATGTTTTTTTTATCAAATTAATGTACACTGCAGTGTTTTACGAGGTTATTCGAATTTGAGAAACTCCCACGACAATAGAAAGTAACGTTTTCATTGTTATGGCTTTATGCAAGTCATTTTATTTGCTGAAAATTCCTGATTAAATAAATTAACACATAATATAAGAGCATAGATATATCAGCTTCTTGTTGATACACTTAAATGTGCTAAAAAACTTATTTAAAGTTCATTTTACATGAAGTAAACCATGAAAATGGACTTTTTCCGTAAATGACACACCCTGTATTATCTCCCCTTTTCTGAAGCAGTGCGCACATTTAGCCTGGAGATCTCTTCAGATTTGAAATCAGCACGAAAAATACTCCTAGAAACACTTGAAATTTTCTCATATGAATAAAATGTCCACGAACTCAAAATCTAAGCCCTTTTTTAAGCCTATATATGAGAATTCAAAAAACTTGACAACGAACCTTGGTTACAATTATTAATGCCTTAATGTTAGGGTTAGACTAAAATAGAAATCATTCTAATTAATATTAAATTTTACTATAAAATTGACAATTAAAAATTAACAATTTTAAAATAATCTGTATTGAGTTGAAAATATTATGAAATTATTAGGTTGGTGCAAAAATAATGTCGTTTTCTCACATATGTTACTATGTTAGAAAACGACATTATTTTTGCACCAACCTAATATTTACAGAAACAGAGGAAAAAATACATATATTTTATTATTTATTTTGTTTTAATTGAAAGTCCAAAATCTCAGTTAAAATAAACGTTAATCTAATAGGGATGTAAAGCTTTATTACAACTTAGATACATTTGAAATGGTGATATGGGCAAGGGAGGATGAAATCTTGCAAAAGACAATACATACACAATCAGATTATAATACGCAAATACGTAGGCATATTTAGATATATAAACACCTAAAAACACAAACGAAACAGGAAAGAGATGTCCTCAACCCTAAACTATATATATATCTCAATAAACAATAAAATTCAGAATCACCTCATATGGAGAATAGCCTATTTTGGCAGACAAAGATTTCAGTCATCTTATCAACTCTAGTGTGGGCTGAGTTTGTGTCAGAAACAGAAATTTAACTGTGCAAGCTAAAAACAAAATTTTTTAAAAATAGCCAAAAAACTAATACAGAATTTATCCATTTCAATATTTCAGTCAGATGAAAGGCACAAGACAGAGGTCAGGGGAGGGTGAAAGTATTTGTCTTAAAAGGAAGAAGTTTTATAAAATTAAACCTGAATATTAACCGTATGACATTAATTGTGGGGTTATATGGAGAATGAAATATTAATTTAAAATTAAAAGAGGAATGAAACGGGGTTTAAAAATAAATTTAAAATATAGATAAAAGGATGTAAGGGATTAATTGGGGAGATATTAAAGTAGGGGAAAGTTTATAAATTATAATTAATATAATGTAAAGAGGTCATAGAGGGAGGGAATAAAATATAGGAATTAGAATAAGTTATACTGTTGACATTTGAACAGTTAGATGGGAGTGAATATTATGGAAATATGGTAGTTAAACCTATATTATGGAAATTTGAATTTGTTTTAATGTCGAAATTTTAACACTAATTCATTACTTTTTTGTGGATCAGTTTTAATATTTTATAATACTAGGATCCACTTGGATTATATACCAATGGATTTGTTACCTTTACTATATATATATATATATATATATATATATATATATATTGTTATATTCCATGCTAAGGGAAGAAATATTTAACACCAGGTGGATAATAGAAGAAAGGCTTATTGTACACAACCAGTAAAGTGTGAAATACAGTACAGTTATATACACAGGTCAATCTAGTGGTGAGTGCCACTATTTGGAAGGTCGGACATGCTTGTGTCTTCTCTCTCTCTTACTCTTCCTCCAGTCTCAGGTAGACAGTTGACTTTATAGGCACTTACTACCTATAATGTAATCATTCATCGGGGTGACTGGTTATTCCATTACATCATTCATATATATATATATATATATATATATATATATATATATATATATATATATATATATATATATAATGCATGTTTCATTAAATAATATAAACAAGTTTTGTCTATTTATGTTAAGCAAATTCCTTTCATATTGTCTGATAAGCTTAATAACATTATCATTGAAAGACGAAAGAAAATCATACTGATACATGTTTTTAATCCTATCTAAGCTTTCGCTTACATAAGCTGTCATCAGAGATGACAAGTATATATATATATATATATATATATATATATATATGCATATATGTATGTATGATAAACATATGCTATATTTATGGGTAACAGTACCCAATATCAAAGATAGAGCATATGCAAATATAAAAGTTAACACCAATTGGTAACAGTCTCTTCAAGCCATGATGGCATTCAAGCATGAAACAGACTGTTGCCACTCACTGTTAACCTCAGTGTCCGTCTTTATATTTACATAGAGTCTATTCCTGATATTGACACTTAGCCATATGGATATTCACTAAGAATAACATCTTAGTAATAAAATCTGTCAGATTAATAAATAAAAATAAACAAAAATCCATTGCTTTGTTTATATTAGGGGACAAAACTGAGCAGATGTGCATATTTCAAAAGACTCGGAAAGATTTTTTTATTTATAATGCACTATTCAACTATGCCTGATCATTAACACATCTTGCGATTGAAATCTTCTAAAGCACATCAGATCTAATGACTCTTTCCCTACCCAGGGAGATGTGGGTTCGAATCCTACTGGAAAGTGACAATTTTCTTTAATAAGATTTCTGGAATATTTAGGCCAGTAGATGAAAATAAATAAATACATAAATAAGATAGATAGAGAGAGGGAGGAGGAGAGAACTGTCTTTATGAATGAAAGCATTGAATATTTTGAAGCGCATGTCTGCTAACTATTGTTTTCATATATCTTATCCACAGTCTGACATTATTGATTATTACAATATGATAGATAGGAAGAATCTGAGAGAGATAGACAGATAGATAGATAGATTATTACAATATGATAGACATGATGAATCTGAGATAGATAGATAGCTATGAAGAATCTGAGATAGATAGACAGATAGACATGATGAATCTGAGATAGATAGATAGCTATGAAGAATCTGAGATAGATAGATAGATAGATAGATAGATAGATAGATAGATAGATATGAACAGAATTAGATAGATATGAACTGAGATAGATAAATATGGACATACTGAGATAGATATGAAAAAATTAGATAGATATGAACAGAGATAGATAAACAGAATGCTAGATAGATAGATAGATAGATAGATAGATAGATAGATAGATAGATAGATATGAACAGAGTTATGCTGAATACACGTCCTTTTTTTGGGTAAGTAATTTTCTTTTTTGACACATTTTCCATTGTAGGATATATGCGATGTGCTGTCACTTGGTTTGACGAGGTAAGTCGCCATTTTCTTCGCTACAGAGGCATTACTTTGAAAGCAACCTGCATAAATTGTGTATCATAAAAGAACAATTCCAATTTTGACAATGAATTCTTCAAGGAACTTTTCAATGTTTCCAACTAGGAATCTAAGCATAATGAAGTTCTAGGGTTATTGTGTTAGAAAATTTTGTTGTGTTTACTTTCCTTAAACTGTGAAATTAATAAGGAAAATATTTAACATCATAGACGATGTTCAGGAGTTCAATAATCCATTAGCATCATAGGGTCACCACATAACAGCAGGCTGGTTTGAAATCAGCATTCTCCTTCTCCTAGACTGGCTGCCAAACAAGGCTATAGAGCCCAGTTTATCCTGCTGTTTAACCCATAGCAGATAGGAAAAAAGATGGATTCATACCTCTCCCAATTGTATTTGCACATGAATAAATTTGACAAACTCGACTAAAATTTGAACTAGGCTCTCAAATTTTTAATTCTGAGTCAATATCCATGACACCACCATGTATCCCATATCATAGATACTCAAAAAATAAATTCAAAGAACACTGTTTAATTTGATACAAAAATTGAATATTTAATTTTTAGAAAACTGTAATAATGTTATTTGCCAAGGTTGTGAATGTAAAAGCATTAAAGAAGTAACTTAGAAAGAGAAAATAAATAAGTTTTCTCCACTCTCCAAGGCCCACATTAAGCATTACTTTATCCATGATATACTAATACCTTAACACAACAGAAGAAAGGACAAGAATAACTCAAAGAAATTAATTCCAAAAGTGGATTATGACCAAAAACATATTTTATACATCAATATAATATACAAATCATGCAATGAGCTGTACACAAATATATCTTTATTTATTACAATTTGTTCCATACAGCAAAATATATGAAAAAAAGCAAGCAGTATGTGAAAGGACAAATATAAAGAAAGTCTTACTTGTAATGTTTCTAGAAGAGATACAGCTAGTCCAGATGATATTGTAACAAGAGCATCAGAAAGAAATATTTATTTTCCCTAATACATTTCTCCCATTATGGACATTGCTATATCCATGATATAACAACACCGATTTCATGAACAGAACAGCATAGCTGAATGGAAAAAGAATAACACACATGCTTAGTTCACAGAGAGGTTTATAATGCTACATAGTACAAAAAATTAGATATATACATATATACAGGTGTCACACACAAAGAAATTATAACATACGCCTCAACAGTGTGTAAGAAAGGGGAACCTTACTTGTTATATTTCCTGAAGGGAAAACTGGTGTTACAGTAGTTTCTCTATGAACTGGGATAGGCCATGTGTGTTTTCCAGGAAGACTTACCAGCTGTCACATGATTTTTGTGACTATAAAAGGGAGAGAATCGACATTTGTAACCCAACAGGTACCTCCTCCTAACCAGGTTCTAGAACCTGCCACAAGGAGTTATTTTTATTCTGCTTGTTGTTGATATAATAGCAATGTGGTTTGGTTTGGTTTATTTTGTTTTACGGGATATCAACCTCAATGGGTCATTTAATGCCAACAACATTTGTAGGACAGATTCGTATGAATAGAGTATGTATTCTTTGGTTTAGATTGGTTTGGTTTATTTTGTTTTATGGCATATCAATCTCGATGGGTTATTTAATGCTGACAAAAATTTTTATTGCTGGTAATATTTTGTTTTGTCAAAAATCTTTTTCTGGTAATATATTTCCTTCAAAATTGTATTGCTGGTAATAATTTTTTCAAAAAAGTATTGCTGGTAATAGTTAACTATTTGCCCATAGCTGGGACCCTAGCAGGTGCTACCACCCCGGGTCAGGATGAATCTGAGAACACCAGCAATTTAGAGGTGGTTCCACGCTCCTCAGAACCTCCTGATCAGAGGCCTTGCTGCTAGACGTAGTTTAATGTCTTACCCAGGACGCGGATGTAGTTTAACATCTTACCCAGGACACATAGCAATGTGGGGAAATAGTTTATAGAAAGTACAGTTTACAAAAGAATATGAATGCAATGTGTATTAAAAGTGTCACAATATTTTCACCATGTTCAGAGAATAATGTAAAAATGTCCTCTGTGTTAGCATCATGCAAGAGTTCATATGAAGAAAAAACAAACAAGGAGACTAGTTAAGATAAGAAATGCTCAGGCCATTTAATAGTTATTTTCCAAGCGTAGCTTAGATGTGGCACAAGGCCGAAAGTATGGGGCACCCAGTGAGGATTGAACACACTACTCAGTCGTAGCGAGACAAACTTGCTAACCATTACACCACCTGGAGGTGCCCAATAGTGATTTTCCAAGCGTAGCTAAGATGTGGCACAAGGCCGAAAGTATGGGGTACCCAGTGTGACACCACCCTGGTCTTATCGTGTGCTGGTCGCAGCGCTAATTGTGACGCCACCAGTCAGTCCTGGTCACGGCCGCCAATTGTGACGCCTCTAACACTGGGCCGACTGCAGCACCATCTGTGACGATCTAACCATTGGCTGGTTCGGATGGAAATCTGGTTTATCTCAGAACCATGTGTGACACTAACCCCTCTGGTTGTCTTGGTCGCAGTCGATGTCTGGTTAGATTCGATATCAGCTTTGTCGTTCCCAGCTCGCCTCCAACGTCTGGTTACCGAGTAACTGCTTTGATCTCTAGTCTAACCTACCCACGTTGTGATTTGATGTTGTTGATTAGATGTTGTTACTCACAACTTGTCACACAAACTTCAGGACGCTTTCAGACATTAATAAATTTATTACAGGATTGCCACAGGTTTTTTGTTTTAACTGTTTCAATGTGCCCAAGGGACTTACATGTTCTGTGAAAGAAAAATTGTCATTAGTTCATCCATTTTTTTTCTTTTTACAAAATTCAGTGAAATAGAAAGATGAAAATGATTCAAGCTCTACAAAATACAAGAGTGATACTTTTAAGTAGACCATCCAGCGATCAAACTTTATGGGTAAAGAAAGTTTATGTTAACATATGTGTAAATACGTGCTAACTAGGGTGTGTATCAGTCAAAGGTGTATGAAGTGGTAAAGGTTGTGTGTTGGGTGTATTGTAGGTGTGTTCTGCGTGTTGATATGTAAACAATTAAAGAAGAAGCTTGCAAAACCTTGGGTTTCTGCTACAGATCATTTATTTTATATATATATATATATATATATATATATATATATATATATATATATATATATATAAACTGTAGTGTAACATGTCCGTTGGTGTTATTGGTAAGTGGAAAAAGTTTAGTAGTTAGTCGATCGGAGAAGCTAACATTCCACAGTAGAAACGCTATGACCGTGTGGTTCACATATTGAACCCAAGAGGAGAAACAGAAAGATTCTGTCTTTTCGGGTAGAGGGGTCATAATATTGCACATGTGACCAGAAACCCTTTTCATTTTCTTTATAACCTGCACCATGGGAAAATTATTATTTTTATTCATTATTATTTTATTTAATTTGTTGTTTTTATTTCACTTTCCCCACAAGTATGTAAAATTTTTCATAGAATAGTATAAGGAGCGTAAAGGAATATAGAACAGGCAACTGCCACTTAACATGAGTGTAACTTTCAATCGCCAGAATCAAAAAGAAAGTGTTGGCCAAACAACAAAGGAAAGGTGTGGTAACTTTATCTCCCAGTGGTGTGCCCACTTCTAGAAACCTTTTATCTTCTAACTTTATTGACTAATTTTTTTTTTTTTTTTTTATAGGATCAGCATGGTATACAATCAGTAGAGTGCTCAATATACATTTCTTCTGTTTTTACCATCCAAGAAGACTCATTTGTTCAAACATCATTATCACAAGGCTCGATTATGATTTGCATGAGCAGAATTCGAAAAGGGGGCTTTTGAAACTGTTTTATATGGTAGTAAAACTAAAATATATGTAAATTTTACTAAGGAAGTTATTTTAGCTATTTTCATGTAATATCCAAAATATTTAGTCTAATTAAATGGACACACTATGTTGAAAAATTGTTTGAATCATCTACCTTTGTTTTTATATGAGTGTTAGGATTCCAAACATTTAACAACAACAACACATCTTTTAAATAAAATCTAAAAATGTTACTTCCTGAAACAAAAATTAGAAGCAGAACGTCAGTTGAAATAACATTTATATATTCTCTTCAGAAACATACAATAGCAATAAAATGTTCAATTTTCCCTGCAGTGAAGTTTGTTATAAACTAATTAAGTGTTCATAGCACTGCATGAGATATGCATACTGACCTAATGCGCTTAAGAGTTCATAGACAAAGGCTTAGTAGGTGGCTGCTGGTTAATCTCTTCCATTGTGTATGTGGACAAGGCCTTAGTCAGCAGCTGCTGGTTCTCTCTACCATTGTGTGTGGGTGCATGCGTGTGTACGCATGCATAGATCAAACTGGCCTCCGATTGTTTCTGAACCCCCGAGAAGGAGCAAGCTTCTATTTTTATATCCATGAGGGTGTACAAAATCTAATTTCACACAGAGGTGTGAACTTTTTCAATACAAGTTTTTCATTGGTTAGAAAATAATTTCACACTGGCTTGCAAAAATCTTTTTAATTTACATGAGTGGTAAAAAGAATTATTAGAGTTATTTTCTAAATGGTCCAAAAATAACACGTGGTAGGTCTACAAATACATCCAACTACATACACAAGTATTTTCACTGTATTTGCCCATGTAAATATTGTTTATCCAATAAACCTTTTATTGGTTGAAAAATATATATAGAATTTAATTCTTATAGAATATTTTATCTATAAATTACTGAAATGCAACTGCAGCACGTTTCAGGCCAAAAAACATAATTCAAACTAACTGAATGAGATTGTTACAGCTTTTTTATCTATAATCCTGGAGTGTACACTTATTTGGTAATGAGCAAATGTGAAGCTTCAGGTTAAATCAGTTTATATTTGGTATCAGAGCTCTAAATTTTGACGATACTATCAAGCGCAATATATAAAAAATTAATTACACAATGAACAACTTAATTTTTGTGCAAAATGTAAAAATTTAACACCGTACAAAAACTTACATTTTTGTGTAGGTACCTCCACAGATTCACAATACCTAAGGTTTAAAATGAATTTTAAAAATAAAAATTCTTGAAGCTTGTATTTTAGTTTTAATTTCAAGTTAATAGATTAAATTTAATATTCCCAATAATCAAACGGGTGGCTAATTGAATTCATTTGTAAGTATTAGCTTCAAATCCTAAAACCAAATACACTCACAAAAAGCTTACACGTGTGATTCATAACAATGGTGCTTGCCATTTCCACAAAAAATTAATTACTCTTCCTTTTTTTCCCACAGCTCCAGTGTTCTTCTTAATAAATAATTGTTACTGTTTGTTCTATAAATACATGTTAGTGTTTATTCATGTTTCTATAGTTATAGACTTTGTGACCTTAGGACCGATTAAACTAGTTGTAGCTATTACACCCTCTACACTTCTGTATTCTGATTTCTAGCATATGGTCTGGGGGGCATTGAACTACCTCTTTGCTGGCAGCTTTGTATGCTTGAGGTTTTCTGAGTGTCACAACCTCTCTGCCTACACCCTTGTGTAAATTAAGTGAAACAAAACGAATAATTCTGTTAATATTTACATTTTTTTATATTTTTCCAATGAAACATGACCCAGTTCACATGTTAGCAGTTCGTATGTACATTCCACAAAATCGTTCCTTGCAGATTAACCAAAGATTCTCGACTGGATTTAAATCGGGAAAATTTCCAGACCAGTCTATAGTACTTTAATTTGCTCACTGGTAAGGCTGGCCAGTGTGTTTGTGCAGCGTTACAATTTTAGTACACTTCCTTGGAGTAATCTCCATCGCAGACAATGGCAGTAGGACAACTAATCGACAATAAAGACAATAGTGTCTGGGTGTGATAAAAATCTGATGCAATCACGGATGAAACGCCAAGCAAATTTCATCATACAGCATGAAAATAAATTCATATTACTGCACACCACTACAAATGACCTAACCTGAGGAAAAAATAAAAATCAATTAAACCCTGTCATTCCAGTGGGTCTAAAACTGACCATATGGTGAAAGAAAGGGAAAGCAGTTGTTTCAATTAATTTGCAAAAAGGTGTACTTATCACTTGAAAAGTAAATATGTATCAGTCCATTTGTTAGTTTTTACTGAGTGACCAGAATTTTCTTTTGTGATGATATTTACTGATGTCAGTTGTGATAATAACTTGTGTCTTACAATTTTTTCACTGACATCGATATATATGACTTACAATCAATAACATCTGTCATTACACTGATAAGTGGTCAGTTATCCTGTTCAGTTTTGATAGCAGTTCTGGTTTTGTTTTCTTGTAAGAAGATACTATGATTTGATTTGATTTGTCTGTTTAATGGCACATCAACTCCTCATGAGTCATTTGATACCAAAATTTAATTTTCTTGGTAGCTTTGAAGTAATAAAAATATGATATATGTTATTCTGCTTTCACAATTGTATACATGGTAGATGATACTCAGCTTTTGTGCATATACATGTTTTTGTGGACATAATAACTAGTGTAGTAGAATCCTGGTCACCTAGTGTGGTTTCCTTTTGTATGGCCTTGATACTCTTTTAGGATATCAACGGTTCTTGACAAGGTTAGCAACGGTAGAGAATGGACAAACACGAATAGTGTATGAAAGGCATAAGAAATATAAGTTTATTTAATAACAAATTGACAGGATGGAGGGGGAAAGAATGTGGTGTCGAGTTCCTGGTTTCTGTGATAATAATTCTGGCGAATCTGTGAAGCGTGCAGTTGATGCTGATGTTGATGATTGAACGTTATTGCGCGCCAAATTGTAATGGTTGGCGCCAAACGTTCCTGAAGAGGAAAGGAGCCGGAGAATAGAAGAAGAATCAATGAAGACTTAGAAACAGATCAACATGGTAGGTTACGAAACTCCGACATGAGTTCGACCAGGATAGGATCACAGAGTTTATAAGTTGCAAGAGAAGTGTTTGTCAACATAGAATGAAGTATAGACCAAGGGAAAGATACAGAAAATGCAAGTACCATGTGTGGAGGTTCGTGGGTTCTTAACTTACTTGTTGCTTTGGATGAGAGGTAAGGTTCGCTTGATACTGCGGCAACGGTTGTTTAAAAATAGCTAAACCTATTCTGCACACACATACACACACAAACATGTAAACATACACATACTAGGTGTGGACAGAGTGGGCTGGCATTGATCTAAAGGATGACTTGAAAGCCAAAATCAATGATGTTCGACCATCATTTCTGTGGCTTTGTTTCTGACGAAGCTAATCTTGGTAAATAATACCTATCTTGAAATTTGTAGTGGAAGCCTGGTCGCCAAGTGTGGTTTCCTTTTGTATGGCTTTGTGTCAGACCACCAGACCACCAAGGGTAGTTGATACTCTTTTAGGATATCAACGGTTCTTGACAAGGTTAGCAACGGTAGATGAATATACAAAGATGAATGAAAGGTATAACAAATATAAGTTTATTTAATAACAAACTGACAGGATGAAGGAGGAAAGAATGCAGTGTCGAGTTCCTGGTTGTTGGATAGTAGGTCTGAACACGAATCTGTGAAGCGTGCGGTAGATGTTGAGGTTGAACGTTATTGCACACCAAACTAGATATATGTGTTTTATGTTGTTTTGTTGAAGTTATATTTTGCTTTGGTTGGTTGATTTTGTTTAGTGGCAGATCATCATATGTAGTTTATCATCATACCAAGACCTAAGAAGAAGATACTATTAATTTCTTTAGTTCTATTGTACCTTTCAGGACCAAATACCAACATAGGTATCCTAGTGTCAGGGCATCTTTAAAGAAAATCATATCAGAGGTTTTCACAGCTAGTAACACACTGGAAATTAAAAACCAACAAAGGCCCATCAGAGAAATCATTTCCAATTTGACATATGATATTAAAAATCAGCTCAACATTAATTTTAAAAAAATCAAAATGTTTTTTCAGCCAATGAAAAGCTTTATGTGGGCTGACCCTTCTGTTAACAGTAAGCTGCTTCTGGTCATTAAAAAGAATGGAAGTTATATCAATAAATGAAATTATTTTTATACCTTGTTGTTGCATCCAGATTGTCACAGATAGTTTTTTTTTGTTTTTGTTTATTTTTGTTTCATTTCGTTGAATAAATTATTTTGGGATTGGTCATTGTCTTTCATTTTTTTTATCCCTACATAAATTCACATTGATTTTCTTTTTCTGATGACTACACAAATAAACTTGAGAAAGTTATAAATCTATCTCATCTCTCCAACTTTGTATTAGGACAACTGATTTCCAAAGCAGTTGAAAATAGGACTAGCAAATCCACTTTATGAAAACCTATTTGATACAGAAACCACAGAGACTACACCTAGTTTGGTGGGGATATTACCAAATGCTACACAGGGTAGTCTAATGTCACTAAGGAGGAGGATGTGGAGAGCCATAAAAATAAAATGGTCAATAAAATAAATTCTTATATATTCTAACATAAACTCATTCTATTTCATGCTATGACCTAATATTTTGGAATATTCAAAATCCATAAAAGATTTTTATATTCTGTGTGAATTTCTGGGATGAGGAATTATCTTTATTTACACTATCTATATGCTGACTATTGTCTTCATCTTTGTTGTTGTTACCACATTGACGTACCCCATCGAGGCCGCAACCGATTCGATAATATCTGTGTTTATCTCTTGGATGAGGAATTATCTTTATTTACACTATTTACATGCAGATTATTGTCCTCATCTTTGAGGATGACAATTAGCATGTAAATAGTGTAAAAAAATTAAATACTTATTTAACCAACATTTTGTGACTTTTAAATCAGCACCTTGAAATCATAGCAATTTTTTATTTGCATAAAATGTTGAAATAAACTGTGGAAAGTATAGTGGACCCCCTGGAGCGGGTGCGATAATGTCGTATGTGCCCAATAAAGATATCACAGGAGGCCCGCTAACGTTTATAAATTAAATGCATGAAACCTGACAGGTGGAATGAAAATGAGGATATTTAAAATTAATACAAAATTTATTTAGAATACAGACCAGAGTCTTTGTAGGTTAAATTAGCATGTAAGTCCATGAAAGTTTGGAAGGTTAAGTTCACATGTCTGGTGAAAGTGTTAAAAAGTTGCTGGTCAAGTTCAATGATGAACCTTCCATAGTATTTTAACCAAAGTGCACGGAGTAGGTTATTTGAAGTCTGGACGATATAACCAAAGAGAAAAAATGTCTGGTGCTGGTATTGTGTAGTTGTTGGTCAAATCCAATGTCCGATGTTGGCGTTGCATAGTTACTGGTCAAATTCAATGTCTGGTGCTGGCGTAGCATAGTTGCTGGTCAAGTCCAGTGTCTAATGCTAGCATTGCGTAGATAGAAAAGCCCAAGTAGCATCCAGTTGGCAAACAAAAATAAATGGGAATGTAACTCAATACATAAGCCGTCCAAGCGCCCTAGCTACAATAACCAGAGGCCTGCATTTCTCCTCCTTCTCTGTCCTCTCAGGTTCAGCAAGAAGTCATCGGCTTATATGATAACTTTTATATTTCGTAACACGTCACAATTTATTTTTTCTTGAGATTTTTAGTACTTTGCAGGAATAGTTAAGGTTTACACAACCTTAATTATTCCTGCAAAGTACTAAAAATCTCAAGAAAAAATAAATTGAGACGTGTTACGAAATATAAAAGTGTTTACAAAGTGTATTATGAATGGTTCAAAACACTGAAAGAACTACAAAGTTATTAGGTTTATTATAAATGTAAATGAACTTAAATTGAAGGGAGTGTGATGATTTAATGAAGAAAAGGTCATAGCGTCTGCCCATGGTCATGTGAACAGAGTGTAAACTGTTGATTAGTACATCGAGTTGATCAATTATAGAATGTACTGCTTCTCGAGTGTTGTGGTCACCAATGTTGAATGGGTCAAATAGATAATGCGGCTGCGTATTGAGAAGGTAATCAACATTCATACATAAATACTTAAAACATCAAAGAAAAAGAACAATGAGAACCAATTTTGTTTAATGAAGAAATATGTATATTAAATTCAACAATAATACAAAGTAGTTGCAATATGAGTGAAAAAGGGAGAAAAAAGTAGCTTCCCCTTGACTGTAAGGAAATGTCTTAAAGAAGATTTGTCTGAGTAAATGTTCAGAGTTCAATGTTGAAAATAGAATATTTCTTTCAGAAAATTGTTCAGTAGTTGTAACTTACAAAGTTGATTTAACTTGGTGTGTCCACTGAAAACTGGTGGTGTGTCACATAAAGTTCTGTAGTGTGTATGTACATGCGGAGTGAGTAGGATGAAATACACGAGCGAGTAAATGAGGACTATTGTCTCTGGGTACCTCGACTGTGGTTCTGAAATTACTACTACTGTTTTTTTGGAATGCATCCAATATTTATACTATCTGGAGTGGCTCCAAAAAGAGACGCTTAGTACATTTTTGAATATACATGAAAAATATCCTATTGGATGGAAAATGGACCAATCAGCGATTTTGTAGCAAAGCTTGTTTTGAACAAAGTGTAGGAACAAATTTACTATGGTGGAATGCGATAGATAAATTGTCCTGTTATTTTTAAGTATGTATTTATTGACCAATTAGAATTGGAGAAAATGTAGGCGTGGCACTACAAGAGTAGTGAAGGGCTATGATAAGAGAAATAAAATGACAGAAATAGATATGAAAAGATTAAGATAGATGGAGCAAGAGATAATGAGAGAGATGAACAGACTAAGAGAGATAGATTGATAGAGAGAGAGAGAATATGAGAGAGAGAAGTGAACATAGATAGATCAATCTTACACAATGTCATATTAGTGGAAATGAGAAGTAGGAAGATTGTGTTCTACAAATCTTTCAAGAGGGAAGAATGTCATACAAATTTGTGTTTGACTTCAACCAATCACTGACATCCAAACTTACATAAAAGCATTTTTGAGTGATTTTTGTTTAATTTTATATTCATAATTTTAATATAGATGTATGGCATTTTGTTGGAATATCCTTAGTTATAGCTTCCACCTTTTATATTATTTAAAATTATGATAATAAAAGGGAATCTATTTAGTGACGTCTATATTTTGTCAGTATGAAACAGCCCAATGTATTTAGTGACGTCTATATTTTGTCAGTATGAAACAGCCCAATGTATTTAGTGACGTCTATATTTTGTCAGTATGAAACAGCCCCAATGTATTTAGTGACGTCTATATTTTGTCAGTATGAAACAGCCCAATGTATTTAGTGACGTCCATATTTTGTCAGTATGAAACAGCCCAATGTATTTAGTGACGTCTATATTTTGTCAGTATGAAACAACCCAATGTATTTAGTGACGTCCATATTTTGTCAGTATGAGACAGCCCCAATGTATTTAGTGACGTCTATATTTTGTCAGTATGAAACAGCCCCAATGTATTTAGTGACGTCCATATTTTGTCAGTATGAAACAGCCCAATGTATTTAGTGACGTCTATATTTTGTCAGTATGAAACAGCCCAATGTATTTAGTGACGTCTATATTTTGTCAGTATGAAACAGCCCCAATGTATTTAGTGACGTCTATATTTTGTCAGTATGAAACAGCCCAATGTATTTAGTGACGTCTATATTTTGTCAGTATGAAACAGCCCCAATGTATTTAGTGACGTCTATATTTTGTCAGTATGAAACAGCCCCAATGTATTTAGTGACGTCTATATTTTGTCAGTATGAAACAGCCCAATGTATTTAGTGACGTCCATATTTTGTCAGTATGAAACAGCCCAATGTATTTAGTGACGTCTATATTTTGTCAGTATGAAACAGCCCCAATGTATTTAGTGACGTCTATATTTTGTCAGTATGAAACAGCCCAATGTATTTAGTGACGTCCATATTTTGTCAGTATGAAACAGCCCAATGTATTTAGTGACGTCCATATTTTGTCAGTATGAAACAGCCCCAATGTATTTAGTGACGTCTATATTTTGTCAGTATGAAACAGCCCCAATGTATTTAGTGACGTCTATATTTTGTCAGTATGAAACAGCCCCAATGTATTTAGTGACGTCTATATTTTGTCAGTATGAAACAGCCCCAATGTATTTAGTGACGTCTATATTTTGTCAGTATGAAACAGCCCAATGTATTTAGTGACGTCCATATTTTGTCAGTATGAAACAGCCCAATGTATTTAGTGACGTCCATATTTTGTCAGTATGAAACAGCCCAATGTATTTAGTGACGTCCATATTTTGTCAGTATGAAACAGCCCCAATGTATTTAGTGACGTCTATATTTTGTCAGTATGAAACAGCCCAATGTATTCAGTGACGTCCATATTTTGTCAGTATGAAACAGCCCAATGTATTTAGTGACGTCCATATTTTGTCAGTATGAAACAGCCCAAATGACAGGACAGGTGGTTTTCTTGTTCACTACGACATGTGAAAGAGTTTTGTAACCTACAACAGGTTTGCAGCTTTTGACCTGTGGATTTTTATTTTTATTTTCACCACTTCTAGAACTCTTCAACTTCAGTTTTCTACCTCTATGCAGGCTACTACTAGTATAAATTCTGGATTATTCTATTATCTTTCCCAAATTAATAAAAGTTTTCCAAGACAGTAAAACTAATTTTTTTTTTTTTTACAGACAAATTAAAAATCTGTTGTACTGTTTACATTCACATTATGGAGTCAAAAGATTGTGTGAGAAGTTTTTACGTTTTTTTGCAAGATTTGTGGAAAATTTATATTTAAAAGAGAATATAAAAGATTTTGTTAAGAAATCATATTATTACAACTTACTTTGGAATAAAACTTGGACATTAGGACAAAAATGATTGAGAAACTGGAATAATGAAGAAAAAAATGTATAAAGAAAATTCTTGCTTTTGTAATTCTAGCGATGTGGAGAAAAACAAAAAATCATAATAACTATGGCTATTTTTGTTCCTGCAAAATTCAAGAAGACAAACAAAAAGAATCAGAAATTGTTTCTCCTAACCCTAAGATGTCTGTGAAATCATTTAAGATACCAATTTAGAAACTAAATATAAACAGATATTGATTTCCAAAATTGAAAGAAAAAGATCCTGCATATCACAATCACCTGCTGTAGTAACTATGATACCGAACATCAGCGCCATCTAGTGAGCAGCTGGGAAACTACAATGTAAAGATGACAAAGTTGAGTAATTTTTATGAATCAATTTTGTTGAGTAGGACAGGCAGTCGTATCATACAGAGGGATGTCCGTATAAACAACACCAGTAACCCGTTCAGGAAATGGACTAACCCGGCCATGTGCAAGACATGGTACGCGTGTGAACAATGCAAATATCAACAAGGCTATCAGGGAAACCTGAAGAAATGAACAGATTGCAACCATTACTCAAGCACTCAACAAGTTTTTGGATATTACTAAGCTTGTGGGCTTTGTGTGTATTTTTTAGGTGAAGGTGCTTGTTCAATATATAAACACAAAAGAAGTATACAAAAAAACTTGAGTTTCTGCTATGGACATTTATTTCTTTTATGCTAACTGGACTGAAACAAAGTCCATTTTTCTTTTTGGCTCTGAAATAACCTATGGGAAATAAGGATACAAACAGGTAAGACTGGTCAAGCTAAAGTCAGTTTTATGCTGAGTTGGGAAAACCAAACCATTTCATGAGTTGGGCTGCTAAAACATGTCCAACAATGTTGTTAGTAAGTGCAAAAAGTTTAGTCATCAGTGGACCGTAGAAACTAACATTCCTCAGTGGGAACACTATTACTGCATGGATCACATCTTGAAGCCAAGAGGAGAAAGAGAGAGATTCTGTCCTTTCCGTAAGTGGGGTCATAAAAATCATACATGTGACCAGAAGCCCTTTCTGGCTTCTTTATAACATGCATCATGGAAATATGAATTTACTTTTTTCTTATTCATTATTATTATTTTATTTATTAGTTCTATTTCATTTTCTCCAGAAGTTTTTGTGCTGTGACTTTCAAGGACTGGTTTTCCATCAACATTAGAACTACCCACCATTTTATCTAGCAGACCCTATTTGACCTGTTAATCTTCTAGAAATTCACTCAAAGGAAGAAAATACTGCTGATAAAGAATTTATTCTAACTTTTTCAAGCAAGGTGTTTTATGAATCTCAGATAAACACGATTTCAAATCATCTCTTCAAATATACTGCAAAGATCTTGGGCAAAAATTTTAAAAAAAACAACTTATTATATCTGGGAACAACTTTGGTATCAAAAAAGAGAAAAGGATTTAGTACCATATTTCAACAAAGATTCCTTGATTTATTGCACTATGGTCTGGTACAGGAATTCAGCATAGATTACAATATAGAAAAAATGATGACTGTTTATAGATTCACCTAAAATAAGTTGTAACCTCTTTGGATCTAAGGTCAAACATTATCTATCCTACATATCCTCATAACTTGCATTTACTTCCTATGTCCACATAACAACCTCATGCAGTAATACTCTACCTTGGGTGGCTTTTGGGACTTTTATTTCTTAAAAAATTTTGTAAAAAAAAACAATGTGTGTATATTACTGGTTCAGCTCTCAGAATATACAAAATTCTCCACAAATGGTATAGTAGAGCTCAGGATTCACATTGGGTTCAGAAGGAAGAGACAAATAGAAAGAATCTGTTGGTTGATGAAAAATCATCTTCAAACATAGCTTTAGGAATGAAGAAAATATTTTGCTGCCACCACATCATATTAAACTTTGGTTAAAGAAGCAGATCATTTAAAACCCTATCAAAATATATATATATATATATATATATATATATATATATATATATATATATATATATATATATATATATATATATATATATATATATATATATATATATATATATATATATATATATATATATATATATATATATATATATATATATATATATATATAAAGTTAGAAATGAGAAAAACAATGTAGAATTGCTGAAACATCCTGACAAGTGGAGTGAACAATTTCAGAAAGGTTTGTTTTTGAAACTTTAAAGTTGAGGTGATGAATATAACATCAATCAACTAGGTGACAAATTTTTATTTTATTCGTATGTAACCTGTTTAATAAATAAAATGGAGCATCGACTCAAATATGCATATCCACTACAAATAACATTTAAAGTGATAAAATCTGTTGGATTAATAAATAAAAAAACATTACTTCTTTAGAAAATTGCTTTGTTTACATTTCATTTAGATATGAAACTAAGTAGATATGAAATTTCAAGAGTCTATGATGAGAAGGATTTCGCTTAAAAATACTATTCTGCTATATATATACAATTTCTAAAAAGTTATTCTTAGCATCGCTTGATTATGAACCTTTAAGTTTGATTTTTATAATTAAATTTGAATTGAAGTTTTGGTTTTGAAACATGGGAATTTCAGTGTTGCAATGGTAACAAATTTAAAAAAAAACAATTATATATACATATATGTATATATATATATATATATATATATATATATATATATATATATATATATATATATATATATATATATATATATATATATGTATATATATATATATGATAAAAATATAGTTTTAAGATATGCCATATTTATGGGTTAAAGTGCTCAATATCAGGGATAGAGCATATGTAAATATAAAAGTGGACATTGAGGTCAACATCCAGTGGTGATTGTCTGCTTTATGCTTAAACACTATCTTCAGGATGACCTGAAAATTGTGTTTAAGCCTGAAACAACCTGTTGCTGCTGGGTGTTGACCTCAGTATTTATTATATATATATATATATATATATATATATATATATATATATATATAGAACAATAAAAAATATTAAAAAATTAGATATATTTTTAAAAATTAAAATCTTCAGACACACTGGGTTGTATATTAATATTCTTTTGTTTTTATTATTATTTCATTTAGATTCCTCGATTAGTTTCAGCCAACATGCCCATCATCAGGAGAAAAAATTTTCTGCTTGCTGGTAGCAGTGAACTACAGAAATGAATGTCTTGAGAGATAGATAGATAGATAGATAGATAGATAGATAGATATGAATAATAAACTCATATGATGCAGATTAGCACTGACTGTTTCAGTATTTCCAATGATTAAAAGGCAATATTTTTGGTTGAGAAATATGTTTTAAAGTTCTAGATAGATAGATAGATAGATAGATAGATAGATAGATAATGAACAGACTGAGCTAGATAGATAGATAGATAGATAGATAGATAGATAGATAGATAGATAGATAGATAGATAGATAGATAATGAACAGACTGAGCTAGATAGATAGATAGATAGATAGATAGATAGATAGATAGATAGATAGATAATGAACAGACTGAGCTAAATAGATAGATAGATAGATAGATAGATAGATAGATAGATAATGAACAGACTGAGCTAGATAGATAGATAGATAGATAGATAATGAACAGACTGAGCTAGATAGATAGATAGATAGATAGATAGATAGATAGATAGATAGATAGATAGATAGATAGATAGATAATGAACAAACTGAGCTAGATAGATAGATAGATAGATAGATAGATAGATAGATAGATAGATAGATAGATAGATAGATAGATGAAAACAAAATATCATAATAACTGTTGCTGATTTGATGGTGCATTGAATGACCTGAAATAAGAGACTTTGGTATCTTGGGGGACAATTTGTACTTCAGCAGCAGAGGAGGCAAGAACATTACTTTTAGGCTCCAATTTTGAGCTTCAGGACTGTCTTAGGGTACAATCCTCTAGAACAGGGGCTCTCAACTGGTGTGCCTCAGAACCCTAGAATTCCCCAAACAGTTGCTGGGGGGTTCCACAAGAAACAGTGATAAATACGCTAATGCATTTTTCAGTGATTTTTGTTTAATTTTATATCCATAATTTTGATATACATGCATGGCATATTGTTGGAAAATCCTTAGTTATTATAATAAAGGCTTCAGCCTTTTATATTATTTAAAATTATGATAATAAAAGGGAATGTATTTAACAATGCCTGTATTGTGTCAACATGAAACAGCCTTTACTGATTAGTTGACAGGACTTGTATGTGGCAGATTTGTGTATCATTAAGAGACTCACTTGAGTACAAGATGCATGCATAGTGTCTATATTTTTTTCCATGTGAACTATGATAAAAATATAAAAGAGATAGATAATAATAATAATAATGATAATAATAATAATAATGATAATAATAATAATAATATATATTTATACAGGTGTTCTCTGAGACATGAAAATTATTTCAAGGTTTCCACAAGGGTAAAAAGGTTGAAAATACTGGTCTAGAAGATTAATTAAAATTAATTAATTAAATTAATTAATGTTTTAATTAATTAAAACATTAATTAGTGACATAATAATTATGAGTTCAATCCCTGGGCTGGTTAGTATGGATATACTCAAAGTCAGTGAGAACAGGACTTGCAGTAAGTGAACAATTTAAGAATTCCCTAGACATGGAGAATGGAATGAAAACCATCTATACCTGTAGATGGAATAAAAGGATCAGTTCAAAATTTCCTGATGATTACCCAGATTGACAGACACTTAAAGAAAGTCAAAGGGTATAACAGCTGAACAAAGATGAAGACTGTAAATTATATAAATAATTATAAGAAATTTAAATAGAGATTTGTGTATAATTCAAAGAGTTAATTTCTAAGTTCTTTGGCAATAATAAAAATTCCAATTATAGACAAACTGAAAAATATGAATCAAATGTAAGGTGTAGGAAAGCAGAAAATGATTATCTCCCTTTTGACAGGAAGAACTGACTCATGTCTTAAGAGACCCTTGAGTATCATAGGACAGCCCATTGGTAAGAATAGACAGTTGCTGCTAGTTCACACCAGAGGCAGATGAGGTAGTGAGTTGCGGTTTGGCTGATTGCAGAGAATGATAGCAATTACCGTGCATCCTAAATAGGAACCTAAGACATATCACAAGCTGTACAGTGTCTCTGTTAGGAATTTTACATTTAAGACTTACTTTTTATTTGTCCCCTTCACATACTGCTTTCTGTTTTTATATGTATTTAAATTTCTTCTTGGGAAACAATTTGTGACATAGATATATCTTTATATATTGCATTATGAATCTGCTTGTCAAGCCCAGGTTTTTTGCAGTTGATGGTGTCAACTGAAATGTATGCGTTCTAGAGTGGTGATCCATGGACCACCTTAAACAATTTGAAGCCAAAGCTTTAATCCTCAAAAATACCAGAAGACAAATAGAAGAGATGAAGATATCCCAAAGAAAAGCCAGAGCTCTCCATCTCCTGACCCCTCCTACCCTACCATGCAGTAGTTGCAGACATCACTTCAGATCCTATGTAGGACTCATTTAACACAGAACAAAATGTCAATGAGCACCCCCCCCCCCGATACTCAGCAATGAGTTCTATTAAGATGACAACTGTGTACTCCAGTGTTGTATATAAAATGTTTTTATTTTTGGAATTAATATTCTTTGAGTTATTTTCATCCTTACTTCTGTCTCATTAAGTCGTTAGTATATCATGGATAGACTAATGGCTATAGTAAATATTAGAGAGTGAAGAAGACCAGAATATTTCCCCCCTATTTTTAAGCACACCATTAGAGTTGCAAAGTTCAGATTTAGATTCACATTTGGAATTTTTCCCCAAAATTGTGGAGCAGTGAAGGAAAAACAGAATATCAAGAAACTGGAAAGACAGTAACAGAGACATTGGAATATCAGTATAATGGTGGATGAGTCATAGGGACACATTAAAAAAAAATCTACAAACAACTGCCAGCAAAACAATGGTTTGTAGAAAAAAACTGAAAAATCACAAAAGCTACAAATGGTAATAGTAACAGTAATATCAACCCTTTCCTGATAAGGAAATATTCAGTGCACATTGATTGTGTTATAGTGGAACACACCTATTCTATAGTTAATAGACTCTCCCACCTATAATAAGTAGGAGTAGGAAGAGTAACAAGGGAGTCGCTCAGTGAGTTGGTCAGTCAATGTCAGACGTCCATTAGTCGGATATTAAAGTATCAGACACCACAACTAGATTACTGCATCATTACCCATTATATCAAGTTCCTAACATTTTGTACGTCGAACCTATTTTAGGACCGACTTAGTACAAATACAAGCCTCCACTGTGAAACTACTACATAACAGATTGAACAGTCAGTTGAAATTTATAAAATCTTTCTTTTAAAACAGTTTTTCAGGAAAATACGTTTTTCAGATTTCCACTGTTATCGCTCTTTCTACTACCAGTAGGAGTTTCCTTCCTAACCTTTTATTCAAAGTAGTAAGGAAAGTCAACAACTTAATTAAGTTATTATTTTCTCTTTGTGCTGCACATGCTATACATTTTAGTTGTTGCAGCTGTTGGTAGTCCTCAAGTGAAGTGGCTTCTGATATCTGGTACAGTTGCTTGTGATTCTGTAGCATCAGTCCACAAGGTCCAAAGAAGGACTGTCCTGGGTATGATGATAAACTACATCTGGCAGTAAGGCCTCTTATCAGTGGTGGCAGCAGTGAAAAGCATGGAACCCTCTCTTAATTGCTGTTGATCCCGGGTCCACCCTGACCCGAGGTGGTAGCACCTGTTAGGGTCCCAGCTATAGGCAAAGAGTGAACACCCCCACCAAACTGGGATCAAAACACTATGAAAGTATTAAAATACATTTTTATAGTAAAAATTACCATAAATAAATTTTAATAGTAAAAAAAAAAAAAATTTAACAAAGCTCCCAAGAAAATTAAATTTTGGCATTAAATAATCCATTAAACAAACAACCAGCCAACCAATCAATCAAAGAAGGATAATCCTTGCTAAGATCTCAAAGCCACTTTTAATTAATGATATGAGAAAATGGTTGTATACAGCTGACAGTTTAGACATTTGTAAATGAGTTGGATGACATGTATGACATTCATATGAAAATCTAGATTTGATAAAGCTCAAGTTCTGAGGTTAATATTTTGATTTTGTAACATCTTGTAGCACAGCTAATACTATATTCATTTTATCTCCTATGCTACTTTGGTAAAAACAGAACCAGTGATTAAACTTATACCAAAGCTTTATTACACTTTACTCTGACTACTCGTCTACTGACGGATATTACAAGTTGCTTTTTATACCGCCAAGATCTTAAAGGGAGATAACTGATGATTTATCAGTACAACTACATTTGTAATAATTGATCTATAAAATTCTAGGCAGATAATGGAATATACCGTGTTTATAAAAATTGAAAACAAATACTACTCTCTACCACTTATCACTACCTAAAAGAAAGATATCAAACAATGAGGTGTTAAGTTATGACTTTTTTGATAAGCCTTGATTCTGGGCCTTATTACGGCAATGCTGTGTCTAGTTCAGAATGATAAAAAAGGAATGTTCTGTAAAAAAGGCTTGAGAAGAGAATTCTTTCTCTGGATTATTTTCAATCAGCCAGGAATGGAATTTGAAACCTGTGACAATTTTGAAAGGTCTTGTGAGCTTACTCACAATAAGGGGGGGCGGCCATTAGGCTTAAATAATAAATTACTATTTATTAACAACACAACTGAGGACAAATGGATTTAGCAGATCATTTAACTTTTCAGCAGTGAAAAAAAGAGAACATTAGACTCCAAGTTACCATATGACCAACCAACAACTCTGCATAACATGCAAAAGCTTAATGCAGACAATATTGGACATCTTAAACAAAATCACCAAGTTTGTCTCAATAAAACAAGACAACTGACTCACTGTTACCATAATTCTTCAGCACTCTACTAATGTCCAGCAAGTTTAACACAATATTCACTTGGCAACTCATTCAAAAACAGGCACTTCCAATACTGTGTTGATCTAGTGACACCAGAAAGGTCAGAATATTAACAACACCTTGTGAACTTCACCGTCTCTCTTCTGGAAGGTTGAAGGGTGAAAATTTGGCCTTGTAAAAATATCCATTTCAAGTAATTATATAAATATATAATGCCTTTAAATTCCTTGGGGAACATAGGGCTGCAAAATGTCGTTGTGGTTTCTATAACAATTCAGTTTTTAAGTGAGTAGGATCAAGTTGTCCTTCACCTAGACCAGTTGCTACCCAAGGCAATAGACCCCGGTCTGTTCTGCTATTTCTCTTGGGGAGAGAAGAAGAGGATCCATACCTTTCCCAAAGATATTAGCATGCAAGTGAATGTAATGGATTAGACTGGAATTTGAACTTGGCTCTCTGATTTCTCAATCCGAGCCGCTATCCACTTCTTGATTTGCATTAACTTTTTAACTCCATGTAAGTATGTTTGTAAATACAAATGATTTATTTAACAGACATATCCATGTTTTCTTTATTTCATTCTTAATGACTCCTCTTATTACTTCCCACTGAGATTGTTACATCCACCTGCTACTAAGACTTTACGTGGACTGACTCTTGATATTGAATCTTTTTATTTATGCCCAGCACACAGATGTAGTGGTAGACACATAACGCATACAAATATTTAACAGAAAAATTCTCAGCTCTATTCTACATGTTACTTGAATAGTATAACGTATTTAATAAAATCTGAAACTTTGCAGATAAATAATTATATATATATATATATATATATATATATATATATATTGTATCACCCCAAGCAAGATAGTAAAGCCACTGAAATGCAAGAGGTTACTTGGTGTGGAAGAATTAGAAACAGAAATATTAATAATGAGCAGAAGGAATAATCAGGAAGACATTAGATAGCGATTGACATTGCATTTAAATTTTTGCAAATTAAAGTTGGCTGGAAAGCATAGAGCCAAAATAAAGTTCCACAAGTGAGAAGTGCAAGAAAAGAAACTATTAGCATAGAACTTATGGCTAAATCTACTATAAATGGATGAGATCTTGATGCCAGTCTAGTGCTGCACTTAAATTCATAAAGTCAAGGTACCATAGTGAAGAGCTCATCTAAACAATTATCATGAAAGTATTTATATAAAAGGCACAGAGAGGCAACCTTACAGTGGTGGGTAAGTGACTGAAGCTGAGCTGCCAGATCAGAACCGATAATATTGCTGATTCTTCTTTGAATTTTAGGGGCACTGGACCATATGTTTCTTTTTTTTTAAAGCATTTCACCCAAAGCAAAGCGGGAGTGCCACTGGTTTACAGGGGAGTTACATAGATTGAAAGTGAAAGTGAAACTGTGTATAGGGTGAATGAGAAAAGGATAAAAAATAAACGGGATTGAAGAAGATAGAAGATGGCATTTGATTTTGTATTTAAATTTTTAAAGATTGCAGTTATCAGGGAAGCAAGTAAACAGAAGAAAATTCCACAAGCAGGAAGTGCAAGAACAGAAGCTGTTGGAGTAAAAGTGGTGGTTACATATAATTATTTCCATGGTAAAAGTGTGGTACCTAGATGCTAGTCTAGTAGCACACTTAAATTTATGTAGTTGGGGCCCAAAGAAAAATTCTTGAAGCAATTTACAGGCAAAGCATTCAGTTTTATCAACACCTCAAATTGATTGAAGAGGGGTAAATAGAGACCTTGCACTTATTTGATACCCTATTACAGAGCTGCCAGTAATCACGAGAGTTGTTAGAGGCTATGTGGTGCCTCATTCTCTCAACAAAAAGGGATTTTGATCCTTCGAGGACTTTCTTATGTCTATTACAAGTAGTAATGTATAGGTACCTGTTATGATGAGAGCTGTCACACTGGTATACGCAAAAATATTGGTACATACATGCTATAGTGGCTGAGCATTCTAGTGTAAACCATGGAGAGTAATGCTGTCTAATTTTTATCTTTCTCCATAAATTAGATTTTATTTTAAGCTGTTAGCCACAAATAGTAATATTGTATCTTATTAATAATCTGTCCTGAGTAAGATGATAAACTACATCCGCATCCTGAGCAAGACGATAAACTAAATTCAACAGCAAGGCCTCTGATCAAGAGGTTTTGAGGAGTGTGGAACCACCTCTTAATTGCTGATGTTCCCAGGTCCACCCTGACCTGGGATAGTAGCACCTGTTAGGGTCCCAACTATGGGCAAATAGTTAACTAATAGTTTACTCTCAAACTAGAGTCAAAACACTATGAAACTGTAAAAATTGGTTTTAATACCAGCAATACATTTTTGTAAAAGGTTATTACCAGCAATGAATTTTTTAAGATAAAATTATTTCCAGCAATACATTTTTGAAGAAAAAAAAATTACCAGCAATACATTTTTGGATTAAAAAATATTAGCAGAAATACTTTTTTGAAAAAAAATATTGCCAGCAACAAAAATCTTGTTGGCATTAAATAACCCATTGAGGTTGATATGTCGTAAAATAAAATAAACCATACCAAACTTATTAATAATTTTCAATATGTGGCCATCCTAGATATGGCAATAAACTACATCTGCGTCCTTGGTAAGACGATAAACTACATCCAACAGCAAGGCCTTTGATCAGGTTTTTAAAAATGTGGAACCACCTCTTAATTACTGGTGTTCCCAGGTCCACCCTGACCCAGGGTGGTAGCACTTGTTGGAGTCCCATGGGCAAATAGTTAACATCCCAAACTGGGGTCAAAGCACTATGAAAGTGTAAAAATAGGTTTTAATATCAGAAATATTTTGTAAAAAATTATTACCAACAATAAATTTTTTGAGAAAATTATCAGCTACATATTTTTTAAATAAAAAAATATTACCAGCAATAAAAATCTTGTCAGCATTAAATAACCCATTGAGGTTGATATGCCATAAAACAAAACCAAACAAACCAATAAGTGGTTTTATTTTCCCTGAAACTGATTAATCATTACAGTATATCCTAATAATGTCTGCTATAATTTAAATCTGTCCAATTTGTTCACTTTCTAGTCTTGATAGAGTTGAAAAGCATCTCCACAGCCTTGTGGATGATGAATTATTTTTGACCCTACAATCCCTTTCCAACAGATAAAATGTTGCAAGGCTCTCACTACTTTATCACTATTTCTATGGAAAAGTGTTTAAGATATATATATATATATATATATATATATATAAATGTGTGTGTATGTATGTATGTATGTATGTATGTATGTAAATAATATTTACATAATGTCTATCCTTGATATTGAGCACTTTAACTCAGAAATATAGAATACCTTAAAACTATATATTTTTATCATATATATATCTATGTATGTATGTATATATATATGTATGTATGTATATATATATATGTATGTATATATGTAAGCAAATATATGGATATAGATCCGACAGTATGAAGACAAATATACGGAAAAACAAACAAAAATCCTAATATACAATTATGCTGTTTTAATGTTAATATAATGTCAATGTCAGACGTTTCAGTCTAGTCAACCATCTTCAGGACATATTCATAAAACATAATTAACATTAGACTATATTTAATTCAACATGAAAAGACGATGGACATAAGAGTAAGACTAATCAAAACAGATAACTGAAATTTTTTCAAGATCAGCATTCCATTTCAATATGATCATGTTGGCGTCACATGGCCGATGCTGTGAAAACATATTCCTAAAATAGAGTATTTTGAATGAAAATGAAACGGAATGCTGATCTTGAAAAAATTTCAGTTATCTGTTTTGATTAGTCTTACTCTTATGTCCATCGTCTTTTCATGTTGAATTGAATATAGTCTAATGTTAATTATGTTTTATGAATATGTCCTGAAGATGGTCGACTAGACCGAAACATCCGACGTTGACATTATATTAACATTAAAACAGCATAATTGCATATTAGGATTTTTGTTTGTTTTTCCGCATATTTTTCTTCATATATATATATATATATATATATATATATATAAATAAATATATAAAAGTGAACATTGAAGTCAACACTCAGAGGCGACAGGCTGCTTCATGCTAGATGCAATCATCAGGCAGCCTGACGATTGCTCCTAGCATGAAACAATCTGTTGCCTCTTAGTGTTGACTTCAATTTTCACTTTTATATTTATATTTACATGTGCTCTATCTCTGATATTGAGCACTTTATCCCGTAAATATAGCACACCTTAAAACTTTATTTCTTCATATATTATAAATTAACTGTTCTTCATATATATATATATACATATATATATATATATATATATATATATATATATGTATGTGCGCGAAGGAATAATATTTTTTAAAAACATTATAATATATATATATATATATATATATATATATATATGTATGTATGTATGTATGTATGTATGTATGTATGTATGTATTTATTAGATAGATAGATAGATAGATAGATAGATAGATAGATAGATAGATAGATAATGAACAGACTCACATAGATAGATAGATAGATAGATAGATAGATAGATAGATAGATAGATATGAATAATAAACTCATATGATGCAGATTAGCACTGACTGTTTCAGTATTTCCAATGATTAAAAGGCAATATTTTTGGTTGAGAAATATGTTTTAAAGTTCTAGAAAAAACACCACTGCCTCTTTCATTTATTTTATTTTTGTGGGTACTTTTTCAACTAGAAATATGTATTTCTTGCAGAAAAAAATACTGAGTAATAAATTTTAAGAATTTTGTGTTAGTAAATTTTCATATTGATTAGTAAAAAAAAACATCCATAAGATTTGGGTATACAGCAGAATTGGTAATTGTATTTTTCATTAAATTTTCATTGATTTATTTTAGAAGTGTAATAACATCTTCTAAAGGGAAAGAGTTGAGTTGGGTTTGAATTTGTAATTGGCTCTTGGGATGAAAACCACAGCCTCAGCCTCTCAAAGTTGTATTTCTATTAATTTTAATAATTTTAAACGCAAACACAGTTAAGATAAAAAAAATATTCAACGATGTTAGAGAAATGAGGTGTGGACAGAAAAATTAAAAATGTGCACACACGTGCATGTTACCAAATTATTTTATTTATTTTAATCTAAAAACCTCTAATTGGGAAACTCCCCCCTCATGCATACGGTACCGTAACCGTATGATACAGGGTTTTTATCTTTTTTTTTCATTTACAACATTCATTTTTTTTTAGTAAACAGCTAAGTATTCAATTATGTTTCATTGAAAGGCAATGTCATAAAGTCTTTTTAATTGCAAAAAAAATCATTTAACATTTGGTCAGAGGTTAAACCGTTATTCTTTATTAATTAACGACCGCAAAAACTGCAGGGTTATGTGAAACGAACTCTCAGCCAGAAAGCTATCTCTCTAGACAAGAAGACTGATCCTCCAGAGAACAAGATATTTTGAATTTCTTTCTTATTTTTTTTAATTATTTTGCGAGCATAATAAATTATTACTTAAAAAAAATAAAATTTGCAAGCTATAAAAATTTCAAATTATAACTTAGACATCTATTTTTAACAGCACGAATTTAAAAAAAAAAAAAATAAAAAGTTTGATTCGTTTGGTCGTCTTTGTGTTACTGGTTGAATATTCATTCAGCTTTATTGTAAATCCTACCATCATGGCGACTACCGTTGCACACTTCATCGTGTTTTGGTAAGGAATTTATCAAAATATTTCTTTTAGATTTTTTATTTTATTTACTGATTGCTGAAATCTTGAATCAAGTTTTGCTTCGATAAAGTTGTTAAGTCCTTGAAGCAATCATAAAGCAGTTTTAGAATCATGTAGCATTGCTACCTTCATTTTTCTTTTCTCCACCTCCCTTCTCTCTCTCTCTCTTTTAGTCGTCAAATTCAACACGGTAATCAGTGGGATGCAAATCGTACCTTTCGCAAATAAATTGGCTTGAAATGTAATTAGAACATTAGATTCATTCTCTTTTTTATCGATTATTTCATGGTTTGAACAACTGTTATGTACGGAGAAAGGTTTCAATTGGAGCAAATACGTCCAGTATAGTCATTTTTAAAAAGCCTTTAACGTAGCGTGTGTCGTGTAAAGTGCTCGATCTCCCGGTGTTTGATGCAATGAAAGAAATATTCACTTTCGTTGGGAATAAATCTTAATTAAAAGTAAATTTTAAAATATATCTATATGTTATTTTAATTCTAAAATAATAACCAATATTTATTTGTTTATTATCACTCAATTAGACATCCACGGTTTAATTAAATCTTTTTTCTTTCTTCTTTATTTTAATTCACTTCACTAACTTACACATTGAACAATTTCTCAGTTGTAGTTTATTTAATTTTTAGATGAAGTAACTTACACGATAAATCAATTTGTTTCTACTAAAAGTTTTTTCTGTAGCACGGCACCTCAAAATTCAAGACCTATTTACTCGTCCAGTCCCTGAGGATTTAATTGATTTGACTTAAGGATACTTTCTTTTTTTTACTCCATTGTTTAGTAGACTTACTTTTATTTTAATTATTTTCATAATTTTATTTATTTTCTTTGTATTTAATTTACTTAAGTTCTTTAGCGACTTTTTTATGTGTCGCCTACAAATTATTTTTTAACATACGTGGTTGTCTCACTTTTTGATTAGATTTTGACTATTGGGGCGGTCTCTATTGAAGCATACTTGTTTCTTCTAACACGTAACTACAATAATCTCGAAATGCAGAGATAGTTTATGCATTTTTATTCAATATGTTTTTACGGTCATTTGTTAAGATCTTTCGATATTTGAATTAAATTGTTAAAAAAGTCGCTGCTTTTCCATGATTGATTCAGTTTCTGGTTTGTTTATCTTTACTTCTTTTCATTTTTTTTTAAAATTTACTTTTAAACAAAAAAAATATTGCTCTTCTTTCTTTCCGATGTCTCTTTCTGACAATATGAAATAAAACCGCACGCATTACTAATGAAATAATTACAACATTTAATTAATAAGACTTCCGCTTACTAAATAAAATAAGAATATTATTATTAACGGTTACTAGTTGTGGTTGTAGCGAATAAAGAAAAACCAACTCTATCGATTAAATTACCTTTTTACGCAACATGTGCTTTATTGAAGCGTGCAAATGACGGAAGATTTGTGGTGACATCAACACGTGTTGTTAGTTAGTATTTCACAAAAATGCTTTTTTTTTTACCTATCATGTCTACTGTACTGTATCATCGGTATCTGTTTGATCACCATTGTTACTTATTTAGTAGTGAAATTTTCGTTTTCAAATTAAAAAAAATCTCTTATTCGATTGCAGGTATTTAAAGTTAATGGTCAACAAATAGGTGTCCTGTTTTTATTGCTATGTCTCCTGAGTTATGAGTTTGATCCTCACAGGGTGCTCCATACAAAATTCCACATCAAGGGTTGACTTGATTGTTAAAGCAAGCAACGTAACCTAACCATATGTGGGATTGTAAAATAAGGAGAATATGCTGGACCTACAAAAAAAAACAAAAGAAATTTTACTGCCATGTGTTTTTTGCTTGATCAAATAATTAACAAGATATATCAAATCTGAGATGTTTAACAGCTGAAGAGTAAAGACTTTATATCCAAGAAATTGATCATATTTTAATTAGTATTGTAATTTTGAATTACTTGTTTGAAAATAGATGTATGCATTTACTTTTCTCATGTCCCTCTCTCGTATGTACTAAAAAAGGAATTTTAATAAGAATAGTCAAGAAGTTTGGAGCTGTCATCATGAAGATCTTTACACAAAAGATTTGATCATGCAAGCATTTTTTTAATATTGGAACTTATGAATAATTAGAACATTGCCTGTTTAAAATTAAGCTGCTTATTTTTTTAAAACAATTTTATTCACATATTAATGTCTTCATTAATATTTTATTTTGAAATCATATATTATTTTTGTAATGAGGATCTCAACAGAGTGTAATAGTTAGCAAGCTATACTTGCTAGAACAATTACAACTAAGTAGTGAGTTTGATCCTCACTGGGTGTCCCATACTTTCGGCCTTGTGCCACGTCTAAGCTGTATTTAGAAAATTACCATATATTATTCTGTAATATCGCATTATTTCTGCTAAATTTTTTGGCAAATACTAAACGCTTTCAATTAATGAGTTCTGCATTTTTTACTTGTCAAGCAAGGCTAATATCATCTGGAGAAAAGAGAAATTTTTTGTGTGTACATTTTTTAAGCATTTCACCCCAAGCAAAGCAGGAATGCCACTAGTAAGTATGGGGTTACAGAAACTGAAGGTGAGAAAAAAGACTGAGTATAGGGGAGACTGAGGAAAGGATAAAAGCTGAATGGGGTTCAAGAAGATAGAAGATGGTGATTGACATTGCATTTAAATTTTTGAAGATTGTAGTTATTAGGTTGGTGCAAAAATAATTTCGTTTTCTCACATGCAAACAGAAGGGAGTTCCACAGGTGGGAAATGTGAGAAAAGAAACTAATGGAGTAGAAGTAGCAGTTACATTTACCTAATTCAACAGTAAAAGAAGGGGACTTAGATGCTAATCTAGTAGCATACTTCAATATATGTAGTCCAGGTACCAGGGGAAAAAAAGCTTGTCAGAGCAGTAATCATGAAAATATTTGTAGAAAAGAAAGAGCGAAGCCACATCACGTCGTTGAGAAAGTGACTGAAGTCGAGATGTCAAGTCAGGATCAGTTACATTGCAGATCCTCCTTTGGATTTTGTCTTGAGATGAATAACAGGAGCATCTGACCAAATATGGCAACAGTATTCAATGCATAGACAAATGGTAGTTTTGTAAATATGCAAGATGGACTTTGTCGAGAAAAACCTTTTGGCACAACACAGTAACCCAAATGTCCTTACAGCAGATGCCACTATTGATTCAATGTAGTTCTTCCACTTCAAGTCTGTTGAAAACGTGAGGCCAAGAAGGTGCAGTGTATTGCTCTCCATGAGTCTTGCGTTCATGTGAAAGGATCTGGAAGTAAGCCTGTTCAAAACCACTTTCATTTCACAATTTGGTAGGAAGTCAAACACACATCCAGTAATGCCATAGCCCTGGAACTTACATAGAAGACCAATGTGCCAAACCCTGTCAAATGCCTTTGAGATATTTTGAGTCACAGCTTGAGCTTCAATGTTATCAAAAGCGTCATATACATATTCAGTGATGGCCGTTAGCACATCAGCGGTAGATCTGACAAAACAGAAGCCATACTGTTTCTCAGAGAGCAGGTTGTGATAAGTAAGATGCTTAACCACTTCAGCATTGATTAAAGCCTTGAATATTTTGCCAACATGCGGTAGGAGACTAATAGGCTGATAGAGGGGCCAGAATGTTCTCCAGAGTTCTTAAAAACAGGAACTAGAGAACTTCCAATAGATAGGAAGCAGTCAGGTAATAGTTGTAGAGTTTGGAGAGAACTGGAAGCAGCTTGGGAACATATTTCTTTAGGATAATGGCTGGGATCCTGTCACCTCTGCTTGCCTTATGGAAGTCTAATTTAGAAATGATGTCTGAGACATTTGACAGGGTTATGCACATATCACTCAGTAGAGTCTCTGTTTTATGAGGGAGATCAGGTGTGGGTAACGCAATTGAGCCAAGTGTTGAGTTGGAAGAGAATTTCTAAGCAAACCATTTAACTTTATCTGCTGTAGATGTCAGGACTTCGAATTGATTGAATAGAGGAGGGATTGATGATTTGCTGTTGTTCAGCACATTCTTGCAGAGCCACCAATAATCTCTACAATTGAAATTGTGAGATGCTATATGTTGTTTCATTTTATCAGCAAACCATAATTTTGCTTCTTTGAGGACACACTTGAACTTACTATGAAGAGAGACATCTGTTGCAATCAGATATATAGTTGAAAGAAATGGTTCCTGTGGTCTATAGCGTCTAGGCATGAACCAAGGAGATGAATGTGGTTTAACTTTGTATTTCTTTGTTGGAATGAAAACATCAATGCCAGCTTTCACCTAGGAGGAGACCTCAGACATGCATTTATGAACAGGAAAATTAAAAACTGCATTCTAAGAGATGTCACAAGGGAAGTCACCAAACAAGTCCTAATCCACACATTGATAACAAAGATATTCTGTTGGTAGGAGTTTCTTGGCAGGTTCAAGAGTGGAAAGTACTGTTTACAGACAAAACTGTATGATCAGAATTGCCTAGAGGGCAGAGCTGCAAAGTAGGACATTAGTCCAGGATAAAGGTAAAAAAGAAATCTAGAAGACAAGTGTGTCCATCATGGTTACTGGGGAAACACATGGAGAAGACCACCACTTGCATAAGAGATTGAATGATTGAAAAGTTAAGAGTCTGTACACCAGCAGAGTCAATGACAGTGTTCAAGCGACTTGCAATGGTGGGCAGTAAAGTCACCAAACACAAATATATTTGCAGATAGTTGTAGGTATGATGTCACAATCCCACTCTCAGTGACCAGGCAAGTCCGTGGTCAATCCTTATAGCCAGCTTTAGAGTTGGTTGCCCCAATCCTCAATCCCACCCTGCCCAAATTGTGTTTGCTTTAGAACACAGGGCAAGCAAAGGCCAAGTTGTATACTTAATGTCACTGATCTGGTAGCTTTGGCGAGATGACGTCACAGGGAACAAAGTAAGAGACAGCTGTGTAATGCAACAAAGTTTTATACAATAAACATTCTACTCTCTAAATTAACAACATGCAGATTTTCAGTACATTCCCCCTTAATGTCCTGTGTCACTATGTTTAGCCACGTTCAGTAAACAGGTACAAAGCTGAAGTCTGATTTCTTCAGGCTGATCATTCAGTTGTATTTGGTAGTCTTGAACAAAGCCAAAGTTCTTTCTGCAGAAGCTGCATGGGGTTTGGCAAAGCAGGACTTGAACCAACTGGCTATACGTCTCTCTTGCAAACAGCACCTCGAGCTGTCTGGTTCCTCCTTCTTGTCTCATCTGTATTTATAGACCATCACGCATGCTCGGCATGGGACATGAGGTGGTTGGGAAATTGATTGCCGGACTAAATCCCACCCCGAAAAGTGGTGGTGGCAAAACTCACCCAACTCCTTCCATCTTGCATGGGTGCCTCTTACCATCACTGCCCAAAGGGTGCAGGCAATTCGTCTGCCTTCCTTGAAATTCTACCTGGGTCTTTACTTCACTCTTTGTCTCCTGATCAAACTTGTTCCCAGAGGCTAGGCATGGTCTAGCCCAAATTGCAGAATTCAATTATTATCCAAAATTTCCATCAGCAGGAAATTCTTATCATGTCTTTATGGGGTCAGTTGCATCTGGAATTTATCAACTGTTGCTTCCCCTCGCCAGCTCTTTGGTCAACAAGTGACAAAAAGAGACAATTCCTTTGTTTTAATAAATTTGATCACATCTTAGCAGATGAAAAAGAAATATAGCTACAATTCCATTCCTGTTTTCCTTTGGAAATTTGTTGGTCTTAAAATCCAAGTCTTATCAACTGACTGCATTTTGATTAGAGATTTGCTGTTAGCATTCATGGGTGGCCTTCCCATAACCCATTTCGTTAAACTAGTGCCCAACTGACACCTTATCTTATTCCCTCATCTGCACTTGAGGTCATTAAAATATCTATTCTTCCGTGCAGAGTAGATTGGACACTTAAGAAAATACCATCACTTAATATTAATTTAACCAAAAACAAATGGCTTCTACACTAGTTGTCATCAGCATCTCAACCATGGGCTGAGAAGAGAAAAGAAAAGAAATATCCTTTCTTTTGTTTTGTTATCAGTATACTTTCAGTCTTTCAAAAAATAGCATTTCATTTGTTGTTTATCCAGTTTATTTTTAAAGCCTTTTTCCCAATTTACCAGCGCCTTCTTAATAGTGTCATATAGGGAGATGACGTTGTCTATATTATCAGAAATACTATCTAGCAGGTAACAGTCATGAAAGGAAGGGGAATGGTAGAAAAAGAAGAAATAGCTGACTGAATTAAGTAGAGACAGACAGCCACATGTAAGAGTGGTTTTGAGATTCAAGAGAAAGTTCCCTAGCTAGTAGGAGATGTTCACAGATATAAACTCCCAGGCCATGCATGTGGACATTAGAGTCCTTTGTAAGGAAAAGATAGTCAGGAATCAAGAAATCAGAAGAGGGAATTGAAAAGTTAAGATTAGTTTTGCAGAGAGCTAGGATGTCTGGGGGCTTTACAAAGAGCAATGATTCCACACTGCAGAAGTTGGTATGAATAGCACAAATGTTGAAGAAAGAAAGGTTGAGGGGTTTAAGTGATTTTTGTTGAGCTGATTTAGATTTATATCTTTGGTATCTTATCATGGTGTGTTGTTTTGGCAAGGAAAGGCCTAGGGTACTAGTAGCAGTCATTTAATGTAATATGTGCAGGAAGGAAACTGGTGCAGACAGCAACATAGTGTGGCCTTGGAGATGCCCACTAGAAATGCTTGCAGGAACACATTTCTATGTGCAACATGGCACTGCAAGAACCCTGATATTATGCAACTGTTAATCAGAGCAGCCTCTGAAGACACTACACAAGAGTTTGGGCTCCTAACTACCAGTCAGGAACAACAACCAGAAAACTGCCAATCCAGTACCCTCAGTATGAAGAGATTGCCACCATCCACACTTATCACAAAAAATTCATGACAGCACCACTATTAAGTGCCTGAAAAAAGGAAATGAACCTGGAACCCCTTCCTAAAGAGGAAACAAGTTATGAGCCTCTACTTGGGTTCAAGAGGAGGAGGAGGATGGACTGGGCAATAGGAAAGTCTATCTACTCCTATTTAAAAAACAGAAAGAATATAAAAAAAAAAGTAAAAAATCCAGCACTATTAGTGAAAAATAAAGTAGGATTTTCAAAAATTTATAAATAGAGATTTCAGTTTAAGAAAGCTGGCAAAAATCCTCATTTAATAATGAGGGTCTAAGGAAATATTACAGAAAAATGATTCAGATCCATAAACATTACAGCAAACTTCAAACTCTTGAATTTTATGAAGCACTGACAGTTATAAATATTTATTACAATGTTTCGGCCGTTGTACGCTCCAGCCTTCTTCAGATGGTTAGAATGTTGAACTGAACCCTTTATTTTGCTCACTGGGGTAGACTGTTCTAGCTTCAGGTGCCATGTTTAATGGATGTCAGTTATCAGTTATCTCCTGTTAATTCCCCTCTCCAAGTTCTCTACTGCCTTAACCAGGTATTGAACTCACACTCTTTGAGTCCTGTCACTGGATCTAACTAACACCTTTATCCTCTGTGCCATGTGTCCTCAAGGACATTAGTTAGATCCAGTGACAGGACCCAAAGAGTGTGATTTCAGATTAAGGCAGTGGAGAACTTTCAGAGGGAAATTAACAGCAAATAACTGATAACTGACATCCATTATATATGGCATGTGGAACTAGAACAGTCTACACCAGTGAGCGAAATAAAGGATTCAGTTCGACATTCCAACCACCTGAAGAAGGCCGGAGCGTATCTTCACTCTTGAATACTCTTTGGTTTTAAAAGTGGATTTCTTCTGATGACTATACCATAATAGCACATTTAATGAAAATTGGCAAATCCATTACCTTGTGATACTGATTTTTTTTTTTTCTTCTTTCTTTCAATTTTCTACCACAGACATTTTTTTTTTGTTTTGATGACCCTAGCTGACCTGAAGTGAATACAGTTCTTTTTGTGAAAGTAATGAATAATACAATTAACTATTATGGGGTTCATAGTTGAAATTCCTAATTTTCATGTTATTTAACACTGACTGACCACCAATTTGCCTCTTTCCAAAATTTTACAATTCTCAGGCTGTTAGAATTGAAAAGTAATTGTGTGACTGTTTTTAGGGTTGTGTCTTGGACCAGCACCTTAAAAACCTGGGTTTTAGATGCCACTTTTTAGGTAGTTGCTGGATGCAGAAAAATGGAATGGTCAAAAATTGACACTATTGTTGAAAATTCATGGACAACAAAAAACAGTTGATGGGATCCTTCTGGTTTATTCCTGTGCTTCATCATCAACACAGGATGGCTGCTACCAGATTTTGAAAAAGTGGGAAAGCAAAAATCGTTAGATGGGTTAATTCCTCATATCACTGACCAGAGTGGATTGCCATTATTTGGTCAAACAGTTCTTTTATGGAGCTGTCAGCTTAATCAGGTAAAGTAAAAAAAACTCACAGCTCCTAGCCCACACTCGTCCCAGACAAGAAATATTTTAATTGAGACTTCTTGTAGACGGATAAGTGTTGCCCACAAAAGCTTTGAGCTGTTGTGCCCAATTAAAAAGTCATTCTTCCACTCACAGCTCATTTAATGAGTAGAATCATATATCACTACCTGTTTTACTTGTGTGTGTGTTTTTTTTTTTTTTTTCATCACTATATATTTATTGAATATCAAATCTGAGTAAAACACTGGTTTATACTTATTTGTTACATCTCTCTATATGCAAACACATTTCTGCAGAAACTGATTAGTTTGGTATGATTAATTTCATGTGTGTAGAACAAAAGTGTCAGCAATTGAAATCAGGGGAAATCTTTTAAGAACATAAGGCTCCACTTCTAGATCTAGGTGCTATTGTAGAATACAACATACAGTTTGTTGGTAAGTTTGAAAGGCTGTTTTCACTGAAATATACATGTAGAAATTGCAAAAAAATATAATGACTAAAGTTATAATAATGAATTAATCATAATAAGAATTATAATTAAGTAATATACCTAAGTTGGTTATAACAGTTGGTATTAAGTGGAGATGGGGTAGTTTATCCTATCTGAGTTCCCATCTTTAGGCTCTCATTTTAAATGCCTACTCACAAACTTGCAATTGACCTAGTATTAACAACTCAATGGGAGCAAAAAACTAGCTGGTCACATTCGACCCCCCACCTCCCCATAAACCAAACTAGTAATGTTCCCTCATCTCTGAAGAAGACCCTCCTTGCCTTAAATGCCTGCCCATTTGAATCAGGCTTAAAGTTATCAGAACTAAGGAATGTAGCTCATTTAAACATTTTCCATGGAAATAGCAAAAGAGTAGCAAGAGGTTTCCAATGTTTTGTCTATGGTGGGGAAAGGGTTTCAAGTTGGGAAATAATTTATCACCCACAATGCCATACAGATGCTTTTCATCTCCATCAAGACTGATCTATCTGACTGATATGGCTCTTTTAAATGTAGAGAATAGTAGGTTTGGTTTGTTTCACGGCATATCAACCTCAATGGCATATTTAATGCTGACAAGATTTTTATTGCTGGTAATATTTTTTTCAAAAGTGTATTGATGGTAACAATTTTTTCTGTCAAAATTTCATTGCTGATAATAACCTTTTACAAAAATATATTGCTGGTATTAAAACCTATTTTTACACTTTCCTAGTGTTTTGACCCCAGTTTGGTTGTCAACTATTTACCCATAGCTGGGACCCTGACAGGTGCTACCACACCAGGTCAGGGTGGACCTGGGAACACCAGTAATTAAGAAGTGGTTCCATGCTCCTCAAAACCTCCTGATCAGAGGCTTTCTGTTGGATGTAGTTTATTGTCCCACCCAGGACGGAATCATAGCAGGAGAAGTTGGGTACTTACTGGAGCAGTACAGGGAACTGACAAATTTTTCAGCATCTTTAGCGGTGGATTGTATGTATGAGTTCCACTTTCTGGATCATACAAGGAACCAACTATTTTTTTCAGTATTCTTTAGCAATAGTTCATCACTCTGCATGAAATCTGGAGTGGACTTGAAAGTACAACCACTCATCATGATAGGCAAAAATCTGGTCAGGGATGATGACTACTTATGCCTGGAAATCCAGTGTAATTTTTCAGGGAATTATTAGAGTATTTTATTCAATGATTAGGCCAGGAATCCTGTAATAACATAACCAAAATTGAAAAGTTTGGCCCATAGAGAGTGAAATTTAATGGGGAAATGTACATAATCTAATAATTCACTGTTACTAATTGAATTTTTAATGGTTTATACTCCCCAAATATAATGGTCCACTCAACATGACCAATTTTAGATGTCCTTCTTTTCCCGTTTTCAATTATCGGACAGTTTACAAGCATTATTAACCCAGTCATCATCAGTGGCTTGTTAAGTATCACATCTGTGATGCTACTGAAAAGTATAGGGAATTTGAACAGATTGGTCAGTCGGTTTATATCAAATTACAATGTTTATGTCTTACTAGAATTTTTGCACATCTCAGAATCACTCTACCAGGAAATAAAAAAAAAAATTCCAATCTTCCAATCCAATTTTGTCTCTTACAATTTTTGAAAGAAGCTAATGAAATAGAAGAATTAGATAAGTTCTATGTTCAAATATTTCTTTCCAACCAGTTCAACTTTATAATCTTTGTATATACCTTGGCAGTGTGTAACTAATTTAATAGTAGCAAGTTACATAGACAACTACTATTGTCTCTTCAGACAGGAGCTGAAAGAATTCTTTCAAAATTCATTTAACTATTTTTGTAAACAAAATTTTGATTCTAAATACAATTTTATTTAAAAAAAAAAAATTTAACTAAAACAAAGAAGCAGTAATTTACACCATTTTATTATTAGAATAAATATTAATATATCTGATAGTGCTGATTATACATACATACAAAATTAATACAAGTAAAAAGTTTGTCACTTAGCTAATTGGTGTTACCTTCAGCATCCTGACTCCAGAGTTTCATAGACAGACCCTCTGAAAATAATTCTGTCCACTTGTCAGGGGGTTTCAGCAATTGACTGCTTATACTTATTTTTCTTTTTGTTGGTGTAAGTTTTTTGGTGCTTTTTTTTTTTTTTTTTTTTTTTTTTTTTTCATAGTTTATGTGTATTTTTGTATGCATACACCTGTCTGCACACATGTGGATACATGTAGAATGTCATGGTTATTTGTCCTTTTCGTCATTTCCTTTTCATACTTACATCTTAACCTTTTATCTCTTAATTTTTATCACTTTAAATGTTATTTTTAGTGGATACTCATATTTGAGTAGACGCTTTGTTTATTAACCCTTAGAGTCCTGCGTTCTTGAACAATTTTAACCCTTAAATTGCTATGTAATGTTTCATGGTAGATATAAAAATAGTCCCTGATTGCTTCTCTGAAGGTCCATGTTGTGACTCTGCATGCTTCATGGTAAAAACGATCTTTTTTATCCAAAACACATGCACAAAACACTATGAAAAGTCACAGACATGTTCATATAAACATTTGATGCCGTCACAACATTATGGCTTTTCTGGTTGGCTCTTCAAAATTAGACAACCAATAGCAAAACACGACACAAGTGTTTACCCACCGTTCAACTGGTGGCTGGGCATTAAGTCATTTTTCTCTACCCCACCAGTAAAGCAGTGGTCAGGGCTCAAAGGGTTAAACTGTATATCAAGATTTCTCAAACATTCAGGTCAGTAGATGAAAATAAATAAATAAATATACTGTTTAATCAATAAATGGAATGTCTACTCATATATGAGTATCCATGTGATAAAAATCAGTCACATAAATAAAAAGTCCCAAATTCTAAAATTCCCTTTCTTTACATGTGGATACAAAACTGCAGATATAAAAATTTTGAGACATCTATGACGAGAGAAATTTCACCTAAAGACACCCAATTTGGCTTCGCCTGACTGACCATTCTCCATGGCTTAGTAGGTTAGAGCATACAGTGCTTCATAGTAGGTTCCCCATGCCCTGAAGGAGTCACATTCAAATCTTGCCACAGGGTGCAGATTTTTCTTTAAGATTTCTTGAATATTCAGGCCGGTAGATGAAAATAAATAAATATATATACTTTTTAATAAATAAATGGATCACATACTCAAAGCAAGTATCTACTAAAATAACGTTTAAAATAATAAAAATCTGTCAGGTTATTAAAAAATCCATTCTAAAATATAGATAAATATAAAACATTCAAATATTTATTAAAAGTTATCAGCGACTAATAAAATTAACTGGACTCTTAGGAAAAAGTCCACCATCATGTTGACAATATTTCCAAAGATGTTTCATTCTGTGGTCAGAATAAAGAAATAATATTGAATAACATGGAAGTAGAACTTCTTAATCTAGGCAGGTTGATATTAATTTCACTGCGAAAACACAGGAATGTCAACTCAAACCTTTATACCCACTAAAAATAACATTTATAGAAATTATATATATATATATATATATATATATATATATATATATATATATATATATATATATATATATATATATATATATATATATATGGTTAATATAGCAGACAATGAATATCTATTGTTTGATCATGAACTGTTTTAAACTCAGAATAACAGAATATCATCTTTGATGGTGAATATCTTTGTTTAAATGTCCACATAATTACTCTGAAGATGGCTCATGTGAGCTGAAAGCTTAAATCAAGGAACAGCTTAATAAAAAAAATATCCAAATGTTGGACAATTTTTGTTTTTATTTTCACCCAAAATATACAGAGTTTAGAACGGCTCATGATATATATATATATATATATATATATATATATAAAAATGTGTGTGTGTCTATTTCTAAAGAATTAATGGATTTATCTTTAATCTGGCATTTTTATTACTTCAAATTCATTATAGTTTCTGTTGGCCTGTGCATTTGAGAAATCATAATAAAGAAAATATGGGTTCTCCTACAAAGGGGGACACAGGTTTGATCCCTAGACATGACCACATTTTATTTAAGATTTCTCAAATGCACAGACCAATAGATAATGCACACTGTTTAAACTAAAAGTAATAATGAGATATCTATTTCTAATACAAGTATCCACTATAACATTTGAAGTAATATATATATATATATATATATATATATATATATTAAAAATTAGGAGATCAGTTAAATCCGCTACTTTGGTTTCAACCTTATGATATCCACAGATGATTTTTATCAGCTGACCACACAACACCTTATTTTTAAAAAAAACTAATGAATGCTATATTATTTTAAAAAAATAAATAAACAGATGACATTGGTTGGGATAGAAAGAGAGGAGGAGGATGTGAAGAAGAAGTGGGCAGGAGGAGAAGAAAAGCAAGGGTATTATAAACGTATTGGTGGGGCTTTAATTAAAATGTACATACTTTTTTTTTATCCAGCCTTGTATGAGCTTAGAGGAATTTTTTGTATGTATGCAAGGGCTCATGATTTTAGGAAGCAACATTTATACATGTTTTATTGAATGTGATGGACAATGCATCATAATAGAGCTATACTACAGTTCCTATCCAGCATGGCTTAAAATTACTATTACTTCTGCACAATACAGAAAAATATATGAGCAAAGAACCCCTTGAAAATGGTTAATGAATTGTACAAAACCACTTGCAACAATAATCACTACAGACAGTTTACATACTCTCTTATCCTTTATAAAAGTTAAACAATAAGAATATTAGAAAAACTAAATAAAAATTTATAAAATTTTCCTTGTCTATCACAATGAAACATGCATGTGTATGTATTAGGAAAATCTGACAAAGTGAAAAAGAATTGTCATAGATTTTCTTAAAATTGTTCTGATATATAAAATGTATATAGTATATATCATTTTCCCATATATATATATATATATATATATATATATATATATATATATATATATGTTAACAAGGCTTATCATTGGGCCCAGGTCAAACCAGGTTTTGAAAAAATAACATCATTTTTTTTTTTTTATAATAGCCAATATTTATAAATCATGCTTAAAATAAATGCTATTTATTAGAACATGTGTTTCCATGATAGAATTTAGATAAGATTTTTGGTCACTGCTAAAATCTTTATAACCCTTGACCTACCCTATCAAAAAGGTGAGCATATGACAGTCTTTATTATAATTTAATTTTATATTGTGCAATGCTGTATTGTTTTATTTTTTTTATATTAAAATCCTAAAAATATTAAGAACTGGCCTCTTAATTTACACTCAAATTTAACAGAATATCAATATAAGCATAACACTTCCTCATCCATTTGTCAATTAAATCAAGAGTGTATTGTATAATATAAGTTCTAACCATTGAGCTATCTATCAGCTACTTTCCCAAAATAAACTTTCAGATTAAAATAGTGAATGAGGTGTCTTATCAGTTCTCAGCTGGCTACTAGCCATGAGTGAACCAATGCTTTACTTAACTGGATCTTCTGCTTAGAATGAAAGAAAAGTATCTAATGTTTCCATTGGAACCAAGTCATGCCCGCTTTTCTTCCCTCTGACTCATGGAGAGACTAACTTTGAGGGAACAGCTACATGAAAAAGAAAGCGTTTTAATTTGACGTTAAAATTTGGCTACAATCCAAATCCACTTTTTCTCTGTATTTGAAAATGCTTGAAATATGAAACTGAAACTTATTTTCCATTATTAAGAAAATCAATTCACATTGTCATCGTACACAAGTTTGATCATTTATTTGCACCCGCTCCACCAGTGCAAAATTTAACATTGGGATGGGTACTTAATGCAGATATTTGTAAATGTTCTTTTATGTGATACTTAGAAAAAACACTTCAGTATTAATGACTAACATTAGGAGATGCCATGACTCTCTTATTAAGTGTAATGAAGAAATGTTGTTGTCTGGGAAGTGGATGTTTGGTGTCTCTGTGAATTTTACTTCACAATTCTTGCCAAAAGTTAAGAATTTGATTTATTATGATAAATTACTGGATATGAACCTGGTGATTGATAGCTGCAACGAGTCTAGTCCAGCACAGGTCAAGTTCTGTTGATCCTCCTCACTTTTCATCTGTGCAGCTCATCTTTTTTGACCACGAATGCAAATTAGCAATAGTTTTAATAGCACTAAAACCGCATATATGATTTACTTAAATTGCAAATGGCAGCTCCAACTGAGCAGGAGAAACTGTAGACTCTTAGTTACAAGTAAATTAGAATTCCTTGGTCCTATTTCACCACAGGTGAAAATCTTTCTGTCCTTGCAGAAGATTTGTCTTGTCAATTTATTCCATCAAAAACAGTTTGTATGTCAAGTCACTTCATGCCACAATATATAGACTATTTCAATAAAAACGTTGAGCTATTACAGGTCAGTCAGTCAGTTAAATGCGATATGTGACACACACTTTGGCGATCATATCTCTTTCATTTCATGACTGACTAATCAGGAGATTTTCCTGCAGTAGGTTGCTGTTTCTTTCTACAGTAGACTGGTTGCCAACCAAGGTTGATGGACCCAGTCTGTCTTGCTATTCAATCCTTAGCTGGGAGAAGAAGAGATGGATTCATACTTTTCCCACAGTTCTTTGCATGTAAGTGAATATTACAAACCTGACTTGAATTCAAACTCAGCTCTCCAGTTTCTCATTCTGAGCCATTATTTATTATGCCACAATCCATATATTACACCTATTACAGGTACAACACCAATTAAAAAGTTGACCTATTACAGGCACAATACCAATTTCCCAACTCTATGACCATAAGTTTTTACTAGTCCAACCAAAATCAAGTACATACTACCATATTTATTTGTGTACAAATATTCTCCTATTTTTGTTTATAAAAAGCATGAATATATTTTATTTCTAGGTGTAATACAATCTCTAATATGCATGGAAAATTTTAGTTTGCATGATATATTGTCTATGATTGTAAAAAGATAATTTAGAAGTCCCTGTAAAATCTGGACATGCAGATGTTTTGGCCACTTAAGAGAGGGCAATGATAAGGGTTTCTGCCATGAAAAAGGAACTGTAGTCTGTATACAAGGAGTATATGTTCATAGATAGTAAATTAACTTAATATTGCAAGTTGTTCTGTCCCAAGCAGAAAAACAGTTATATAAACAGGTTAGTTGTTTATAAGAGAAGCTGATTTAGAGTAGAATCACTGTACCTTGTTGTTACTTTGCTGATACATGTTAACAAAATTGCTAAAATATTACACTCATATCTTGGCTATTGATACTTACACAGAATTTCTTGAATTGTAAATATGGCAATTCTGGTCCACTATATCATCAATGATCATTTATAACAATACTTTTACTATCTATATAATACAAGTGTTTTTTGTTTTGTTTTTTTGTCTTTACATTTTTCTTGTAACCGAGTTATCTCCCTTGCACCCATCTGAGTAATGTGTTTAAGTTAGTTATCACTTTCTCATATAGGGCATTACTCTGTCCTCCAGTAGACATCCTGTCTGAATTTCACTGAATAATTTCATGGTTTATTTCTGAAAGCCTCCAAGCAAAGTGTAAATATTTGACTGATTTAAACAATTTGTTTTTTGAAGACACCAAAAAATCAGTCTTACCATTTCATCTACCATCATTAAAAATTAGCAAAACACAAACCAATATTAGTGACCTTATTGTTTGGTTCCTGTAAAGGGAGTATTATTAACGATGAAAACATGTAACAGAGGATGTAAATTTTCAACTGCTGTTCTTCATATTACTGAGTGTTTGCTTTTTTTTTATACTCAATAATATCATCTATGAACATGGCCACAATGTGCTGATCATGTTTGGAAAATAAAACATTCCTATAACTCTAGATACATACATAAAACAATCCATACATTCAGTTAAATTAAAAAATAAAATCATCCTTGATAATGGCTAAAAAGTATAGCTGAAAGCATTCAGACAATTTTTACATAATTTATGTCCAGAAAAGAAGATTATCAGAACACAAGAAAATTAAATAAAAAACTTAACTGCAGTACCTTGTCAGTCAGTTTTAATGAAACTGTATGTATGTATGTATATTATATATATATATATATATATATATATATATATATATATATAAAATGTCAGAAATAATGTATGGTGACATCTCCCATAATATAATACGTCATCACACAGCACTATATGAGGGAGATGGTGTTGTTGTTTCTTCACCAGATGTATGCCATATTGGATTGTGCTACATTTGCTATCACTTGTTTGTGTTGTTTTTTGGGTTTTTTTTTTTTTTACTTTTTACCCTTTATTATGGCTTCCAAGTGTAAGACAGACTCATGGGTGCTTATGTAGGTGAGTTCCAACCTATGTCAAAAATCAGATTGTGTTGCACCATAGGAACAGATCTCTGATATAAGTCAAGGACCCTCTGTCTGTGTGTGTGTGTGTGTGTGTATATATATAAGACAGTAGTCCTTCAGTAATACAAGTTTAATTTGTTAGTTAATTTTTGTTCATGTCTAGCTGCAATGAATGTAAATATTACCCAATGATTTGTGGTTTAGTACTTTTAACTATACTTCTGACCATTGTTGGCTGCCTACTAAATTGGTCTTGCTGACTATTTCACTTGTATTTTGAGTTTCATCCTACAACCATGGCATTTGTTCTAGATTAGAGTTGTATTAATTAATTGGTTGATAATCAGTAATTTAATTATGCTCAGTAAAGATTGGAAAAATAAATTAATAAAAAAAACTCAGTAAATTATTTAAATTCATTGTCTAACATAACTGATGGTTCTTAAGCTAGGAATGAAATTTTGGTCATGCAAGGATGATTGACTATAAAAACTGATTAATCATCAAAAATCAAAGCTAATTACCAATTAATCAATAAATGCTAATATGACTACCAATTATCAGTTTATCAATTAAGGCAACCTTATTCTGGACATAACTTCCTTAATAATGTTTTCTTTTCCTTATATTTTCTCACACTAAGTAACTTCTTGTGTTTTAGTGGCTTTATTGTCTTACTTGGGGTGAAATGATTTAAAAAAAGATAAAAAGCTAAGCTTAGTAATCAACTGTCTCTGAGGGACTGAGCCCCTATTACAGGAGTAGGTTTTGAATGTCTGGCTAGGTAGCATATGCCTGAATCCACCTAGTGAGCAGCCTCATGCTAAGTGAATCAGGTAAGGAGTAAGCAACTACAAATATTCAATATGTTTATTAGTATTCAAATAAAACATGGTTAAGTACTTTTCTATTTAGTCACCATTGAGATTGAGACACTTTTCCTACTGATGATTGAATCCTTTCTAGAGGAATAAGCTACCTTCACCAAAATGGAGCTACCTACCACGTTGATGCTGACACATACCAGTATGTACAACCAATGGACTCAAGTATAAGAAACTGCTTTCAGCATTAAAAAAACAAAACAATGGGAGTTGATATCTCCTAAAATCTGCCAGCCCCAAGCACATAAATACTCTCCTTCTTATTTGAGGGGCCCAGACAGATGCTAATCTGAAGGAACCAAGTCAAGACTATGCATTATTATTATTATTATTCCTCTTGATTCCTTGAGGAACATAGGGTTGCAACAACACCTCTTCAGCAGATACAGTTCCGGGTGATCCTCTTCAACTTGGCCCATGTCATGTCAGCTGCCTTCACCTCCCGGGATATTTAACCAGCATGCATCATACGCTCCACTTTGGAGGACTCTTCCTCAGCCATGTCATTGTTTGAAGATATTGTGGTTTCTGTAACAAGCCAGTTTTTAAGTGAGTAGGTTGTTAGCCAACTGCAAAACCTCCAACCTGGTGTGTCTTTCATCTGGCTCCTACTCCACAGACCTGCTGAGCTTGGTTGGACCTGCTACAGGTCAAAGCCCCCACCCACATAGATCTGGGGGTCATTGAAGCATGCAAGCCATCGTAACACATCCAGGCAACACACCATCAGGAAAGATAATGCATTGGATATGGTCAAACATTGCAACCATATCACTAGAACCATTCTTTTGTCATATTGACTGTGTGAGGGGTGGCATTGTCATGCAGCAGGATATCAACCTTACACAAATCATTCTCTTTTAAAGAACAGCTTCACTGATCCTTTCCAATATTTGACAGTATCTGGTTTCATTAATTCTACTCTGTTAGCAGAGCCCAGAATATGCCGACTGCATCATCTGCAGAGGGATAAGACACCCAAACCAAAAAGTGCCCCCCTACCAGATGGATGCTTACAAACTAAATCATGAGCAACTAATGTTTTATTATAGACAAATATAAACATGACCAATGTTTACTTATGAGCTCAAGTATTATAAACTTGTTTCTAGATATGATCCCATATGGATTGATATGTCCTGAAATCCTATTGGGTTAATTGTCAGATGATAGGAATTTTATGAGAAGCATACCTTTTGCATTGCAGAACAGTTGTCATCAATTGATTTGCTGAGTATTTTGAAAAGGCTGTAAGTCAATGATGAATGCTTCTAGGATATGGAATCAACCTTTATCTTCAGATTGATATGATACTGCCAGGTCTTATCACCTGTGATCATATACTTCAGAAAGTCCCTATCAGCTCCTCTATACTATTTCAAAAACTGAAACATACCTATATGCTGGAACCTGTGTTTTTCAGTCAATTACTTTAGGACCCCAAGTTGCAGTTTTTGCCTATGTCATGCAAAAATCTTATTACACATTGTACTTCTAAATTTGTCCACTTTTTTATGGTGTTGGCTATCTTTGTTGTGGCATCATATATGTTTGTGCTAAATATTAAATCTGTTCTAAGAACTATCACATACTCTTGTTTGTTACTTTGTGTTTACAGTTCTCACAATGTTTGGATTCTGATTGATTTATACCTATCTGTATCTTACTTTCTTTTTGGACATCTTTTGTTTTTCTTTTCCTTTCAATGATTATGCTTATAACTTCCTCTCTCTCTATCATGTCATATCAGTGCCTTTGCCTGCAAGTTCCCTTGAACTACATATTGAATTTCTGACTGAGATGAATTTCTCCATCAATCCCATTATATGGGTCATGTTTCTGGAACTCCAAATTCATTGTCTTCTTTTTTTTAAAATATAGTTTCCCATATGCTTGACCTGCTGATCAAATGATTTGAGCATTGTATATGATATTCCTTATCTATTGACTTAATCCTGTAAAGATTTTTGTGTCCCCTTCTCCCACTACACATGATCAGCTATTCCCGATTTTAAAGTTTTTCCATGAATTCCAACTTTAAAATCCATAGGACAAAGCTTAGAGGCAAAGATACTAATATGATGTGTATGGAAGGGGAAGCACATTTACCCTTAGAATAAGGGTCAACATTCTAAAATATAATAGATGCCCAAAGAATAATGGAGAAATGTGATAAAAACAAGGAAATTGGCTTGAACCAAAATACAAAGGTTATTCTTTATTCGTAAGCAATTCATTTGCTTTTCATCAATAATTTTCATTATTTTTTTATACTTTTCCAGAGCTGATTTGTGATATAAGAAAAGTGATGGCCACTAAACGAGATTACTATAATATTGACCCTGACTATGAAGATGTTAGTGAACAGCAAAATAAACGACAAAGACTTATTGAAAAAGATGGTAAGTCAAACTTTGGAATGTGTATACATGCAGTTTGTGTGACCTGTTTGTTAACAGAGCTGTCTAGTTAGCCTTTTTCTCTGGTTTTACAACTCATTGCTGGGAATTGGAGAAGATCCTATAACATTTAATTTGTTTTGATAGTTTTATTTCAAAGTAGCAAGAAAAAAAACAGAAACCAACTTGAACATGAATTCTGCTCTGACACTTTTCTTCAAATTCAGAGTTCAAAGAATAACAATAAAATAAAGGAGAAGCTGATTTCTACTAATGAATTACTAGTTTTTCTGTTAAAGACTTTTTATGCTTTTGAAATGAGAAATCTTCAGATATTGCTTTTTCTTTTTTTTTTTTTTTTTACATCATCTTATGCAATCTTATAAAACATAATGTATATAATGCTTAAATAGGTACATTAGGTATGTTCCAAAGGTGGTCATAGCTCCCACTGTCTATAAAATAGCTTCTGACAGCTAAATCCCATTCCAAGCCAGAGAATGGGCAAAAGTGGAAAACTGGTGCCTTTTTGACGAGAGTGCTACTTTTATCTCACAAGATAAACAGATGCCAACTATATATGTAACTTTTCACAGCCTAAATAAATATCAGCATACAGCCATATCATGTTGAAATACTGGTTCTCATACGATCACTGAAGTTAAGCAATGTCAAGCTTGGTCAATACATAGATGAGTGACTGCTTGGAAATACCAAGTGCTGTAAGCTTGGATGTATAGGTGGTTAATGGCATGGAATTTGAATTTTGAGAACAGAACTCCACTTCCAATCAGGTTCATTATATTCACTTACACACCAATACACTTTGGACAGGTATGAATCCACCTCTTCTCTCCCCAGCTAGGGGTTAATTAGTAGAATTTATATTGGTAGAAATTTTCATTATCTCTAACTGAATCAGTAGTTTTATTGTTAAAATTTTTACCATGCCTCATATATCTTAAGTAAATTAAGAATTTTCACATAAAAAATTACCCTGCCTCATATCTTTAAACTAAATCAAGGTCTTCATTGATAAAAATTTACCTTGCCTCATAATTCCCAAGAATTGTGCTTTTTGGTGAAAGCCTAAGATATTCTCTGAAGATTTAAATCTTTCTCTGGTCAGACTTCTTGGTAATTCCCAAGTACAGTCTTCTTTGATTTTCTCTTTCTGATCTGGCGATTTTTTTTTTTTTTTTTTTTTAATCCGTGAGGAAATTTTTGAATTGATCTTTTTTAATTTAGTTTGAAAATGTGAGGCAGGGTTAGGATATTAAGGCTAAAATCCATGACTTAATATGAAATTACAAGGCAGATTAAGGTTTTTATACCAAAAGCCTTGTTTTAATTAAAAAATATGTGATAGGCTAAAGTTTTAAATACAAAAACCTTAACTCAGCAGTATTTTAACTTTCAAAATTCATTCATAGCAATCATTTTTTTAAATATTTATTGAGGTAGGACAAAAGAGCAAAGCTGTGAATTTTCTATTAGATCATTATAATTAAATTATTAGATCATCATCATTCTAAAACATTCTTAAAAAGCAATTAATTCCATCATTATAGTAAACAATGAGAAATCTACTTGAGCTGAGTATTTGCTTTTAATGCAAAAAGATTCCTTGTAATGTCTTTAAATTTTTTATCTGATGCATCTTCACTTATTAATTTTTGACTAGTATTTCTTTCATTTTATTTCTGTTGACACTTATTTCAAAACTGATACTTTCAAATTTTGATTTCATGATCATTAGTAAGATCTATATGTAAAAATTTCTCAGAATTAACCTGTAGAAAATCCTCAAGAGTACTGCCATTGAATATTATCCAAATATTAATCTACACCCAGGTTTTTCCCCAATATCACTTTTCCTAACATTCTCTTCAAACATAAAGCAATTGACGTTATTTTTCAGTTGTCCATATGAATATACAGTAGTATTTCTAAATTCTTCTAGTTGCTAACGAGATTTTGTTTGTTGTTTGTAGATACTTTGTTTCAATAAATTCATTTTGTATTTTGTTTTTGCCTTGAAAAAGTCCACATTAGACAAAACATGTCCGCTAAAACTACAGTTTTCCTATTGTCTTTTTTTCCTTTATAAGATATATATGTATCAGGTCATCCCATAAGTTCTGTCCGAATTTTAACTTTTTGTTAAAATGAACGAAATTTAAAGAGTATTTTAGAATGTCTAATGGAGCTGAACATTATTTTTGTTTAGATGCATTTAAACTGATCAAATTTTATTTCAGAGAACAATAAAATTAAATTTTGTTTGATTAAAACCCTGCTAACATGGAAGTACCCAAGAATCATTTGAGGCACATAATGCTTTATGAGTTCAAGAAAGGAAACTCAGCAGCCGAAGCAGCTAGAAACATTTACTCAGTTTATGGAGAGGAATGTGTGAATGAAAGAACTTGCAGAAGATGGTTTGAAAAAATTCAGGTGAAGATGAAGATTGAACCGGACGTCCAGTTGAGTTTGATGAAAAGCTTCTTGAAGCAGCCCTTGAAGAAAATCCTGCTTTATCAGTTGAGGAATTGGCAGTGGTTCTCAGTTCAAACCATACAACTGTTCATCGTCATCTTCAACAACTTGGAAAAGTTCCTAAACTTGGAAAATAGGTGCCTCATGAATTGTCTGAAAACAACCTCAAATCCCGAGTTGACATCTGCTCTTCTCTCCATTCTCGCCAATTTGTTTCACCTTTTTTTCGATAGACTTGTGACTGGCGACGAAAAATGGATCTTTTATCGAAATGTTAAGCCTCGTAGACAGTGGCTTGGGAAGGGGAAGGACCCCAGCCACATCCGAGAAGGGAACTTCATGAGCAAAAGGTTCTTCTTTCAATCTGGTGGGATCGCCAAGGAATAATCCACTTTGAATTCTTACCACCTAATGCAACAATTAATGCTCAAATATACTGTCAGCACGTATTAGAACGTTTGAACCAAGCTTTGAGGAAAAAAGACCTGCTCTAGTGAATCGAAAAGAGGTGATGTTTCATCAGGACAATGCGTGACGGCCCAGTTGGTGGGGCATTAGAATACGCCGACTGCCCCCCTGCAGAGGGTAAAAGTCCCTCAATGGGGCCACCTGTTGGCCGTGGGTGGCGACCCGTAATGTCTGGGGACGGGATCCTGGTGGTTGAGCAGGTTGTAACCCAGGTGTAAAGCGGTCACAATCCTGTAACACACCACTTTGGCCCTTACCTGGGCTAGACGGGCGGTCGGAGGGGCCCGATCCGATCAATCGGCTGGTCATGTCAAGCCCCATCATATATAATCCATCCCAAACCTATAACTGACACTCCTCTTCCCAACCAAAACTAACACTTAACCCTAAATATGTGATGGAAGGCGGTGGCTGAGGGTCAATCAATTTGGGAGAAAAAAAGGATCTGACACACTTGCTAAACCTTCACAGCCGTAATACTTGGAAAACGGAAACAAAGGAACACGCGTGCTCATAGACTCCTCCCAAAGAGAGTATACCATTCACGTAGCCCCGACATGGCAAGGCGAATGGGTTTCCCCCTTGTCATGTCCCAATACTGGACTCCGCGGTGGGTAGGGAGCGAGAATGATGAAAAAAAAAATAAAAACAATCAATGGAAAAAAAGAAATCTTCCAAGAGACCACATGTGGATAACGACTCTGAAACAGAAAATGACAGCGAAAACTTTCCACGATTTATTGTACTTGAAGCAATAAGCAAAAAAGCATTAACAGAAATTTCACCATTTAAAATACAAAAAACAATATCAAATATCATTATACCAAAAAATGTAAAAAAATTGCAAAATGGAACACTACTAGTAGAAGTAGAAAAAAAGATATATGCGGACACATTAATAAGACAAAAAAAACTACAAGAAATAGAAATAAAAGCCTACCCACACCAAACCCTAAATTTCTCAAAGGGAGTAGTAAAAAGCAAGGAGCTCTCCCTGTGCACTCTAGAGGAGATAAAAACAGAACTCCAAACTCAAGGAGTTACAAATGTCAAACGAATAACAATAAAGAAAAATGAAGTAGAGATACAAACTAATACCTACATTATAACTTTCAACTCCCCCCAAATTCCAACAACAATTAAAATTGGATATGAAAGTATAAAAGTAGAACAATACGTACCAAACCCTCTTCAATGCTATAGATGCCACAAATTTGGGCATCACAGAGATTCCTGTAGAAATAAAAGAATATGTGGAAAATGTAATGAAAAAGAACCTGAACATAAAGAAGAGAACTGCCCAAATGAAAGCCTATGCTCAAACTGTTTGGGAAACCACTCTGCTCTTTCAAAACAATGCAGTATATATAAACAGGAGAAAGAAATAATTAGAATAAAATACAAAAAAAATATATCTTTCATAGAAGCACGAAAGGAAGTTAAAAATAACATAAAAGAAAACACCTATGCTTCCATGGCACAAAAAGCAAATAAAATAAACAATGAAGATAAAATAAAAGGTTCAGTTGAAATAACAAATTTATGCAAAGAATTAAAAGCTTTCCTCGAAGAATTAAAAACCTTTTTAATTGAACTTAAATTGGATCAAAATAAAACTCAACAATCCAGATCAAATGGAATAAACCCAGAAGAAGGCAAAAAACTTTGGAAAGAAAACTTAGAACAAAACTCCAGCGAACCCTCTTCTTCCCAAACTAAGAAAATGAAAAATAAACAAAAAGAAAAAAAAATGACAACAGAGCAAGAAAGCACCCGATCAAGATCTAATTCAAAATCAAGAATCAATATATCAAATGAAAATAAATTTGAGCCTATGGAATATATGGAAATAGAAGAGAAAGAAAACAAACAAAATTCAAAACAAAACCAAAAATCTGACCGAAGGATACCACAAGCAGTTGAAGACAAAGCTTCTAAAAACTCAAGAGATGGAAAAAAACTAGAGAGGACAAATGATATAAACCTAGCAGGTAACTTTACCCCCAAAAAATGAAAGTATAATCATGGCACATAAGATCCTGCAATGGAACTGTCGTGGAATAAAATCTAATTACAATGACCTACTCATACTTATGTCACTACTGTATCCAGCTGTCATCTGCTTACAGGAAACTTTTTTACAAGAAAATGCCAACTTAAAAATTAAAAATTATAAACAATACCACTATAACCACAATACAGGACATAGAGCTAATGGAGGAGTGTCAATATTGATTAGAAATGACATACCGCAAAGTAAAGTACACATTAAAACTAAATTACAAGCAATAGCAACACAAGTGACACTAGATAAAACCATCACAATTCTTTCCATCTATATACCCCCACAGGAACCAATAAATACAACAGAAATAAACAACTTGATGGAGCAACTCCCTAAACCCAGAATCTTACTAGGAGACTTTAACAGTCATAATCCTATATGGAATAGCAAAAAAATAGATACTAAAGGTAAAATAATGGAAGAAATAATTAACACCCATAACTTATGTCTATTAAATCATAAATCCTCAACCTACCTTAATCCCTCCAATGGAACAGAATCGTCAATAGACTTAAGTATATGCGATCCAGAAATTTGTATGGATTATACATGGAAAACACATAGCGACACATGTGGCAGTGATCATTACCCGATCATTCTAGAAAATCAAAAGCCTGCCAAGGAAGAAAAGATAGGCCCCGTCAGATGGAAACTGAAAAGAGCCAACTGGGAGGGTTTCAAAAACAAATGTAAACAATTACTGATACAATCAAAAGACACAGACAACTCGATAGAATATTTTACCAAAACATTAATAACCATTGCCTCAGAAAATATACCAAAAAAGGAAAATAATTATAAAAAAACTAAACCCTGGTTTGACAAAAACTGCCAAAAAGCAGTCAGAAACCGGGAAGCAGCATTGCGAAAATTCAAAAAGGAACCCACAACCCAAAATTTGATTGAAATGAAAAAACTCAAAGCAGTAGCACGGAAAACTGTTAAAGAAGCAAAAAGGGAATGTTGGAAAAAATATGTAAATAGCCTAAATACACATTCCAAAACCAAGACAATATGGGAAATGATGAGAAAAATAGCTGGGAAAAATCAAATATACCCAATAATACATCTTAAAAAGGACAACACTAAAGTAACTAGCAAAAAAGAGATAGCAAATCTACTAGCAGAGACATTTGCAGAAAACTCTAAAATGAGCAAAAATCAAAACCTACAAAAGTGTAAACAAAAAGATATAAATAACCAACTAAATTTTACATCTAAAAATACAGAAGCCTACAACAATCTATTCACCGAAGCAGAACTAATAGAAGCCTTAAAAAAATCCCATAATACAGCAGTAGGCCCAGACCAAATCCACTATGAATTTATTAAACAACTACCACAAGAATCGCTGAAATACCTTTTGAATATTTTTAACAATATTTGGACTACTGGGAAATTTCCCAAAATATGGAGAGAATCAGTAATTATTCCCATACTCAAAGAAGGAAGAGAGGGAAACAACCCACAAAGTTACCGACCAATAGCATTAACAAGCTGTCTATGTAAGACAATGGAGCGAATGGTCAACGCCAGATTGAGTTGGTTTCTAGAAGAAGGAAAACACATATCAAAATATCAATGCGGATATAATAAAGGAAGAAGTACAATAGATCACATAATAAGACTAGAAACAGCCATAAGAGAGGCCAATTTAAACAAACAACATCTAATAGCTATATTCTTTGATATAGAAAAAGCATTTGATCAAACCTGGAAACATGGTATAATGAAAGATCTGCATAAACTAGGATTAAGAGGTCGACTACCAAACTTTGTAAAAGGATTTTTAACAGATAGACTCTTCCAAGTACAAATAGATGCTACACGTTCTGATTATCAAAAGCAAGAAGAGGGAGTACCACAGGGAAGTGTACTCTCCCCTACACTTTTCAAAGTAAAAATAAATGACATAATAAAAAACATCAAATCAGGAATACACTGTAGCCTTTATGTTGATGATTTTACAATATATTACAGATCGAGAAACCTCAACACAGCAGAAAGACAACTTCAACAATGCTTACATCAAATAAACAAATGGACACTCGAAAACGGTTTTAAAATATCAAAAACAAAAACAAAATCTGTACACTTCTGTCAAATGAAAAAATTACACAATAACCCAACTCTAAAACTAGGAAATGAAGAAATACCAGTAGTTCAGCAATATAAATTTTTAGGAATGATCTTTGACAGCAAACTGACCTTCAGACCACATATCAATTACCTAAAAATAAAATGTTTTAAAGCTCTCCAACTACTGCGAACAGTAGCCCATACAGAATGGGGAGCTAGCAAAGAAACCCTTCTTAAACTTTATAGAACATTGATCCGCTCCAAACTGGACTATGGCAGCATGGTCTACCAATCAACTAGAAAGTCTTATCTGAAAACAATAAACACAATACACCATGAAGGCCTTCGGATAGCTCTAGGAGCCTATCCCACCTCACCTATAGAGAGTCTACATGTAGAGGCAAACGAACCCCCATTACAACTAAGAATGGAGAAACTAGCAACTCAATACTATCTAAAACTCTCTTCCTGTCCTTCTAACCCCACACACGATTGTGTACTTACACCAAATCACAAAGAGAAATTTAATCTTAACACAAATAAAATCAAAACATTAGGATTCCGAATAGAAGGAATCATCCAAGAAAATAATATACAATCTAATCAAATACTTAAAACCAACCAATCAAACATACCACCATGGATAATCAAAAATCCAAACATAATATTAAGTTTAAACAAATTATCAAAATCAAAAACACACCCCACAATATACATTGAAAAATTCTCAAAAATAAAAGAAAAATATCAAAACTACGAAAGTATTTACACGGACGGCTCAAAAGACGAAGAAAAAACAGGCAGCGCAGCAATAATTAAAAAAACAATTATCAAAAAACGGTTGCCAAATGAAGCATCTATTTTCAGTGCAGAAGCCTACGCAATAAAACTAGCACTAAATTTCATATCAAAAAACAAAGGAGAAAACTACATTATTTTCTCAGATTCATTATCTGTATTAACATCCCTAAAAGGGAAAAGACTGGAAAATCCATTAATACAAAGTCTTCTATATAAACTACATTCAATGGAAAAAAGCAAAAATATCATCTTCTGCTGGATTCCTAGCCATGTCGGCATCCGAGGAGGAGATAGGGCAGATATTGCTGCTAAATCATCTTTAAAAATGACAATAGACGAAAATCTTCAAATTCCATATACAGACTTAAAATCTAAAATAAATAAATACATAAGAAACAAGTGGCAAAATTCATGGAAAAACCAAACCGGAAATAAACTATTTCAAATTAAACCTAAAATAGGAAAATGGGGAAATAATATTGGAAATACTCGGAAAAAACAAGTCGTCATAACCAGAATACATATAGGACACACATACTTAACCCATTCTTATATATTAAAAAAGACAAATCCACCAAAATGTAGATGTGGAAGCTTAATCACAATTAAACATATTCTATTGGAATGCAAAATCATAACCGGAACAAGACAAAAATATCTCAATGGAAAAGGGTTAAAAGAAATATTCAAAAATACAGACACAGAAAATATATACAGTTTTCTCAGGGAAATAAAGATCCTCAATAAAATATAATCCTTTCAAATAATGTATATGTATGTGCTTATAGACATATATATGCATGTACGAATGTAAATATTAAAATACACAATCAGAAATAGTCACAAGAAAAAGTAATCCCAAAAAACACAGATTATGAAACCCAACAGCCTCTCAACCTTTTATACAAAATAACCAACTTAAATTCATAAATTAATAAGGCTTCGGCATAAATTGACCCAAATAGGAGTTGACATGCCGTTAAATCCAACAACCAACCAACCAATGCGTGACCCCACACAAGAATCACGTCACAAAAGATCAAAGAACTTGGTTGGGAGAAAATTCCTTATCCACCTTATTCTCCCGATCTTGCTCCTTCAGACTACCACTTGTTTCATAGCTTACCGAATCATTTGGAAGAAACAGCTTTTGTAACACAGGAAGAGGTTAAAATTGACATTTGCGAGTTCTTTGAATCAAAGGCAAAAGAATTTTACAGTAATGGACTTAGTAAGCTTGCTAATAGATGGAAGGAAGTCATAGATAATCAGGGAAGATACATTGTTGATTGAATTTGTAATTAAATGTAACATTTGGTCACTTGTTTTCTTTATTCAAAATTTGGACAGAACTTATGGGATGACCTGATATATAAAGTTGTGGGCAGAATTACTTGCTCCCACTGGAGATTTACTTATTTTCTAAAGAAATGCAAATATTTGCAAATACTTACTGAATTTACTATAAATAGTCAATTCTGTATTTAGTTTTGAATAATTCATGGAATTTTTAGAAGTTTCGATGTACTATATTCATAATTATAGATTTTTCTAAAAATTGATGCAGTCCAAAATTATTTGTTCCCACCTTATGGAAATTATGAAATAATATTGCTCAATGGCAATTGTAATGTTCTTTTCTTAATTTAGCATTTAATACAAACACACTTTGAAAATGAAATAGCATTGAGCTGATTCTATAACATTCTAAAAGGTAATGAAGAAGACAATATGTGAGTGTCAAGTACCGCGATAACTCATTCTCTCTGCAACCATGGCAAAGACAGCTTAACTTGACAAGAAGCTCCAAATGAAGATAGTTGATGTATACAAAGTGATAGATATACAACACTTTCTAAACTTTAAATGTTCTTAGATTGACAATTCCTAGCATTATCAAGAAGTATAATGGGACTCATTGTATTGAGAATAAATTAAGGACTGGCAGAAAACAATTATTTTCTGAGAGAATGGAAACAAAAATTGTTAGAGATGTCTTGAAGAATCCTCACTTAATGACAAAGGACATTGTTAATGATGTAAAGACATCAGGGTTGAATGTATTGACAAAGGCAGTCACTAGATGCTTTCATCAATCAGGATTTTAAGCTTGTTACCCAAGGAAAACTCCCTTGCTTAAGGCTAAGCATGCATATTAAATTCTGCTCGAAGCCATCTAGAATATGGGAGTAAATATCAAAACTCTGTTTTATGGTCAGATGAAACCAAACTAGAATTATTTGGTCACATGAATTCCCCTTAAATATGAAGAAAAATGAATGAAGCATACCAACCAAAAAATACCCACCCTACAATTAAGCACGGTAGTGAGATCATTCTGCTCTGGGGATATTTTGCTGCTTCTGGACCAGAACTAGTGAGAGTACAAGGTATCCTGGATAAAGAACAGTATTTGGCTATTCTTAAAAATAATATAAAACAAAGTGCATGAAGCTGTCTTTGGATTTTTCCAACATGACAATGACCTGAAACACACAGCATGAATTATTACAAAATACTTAGACGACACCAAAATTAAGGTATTGATTCACCCCACAAAAAACTCCATTGAAAATTTATGATCATATTTAAAGAAAAATAGTAAGAGAAAGAAGTCCTTTGAATTTTGGGCAACTAGAAGTGATTGCCAAGGAAGAATGGAGCAAAATACCTATCAGGTTTGTGTAGTGACCTTCTAAAGAACTAGCAAAAAAGATTAAAGGCAATAATCAAGAATAAAGGTTACACAATTGATTATTGTGGCAGGAGAGCCAATAAATTTGCCCTACATTAAATGTTTTTTGGTGTTTTTCGCATTATTATTTGACATTAAAACTAAACATTTTGTTGTGGGCATTACCGCACATTCTTTCAAATCCATTATTTCATCATTTGTGAAAAAATGTACATTAAGTTTCCATGAAAATGTGAGGTATTACAACTTTATTTGTAATTATAAAAGTGGGTGAATAATTCTGTCCACAACTCTGTGTGTGTGTGTGTGTGTATATATATATATATATATATATATATATATATATATAATTAGTTTTAAGGTATGCTACTTTTATGGGTAAAAGTGCTCAATAGTGGATATAGAGCATATGTGAGTATAAAAGTGGACACTGAAGTCAGCACCAAGTGGCAAGTCTGATGCTTAAATGCAATTTTTAAACCTGAAGTTTTCCTTCTAGACTAGCTGCTACCCAAGGGAAGGGAATCAAATTTGCTCAGCTATTTAACCCATAGCTGGAGGAAGTTGAATTCATGTCTTTTTCAAGAACATTAGCACAAAATGAAAACAGAATCAACCCAAATTTGAACTCAGCTCAGCAATTTCACTTTCAGTGCAACAAACTGTTACATTGTCTCAAATCCATAAACCTGGGATGGGAGCAGGGGTTCTTTGAAGACTTCTGTGGACTATTTTTCTGTTATCTTTTCTTCAAAAATAATGCAACTAGTTTTACACAAACCTTCACCATTATAATTAATCATTCCTGTTAGGAGTCTAGCACTTTGATTTTAAACTGAATAAACTTACAGTGTGCGCTGGATAAATTATCACCATTTTATATTTTTAATTTCATGCATGCACGCTGTTTGTTTTTGATTTTGTTGACTGTACAGTATAATAGGGTTAGTTGGGCACCATCTGTGAGAAAAAGAGCACCATGACACAATTCATTCTGCCATAAATTTTGAAATGGCATGCTGCATTCACACCGGAAGCTCCAATATGAACATTTCAAAGTGCTTAGGTGTCAATCTGAGGACAATGCAGAGGATTCAGAAAGAGTTGAATAAGTCTAATGTTGATTACAAAGATGTTTGGAGTGATCACTAGTGATGACAATGTTATGCCTCCATTCATCGTCCCACAGGGCCTCAGACTCAACACAGAAGCCTACATCGTTCCTTGAGGAGGTAGTGCTGCACTGGGTCAAGAGGATGGATGCTGGGAGACCCTATGTCTGGCAACAGGATTCACCACCATGCCACACAAGCAGGAGAACTCATTCATGGCTGTTGTAAAATTTCTGCAGCCACATTACCCCTTACATCTAACTTTCCAGACAGCAAGCCACTTGATTGTTAAACTTTTTGAAACACCAAAGTTGAACTGAAAGCAAGGATTATGGCAGCATTCACCAACTTAAACAAGACCATCCAGAAGAGTTGCAGGCGAATCCGAAGTTGTCTAGAGGCCATAGTTAAAGCCAATGGCGATTTTATTGAATAAATTTAGTCTTTAGTATTTCAAGATATTTTTGTGTAATTTTGGTAAATATATCTGTTAAAATGAAATGTTAGTGTTATTTTCTTTTTTGCATAATTTAGACAATAATTTATCCATTGCACCGTGTGTGTGTGTGTGTGTGTGTGTGTGTGTGTATATATATATATATATATATATATATATATAATTTTTTTTTTTTTTTTTTTTCAAACATTTAAAGGATTTTTTATTCTCAAATTTTTAATTATTATTATGAATGTCTGAAGGAGAGATATGCATTTTTTTTTCTTTCTTTTCTTTTTATTTTTAATCACTTCAACCCAAAAAATGCAATAAAACCACTAAGATGGAAGAGATTACTTAGTGCGGGAGAATATGAGAGAAAAAACATTATTAAGGAGAAAGAACAATAAAAGACCAGGATTTAAAAAGACAAAAGATAACGATTGACATTGCATTTAAATTTTTTAAGAATAAAATTGATTGAAAAGCAGTAGAGAGTTCAGCAAGTGAGAAGTGAAAGGGAAGAAAACTATAAGCATAGAACGCAAGGTTACATCTAATCATTTCAACTCTAAAATGATGAGACCTTGCCTCCAATCTAGTCCTTTCTTTTTATGTGCCATGTCCTTTCAGGACATAGGTGATCATGGCTCTCCACCTCCCTCTATCCCTTGCAGCTCTCAACAAGTTCCTTCCCTCTGCTTCCTCCCCCAGACTACGTTCTGTCATCCAGTTGCTTAAGTCCGCCAGGTATGTCACGCATTGTTTTCCCTTGTCTCTCTTTCCCTACTGTGCTTAAGTTCATATTCTAGGTACCAAATATTAAACCTCATTAGAACAATTTCCATGAAAATATTTATAGAAAAGGTACAGGGAAGTTGCATAATGGCACTGAGAAAGTGACTGAGAGTGAATTCTTAGATTGAGTTTTACTTTGCTGCAATGGCTTCTTGTGTCTTAATCGTAAAGATCACAACAATTGTCCCCTACAAATCTGACTGTGGCAATTACAGAAGGCATATCTTTCCTGTTTATTGCTGGCAGGATCTTAGCATCCATCATCAATTGCCTGATTTTCAACATCAATGCTGTCAGAGACATAGAGTGTACATCATGTGTAGACTGGACCGATCTCTCTTTGACCTCTGTTACCTCAGTGTGACAACTAAGATGATTGAGAAATTCATCCTGGAGGCCCTCTTTGCCAATGATTGTGCTCTCATGGGACACATGGAATCTGCCTTCCAGCTCATTGTCAACAAGTTTGCTAAAGCATCCCATCTGCTTTTCCTTACAATCAGTGTTGGGAAAACAGAAGTACCCAACCCTCCGACAACAAACCACCATCCATCCATCTCCAGAACTGAAGGCTGGAGGAATTCATGTACCTCGGAAATGTCATTTCCAATAATGGCTCCCTTGACAAAGAGATCGACATCAGGATCTGCAAAGCAAGTCAAGCTCTGGAAAGACTGTGAGCTTGTGTGTTCAATCAGCACAACATCCAGCAGTCCACCAAGCTCAAAGTTTACAAGACAGATGTCCTTACCAGCCTTTTTTATCAATGTGAGACCTGGACTCTGCATAGAAGGCACATTAAACTGTCGGAACATTTTCATATGCAAAGCTTGCGTTCTATTCTGGGCATCAAATGGCAGGATAGGACCACAAACCTTGAGGTTCTGAACCACACAGAAACTACCAACATTTGAAGCCATGTTCCTGAAAGCCCAAATCAGATGAATGGGGCATGTCATCCAGATAGACAATGACAAAATCTCAAAGCAACTTCACTATGGAGAGCTCTTTAAGGGAAAGAGAAAGCAGGTAGACCATTGAAACATTTTAAAGGCTGCATCAATCTCAACATTACCCATGCTGGAATAACCCTCAAGAAGCTTGAAGAGTGTACACATGATCAAAGAAGATGACGTGCCTTGTTGTGTGAAGTAAGAGACAATTAAAACCAAAGTACCCAAACCTCCAGGCCATTTTCCCTGTCCCCATTGCAAACATCTTTGCCATTCCAGTATTGACTCACCAGTAACCTTCAAGTTCACTCATTCACATTGATGTCATTGGCAAACCCAACAAACCACCACTATTTTGCTGCAATGGCTTTTGGTGTGTTAAATGTAAGGAATGCTTAGCATAAAAAACATTTCTCTGATTATAAAAGTAAATATAGGTTCAATTCCTGTTGGGAAGCACATTTTCTTTATTAAGACTTCTGAATTCTATGTTAGTAAGCATTAATTTTACCATTTAAAAAAGGGGGATGTCTACACAAACATAAATATAGTGTTTATATATATATATATATATATATATATATATATATATATATATTGGTTTGTCTGGAAAGTTCATGCCAATTTTTAAGGGAAATTAAAACACAAAACAAAATTATGCCATTAAATATTTATTCAACTGAATATGAATCATTTTGTTGAACAACCTTTCTCCATTTTTCCTTCAGTTTAAAAATTCCATCTTCCCAGAATTTTGATACTTTCTTGGCAAAGAACTCATTAAGGTGTTTTTTTATGTCATCCAAAGAATTAAAATTTTTACCGTTGAGATTATTTTGCAAGAATCTGAATAAATAAAAATCCGAAGGAGCAATGTCTGGTGAATATGGTGAGTAAGGTAACACGTCCCTGCCAAGTTGCAACAATTTTTGCCAGGTCGCAAAAGAAACCTGAGGTCTGGCACTATCTTGATGGAAAACGACACCTTTTCTGTTCACCAATTCTGGCTGTTTTTCTTGAATCGTTGCCTTTAATCCGTCCAGTTGCAAGCAGTACTTTTCAGAATCAATTGACTGGTTACTTGGCAGAAGCTCATAGTACAAGATTCCTTTCCAGTCCCACCAGATGTACAGCATGACTTTCTTAGGATGAAAACCTGATTTCAAGGTGGTTGAAGTTGGCTCATGTTGCTTACCCCAGGATATTTTTCACTGAACATTGTTGTAAATGATCCATTTCTCATCACCCGTCACAATTTTCGGCAAAAAGGGTGCATTTTCATTGCATTTATACAGCAAATCACAGATGAAATATGATCCAAAAGACTCTTTTCACTCAGATCATGTGATATCCAAGCTTCACTAAGTGCTCATAGAGGGTGGATTTTGATAAATTTAGTGTTTCTGCTAATTCTTGCATTGTGTAATGCAGGTTATTCTCGACCAGTGTCTTGACTTGGTCATCATCTGTAGTTGTTTTTTATTTGAGACAATCTGGATAAGATTTTTAGATTTTGGCAAGTTGTCTGTTGGTTCCATCAACATTTTTATTTTTCTTTAAAATATATATATATAGCTTTCTTCATCAATACTAAACTTAATGAGCCATTTCTGTATAGTTCTGTCAGCTAAAGCACCTTCACCATACATAGCACATATCTTTTTGTTGCATGTGAGGCAATTTACAGTACAAATAAAAAAAAGCATCAAGAATCTAAAATGCACCTTATAATCTTCCATTTTCATAGGGATCCAAAATTGATACAAATTAAGTAATTTAAACATTCTTTTTCAAGAGATAGTTTGAAGTGTGCTCTAATTGGAAATGTAAGCATATTATATATGTTGATAAATTTGACATGTTCTAACATGAATGACTAAAATTGGGATAAACTTTCTGGACAACCAAATATATATATATATACACACATATATATATATATATATATATATATATATATATATATATATATATATATATACACACATGCACACACACACATTTTAATTTTAATATATTTTCTGTCAACACGTTATTTTTATACAGTGTAACCCGTATATAAGAGAGATTTTCTCTGGTCCCAAATTAGAGCCTGTGTTAATGTAAACAAAGTAGACCAAACCCGGATACAAGAGAAACCCGGATATAAGACACTTCTTCTCCGGTCCCAACAACTTTCTTATATCCGGGTTACACTGTACGTATAAATATTTAAGTAAATGCTCTGTTTATAATAAACAATATTAACTACATTTACCAGCCTGAATATCCAAGAAATTTCATAGAAAATATGTGAACCTCCGACAAGAATCGAACCTGTATCCTTCACAGAACCATCATATAGTATAGCATTTAGCTACAGAGGAAGTGTCTGGTTAACCAAAAAACAAATTTCCCATATATTGGAAAAAAATATATGTATGTATATATATATATATATATATATATATATATATATATATATATATATATATATACATATATTTTAAATAAAAAGAAAAATGTTGATGAAACCGACAGACAACTTGCCAAAATCTAAAACTCTTATCCAGATAGTCTCAAATAAAAACAACAATACTGGAAAAAAAAAAAAAGAGCAAAAAGGCTTAAGGCAAACTTGCCTACTCAGTAAAGGGCAATAATAATAATAATAGAAATAATAATAATGATGATGGCTGGCTACTCATTTTCAAATATGTCTGTCTGCTAAGGTGACTAACAATTCCTATTGTAGATGCATTCTCAGACGCATCTGTATATCTTTAACAACCTGTAGTTTATGCTTCAACCATGGTGAGCACACCTTAGTGAGAGTTACAGGCACAGGGCACATAATCTGGCATGAAAAATAGTTGAATCATACCAGTATGCTCAAACCCTCAGTCATGATGACTTGTGACTCAATGCTAGTATAATAACCAATGGCTCGCAAACAGTATAATCTACTCATTTCACTCACTGGTGGTATAGTTTTCAGGCATTTTCTAAATATGCTGGGATTGAGGTTCCAGGTTGATAATATCAAAAAGACACATCTTTGAAAAATTTAGCCTGGTGATATTTAAACCTGGTTCTTATGGCCAGAACACTAACATTCCATAATTGTTACTTGTATGTTAATATTTCCCTAATTATTACTTGTATGTTAATATTTCCCTAATTATTACTTGTATGTTAATATTTCCCTAATTATTACTTGTATGTTAATATTTCCCTAATTATTACTTGTATGTTAATATTTCCCTAATTATTACTTGTATGTTAATATTTCCCTTATTATTACTTGTATGTTAATGTTTCCCTTATTACTTGTATATTAATATTTCCATAATTATTACTTGTATGTTAATATTTCCATAATTATTACTTGTATGTTAATATTTCCCTTATTATTACTTGTATGTTAATATTTCCATAATTATTACTTGTATGTTAATATTTCCCTCATTATTACTTGTATTTTAATATTTCCCTTATTATTACTTGTATGTTAATATTTCCCTTATTATTACTTGTATTTTAATATTTCCCTAATTATTACTTGTATGTTAATATTTCCCTAATTATTACTTGTATGTTAATATTTCCCTTATTATTACTTGTATGTTAATATTTCCCTAATTATTACTTGTATGTTAATATTTCCCTAATTATTACTTGTATGTTAATATTTCCCTAATTATTACTTGTATGTTAATATTTCCCTTATTATTACTTGTATGTTAATATTTCCCTAATTATTACTTGTATGTTAATATTTCCCTTATTATTACTTGTATGTTAATATTTCCATAATTATTACTTGTATGTTAATATTTCCCTTATTATTACCTGTATGTTAATATTTCCCTAATTATTACTTGTATGTTAATATTTCCCTTATTATTACTTGTATGTTAATATTTCCCTTATTATTACTTGTATGTTAATATTTCCATAATTATTACTTGTATGTTAATATTTCCCTTATTATTACTTGTATTTTAATATTTCCCTAATTATTACTTGTATGTTAATATTTCCCTTATTATTACTTGTATGTTAATATTTCCCTAATTATTACTTGTATGTTAATATTTCCCTAATTATTACTTGTATGTTAATATTTCCCTAATTATTACTTGTATTTTAATATTTCCCTAATTATTACTTGTATGTTAATATTTCCCTTATTATTACTTGTATGTTAATATTTCCCTTATTATTACTTGTATTTTAATATTCTTCAATAGATGCCTAGAATAGTATATCATTAAAATAATAATAATTAAATTTAAACCACACACATACACGTGTGTGTGTGTGTGTATATATATATATACATATATAAGATGAAGAAATATAGTCTTAAGGTGTGCTATATTTATGGGATAAAGTACTCAATATCAGAGATAGAGCGTGTGTAAATATAAAAGTGAACATAGAAGTCAACACTTAGAGGCGACAGTCTGTTTCATGCTATATGCAATCGTCGGGCCTGACAATTGCATGTAGCATGAAACAGACTGTTGACTTCTATCTTCACTTTTATATATATATATATATATATATATATACACACACACACACACACACACACACACACACACACTATAATTGTAAAAATATAGCTTAAAATCTAAAATAAGCAAATGGTAGAGCCTAAATATAATAATCATAATGTCACCAAACTGTTACTCAAGTTTCCCCTACTCTATGTTTTGTAGCACAATTCATGTAGTTGAAAAGTTCATCCAGTTTTTTGACTGATACAGAAGAAAGCCACAAATAATTCTATTCAAGTTCGTAAATCTTTTCCTAATGCAATACAAGTTGAAATATCTTTTGAATTAAACTTTCTTTGCTTGATACAAAACAATATGTGAAGATGTAAAGAGTGTTTCTTATGGGGATGAACAAAACAGATTTTCCTAATGAAGACTTTCCAATTCATCTTTCATTCCTTTTTAGTTGATTAGTCTCAGATGCTTTTGGTTCAACAGTTGTGCTGGATAGACATCATCTCTGATTGTTGTTTCAAGATTGGAGCAACTAACAATGCACAATACTCAAGTTATTTCACCTAACAAAAATTATTCTCTGTTGATAAAAATAAATTTTTCAAATGTCCAGTCAGGATTCAACTGTAAATAACCAAATATGGGATCCATTTTCATTGTTGTATAAGACCCATTTCTCATCGTAGGTCAATAATTGATTAAATTCTTTTTTTTTTTTTTTCACCCCATGAAAAACAAAAAAAGCTTATTGTGTGTCATTGCTGTTTGTTTTGCACACAATGTACAGATTTCCTTGTATGGAGTTTTAGCTGATAATAAATGATATTTGTAAGTTTCATACAACTGAAAATGCTTACAAACTGTTGCATTTATAAAGGTTTATCTTTGTTTTAAAGCAGAGCATTAAAAACCTTTTTTGGTCATCTCCTAGAAATAAATTCTCAAAGTAAACTATTAATCAGTATATAACGAGGTTACCGCTCTTATTGAGAACAATTTTTATTAAATGCCATGTATCTTTCAGGACATAGATGATCATGGCTCTCCACAAGTTCCTTTTTATTATGTGTAAATTGCCATTATTTCTTGGAAAAGATAGTGGAGTGATTTTTTACTACCTCCTCTATGGTTTTTGAATTCAGAGTACTCTTTCTCTTAGCCTGATGCCATCCAAGGCTAAAAAGACTTGTCTACTATTTAATCCATAGTTAGGGAGAGAAGAACTTGATCTAGGTCTTTCCCAAGAACATTAGTGTGAAAGTGAATGCAACAGACTAGGCTGAAATTTGAACCCAGCTTGCCAATTCCATTTTCCACACTAGTAACTGTTGCATGTCCTGGACAAAATTTAGGATTTGTAAAATTGTGTACAAGGAGTGTATAATACTTTGATTGGTAACTCACGTGCTGAGTCTTCAAGAGCTGGCTCCACCAGGCATCAATGCACTGTGTGTAAGGAATAGGAGCTTGTTACCTATGACATAAAATATGATTTGCTTAGGAAGTTGCGAAGCAGCAACTTTGAAGGCAAAATGAAAGTACAGAATGAATGTTTTCTCTTCTGAGCAATTACATAAGTAACAGGTTTGGCCTAAAAGCAAAAGAATATTTGCTTTTCTCACTCTCTCTCTCTCTCTCTCTCTCTCATATATATATATGAGTAGAAAAGTTGCATAAGCAAGGTAAAAGGATGTGGTTCTTTCAGCAAGCATGCAAGGAATTTTTGTTTAAAAACTTTAAACATAAAAAATGAACATTTTTGTCTTATTGAAGTGATACTACAATATTTTTGTATATAAAAATTAGTATATTCCACACGATTTTTAATATATGCCTGATTCTTTTCTAACACCTGTTATTGTTCCATAAAGTTATACTTTACTATTTCTTTTCCTTTTTTCCTTTTTTTCCTTTTTTTTTTTTTTTTTTTTTTAGCCAAAGAAGAAACCATCAGAAAGATTGAAAATATTATCAGAAAGGAAATTTCTCTTGAAATTCATACCAAGGAAACAGAATTGAATCTTATTGACCAGGTGAGATCTGTCTCTTGAAAATATGAAAACTTTTGGAATTTTTTTTTCATCTTTGAAACACCAGGAGTTCTTTTATTGTCATGTTCTTTTGCTTGTTGGCAAGTTTCCTGATGTTCATACTTTAAGAGTGCACTGACCCTGCTCAAAAGTGTAATTACATGAAATAGCTGGATGATGATCTAATTGAATAATAATTATTAAAATTCCCATAAGATTATCTGTCTATATTTCTGAGATGAGGTATGATGAACATTATTTACATTATTCGGACTATTGTCCTCATCTTTATTGCTATATTTATTACAACGTTTCGGCCCTTTAGTATCTGTCTATATTTCTGAGATGAGGTATTATGTACACTATTTACATTATTCGGACTATTGTGATCATCTTTGTCACCATATTTATTACAACGTTTTGGCCGTTGTACACTCTGGCCTTCTTCAGGTGGTTAGAATGTCGAACTGAACCTTTTATTTCTCTTGCTGAGGTAGACTGTTCTACTTCCATGTGCCATGTTTAATGGATGTTGGTTATCAGTTATCTCCTCAAAGACATATGGTACAGTGGATAAAGGCATTAGTTAAATCTAGTGACAGGACCCAAAGAGTGTGGGTTCAATACCCAGTTAAGGCAGTGGAGAACTTTCTCAGAGAAATTAACAGGAGATAACTGATTACTGACATCCATTAAACATGGCACGTGGAACTAGGACAGTCTACCCCAGTGAGCGAAATAAACGGTTCAGTTTGACATTCCAACCCCCTGAAGAAGGCTGAAGTGTACAATGGCCGAAACGTTGTAATAAATATGGCGACAAAGATGAAGGCAATAGTCCAAGTAATGTAAATAGGGCCGATAAGATTAGATTGAATGGTTGAGAAAAAAAATGGAAAAAGAAACTAGTTAATAATTATTTTTTAAACAATGAAGTGAATTTGAGAACAGTTCCAAAGAGAATTGTACCCAGAAATAACTATCCAAGTTTCAGTAAAATTAAACTAAACCAAAATTTCCAAACCCTATCCAATCCCGATAATAAGAAGACATGATTAATGTATTGCCAAAATCTTTTGGTGCTGAGAAATTAATTTCCATGTTTGTTTACATTTGTACCATACCAAATTCTCTTAAACAAAAAAAGGGTTATCTGGGTTATGCCAAAATCTTGAACTTTCAGTTCGTTTTTATTAATATACTGTCCACCCAAAACAAAACCTTACAGAAACAGAGGACTGAAATTTCTTAAACAAAGATAACCATGTGTTTATTAAAAGATTCTCTAGGATTAACATAGAAGTGGAGAAATTAGATATATCAGATATAAACAAAGGCTCACAAGGCCCCAGACACACACACTGAGAGTTGGGCCCAACAAAGAGGGTCATCAGAGATTTTCTCCAGCCACGTGGACAATAATCACCTCACAAGAACACACATACACATTCTCATTGCTGAAGTGAACAAACATTAGAAAATGTCTTTTGCTTAACATAGTGGTAATTTTGTAAAGGCATGAATTAAAATATCCTCAAACTCTGTCCTACCAATTATCTTGGTATATTGTTTAATTTCTGTCATCTCATAATGAAAGCATGGAAAAGCCTAACATGACACTGTGTAAGTCTCTCATTCTAAACTAGTTTCATGCACAAATTTTGATCCCCACTAAGAATTGAAGTTGTATGCAGAAACAAGTAACAGATTACAATCTGTAATAATCACTCCCTGCTTAGCATATAGATAGCACTTAAATTTAAATTCACTGTAGATATTTTGCTAACCAAACTACTTTTTTTTAGTTTTTTTTTATGCTTATTTTTGCCTCATGTCTTTTGACAGATATTCTTCAGTTGCTGATAATTTTACATGAAATTTTGTTTTTACAGAAAATGACAATTTTTATCTCACTCTTTTCTTTTCAGTCTATCTATCAAGCCAGGCATCTTCTGGACCGTCTTAGAGCCTGCTTGGTAGCCAATTACTACAGCAGCACCCCTCAAGGAACTTTGTCTCAGGTGACTTACTATATTCTATCACCAAATTATCCTTATAAACTAAAAATTGAAAGAAGACCTTTTGTATAAAAACATAACATAACTTAATGTTATTTAAATTTTCTTGTTGTAACTGGCGAAAAAAGCTGCTGAACTTAAAAACATTTCTTTTCCTTCCTTTTGATTTGCTAGCAATGAATAATTGTTTAAACATTACCCATCCACTTCTTTTTAACTATTATAGGTAGATTATGTCAGATTTATACAAGTTGATGGTAACCATGAAAGGTTTGAAATAAGTCAGCTTACTGGCTGGTTTCTGTATGGTAACAAAGCGTCAAATTCTATTTGACCTTTTAATCAAAACCCTTGTTAAACTAGAATTTTTAAACAAAGAATATTGCAAAAGATGAAACACCTAAAACATATGAATAGATTTACATTTTAATTAAAATATTAAAGATGATTGCAAAGACAAATGATAAGACACTGCCAATGCAATCCAAATACTAGAACAAAGGACTTTTCTTTTGGTTAAGCTGAACAATGTGGCAAGAAGTAATGCATTTTTTATGTACTAATATCAGATTTTTATTACTTTAAAGGTTATTTTTAATGGATACCCAAATTTGAGTAGATGTTTTTTTTTTTTTTTTTTAACAATATTTTTATTTCATCTATGGCTTGAACATTCAAAAAATCTTAAAGAAAAATGTCCTTCTGGTAATACTTGAACCTGCATCCTCCTTTGCAGGAGAAACTGTCATTAGATTCAACATGCTTTAACCAACTGTAAAGAGTATTGTGATTAAGCTCTAGTTTGTGTTTTAAAGACATTTCCTCATTTTAGATCTTCGAAATTTCATAACAACTACGTTTCGTATCTGAAACGTAAACAAAGCAGTTTCTGAAGAAGCAATGGATTTTTATTTATTAATCTGACATTTTTATTACTTTAAGCCTTATTTTTAATGGATGTCCATATTTGAGTAGATGCAGTATTTATTTTTTTCTCAATGTTCTGGTCAGTAAACAAAGTAAAGATACTGTTTTACATGTCTCCTCTACCATAGTAATACCTTGACAGCAGCTACTTTCAATGACACCAGCTTTCACTCAAACGAAGTACTCTTAGAGCATGTCAAAGTTCACAATGGAAGCAGCCCTCTTTCCAGAGCTAATGACAGGCTTCTCTATCATCCAAATGCACACTTCTCAAAGCTAGAGAAGCTTTCTTGGTGTCTTTTGAGAGTCTATCTTTATTGTCACCTTGTGTACATATCCAGTTTAGGAAATTTAGATTTGTAGTAACAGATCCTGTGATACACTATAAGAACTCTGTAGGTGTGAAAAGGTTTGATACATGGTAGATGGCAATACTGATAGTTAATATTGAGGAGTTAGATGTGAAAAGGGGCACACCATGGACTTAGCCTTCAAGAAAAGTTTTCTTCAACATCATAGTCTTGAACTTCTACAGTACTTCCAGCCAAGACACTAAGTATCTTGTACGACCTGTTTGTCCAGCCAATGAAGCCAAAGAGAAGACAGCTTCTCTACAAGCCCAACTGAAAACCAACAGACTTTTTCCTTTCTTTAATCAGGATTATGTGGGATTGGACAGCTTGATCATTCTTCTTCTCCATTATTTTTTGCCCAAGGCAAGTATCCAAAGTTCTGCATCTGTTTGCTGTGAGATATTTTCAATAGATCATTCTTAGGCATCTCCTCCTGTTTTTACCATGTTCTTTTTGGTAAAGAGCAATTAATTTTAATTCTAGTGTCTCATACAATTCAATTTCTTTTCTGACCTCATCATTCTGAGCATTGGTTATTACAATTGGCATCGGGCAGAGTACCTAGCTAAGGTAATGGCATCAGGTAACATAAGTTCATGCAGAACGAGGTTCGCCTTCAGCTTTTGTAGAAAAACTTTCAACACAAGGCCATACAGCATAGGTGAAAATAGATAACAACGATGAATGGATCTGAAGAATATGAAAGTGATTGCAAATTCAAAAGCAAAAATCTGTCTGTGGACAAAAGGAACTTCCAGGAGATTATATTCAACCCTATTGAACCTTTTTAACTGATCTTGATTGATCAGTAGGTATTGATCTTGAGTGATCAGTAGGGATTGATTATCTCTGGGATAATGCACACCAAATGCAGATTATCCTGGTTAGTTCTACTCATCACAGCAAAAGACTGTTGAGCTGTGAAATGATCCCATACACCCTGCAATCAGTTTAAGATCTTTGCCAAAATCTTTAAGACTGTATTTAAATATAGTTATGGTATGAAAATTACTAATCCTATCCACATTTTCCTGCTTCACTAGCAAAGTTTTGGGGAACGTTTCTTTGCTTTGTCTTATTGTTGATAAGTTCCACTTGAACAGTTTCTTCCTGTGAACCACTGCTCTGTGGAACAGACTCCCAAGAGGATGTTTCCCCAATCACTACAATCTTAACCTGTTCAAGTCTCAAGTTAACTGTTATCTTCCCCTCTCTAAACTGAACAACAACACCCTATATCTCAAGTGACCCTCGAGCCCTGTACAGTATCAATCAAAACCAGAATGGGAACAAACGTGCAACATCGTCAAGGGATCAATTCTTGGCATCTTGAATGTCCCATCCTTCTTAAATGCTTTCTAAATTACATCCACTTGCACCTACCTGCTTCAAAGTGAGGAAAGTCTGCTAAATAGATATCAAACTGATTAGAGCTCAGTTCCCAGGTAAAATAATTTGGTATTAGTCACAAAATTCCTCAAAGATGTTTTTGTCCATCTCATACTGCCAGTGATGTGTCCCCGGCATTAATCCAACCTCTAACATTTTGAAATTCTTCTGCATGCAATTTTGTAGCTGTATTCCTTGCCTCAGCAGTTAGGATGGAAAACTGCTGCCTAGACCTTCCTCCAGGACATTTTTACTACCTGCCACTCACCACTCTACTTGTATAGCCAGAAATAGTAGATGAGGCTACTACAGCCTTCTTTACAAAAGCCAAGTTGGATAGAAGGGGATCTTAAAGCCAGTTTCTCAGGACCCTCCTTCCCTCAGCAAATTGTGAGAAAGTGATCAAGTTCCCCATGGTACAAGTACACTGGTCTTTTTGGAGAAACAATGATCAGCAGCTTCTGGCCATTGATATCCAAACAGTTTGTCATGGAGCTGAAAGCTTTCTGATCAATCATGAAGACAAACCTTTACTCCATGGTCAGGGATTCACAACCAGAATTTTCCCAAACTGGAATCAATATGGGTCAAAATACATTTCCAACATGTAGCTCAGAACTTCTTATATGGTCACCCTGGTTCCTTTATATTCGTCTTGTATAATATGTACCACATGGGAATGGTTGTGCCATTTTTGCAGCCTGTTAAGTTATATCTCCAAACTTAATAGTGATTTTAGCAGTCTTGTTTGTTTTTCTTTCAACCACAAAGTTTTTTTTTACCCCCAGTGGTCCTCAGTTTGGTCAGATCAATTAGCGACTCACCTTTTCTTATCAAGTGTATGTACTGTTTAGCCTGTTAACATTAATAACACTTTGGAGTAGAGTTTTCCAGGTGTTAAGACGAGTGCTCTTAGTCATCATTGCCTTGACTGCTATTTATTGCTGGAGATTCATTTCTTTTGCTTCTTTTTTCACTCTTTTCATTCTTTTCTTTTAAATTGTTTTTCAATTTTTTTTCTCCTCTGACCCTCATTTCTCGGGGGGGGGGGGTTTTCAAAACAAAGCCGACTTGACTGTGACACATTTTCATTGGCCAATAAAAAAAATAAAAACAAAACAGTCCTACCATTCAGGTAGTAAAAGAAAAGTTACTAATTTGCGTCAGTCTAGAGAACTTCAAAATAAGTTATGGTAAAGCAAAATTGACAAAATTTCTCAATAAGAAGAGAAAAAAAAAACTGACCAAAATAATATGAAACAAGACAATGCAAGGCAAAGCAAAGCAACTATAAGACATTTTAACAAAGTAAAAAGTTTCCAAAATAGGAATAGTGTTTACATGTAAAAGGGACACAGTCTTCTAACTTCAAGACAAGAAAGAAAAAAATGCATCGGTAAGACTGGGAATTGTCCATTTTCATTTACTATGAAGAAATCCCAGCAGGCATTGTCTATAAATTTAGGAATGGGAGGGGGGAATTTTACCAGTCATTCCCCATGATTGAAACCAATACCTTGGAGCGAAAAGGAAAAATCCCTTTTAGTTTTGAAGTTAACAACATACTCACAGAATAAACTTTAGATTCCTAAAGAGGGCAGTACTTCCCTCTCCTAAGAACAGTGAGTAAAAGGGGGACAGTTGAAAAAAAATATAGGGTAAAGGGGAAGCAGGGTGGCATTAGAACCAAGTAATCATTTTTTCTTTTTTTTTTTTTTCTTTTTTTTGCAAAATGTATATGAGGAAATCTAACTTAAGAAACACGTATGCTTTACAAAAATAAAATCAACAATTATAGACAAATGCATGATTTTATTTTATTTTGTCATCCAACATTAAAAATCCAATCATTTGTTTGTATCTTGCTAACATTTTCTTGAGAGGATGCACCGCACACCAACTAGATCAGACAGATGATCTCGGCAACAGCAAATGCTCTGGATTCATAGGTGGTGCAATATAGCCATGGATGTTTGACATTGTATCTAATAGCATTTAAGAAAAGCCAAAATACATATATTTGTTTATAATATTACATTAGTTGTTTAGTTTGTTTTGTTTTTTTTAATCAAGTTCACTCCAAGCAAGGCAGTAAAGCCACTAAGACACAAGGGGTTACTGGATGTGAAAGAATTAGAAAACAGAAACATTACTAAGGAGCAAGAACAAAAAAAAAATAATCAGGACAGTAGATAGTGACTGATATTACATTTAAATTTTTTGAAGATCAAATTTGGCTGGAAAACCTGGAGGCAGAAAAGAAGTTCTTCAAGCAAGAACTTAGTTACATCAAAGCCAACTCAACTGTATATCGATGAGACCTTGTTACCAGTCTAGTACTGCACCTAAATTAATAAAGTCTAGGTACTAAAGAAAGAAAAATTACCATGAAAGTATTTCTAGAAAAGGCACAGGGAGGCAACTTTATGGTGCTGGGAATGTGACTGAAGCCAAGATGCCAGGCCAGGACCAAGAATATTGCTCATTCTTTGGATTTTATCAAGGATCTCAAAATATTTAACAAAAGCACCAGACCATATGTGGCAGCAATATTCTAAGTATGTCCAGCCTTATGTCTAATATGTAAGATAGATTCTGGAGAGAAAAATTGTCTAGAACAACACAGTGAACCAACTTTCCTAGCAGCAGATCTAGCAATGGATTCAATATAGTCTTTCCACTTCATATCATGTGGTTTTGAATTTACAATGTCTTCATGCAGGTATAGGAGTAGGACACTAGGGAAGTAGCAGCTAAAAAAAAATAATTGGGAAACCACTACAATAATAAAAGATAATAAAGGCTGACCTGCAGCAAAACTGAAAGCACTAATTCAATATGGCTGCCTCCTTCATGGCCACCTGGTGGATTTATACTGGAACCACAATGTATCCCAGTATGAATGTCACCTGACTATTTTGCTCTAGCTCTAAACAATATTAACAATTTCCAATCAGAATAATCTAATTCCCAGTATAAAATGACCTTCTTTTATTTTTCTCAAGTCTATTTTTAGTAGCTTTAGACAGTGATTGAAGCCCTGATATTTACTTTAATGCGTTTTTATAGATGTTTGATTTACTGATATATTTTTTATTCTTTAGGATAACTCTCCCAGTACAAGTGCCCCATCCATTCACCCGACAATTAGAAAGTATCTTGGTAAACGTCTACTAACATCCAAAGAATCTGAGGATAAACAGGGTCCAGAGAACACATGGCAGGAAAGCAGCAACAACAACAGTACAGACAAATCTTCTCTTTCAAATGGTTCAACTGGGAGCAGCCAGGCAGCAAAGAGTACAGCTACCACTTCTTCAAATGAAAATGTATGTAAAAGTGTTCGCTAAACCAAGATTTTCCATTTATAATTTCAGGAAGAGTCATTCCAAGATTGTCTCAGAATAATGAACATATTTTTTCTTTATTGATGTTGTTGCTTTAATTGTTACCACAACAATTTTGATTGATCCATTCTATACCTTTCTTCACATGTAGAAAAAAAATCCCTTTTCCCATAAAACAATCACAAACAGAAAAGGATGGCATAGCTCACTCAACTTATCCCAAACAATATGCAACATAAGATGATTCCATTCTTAGCAACCTATGTAACATGAATGATTTCATATTTTTTATATAGAGAGATGTTCTTAGTCTTTCATTTTTAAACAAAAAAATTCACACTAGACTGACTAATGCATTTGTCAGTTAGGCTAATGTATGCTGCTTCTTTCAGCTTTCTTATCCTCTAGCAATATCCCTTATTATTTGGGCTTAATGTTAATGTAACCATTTTCATCTCCGGATATAGTCTGCCATACTAAATTTTTCTATCTACTTTGCATATAGCTTTCTAGCATTCCTTGAAAAACTGCTAATGCACCTAAAAAGAGATAGCTGATAATTCTGTGACGTTAATGATGAAAGAGGTCTTGAAAAAATGAACACTCACAAGGCATATTGAAAGTAAGAGAAGTAGAGGGAAACAACAAGTATCTTAATAAGCTTTAGTGAATGGATGATAAACCAGTGAGAGAGAGGGATGGTAATGGGGTTAATCAGAGCAACAAAAGATAGGACGTTGTGAAGAGATATGAACGCACATCTTGAATTTAGCTGTCAAGAAATGGCTGATTTCTCCTTGATATCCTTTTCCACATTTGCATAGAATGTCATATATATATATATATATACACACACACACACACACAGAGTCTTTTGACAGACATTTACTGAATAGTCCTTTGTTAGGCAAGACAAGATTTCTCTTGACATGGAGAGCAGAATGAGAACACTCTAATCCATAGATTAAATAAAGGGTTCAGTTTGAAAATCCTTGAAGGTTACCTAGATTAATAAATGTCTGGAGAAGGCTAGAGGGTACAACAATCAAAATGTGATAGTAACAACAAAGATGAAGATATTGACTGTAAATAATAAAAAAATCTTTCCTTATGTTTATCATCATTCCCACAGCAATAATCTCATCGCTTTATGAGGATAAATTGTCTTTTCAAAGTTTATCTTGCTTCTACTTTCAAAATTATTATTTAATAAACACAGCATAGTTTTGACACAAGGTGAAAAGTATGGGGTATCTAGCAAGGATTGAACTCACTACTCTGTAGCAGTGATCAATAAAACAAGCTTGCTAATCATTGCCCCTAACAACAAAGCACTATCAGCACTGTTTGGGCTCGACATATACAACTAATATATCACATGAACATCCAGACTACTTAAAAACAATGATTATAGAATATAACATTATGATAAAAAATATAACAGCAAAAGTATGACAGTAAAACAAGTTAAAAATTAATAATAAAAATATTTAATTTAAGAAAAATCACAACCATCACTACTACTACTACTACTGCTACTATTACAGAAACATAATAAACAAACAATGCAATATAAATCAGTGGTTCCCAAACTTTTTCTCTGGGTCACATTTTCAGAATTAAAATTTGCTCACACCTCACCAAATGTGATAAAAATTACATTTGAAAATAAAAAACACAGAGAGTGTTAAGGGTAAATAACCACTGATTCGAAGTCAGAACATTATCATTGATAACTCTCTCCTCCAATTTGCAGACCGGAGTTACTATATTCTTAAGACTTGATATAATGCAAAAATATCACAATGATAAAATTGGTCAATAATTATTTATAACTATTTCTACTAACGCATGCAAGTACTCCATAATAATATTTTAAATTTTGAGGTCATATTTATTTTCGGCATACAAATTTTTTGAAACTGCTTCTAAATATTTGGTTGTCTTTCAATCATTCTGCCTCACCTGCTACCCTCTTCTGCCACACTTATAAGGCATATACTACGCTGTTTGGGAAACATTGGTATAAATAATCAAATGAGGAAAATGTTGTCATTGTAGATTTAACTCTGTTTATCCAGTTGTTTCTTCTCTGCTACTTTCTTTAAAAAAATGACCATAGAATGTAACAAGCTGTTTGTCATAGTAAAGATGCAATAAAATAAAGAATAAATTAGTTTGAAATTTGAAGCCGATTCATAACTTAGATTTTCTTAAAAATATCAATTACGTAAAAGAAAGAAGGCAACTAATTTTATAACTTCTCTTCTATTTCTATTCTGTCTGGGATTTATATTCTGCAGTTTTTGTTTCATCTCAAAGAAAGGTAAGAACATACCAGAAGATACATTTTTGTTATTAGTATTCACATAAGTTGAGAATGAAAAGATTTTACAAACACAAAGTGAATGTTACTTTTTTATTTCCCCTCCCTAATTTTCTTTAATTTTTTTTTTCCCCTCCCTAATTTTCTTTCATTTTTTAATTTTTCTTTTCCTCTCTAATTTTCTTTTATCTTTTAATTAATTTTTTCCCTCCCTAATTTTTTTTCATTTTTTTTTTTTTTTTTTTTTTTCTTCCCTAATTTTTTAAAATTTTTTTTTTCCCCTCCCTAATTTTCTTTCATTTTTATTCCCCTCCTTAATTTTCTTTCATTTTTTAATTTTTTTTTTCCCCTACCTAATTTCCTTTAATTTTCTGGACCTATGGTGGATATAATCAGTCTCCGCTACTCAGCTGTATCAGTAAATATGAAGACTGTTTATGACATTGCTAGATCACTTTAAAGATTAGGGTTTTTTTTCCCATTGGTTTACTTTTTTCTTTTTCTTTTTTAAATATATATAATGAGCTTCACCAACTCAATACTACTAGACTCAGTATCTGCAACTTTGTAATCTTGAATTTATTGCTCTCCTAAAGAGACATGGACATATCAGCCAGCCATTTGTTTTCATTCTTATCATTCCAGCCACTTTCATCTCAAACTGGGAATAAGTCAGTCATGCAGTTGAATTCAAATGGAAGTCGAACTTCTCGATTCAGAATAAAGAAAAAAATCATTGTTGGTAATGCTTCCAAGTAAGTACAAATAATTAAAGAGAATATTTTAATTACCAAATATTTTAACATTAACAGTGATAATTTGGCTGATTTTACTGGTCTGAGAAAATTCTTGAACAATTTCTGTCAACTTTTTATTTCTTAAAAGTCTGTTAAAGTTTGGCAGCAAACTATTCTTTTTATTTGAAGCATTGTCTCATAAGCGAGGGGCCCTAAAAAGAAATTGGATTTTATTTTGCCAGTAAAAACACAAATTCATAAAGCTCAGTAAAATATTAAGTATTAGGCTTCTCTATAAAAAACAAATAACTGAATATAATTTTTTTTTTTTTGTAATAACAATCCTCCCCCTCCTCAATGCCATTAGATTCCCCTATAGATTCTTAGGCCACAATGTCTTCATGCTAGGTGTTTCTTCTGTGGATTCTGTAGCAAATAGGTTTTAACAGGATGGAGTTGTCAGCCACATTCTCAACTGGTTTTGAATTCAGAATTGTCATTTACCTCGCCTGGTTGCCAACAAGGCTTGAGAGTCCAGTCTGCCCTGCTATTTAACCTATAACTGAGGAAAGAAGAGATGGATTCATACCTTTCCCAAGGCTATTTGTGTGACAGTGAACACAATGCACTTGACCAGAATCAGCACACTGATTAACACTTTCAACACCAATAACCTCTACACTTTGTGCATATCCACAAAGACTATACATAAACCTAAACTCTATTTGTAGAATTTAAATTTGGACAAGGAATAAAATTTGCTTCTCAGTACCTTCCATATTTTTTGTTACATATTTAAACCACATTATATATGGCAAGAGCTTCATAATAATGTAAGTTGATGTTATTGTTCTAGATTTTATATACTTTATATTCATTATTTTTTTCTTCTGAGTATTGCCTTCCATATTTGCTGTTGTCCTTAGTAAACATGGAAATGCCTTTCTACTCATTAATACTTCTGAACATCATGTAGCCAACAGGTTTATTATAGTTAAAAAAGATGAAAAAAAAAGATAGAAAAAAAATAAATGTATTACAGAAAAATAAATAACAGAACTAAACTATAAATAAAAGAATGTAGAAAAGATATGCATGCAATACTTGGAAGACCACAGATGTTTATAGGTTTTGAAAAAACTTTTCTCAAACATGAAACTCTTTTGCTGAGTCACTTCCCAATACTCTTAATATAGGAGTAGTGTAAAATAGGAAGAAGAGAAAGTAGTTTCAGCTATCTGCAAAATATGGTGGTAAAACATTTAAATGTTTTTCATAACAAACTGCAACTACTTGGATACAGGCAGAGGGAAGTAAGTTTTTAACAGAAATGCTTTGACACTATCAAAATATTTGTGTGTTTATTATACAATCTGTAAAGATTTTGATTGCATTTTTCCAGGCTATTAAAATATATTCATTAGAAGCTTAAATTTCCTTTTAGTTTCATAATTCTTAATTTACACAGGTAGGGAAAAAAAAATTTTGATTATTTTCAGGACTTCAAACCCCTTTTTGGAATCCTATAATAATTAAATATTTAACAATCATAAAGTTAATAATAATGATTCTAATTCTTCTACTTGTGTTTCTCCATAGATTTATTCCTTTGGACCGTCGAGAAGACAATGACCCCTCAACACACAAATGGCTTATCTATGTCCGGGGACCAAAAGAAGAACCGCAGATTGACCATTTTGTTAAAAAAGTCTGGTTTTTTCTTCATCCCAGCTATCGACCTAATGACCTTGTAGAAATTGTGTATGTATCTCTTGCTTTTGATTCTTAACTTGCAGTAGTTTTCTGTGAGACTAACAACATGGTGCAACTTTGTCACCAACAGGTTGTTGATGTCTGTAGAGTTAATTTTTTTTTGTCTGAGATTATTATGAAAGAGTCAAAGACTAACCCTTTTATTAGAGGCAGTAAAGTAGACAAACAGGAAGTAACAAAAAAAAGAGGGAATAACAAAAAATATATATTATTTACATTATTCAGACTATTGTCCTCATCTTTGTCGCCATATTTATTACAACGTTTCAGCCGTTGTACACTCCAGCCTTCTTCAGGTGGTTGGAATGTCGAACTGAACCCTTTATTTCGCTGACTGGGGTAGACTGTTCTAGTTCCACGTGCCATGTTTAATGCATATCAGTTATCACCTGTTAATTTTCCTCTGAAAGTTCTCCACTGCCTCAGACGGGTATTGAACTCACACTCTTTGGGTCCTGTCACTGGATCTAACCAATGCCTTTATCCACTGTGCCATGTGTTCAATGAGCGAAATAAAGGGTTCAGTTCGACATTCCAACCACCTGAAAAAGGACGGAGTGTACAAAAAACATTGTAAAAAATATGGCGACAAAGATGAGGACAATAGTTCGAATAATGTAAATAGTGTACATAAGACCTCATTTCAGAAATATAGACAGATACAAAAAATATATATTACCATAAAATGGTAATACCAAAATTATAACGATCAAAAATAAACACCAGTCACTGTGCATATTTCTGTCCACAATTTTGTCTCTGATGAGAGCAGAGTGGTAAACCTGTTTTTTTTTTGTTTTTTTTTAATCATTGTTATAATTTGGTATTACCATCTTACAGCAATATGTATTTTTTGTTACCACCTCTTTTTTGTTATAAATTTCTTTTTTCTCATAAACTGCTTTTTAATTATAGAGCTGATGAAAAAGTAATCAAGACTGGTGCTATAAAAAGAAAACTACAACGCCTATCTGTTTGGCATTTAATTTCCTTCAAAGTAGTCCCTTTCAGAAGATACACATTTTATTCAGCATTGTTTCCATTGATGGAAATATTCCCAGAGCTCCTTTTTTTTGGATAGTGGGATTTGATTTTTGAAGAGGAAAGGTTGCAAGGGGCATGATCTGGGGAATATTGTGGTTGGCCCAAAACTACTCAAAAAGCCATGGTTACTGATGGAAGCTCTGTGGCATAGTGAGATGACCACACTCTACACACTTTCCTTCCAAACACTGCTATAAACAATGAAAATGAGCAAGAAGATGATAACTTAGTGTGCATGCATGACTGAGTTCAAAATCTATCTGTGCCAAGTGACTTCACTTGTGTACTTTAACATAGCAACAGTCTTAATGCTTCTTAATCGAAACCTGTATGTCTGTTTTTGTCACATTAATAAAATTCTGTACCCCTTTTGTTTATCAAAAATATTTTAATAATTCTATATTGACAAATCTCTTACTTTCCATGTTTAGAAAGTGAATAGTCATTCAAAGACAATTATCAAAATATCCTTGTCAGTCTTTATATATTTCTTCACCCTTGGCAGCAAATTGTCAGTTTTCTTCTTGAAGAAACTTTGACTAACCTTTAAACAACAGGCTTCATCAATTGATGACTTAAACTATTTCCATTGACACATGCATCATACATTCAATATTCAATTCTAAATGACTTATTGGCAATTCTAAGATTCATGAAGTTACATCATTTCCTGGAGTATTTGGCAGCAAATAAATATGGAAAAACAAACCAAAGACAATGCTGTCTGCATGCAAAGAGAAAAGAAAGAAATAAAAAAAATAAAAAAATGACAAGTTGGTACAATCAATGCACAACTCCATTGTGCATAGAATACTTCAAGACACATCATACTGACTTGCATTATTTACATTATTCAGATTGTTATCCTCATCTTCATTGCCATATTCACAATGCTTCGGCCATTGTACACTCCGGACTTCCTCAGGTGATTGGAATTTCAAAATTCAGAAAGGATCAGTTGAAAGACTTCCTATATTTGCCATTAAAAAAAATTGTGAAAATTGATGGATTGAAATTAAATTTTAACTGAATAGTTAAATATTATTGAAAATAAAATTAACAATTAAAAATATTTTGTCATTTTAAAAATGGTTAAATATTTAAAATGTTAAAATTGTCCAACTGAAAATTGGAAACTACGGGAAATAAAAAAAGGATGAAATATTTTTTTTTTATGTTTCTTGTGAATGTTGTTTCTATTTTAACATGAAGAAAACCTTTCTGTCTTTGCTTCAGTCACCCACCATTCCATCTGTCTCGGCGAGGCTGGGGTGAATTTCCTGTTAGGGTCCAGCTCCATTTTTACGACCAAAGAAATAAACGTGTTGACATCATTCATCAATTAAAGGTACATCAGATTTAATTTTCATTTTTACTTGTCCACAAAAAATGACTTCTCTTCAACTCTGCAATTGAAAGAATAACCCTTAACAATGAAATTTCTGTAGCTTCCTTTTTCCTTGTATCTTAGTAAGAAAACTTCCAATATGAATTCAATTAACAATGTGACAAATTTCAGATAAACTAATTACAATGTGATCAGGACTTCTGTACCAATGTGTATATTTATATATGGGTGCACGGGCTGGACTTTTCAGGTATGTGCCTTTTATGAAAACCAATGCTGATCAACTTCTAATCTTTTTACTAGAATCTTTCTTGTCAAATGACATTTTTTTTTTATGTTGAGAATATCTTTTTAGTAATATAGGTAATATCAGATTTTGTAATTTTGGTCATCCATATTTCAGCTGTCATAAATTTAAGTAGGCTTTCATTAATTCTGTAAGGAAAGTTCTGACATGTCTGTTCACTGTGCCACAAAAGCAATGAATACTGGCATTTTATACACACACACACACATAGTATGAGGCAAAAAAATGAAGCACCCATAAAAATGATAATGATGAACGAAATATAAAGCTTATTACATTTGTATTTATATTTATTAACATACCTAAGCATTGTTCTGACTTCGAGAATGACCAAGTCGCCACTTTTCATGATCTTGGGCTATCGAATAGAATGATAGCTGATAAGATTAATCGAAGTGAGTCATGTATCTGCAAGTTAATCAAAAAGAGAAATCAAACTGGAACATATAATAGACATACAGGATGCGGCCAAATGCTAAAAACTACCAACAGTGTAGATAGAGACTTGGTTCGTCAAGGTAAAAAAGATCGATTCATAACAGCACAAGATGTTTCCAAAGTGGCTAGTTTGGCGGTTTCTTCAAGAACAGTAAGGCACAGGCTTAAACTGAAAGGCACTGTTTCCAAATACATGAAAAAGAAAACTTTTGCATCTGGAAAAAATCAACATGCACAGTTGGCTTGGTGCAAAGCTCAATTACACTGGACTAAATCTGATTGGAAAGATGTTACATGAAGTTACAAGAGCCCCTTTGCACTTAGATATGAAGGATGAATACATGTTTGGCGTATGCCTGGTGAAACAAATACTCCAGTGACTACCAAGGGCACTGTTAATTAAACACAATAAAAAATCAGTGTTTGGGGTGCATTCTCAGCAACAGAAGTTGGTAATTTGTACAAAATCAAGGGAATCATGGACCAGCATCAATACTGCAACATTCAACAAATTCTATTACTCGTCTTGGTAAAAATACAAAATCAACTTCCTATGGGCATGTACATTTTTTGCCTTGTACTGTATATATAAGAAAAAGTATATATAAACTTTTATATATCAACAGTTTTAAGGAAAAGCTAAGATGAAAATTTATAGAAAATGCTTTAATCATGAAATCATAGTAAATTTACATCCACATTTCTTACAACATGTCACACATTTCTTAATTGATCTTCTATTATCACAATGTTGGATATTTAATAACAAAAGTGATGGAAACAAACAAGAAAGTAAATGAAATTAGCTAGACTATGTACCCAAACCCATATTTGAAAAAAAAAAATATTTAATTTAAATTTTCAGCATCCCTTCTTTGCACACATGGGATCATGTCAACTTGAATATCACTAATCCTAAAGGACGAAACACATCACATTAAAAATCTTTTGTGTGTGTATATATATATATATATATATATATATATATATATATATAATTAAATAGAGCAAATATTATTTACAAATTTAAATGCCCATTAAGAAATTGTATTCCTGATCAATCAAAATTTGTAAATAATTATATAGGCCAAACCACATGTCTGACACAGACTCACTTTACACCTTTCTGACCATAGCTCAATTAGATCTCATTTAAATATTCATGGAGACCTACCGGACCCTATTTGTAACATACTTGTTGACAACACTAATATAATAGAATCATCTACATGCAAAAAAAGGCTAAAAATAATGGAAGCCTTATTAATAAAGACAAAAAAACAACACTTAATAATATTAACTTTGAACATGGACACAATATCTTGACTGTGTTTTGAAAAATGAAAACATTTTATAAAACATACATACAACAAATTATTTAACAGTTAAAATATTTAATCCTTGAAAATGGCTAAATGTATAGCCAAATGCGCTCAGATAAAAAAAGAACATTCAGACAGTTTTTATATAAATTATCATGCAAAAAGAAAAAACATTATTAGATCGCATGAGAAATTGCATAAAAAAATAAATAAAAGCCCCTTGTCTGTTGTATTCAATGAAATGTGCATGAAAGAAGGATTGCTGCCTAAATACACAAACATATATATATATATATATATATAGACAGCAATTTTTCATTAATGCATGTTTCATTAAATAATGTAGACAAGTTTTGTCTATTTATTTTAAGTTCCTTTCATATTGTCTGATAAGCTTAATAACATTATCATTCAAAGACGAAAGGAAATCACCATATTGATACATGTTTGAATCCAATCTAAGCTTTCGGCTTACATAAGCCATTATCCGTGTATTGGTTGATATACTGAAAAGTAATTGTCATCTTTGATAATGGCTTTGATAATATATATATATATATATATATATATATATATATAAAGTAGGAACCTAACCTTTTATATATATATATATATATGTAATTTTTTTTTTATAAAGCTCCCTTCTTGTCCCTCTTTTAGTTTCAAATCAACACCTAATTCTTCATATAACCCCAGTTTAATGTCATACGGTTAATATCCAGGTTTAATTTCATAAAACCTCTTCCTTTAAGGCTAATACCTTCCACTCTCCCCTAACCACCGTCTCAGGCATTTTGTCTGACTGAAACATCGAAATGGATAAATTCTGTATCAATTTTTCAACAGCTGTCAAAGTTAAATTTCTAATTCCAACACAAACACAGTCTATAGACCGGGGTTGAATAAGACTGATGTAGCTTTCATCAGTTGAAATAGATCTATACCCCCCACCCTATATGAGGTAATTTTGGATTTTGTTGTGTAATAATACTATATATATTGTCTCCAGACAAAAAGAAAGCACACAAGCTGTAAAGCACAAGTTCAAAAAGCCCTGCGTACAATGAAAGAGGCATGGTGGTCTGCACAGGCTACCCATCTTCAGGAAGCATTTGACAGAAAAGACTCAAAGGCATTTTACAAAGGAATGAAGAAAGTGTTCGGTCCACAGGAAAACGGTGTCTCGACGATTAATTCAACAAATGGTGACCTCTCGACAGACAAGGCTGAAATCTTGAAAAGGTGGAAGGAACATTTTGATACTGTTCTCAACAACACATCTACCACTGACGAAGGTGTTCTTGAATCAATCCCTCAACACCCAAAAATACCAGAGTTATCATTTTTACCAACCTTTCAGGAGGTTTTGGCAGCTATTAAACAATTAATGTCTGGGAAAGCACCAGGGAAAGATGCAATCCCACCGGAAATTTTTAAGTACGGTGGTACAAAGCTTGTAGAGAAATTGCTTGAATTATTTATTCAAATTTGGAAGCAGGGAATGGTCCCACAAGACTTTAAAGATGCACTTATTCACCATTTGTACAAAAACAAAGGAAACAGGAAGATATGTGATAACCACCGTGGCATTTCTCTTCTTTCTATAGCTGGTAAGATCTTGGACAGATTATTTTTGAACCGGATCATAAAGCATATAGTTGATTATATCTATCCTGAGTCACAGAGTGGCTTTCATGCAGGTCATGGCACCATAGACATGATCTTCTCCCTGACACAGGTTGCCAAGAAAGTTCATGAAAAGAATCAGGAAATGTATGTGGTGTTTGTTGACCTTGCAAAGGCATTCAACACTGTGAACTGGACTGCTTTGTGGAAGGTTTTGCAAAAGTTTGGTATACCCGAGCACATGCTATAAGTCTTAGTATCGTTCCACGAGTGAATGAAGGAGAATGTTGTTTCTAATGGTGAAACGTCTGATTCCTTTGGCGTTACTAATGGCACTAAACAAGGGTGTCTTTATGGCCCCTGTACTGTTTGCCCTCTACTTTTCTGTAATGCTGAAACACGCATTTGCTGAAACTGAGGATGGTGTTAAAATTCAATTTAGGACAAGCGGTGGCCTTTTCAACCACCAGAGGTTTAAAGCCAAAACTCAAACTCGAACTAGCATAATTCGCGACTTATTATTTGCCGATGATGCTTGTTGCTACTTCGTTTGAAAAAGCACACCGCCTGACAGATTGATTCTCTGCCGCTTGCATAGCATTCAGATTAACCATTAGCATTACAAAAACTGAAGTTGTTCACCAGCCTGCCCCAGTACCTAAGCAGATCAGGGTCGTCAAGCAGGACCCTCGGGTACATGCATTTCCTGAATTACCAATCAAAGTTGACGGACATAAACTGAAGTATGTAAAGAATTTTAATTATCTTGGCAGCAAAGTTAATTCAAATGAAACACTGGATGATGAGATAATGAATAGAATATCAAAAGCCTCTAGTGCCTTCGGAAAACTTCGTCATCGACTTCGGAAAGATTGTGGTATTAGGCTTAGAACCAAAATACAGGTGTACAAGGCTGCAGTTCTCACAACCGTTTTGTATGGTTCAGAGTCCTGGACACTATACAGAAAGCAAATTCAGCAATTAGATATTATTCACAAAAGATGTCTTCGGGAAATCCATGGGGTAAACCTAAGCGACAGAATGGCAAATGCAGACCTTTTCACCATGTGTAATATTGATGGTATTGAGTCCTTTCTCATGAAATCACAATTACGCTGGACAGGTCATGTGTTACGTATGCAAGACAACAGAATTCTAAAAATGCTCATGTATGGTCAACTTGATAATGGTCATCGAAACGTGTGCCGGCCTTTGCTTAGGTACAGGGACAAGCTGAAAAGTAACCTCTTAGCTGCAAATATAAATCACACTACCTTTGAGAACACCGTAATTGATCGTAATGAATGGAAGACTACATGCTACAATGACATCAAGAACAAGGCAGCATCAAACATTGTCAAGCTTCGTCAAACTAGGGAAAGGAATAAAATATCTGCTGCTGTTCCAGCCATATACTCCAAGAATCCACACTCTTGCACAATCTGTGGACTTCTTTGCAAATCACTAGCAGGACTGAAATGTCACTTGCGACTTACACACAGGGTTAAATAAACAAAGTTGTCAGAACCTCATACGTCAAAACCGACGGGAGAGTCCATCATATATATATATATATATATATATATATATATATATATATGGACTTCAACTCTTTCTTAGTTATACAGATAAACTGAATTCCCTGTGATAAAATGCCCCACTCAACATTATGTAAATTGATAAATTTGAGTGTATATTTGAAGCACTGACAGAAAAGAAAATAAACATGACACTCTCTTTTAACCCATTTTAAGCCATATTAATTGCCTTTACCACCCAAGTAAATCTGTACCATCTAATGATGATTCTTTCAAGGTTTCTTGAAGAAATGGGGTATCCAACTACATATATTCATGTTCTAAACATTTTTACCTACTATCTGATAATAATTCTTTCTCTTTGTGCCTCTTTGGAAAATTATCTCCTAACAGTGTAGTTTAGTGTATTCCCTGTTTTTATTTTCAATATTGTAAGATTAAAAGTTCAAAGGAAATCAGTATTTAATTTTTGTTTCTTTTTACAACATGCACACAATATTTACAAACCTAATCCTTTTATGCTTGTATGTATTTTTTTCAGCTCGATCGAACATATACAGGTTTACAGACTTTGGGTGCTGAAACCGTAAGTAATTTAAAAAAAAATTTTTCTCTCTAGTTCTTTCAAGTAGTAAATGGTAATGATTATTATTATATAATAATGATTATTATATTCCTAAAAATCAAATTAAACCATTTTAATACTTCATTTTTTTAATTTATGTTTTTGCAAAACTTTCTAAAATTTATATATTTTTTTTTTTTTTTTTTTAACCTGTTTTTGAAAAATGATTGCTCTTAAAATCAAATTTTTTTTGTTAATTAAATTTTGTGATGTTGGACGACTTTGCTTGTCACTTTTGCTATGTCAAGCAAAAGCTTGTTATCATTTCCAAAAATGCTTGTTATATTCAAGACTTTGTAGACACCGGTACTAGTAGTAACGCCTTCCAATAATATCTGCACTAGTAATACTTGTTCAAGTAGTAATCACCAAATAGTATAATGATCAGAAGAGTATCATAATCCATATAGTAGTAGAGTGAACATATACCAATAATGGATAGACAAGATCACGTGATCTACTTAATTATGGAATCGCCTGTGTTAGTCACTGGCGATCTAGTTTCAAACCACAGTGTCAGCAATGACACTTACTCTTATACAACATTAAATTTTTTTTTTTTTTTGCTAATTTAAGACATTTTTGACTAAAAGACTCATTTCATGATTCTTAAAATATGTTTTCATACTTCAGTTTATATGAAATATATATATATATAATGTGAGTTGAAGATCAAATCTAGATCACATATGGATAGGAATCTGACAAAATGATAGAATAAAGAACCAGTAGGAAACATAATTCAATCTGACATGTTTCACCTTTATTAAGGCTTTGTCAGAGATTGAGAATAAAGGGGGGGAAAAAGCAGAGAGACGGAACTGAAATGTTATGATTTTTGTCTAGTTATCATTGGTCAGACACATGTCACATGTATTAACACAATAGATAATATATAAATATGTGTGTGGAACATTTTGGATGTTAAAGTGTATGATAGTGTGTGAGTAAAGGAATGCTTGTGTGTCTAGGTGTATGTTGAACTGTAACATTAATTCATGTAAGTGTATAAATGTGTATGTGAGTAATGTCTACAAATGTCACCTTCATATTGTTTGTGAAATGTAGCGATATGTTGCAATAATTTTGCATTTGGTTGGCGTTTTACCTTCTCATATATATATGTGTGTGTGTGTGGGAAGTCTGTGGTCATCAACTCTGTGTTGGTCGGTGAAACAAAATATGATATTGTAATAATCTAATTTTGGTTGGATTTATCATTAATGTATTTCTCATTTTTTAAAAGGATTTGTAAATTTTTATTTTATAGATTAGATAATTTGATCAAATAACTAAACATTAGAATTTTTTCATCCTTTTTTAGTTAAGATAAGAACTTTTCAACAATTTAAGATGACCCAAAACATTCTTTACTGTAATACTATAAAATAAAAAAAGGTAAAATAAAACAATAATAAATAAAAATAAATGAACTTAAAAATTAAAACTGAAATGCATATGAATGTTAAACAGCTTTGTTGAGCAGAAATCTAAAACAATGTTTTGAAAATTGTTACTGCAAAATAACTTTTATGCTACCCTATGTGTGTGAGTAAATATATATATATATATATATATTTATTTATTTAGGCAGCATATCTTCATTCAAAGATGTCTCATTAAATAATATAGACATATTGTGACTACTTATTTTTATACTGATCCTTTCCAGCTGTTTAATCAGTTTCTTGATGTTAAGATGAAATTCACCCAGGAAAGTACCATAGTTCTGTTGCACAACATCTATTATCACATTCCTATCTGCATTCACAATACAGGAAAATAGTTGTTGAAAACATCAATATACAACACAATGAAAATAATAAACAAAAACTTCAAATTCTCAAGACCCTCTACATCAAAAGCAACCAACACTCAAATAAATTTATTATGAATAATAACATTTAATACCATTTTACATTTCTACCAATTTCCAGTCAGCTCCCTTATAGTGAAACACTTATTTTGCAAAAAGATTCCATAGCTACAACAGATAAATTTGAAATTCTAAAACAACTATAACAGAACGTTTTTGCGTGTTTTTAAAAATCAGTATCACAACAAAATGCAGATTTTATCGCAGTTATAATAAGTTTGCCTTTGTAATTTACCCCTGAAGATGATCTTGTAAAAGGTCAAATGTACTTGGGTTAAAAACAAATACAGTGCCTTCCTTGATAAATTTCATCTTAACATGAAGAAACTGATTAGACAAGTGGAAAGGATCAGTATAAAAATAAATACACACACACACACACACACACACATATATATATATATATATATATATATTTCTGACGATCGCTAAAGCGTGAAACCCAGGGTCACAAGCTCACATCTATCCAACCATATATGTTAGCTCTATCTCTGATATTGAGCGCTTTCTAATAAGTACCGCGCATAATATATAAATAATTATACATATATATATTTATTTATATTTATATACACACACTTTTCACATATCTATATATATATATATATATATATATATATATAGTGACACGCATAAGTATTGGATACATGTTATTTTCTGTTATAACTCTAGTTTATGTTTGCCATTTTGCCTGATATTTGGTAAGTAATATCTCGTAAAGTTGTTTTAGTTGTATGTGAAGGAAAATTAAAAACTCATGGTTGAATCCATTTTTCTTATCAAAGTTCAAAATTACCCTATGCAAAAGTATTGGATACATGACACTTTTTTCAAATTTCCAATCGAAACTTTGTATTTTAAGATTTTAAATATTCAAATTTTCGATAGTATTGGAATGTTATCTCTGACCAATCAGAGAAGCACACAATTGTTTACAAGATAGTGCTACTAATCATCTGACTCTTTGATGTGCATTCTGCAATTCAAGGATTAAAAATGGCAAAAACTAAAGAATTATCCAGAGATATGCGAGATAGAATCATTGAACATCACAAAGGAGGACAAGGTTAACGAAAAATGAGCACAGAAATTAATCTAGCACTAAGTACAGTAGGAAATATCATCAGAAAGTATAAGAAGTATGGCGATGGTACAGCAAACCTTCCAAGAGATGGAAGACCGAGAAAAATAAATGAGAGTACTTCAAGGTGGATCAGCAGAAATGAAAAGCCTTCATTACTCGTTCTGAAATTAAAACTGATCTTGAGGGTGCTGGAATTAATGTAAGTAAGGATACCATTAGCAGAGCTCTCATTCAAGATCACCAAGAAAAGTACCTTTACTGAAAACCAAACATGTCAAAGACCGATTAAAGTTTGTCGAAATTTATGAAAAGAAAGGTATGCAGTTTTGGGAAAAGGTAATCTGGTCGGATGAAACGGAAGTTGAACTATTCGGAAGGAACACAGGGACAAGTGTTTGGTGTGAAAATGGCACTGCCTTCAACAAGCACAATACCATCCGCACAGTTAAGTTTGGGGGTGCTTCCATTATGATATGGGGATGCTTTTCATCCAAGGGCACTGGTGAGTTCTAAGTTATCCATGGTAGAATGAATGATAGCATGTAGAGGGAGATTCTAGAGAAGAACCTTCAGAAATCTGCAACTTCTTTAAGACATGGTCGGAATTTCGTCCTTCAACACGACAATGATCCCAAACATACCGCAAAACTTACAAAGGAATGGTTTGAAAATAATGGTATTAGTACTCTCAATTGGCCAAGTTAGTCTCCAGACTTGAATCCAATTGAGAATTTGTGGAATACTTTGAAGGTTAAAGTTCATAAGTGGCATCCACAAAATATCAAGCAATTACAGGAAGAATGGGGTAAAGTAATGGTGGATCAGTGTGGAAAACTTGTGGCCAACTATAGAAAGCGACTGGAAGCCGTGAAACAAAACAAAGGCTACGCAACAAAATATTAAATTGATGTATCCAATACTTTTGCATAGGTTAATTTTGAACTTTGAAGAAGAAAAAAAAAATGGATTCAACCATAAGTTTTTAATTTTCCTTCAACATACAACTAAAACAACTTTACGAGATATTACTTACCAAATATCAGGCAAAATGGCGAACATAAACTAGAGTTATAACAGAAAATAACATGTATCCAACCAATACTTATGCGTGTTACTATATATATATCACAACTGTTTGAGGTTTCCTATAGCCCCACTGAACTTAAATAAAGTCAATTCAGGTTTCCTATGGTAAAAATTTTCTTTCCCAAGTGAAAATCATCACAAAAATGGCAAAAGTCATTTTGTCACAGCTTATTTTCTCTCAAAAAATGGATTTTCATACTTTTTTAGGGGTAAAATATTGAAAAATGACTGTTTTATCATCACCTAAACTAATATCAAGGAAACTTTTGATCTGAACCCCATGAAATTAGGTATTTTCTGAAAGCAAAAGATATATTCTTTCATTTAAAAGTAAAATTAGCTGGTGTAAATGACTCAAAATTTTTTTCAGTGAAAAAATAGTGAAAATTTAGCATTTTTTTTTTGTTCTAAACAAATATTTCCTCCATTAATGGGAAATTAACTTTTTTTTTTTTTTTTTTTTTTTTTTTTTTGGAAAATCAAAACGCCTAAATCATAATCAAACTATTGCAGGGATTGAGAGTTTTGAAGGAAATCGACATTCCTAGGGATTCAAAATGCGACAAAATCCATTGGTAATATTCAATTATGACTGCCAAGGGTTAAAAAAAATTGAACCCAGCCACGGAAATCTTTAGTAAAAGGCAAAAGATTTACCTGCAATTCCTAACCACCAAAAACCAAAAGTTTTTTTTTTTTTCCAAAAAATAGCAGCGATAAGGAAAATTAAACCTAATTGACTTTGACAGCTAGGTCAAAGGTCAGCCAGACAGCCAGCAATAAACGGTAAACCTTAGAACAAGTTGTAATAAAACCCACCACTCCCAGATAAAAGCAAACAGTGAAAAAAAAAAGGGTTCAGCATTACTAGGGCTTGATATAACCTATGTTTGAACAATGGCTTGGTGAGTTTTGTTTTGTTTTTAACACCCCGTGACCCGGGTGATGACAACAACACTTAGCAGACGACATTGTTTTTTCGACGCATATCTTTCGTATTTGCCATCGCCGGTCCATTTAGCCGTTCCTTTTATTCAATGATGTTCATGCCAAATGAAAGAGAAAGGAATGAATTTTGAATGCTGTTATTTTGAAGCAAAAATAAATATTTTTTCATAAAAAAAAGGAGATTTTTTTTCAGAACATTGGGCATAATTTCTTAATGCTAACCGCTGAGTGACATTTTCCACAGCGAAATCGAAGATTAATTACCAGTGAATAATTCCATGTGAAAACAATAGCCGTCTGGATCCTATAACGTCCCCCTAAAAGGTCCAGAAGTTTACTAATTGATCGAAAACCTGTTGCACATAATTGTATTTTTCACGGTCAGTTTCCATTATTTCATCTTGATATTATCATTTTCGGACAGCCAAGTCATCAAGGATTCAGGAAAACAGTTTGGCATAGGTTTTCTTTAAGAACTTTACATTCTACGAGGTGTTAAAAATGTGACTGACGAATGAGATTTTTTTGTTGAATATTTCATTTACGCGCCATGTTGGATTTACCTATATGACAAAAACAAGGCTTTTAAACAGCCGTGATATATATATATATATACACATATACACACACATACCAGGTGTAACAGCAAAATTGTCCAATTGTTAGATTAAAGTTTGAACCACTATATCTTAGAAATGATTAAAGATATCTTACTGGAATTCTCCAAGGTTTTTATAACACTATTGAACTCTACTTTAAACAATAAATGTATGACTACATTCCAAGCATAACAGAAAAATTGTGATGAAATTGATCATAAACAAAAATATGTTCATCATTAATTAATCATAGCTAAGGATTAAAAGTTTATGAAGGATTGAATTCAAATGGAATCTTAAATACGAGTATTTATTTCTAATTGATAAGAACAATTCTAGCACAAGTTCAAACTGTTAGGTATCAACTTTGGCAATGACATCCTCAACCATCTTCCTGAATGTACCACAAGCTTTTTTCATGAATTTTTCATCAATGTTCTCAAGTCTTACCCCAAAATCTGTTTGTGAACTCATCCCTTAGAAATTTTTGAGCCACTGCGCTCATGTGACAAGAAGCTCGATCCTGCTGGAATCTAAATTTGAAGACCTTATTGATCTTGGGGTTTTGATTGTCTCTGGCTTTAGGATATTCAGAAAAAAATCTAGGTCTTTACTTTTTTCAAAATTTGAACATAGCAAACTTCTGTCAGTCTCTCATCCTTCTCAAATATGATCAAAGGCATTTTCTTGCCGTCAGAGGTTGCACAGGCAAAAAACATTACCTTGGCAGGATTTTTGCAGTTGAAAATAATGTTTTTGTCTCTCTCATGAGGATCTGAATCCAGAATATGGCCATTGCATCTATTTGTGTATGTATCCCGTGTAAAATTCTTCTCATCTGTGTAGAATATTATTCCAGGATCATTTTCCAACTTATTCAAGATGATCTTCACCCTCTTTAACTTTCTAACTTTCTATCCTGGAGTAACAAGGTGCCTCACAAGTTTCACGTACAATTTCATTTTCAAGTCATTTTTTCACTGTTCACAAGAGAGACAAAAATATTACTTTCAACTGCAAAAACCCTGCCAAGGTAATGTTTTTTGCCTGTCAAAGCTGAAATTCCTCTCACATCTTATGTATTGAGTTGGATCTTTTCTAATTGATCTCTTTAGCTCTCAGTTGAAATGTTGATCCCTCTTGCTGTTGTGACCTCCTGATCCAGTTTTCCTCTTAACTGTTCCCTCTTTTTAAGATTTATTCACCGTTCTCTTGATTATTCTTGAATGGACTTTGAAGATGGAAGCCAGAGTATGAATGTTGGTACCATTACTGAAGGCCTGAATGACCTTTTTCTTCTCACCATTGCTCAACTGAGAAGACATAGTGGGGCTGACACATAATGATTTTAACCTGATCTTTTTCTAGCTGAATAACTCAAAGGGTTTTTCAGTGAGTCTTACAACAAATGGTATCAAGATGGCTGAATGTCTTATTTGAAAACCTGGAAAAGAGAAACTCAGTTTAGTGTTGTTTTTTTAGATATTAAACATTTTGTGGGATAGACAATTAAACAATGTAGATAATTTTACTGTTACACCCGGATTAATATAATATATATTCTAATTATAATTATTTTTTAAAAATATGATTCCATCACTACATGTTCTTATGTTTCAAAAACAGGAGCTAAAAACTTTTAAAAATTTAATTATAAAAATTAAATTGAATTAAAGTATCAAGCTCTGTTTCATCTTCAAGCGAAATCTTTGGAAATTTTTTTGAAAATAATTATAATTTAGGCTCTACTTATGTATTGAGCACTGTTTTTTAAAAATAAAAACAAAAATACTAAAATACTTTTGATTATTAACCTAATGTGTTCTTTCCTATTTTTCTATATATTTGCACACACATATTCTTCATAAATTATTTTTTCTCCATATTTTTTATTCTTTTATTTCCATTTCTTAGACTGTGGAGATTGAAATTGAAAAAGAAAATGTCTTTGATCGCAGTGCATCAGTTGCATATCCTGGTAATTCTCTTCCCTGCCTCTCTGTATCCCCATTACCCTGTCCTATCAACAATCAATTATTAGCAACAAGCCAAAAAGCTCAAGCAGAAGAGCACAAAACCATAGTGGAAACTACAGTGCACCACTCCCCCATGAAAAAAGAACCTCCCAGCACAGAAGCTCAACCTTCCCTTGTTCCTCCTTGCTCGACAGGGGAAACAGATTCAACAGACAGTGCCCAACTGAGTAAAGAGGCATCAGGTATTGGTTCTTCACCTGCTAAACACACAAAATCTAGAGAGTCTTCTGGGGTCTCAGTTGTTGAGAACACTACCCCTGCTGTTGCTAGCAGCTTGGCTGGAGGGAATCAGACCGGGCCTTCAACTAGCACTTACACTGAAGCTATAACAGCTACCACAACAATTACTGTACCTTCCAAATCCACAGCTCCATTATTGTCACCTATCATAATCACAACACCTCAGAAATCTCTTGCACCTTCTAGTGGCGTTAAAATTGGACCCTCACTGGCAAGTTCCAGTGTCCCCCAAGCACCTTATTTTGTAGCACTCAGTTCTATCGCTAATCCCAAACTATCAATCCCTGTTGTCATGACAAATGCAGCAGCCAGACCAAAAAACCCTGTCATTGCAACACCATCAACTGCCATAGCCACATCCTCAAAACAAGGAAACTTGCAGTTTTCAACCACAGTCCCTACCACTAAAGTCCAGACTTTACAAGGCGTGCCGCTTAACAATCTACTGAAAACTTTAAATAGCAACAGTAAGGTCCTGTGGATGTCACCACCCCTTCTGCCTCAGGTACGAGTATCAAAACCAACAGGTGTTGTCCCAGCATCCTCATCTGCATCTTCATCTCATCTCACATCTCCAGCACAGTCAGTATCATCCATTCTTCTTCCTCCTTCCTCCTCTTCTTCTTCACTAATTGCCACCCAAGACAAAACCACCTCTGTGCTCTTCAGTAATGCAATTGCTCTCACAACCACAGTGTCAACAGCTTCCAGCAGCAAATGCTCAACAACAGAAATCTCAACAGGAACGAAACTGATTCTAGCTGGTGACACTACGGTTAAAAATCTACCTGGTTCTTCGCTTGAAACCAGGCCAGTCATTTCCTCTTTAGACAACAACTATATCACCATTCAGTTCAATACAAACCCAACAGATATCAGCCAGTCTGCACACACCCAGAAAAAAGTTACAGGAGCTGCAGATAAAAGTGCTCCGATTAAAGAAGGAAGCCCGGTCATTTCTCCTTTCCGAGTTACTCCCCAGGGTCTTGTGTCTATCTCCAGTCGAATATCACCTTCATCAACCTCTGTGCAGGCCACAGCTGCCCAGCTTTGCAAGACTAACCCTACCTCATCTGTTCCTGTTGTCCATATGTCAACAGGGCAGCAACCAACCAGCGGTGCCCTTTCTTCAACATTCAAGTCTCTTAGTAAATTACCGACAGGTACAGGTACAGCACCAATCATTCTGCTGTCAGGCACTTCTGTGGCTCGTACTTCCGCAGTCATAACAAATACTACAGCACCAATTAAGAAAGTCGCAACACAACAGCCCCAAGGCTTGTTGATTCCTTCGTCAAGTTTTCCACAGAGTGTTGTCCGCCCATTAACTACTGAAGTTAAAAGCATTCCAAATAAAACCTCTTTACTATTTCTTAGTCCCACCGCCAATTCCAGCAACCTCGTAAAGGCTGCTGGAACTTCAGGTAGCAAAGTGGTCTATGCATCTCAGCCTACAACTCATAATACTGCAAACGCGTCTGTCAGTGCTGTCCACACCCATGTGCTGGCATCTGCAACCAGCTCTTCCTTGGCTGGCAATCCTCCAACTACAAAAGTCTGCTTTATTCAGAATCCACCCCAGGTGACTGATGTCCAGAAAACAACGGTTGGATCTTCCCAGCCATTGAAATGCAGTGTCATCAGCAGTAATCCTTCAGCACTTACCTCAAGCAAACAAACTTACGTCTTAACTACCACAAAAAACAAGGGTCTCTCTCTCCTACCAAGTCACTTAGTTCTAAAACCTGGTTCAGAGAGTCGACCTGATGCTATGCCATCTGTTCTTTACAAAGCAGCTCCTGCCGACAATACACCAACTACACAAATAGTCTCTTCTACTCCTCCTTCAGCTCCTGCAGGGTTAACTCTTGCACCTACACAGCCAATGCTCTTGCTTAAAAACCAAAAGGCTCCAATGATTGTTACCAATCAGATTGGCATCAACAATCCCGCCGCAAGCGTCACCCCAACACAGATGCAGGTACTAAGCTCAAATAAACCTCCTCAACAAACATCTCTTGTGTCAACAGGCAAAGATAATGACAACTCGACCATGTCATTGCAGCTTCAGTATTCAAATGGCCATCTTGTTTTGGCACCACCAACTGTTCGCTCTACACTCGGTAACAATGTCACGGGAGGTCAGAAAATTTTTCTTAAAGTGCTGCCTTCAACAACAGCTTCAAGTCCAATATCTGCAACCAATGGACCTAAAGTAGTCAATGGTAATTCTCCTCTAAATATTGTCTCCATGACAACATCAGCAACCCCTGCTAGCACAATTAGCAATAATACATGCAGTCCATTGAGCTCAAATGCTAAGGCTGTCCAAGAACAAAATGCAACCCAGAGCACAAAACCAGTGAAAACTGTCGAAAATGAAAAGAGGATACATGGATATAATAAAGTCAAAAAATCTGAATCTGTTCAACCAGCTATTGTTCCCTTAATCAAGTAAGTAATACTTCTTCAATATTTTTTCTTTTTTTTTTTTACCTCTCTCTCTCTTCAGAACATATGCAATCATGACATTATACAAATTTTTTCATTATTATCTACGAATTGTCATGTATTCTTGGGAAATATAGGGCAGTTTTTACATTGTTTACATTATTCGGACTATTGTCCTCATCTTTGTCGCCATATTTATTACAACGTTTTGGCCATTGTACGCTCCGGCCTTCTTCAGGTGGTTGGAATAATGTAAATAATGTACATAATACCTCATCTCAGAAATATAGACAGACACTGAGGGCAGTTTTTGTTGCCAATGATGTTGTGACTATATGCATTTACTGTCTTGTTTTTTGTTTTTTTGTAACAGTTTTATCTCTTTTCAAATATTGTATCTTTGTGTCATTTTGTTTTTTAATCTCATCTTTGCACATTATGTGTCATGTCATATACACATATATATATATATATATATATATATATATATATATATATATATATATTTAGTTAGTACACAATAAAATCCAGAATTACCCCATATGGTGAATAGACCTATACAAAAGCTTTGTCAGTCTTCCTCAACCCTGGTATATAAACTGAGAAATGTAACTGTGACAGCTGTTGAAAAACTAATACAGAATTATTACTGTATTAGTTTTTCTAATTCAAACACAAACTCTGCCTATATACCAGGATTTAATAAGACTGACAAACCTTTCATTGGTCGAAATAGGTCTATTCCTCATATGAGGTAATTTTGGATTTTATTGTGTACTAATTATCACTCTGTACTATTAAATACATTGAGATCTTTTTGTGGATCAGTTTTGATATTTTATATTACTGGGATCCACTTGGATTATATATCAACGAATTTATTACATATATATATATATATATATATATATATATATGAGAGATATATGATAAAAATACAGTTTTAAAGTATGTTATATTTATGGGTTAATGGGATCAATATAAGGGATAGAGTCAATGTAAATCTGAAAGTGGACATTGAACTTAACACCCAGAAGTGACAGTCTGTTTCATGCTTAACTGTAATTGTCAGGTGTAAAGATTGCATTTAAGCATGAAACAGACTATCACTGCTGGGAGTTGACTTCTATGTCCACATATATATGTGCGTGTGTAAAAATTTCTGATATAACTATCTATAAAAGGACAATATTAATAAAGACAAAAGGAAAACTTTGAGTGTGCTCTTCTTGAATCATATCAAAAAATAAAAATCTGCACATGGATTTTTTCAATATTTACTCCTTTCACAAACCAACATATACATGATTATAAAAATATTGAAAAATTAAAAGAAGACAGTTAAAGTCATAGCCTCCTGTTATTTAAAATATATTCATAAATTTATCCCATACTAAAATAATTTAAATAATAATTGCATAAACAATTATGTTACTTAGCATCATCCATAATTTATCTAGACTTTTCAGTTTGTCTGATGAATATTTATGAACATGTCATAAATTTTAAAATTTTAAAAAACTAACATTTTTACTTTTGTTTACAAATACTTGCTGCAAAATAAAGTCCTTACATGAAACCTGTCAGCTATGATCAGAACCAAAAATACCGATAATAATAATGCTTCTGAAACAGGTGTGTGTGTGTATATATATATATATAAACATAAAAATGTCTTAAAATAATTGTCGGACTTTGTCCATTTCCTAATGTGTGACGTAATTTGTTTACATTTGGATATGCATCGAACAGATATGAATGTACTTGAGAAAATCACGTAAAATTGTAGTTTAAAAACAGTAAAATTGACCTAGCTAACCAAAACTCTCCTCTGTGACAAATCAATAAAAGCATGTCAGGCTATATGACAGTTCTGTATAGGATACAAGTTCAATTCCTGTCGGAAGACACATATTTTCTATGATAATTTCTCAGACATTCAGGCCGGTAAATGTTGTTAATACTGTTTATTATAACAGAGCATTTACTTAAATATTTGTATCTATAAAAAAAGAATGTATAAACATAAAAATGTCTTAAAAATATATACACCATTTTCCATGTTAAAGTTCTCAGAATATGTCTGTAAAGAAGACAAATTTTCTCTACAGTTATATACTGGAAACTTTAAGACATTGTTGACATGGAAAACAAAAACACACACTTAGTCAAAAAAAAAAAAAAAAAACAGAAAGAAAAAGTTATTAATATCCAAGAAGAGGTTTACACAAGAGCGTCTTTTAAAATTTTTGAATTTCATGTAACTACACAACATTTCACTTTTGTTTATCATCACTTGCCTTGATAAAGTCAAATGATGAAACGCGTCGACAAGAACTAAGTAATATTTTCCAATTGTCAATTTTATTCACATTAAATTATGTCATTTAGCATCCTCCATAACCTAACAAGACTTATCAGCTAACCTAATGAAGATTCATGAGCATTTCTTAAATTTAAAAATTTTGCAAAACAACATTTTTACTCTTGTCTATAAATACTTGTTACAAAATAAAATCCTTGCATTTGCCTTGCTAAAGTTGCTCAAAGAACAAAACCCGTCTGCTGGCATAAGTTTCCCGTTTTTCTTTATTCACATTGTCCTTTACTGATATATTCTATCGGAAAAAGTTTACATATATATATATATATATATATATATATATATATATATTTCATACTTGAATGCAATCTTCAAGTCAAGCCTGAGACAGAGTATTGACTTCAATGTCCACTTTTATATTTATATACACTCTATCCCTGATATTGAGCACTTTTAACCATAAATATAGCATACCATAAAACTATATTTTTATCATGTGTGTCAGTGTATATATATATATATATATATATATATATATAATAATGGACTCTCGTCAGTTTCGACGTATGAGGATCTGACTGCTTATTGATTCAGTTATGAAAGTTTGTGCAATAAACTTGAGTTGCATTTATGACCCGCTAGTGATTTACAAAGGAGGCCACATACAGAGCAAGTGTGAGGATTGTCAGATGAGAATATATATATATATATATAAAAATGAATACACATAATATCCAACGTCAATAGCATAACTCAATGTTTCATGTAGTTCTTGCAATCTTCAGGTGCAAATTATTTACACTTGAAGATTGCAAGTACTACATGAAACTCCAAGTCGTGCTATCAACATTGGATATTATGTGTATTCATTAATATATGCTTATAGTCTGTTTCATAAGATTGAGCACTGTATTTATAACAGCTGAGGAAGAAATATATTTATACATACGATCAAGTAAGTGTATGTAGATTTTTTTATCCTACCCATTCTTATATAATCATGCACAAACATTTCTTTACTCCTCCTTTTCTTAAAACTAATTACATAACTTTTTCTTTTTATCATTCACTCTTATTAATATTTGAAATGTTGCTACATTTCAAAATTTTAAAACTGAAGTCAAGTAATTAATGCTTTTTTTTTTTTTAATCCATACTTTTGTCTCTATTTCTAGCCTTAGCTGTTTGCCAGACATGATATCTCTCATCCGAAGTGCCGTTCGTTTACATCCTATTGTGGCTGCAAATGTTGACCGTTCCCTCCATCCATATGCAGCATTTACAACTGAACAGTGGCTTTCCTGGAACATTGGCAAGAGAAGAGCATCAGAGGTTAACTCGTCTATTTTTTTTATTTTTCCTTACCCAATAATATGAAGAATAAAATCTTTATTTATAATATATTTTCCCAGTTCATTAATGTAATGCCTTCTTTTCTCTCTGAATTTCTGGAATAAGTTATTTGATTTACAAAACATTATTTGAAAAATTTCTCAGAGTTAACCTGTAAAAAAAGACAATATTTATAAATGTAAAAGACATTACGAAAACTATTAATAGTTTGCCTTGAAAAAGTCCGCATTGGACAAAACGCATCAGCAACTATTACAGTTTTCCTATTGCCTTTTATATTTATAAAACATTATTTGCAATGAAACTAATATCCTCATCTTTTTTGTTCTTACTGCATTTAAGTGGTGGTCACCAGAGTTGAAACGTTGTGATAATAGCAACAAAGATGATGATATTAGTCTGACTGTAAATAACTTTCTCTAAATCAAGTCATGTATAGGGTGCGATGGGTAAATTGTCGCCATTTTATATTTTTAATTTCACACATGCATGTTGTTTGTTTTTGTTTTGTTAACTGTACAGTATGGTAGGGTCAGTTGGGCACCAGAAATTTGGAAACGGCATGTTGTACTGCTTGGCACTTGTGCCGGAAGCTCCAATACAAACATTTCAGAGTGTTTGGCTGTGAATCTGCAGACAGTGCAGAAGATTCAGAAAGGGTTGGATAATATATCCAGTCAACATCATGGTGATCACTAGTGATGGCGAGGTTATGCTTCCATTCATCTTCCCACGAAGCCTCAGACTCAACATGGAGGGTCTACATCAAATGCCTCAAGGAGGTAGTGCTGCCCTAGGTCAAGAGGATGGCTGCTTGAAGACTCTAAGTCTGGCAACAGGACTCTGCACCATGCAACACAAGCAAGAGAACCCAGTTGTGGCTGTCAGACAATTTCTGCAACCACATCACGTGAAATTTTAATGAAAATAGTTTTCATAATAAGAATTCAAATTAGCAAATTATTATTCATTCTCAGTAAAATTTAACTTCTGTTCACATGAAATTCTTAGTCAAAATCAAATACAATTAATCAGTCATAAAAGTTGGTTTTCTTTTGTATTTGTGTGACATGCATTTCTCTAACATCCAATTTGCTCAATTTTTCATATATTTCTTTCCGTCTGCTTTCAGCCAATTTTTGCTGATGAACAGTTGGAGTTGACAGTCCTCTTGTAGCATACTAACTAACACAGTCGTCTTGTAGCATACTAACTGACACAGTCGTCTTGTAGCATACTAACTGACACAGTCCTCTTTTCACAGAAAAAACAAATCTACTTTTATTATAGTTTCTTATTGTCATCAACAGTATCCTATACAGAAAGAAAATATTTTTTTATCATTTCATCCCAGGCAAGGCAATAAAGCCACTAAGGCACAAGTGGTTACTGAGTGTGAAAGAATATGATTAAAAGAAAAACACTGAGAGAGAACAATAAAAGAACAGGAATTAAAAAAACAGAAGATAATTATTGATACTGCATTTAAATTTTTGAAGATCAAAGTTAACTGGAAAGCAGGAATCCCGAAGCTAATTTTTTATAGATTTTTTTTTTACATATTAAAGTATTTTAAAAATAATTAATTTACATTTATATAAAAAAAATGCTTGACTGTCATTTTTTATTATTATTATTAAAAGATTTCTGAATGTTTTTTTTTTTTTTTTTAAATTTTTGTTTATTTCATTTATTTTTTAATACAGTGGCAGCGTGCAGTGTCTGTGAGATTGTACATCATTCGATTATTGAATGGAGCCTCTAGTTTCCAGGGTGAGAAAGTGTGGACCACAAAGCAAATCTTCTGTTGGTGTCGAATGCATGCATACAGCCCACATCATTTAGGTGAGATTTTCCTCTTGTCATTATTTCATGTTATCTTCACCCCCACAGCCACTGCACCATCTTGGATTGTATTCAGAACTGTAAACTATTTGTTGAGCTAACAAATCATTTATAATCACCATTCCCACAGACAAAACATTGCAAACCTTTCGCTACTTGTAATAAGATGGAAGCAGGTGTAACTCATCTGAAGCTTTATTCGACTTAAAATGGAGTGTGTGCAAACTGGACATTTAATATAAGAGGTAATAATCCATACTACATTCTCCCCTGCTGGTTATTTGTAAGGGATAAAATCATTCCAATGACCTGGTCTCTTGCCTCTTTGAGGCCATTGTTGTGGTTCACAGTCGACAGCCACCTCTGACATTGACTCGTATGAGCTTGTACCGGGTTTGTCTTGCCTACACAGCTTTGAAGTATAAACCTTCAGCTTGAAGCTTGAAGTGTTTACGCCTCCTCAATTTGTAAGCCACTCTGCATCTGAATTTAAAATAGCAGTGTCTGTTTTAGAGTGGATTCATTTTTTAGGTATGACGTAAATTGCATGCAGGAAGTTTATAGCTTCCTCATAAGAAGAGATGTCTGAAATCATTCTGTAGACAAAGTGGGATAGATAGTTCATTATCAGCTTTCTCTTGTCTATTTCTCAATGAGAGTGTTCCACTTTAAGGGTTTCTAAAAAGTTTTCAAACGTTAAAATCCAATTGGTCCATTGTTTAGCAGCTGTGGAATGGTCAGAGTCGATGTCAAAACTTTGTGGCTTCATGCAATGTTCCATGTTGTGGATTCTAAGTAGAATAAATTGTAATGAAAAGGTAGATGCAGGTATAACTGATCTGAAGCTTTATTCAACTGGAGTTTGTCCAAGCTGGACTTGCTTAAATGCAGAATATGTATAAGAGGTGATAATCTATACCACACTACTCTATCGCTATTTCCATGGCAAATGTTCTGATGAGCTACATCGCTTAGTCCAAAAAGTCCTGACCTTCACAGCTAACATACACTGGGACAAATCATCCTCATTTCTTTCACATACCATGAGTAAGAAGGAAATTCGACTCAGACAGCTTTTTCCCAAGAACTGCTACTTTCTGGAACAGACTCCCAGTAGGATGTTTTCCCAATCATTACAATCTTAACCTCTTCAAGTCTTGGGTTAACCATTCTCTCTCCTACATAAACTCATAAACTGCTTTTTTTACCTCCTCTTCTTACACTCATAAAACATCATGATTCAGTAATCTTCTACTGTTAGTGGTTCTTGGGCCTTGTTTTGGGTAAATTTTAGTAAAAAAATAATAATAATAATAATATGCTATATACAACCATCTATTACACTACCTCTATGATTAAAAACATGAATATTTTTTTTTTTTATAATGCTTGTCATTTGCTGGAAAGCTATATTCATACAATGGAATAGAAGTGCAAAGTGATATAACGGTTATATAATGGTATTGGTAAACTTGGTATCAAATTCTGGCCGAGGCTGCTTATGTTTTTTTTTTTTTGCACTAATGGACTTGGGAAAGGTAGGAATTCATTTGTCCCGGCACCCTGTCCCATCTTCAGATATTTTGACAAAAAAAGTCTTCTCACTGTCATGGCACAATTGTTAACTGAAAAGTTTTGGTGAGTGTGTGTGCACTTGGACAAGGTGCTAAATTAAAAAGCTGTTATTCACATTGTCAAACTTTAACCTTTTCATTTAATCAGAAACTGTTGTTTTTTTTTTTTTTGTTTTTTTTTTTTTCCAGAAGCTTCTTCAGCTTCCCAAAATAGAAAAGATGAATTTTTATCTTCAACTACAAACAGTCTCCTGCCACTTCAGCCATTGTCCAGTTTTTCTTCAATGGCAGCCTTAGAAAAACGACTGGAAGCTCTTGAAACTGAAATCCCAACCCCACACACTGAAGACGAAATTGAAATTGATGTTGTCTCTACAGGTTAGTCATTTTTAACCCTTACTACTTCTTGAGATAAACAATCATACTTTCTTGATGCAACAAATTTTACAAGTACAAAAATAGAAGTGACTGACTAGGTTTTATTGTTGGTATATTAGACATGTTCCCGTACAATCACTGAAGTTAAGCAAGCAACATCGAGTCTGGTCAATAGATGGGTGACCATTTGAAAATACCATATGCTGTAAGCTTGGATGTGCAGGTGGTGTGATGGATAATGTCTTGAAATTGTTAATCAGAAAGCCGAGTTTCAATTCCCCTTCAGAGATTTTATATTCACTTACAAGTAAATGCCCTTGGAAAAGGTATTATTCCACCTGTTCTACCTCCAGCTATGGGTTAATTAGTAAGACATGTATTACTAAGACCATTACCTATCTCTCTCTTTCTCTCTCTCCCCGCCCCCACGCAATAAATAAAATTAAAATAAAATCGTGTTCCAAATATTTAGATTTCAGCATTAAATAACCCATAAAGGTTGATATGCCACTAAACAAAAATAACCCAGCCAAATTCACATGCACACATGTTAACACTCAATGTAACATTTTTGATAATTTAGAATTATTATCATTTTTAGTTTATTCATTCAAAACTTGATAAAGAATCCAGTCATATTTTATTTAAAAATGAACTTTTTATAAATTTTTAATATCACTATTGTAAGTTGTTGTCTCTATTAAACTAAAAAGAGAAAATCTTTTGATTTCCAATCCAAATGATTTCTATATTTGTCACTTTTCTGATGAACCCTAAAGTTAGAAATTAAGGTGACAACTGAGAGAAAAAAAAGCTAACAACAATCCAGATATGAATCTAATTCCCCCCTCCCCATTCGTAAAAGGGAAACAAGGGATGAACCTCTACTTCTTTGCAAAAGACTGAGGAGGATAGGTTCACACTCCTCCCCAGTCTTTTGAACAGGAGGAGAGGTTTATCCCTTGTTTCCTGTTCAGGATTTGGTTTCCGGTTCCTTCTAAAGTCTACTTCAACTCGATACTTCTGATGTTTCCATCTGAACTCTGGAGTTTTATTTACTAATTATTTATATTTCCTTCTTTTTTTTTTCTCTATCACTCGCCCCCGCCCCCTCCCTCAATAGGAGTGGTTAGGTTGTCCTATCATCTGGTTCACACTCCTCCTGGGCTTTTGAACAGGAGTACAAATTTATCCCTATTTAGGATTGTGTTTCCAGTTTGTTCTAAAGTCTTTTCATTCTCTTTCACTCCCAGTAGCCCCTTCCATCTTAGAGGTGTTATTGCCTTGCTTGGGGTGAATTAAAAAAAAAAAATTCAAATAGGAAGTGAAATTTGTTATTCAAATAATATTTTTTTCCTAAGGACAGAATTGGGGAAAAGTCAAAGACTGAATATGTGATTAATGATAATACTAAGATAAGCCATTTCCATAAAAGAGAATTCCGCATTCATTGACCAAATAGCATTACTGGAGGTTGAAATTTATAAAATTTACAGTTTTTCAAGAAAATAGAATTCATAAGACCACTGTCATCACTCTTTCTAGTATTGATAGAAGTTTTCTTCCTAATCTTTTGCTTAAGGTAGTGTGGAAAATCAACATCTCGATTGTATCATTATTTTACCTGCTATCCAATTTAGTTGTTGCTGCTGTTGGAAGTCTTCAAGTGACGTGGTTTTTGTTATTTGGTAAACCTCTTTGTGATTCTTTCACACCAATCTATAAGATAAGAGGAACAGTTGTCTTCTTTTAGACCTTGAGGTATTCATTCACTTGAAGTCTTTTTATAATCATTGATCTGAGAAAAGAGTTGTATATAAAAATGTGTCTTTGTTATCTTTGCAGATTTTCCCAAAGTCCGAATAAAGCGAGAAACAGAATCTAATTCCTGTCAATGGCAGACCACACACAACCACATATTTTTACCTGTTAGTGATGCTGCCGTATATGTTCAAGATGTTGCTAGACAGGTAATTATTTCACCGGCATAACAATACCTACATGACACCTAATGCTGCATTTTCAAAATTCAGACCATTTCAATTTTTTAAAGAATATTGTAAAAATACTGGAAAAAATAAATTTTTTAAAATTTGAAATTAATTGTAATTATGAACATTTCCCGCCGAATAAAGGTCCAGGCCAGAAGTCAAGGTTTAGTTTTTGTAAAGAGATCTGTCAATAGATGTGACAGTCAAAGTAATACAGAAACAGATTTAAAAGTTAGAAAAATATCAGGACTTTGACAAAGAACTGAAAACAAAAATTGTGGTACCTGAAAAGGCAAAATTGTGTCCATGTATATTGAAGTTGTTGAAGCATAACCGAAACTATCCAGACAATATTAAAATCAGCAAATATCCTGAATAAAGTGTTGGAGTTTGAAGCTGTTACTTGGTTTTCAGCAAATGCCACCAAATTCTCTTGGTATGAAAACTCAGTCAATATAATAATAACTAGAAATATCTGTGAAAATTTTATGGATTTCTTATTTGAATTTTCTGCTGAATCTTCATTCTTAAGTTAATTATTAATTAAGCTCATGGTGATTTCTATGACAATAAAATATCCAAATAAGTTCTCCTATTCCCCTTTTTAAATATCTGAGCTTAACAACTTTAACAAAATATTGCAATAAAAATCATAAATATGAATGCTGGCTGTTAGTTCAAGAAGTAAGAGGGTACAAATGAAAATTTTTAAATTCACAACTTTTTCCATTTCACTAAGATAAATATTAATCACTTCTTTATTTTTTCTTTCATTTTCTCATCGAAACCAGGTAGCGTCTTTGATATGTCTTTTTCGTCTTTCCACACGATGAAAATGGAATAGTCCATTATTTATGAGGTAGTGGCAGGGCGTAATGGTCATGTTAACTAAAGGAGGGACAAGCAGAATTATAATTATATAAATAATGACCTTATTATTATTATTATTAGCTGAAAATCACATGAATTAGAAAGGTTTTCTACTCAAAATAAATTATATATTTTAAAGTTGACATTTTTTTTACATTGATTTAAAAAAGACCCTCAATAATTTGAATCTGTTTATTTTAATTTAGATAATGAAATATTTTCATACATGAGATTTATTATTAATTTAAACATGAGATTTAAAAGCGTATCTTCTTTTGTCGGCTAATATAATCTTCAGTCTAACCAGTATGCATGGGGGAGGCAAATAGTATAATGGTTATTGGTGTAGAAAATGAAAGGGGCTGGTTGAATTTAACTTCCAGCCCACAGGCTATGGGTTAAATAGCAGAGTAGACTTATCTCTCTTACTTTGAGTAGTGGCCAGTCTGGAAAAAGAAACCAAAACGGACTACTCTTAATTCAAACCATAGAGTAAGCAACAGATAATTACACCAGTACCTTCCTCAAGAAGTTTTGGCATTTCACAAAGGAATCTGTGGAGAGCCGTGATTGCCTACATCTTCAACTGACATTGCATTTAAAAAAAAAAAGAAATATTTAAATACACAATTGTATCCAAATATTCTTTAAGGGAAACAGCCAAATAAAATTTATCATCATCATTTCAGGCGGGTGTCCATTTTAAGCCAACAGAATTGGAAGATCAACTTCATGGTTCAGTGTGTGAAATGATGCTTTTTTCTGTAAGTATTTTCTGGCAAAAGTAGATTTTTTTTCATTAAATTTCTCTGTGGATTTATGACTATTAGTAGTTTTTATTGGTTTAAACCTCATCAATAAGATATTAGGAGAACAGCTAACAAAATAATTTCAAAGTCTGTTTACTGATTCCTAATATCCATTGTGAAAGGCATGAGCTTGTATCTCTTTATACCTTCTACTACCTCTTGTTTTCTTGACTTTGTCTCTTATTGTTTATCTGGAATTGTTGGATCCAGGTATAGGTCATTGGCATCCAAAAATGTTTTAAATTTTGTACTCTGGCATCAAAGAAGATATAAAGAGAAAGAGAGACTCTGGTATATGATGTCAATTCTGACTAGTGTAATCAGGTCTCTGGTGATTTTGTTCCTAATATAAACTCGGACATTTTGCAAACTTGCTTATTATTAAATTTTGAAAGGTGCTTCTTTAAATTTTTTTTTTTTTTTTCATCAAAATCCTAAATCATTATTCCTCAATTTTTAGCAAGTAATTGGAATTGGGGATAAGGTTTCAATGAGATTCAAATTAGCATGTATCATTTAGTAGTAATATTATCATGGTCACATTCCCGAGTGGTTTGAATGTTAATGTTCCAACTCTGAAACACAGTAGACAAAACTGTGTGACGTCCCCCCGGTGTCGCTGCGCCAAATGTGACGTCTGCCTGGCTGCGTCCGTCGTGCTATCCTGTCCTGTGATGACCAACTGGCTTGGTAGTGGTCGCGGCACCGAATGTGACGTTCTAACCTTTTGGTGATTTGGATGGGAATCTGGTTAGATTCAGTATCAGACTTGTCGTTCCCAGCTCGCCTCTAATGTCTGGTTACTGAAGTAACTCTTTTGATTTCTAGTCTAACCTACCCACGTTGTGATTTGATCTTAGGCAGACGAAATCAATCAGTCACTGGACCGTAATGCAAGCCGAGTTCGATCAAGGGCAACACCGCACAAGTATATGTAAAATAAAATAATAACTCGAAAAGTTCAAATGTGTTAAAAAAGGATAACAATATTTTATATCTGGTTGCTGAATACAGGACTGCATCTTCTTCCCAACCTGCTATATGGATTCGTGACACTTCGTGTTTGTTAGGCGAGTCTTAACATCTTAAGTTGTTTGTTCTTTAAGAAACTGGTTCTTGGTGTATCTTCAGGCGATATTCGTGAAACTTGTTTTGGTCGTGTGAGTCTAAGTCGTTCTTCAAAAAATAAATTGTTCTTGGCTAGAAGTTGAGTTCGGAATTGCGTGAATCTTAGTCAGCTTCTGCGAGGCGGGTCTTCAGAGCTCTCAGCTCACTGCAACTGCTTGCCTGTCTGTCTCCAACCACAACTGCGAACTTCACTCAACTTAACTGGAACTCGAACTGGTACTGAACTCACTGCGACTCTGCTTATATGGATGCCGACCAAAACTGGGGTGGGCTTGTCAGGGTTTGAGGTTCCTTGATAATTCTAAACCCACAATCCACTTCTTTGTTTTCGGTCAGGAAAATTTTATTATTTTCCATTTTTGGAAGTCTTTCGTCTTCTCACCTTCTGTTCTCATATTGGTATCTCACCATGCCCTCAGAGGGTGTCAACGGGTTTCCCCTCTCTCTCACAGTGGCATCTCACACCTATCCCTTCAGGGGGGCGCAACAGGCCTCCCCTCCTTCTTCACATGATTACCTCCGCCTAACGCTCATGCCACCATTCAGCCAATGGGCACTCAGCAGCGTGGGTGTGGCCAGACTAGCCTCGGTTTAAAAAATCTTGCTCAAAGAAAAAAAAAATTATATTCCCCCCTTTTTTTTTTTTTTTATCTTTTCTTCGAGGAGACCTCACACCCTAGACTCTTATCTTAACCGAATCACCTGGAATTCGCCAATCAGATTTTTGCCAGCATCAAGTGGGTGGCCATTTGGACGTATTTGCATTCTTGGTGCCAATTACTGATCCGATAAAATAGTTTCGCTATCATAGCCAGCCCTGACGATAAACAGATGCTCCTCTCAATGATATTCTGCATATAGACAAAGGCTTAACCTTTCCTTCATGGTGGTCAGCGAACACTTTTGTTTTTCTCGGACAGTGCGTGCTTAATTAATTTTTATTTTTATCTCTTTAGAATTCTGCGGGAGGTAACTTGTCCAACTTGAAAATTCCCTTTACCATTGCCATGGGCAGATTGGACATATCTTACTCTCTGCCCCGTAACATAAATCAGATTAAATTCTGTGTTTTACTTTCTCGACAATGGAAATAAAAATCTTACCACTTTTCCTCATCAGAAAAATAACACCGCTTAGTGTCCTTTTCATGATGGCTTCTTATCACCTAAATTTAATTCTCGCCTTTCTTTTTTTCTTCTTTCTTTCTAGCAACGTAAATAGTGTCACAACTGTTCAGAAACCATCAATGGTTGTACTGGTTTGAAGCCACAAGTCATTGTGACTGAGGGCTTGAGCATACTGACCTTGTTCAACTAATGATCACACCAGAGCATTCACTCTTTCAGAAACAGCAAGGTCAGCTCAGCATCATTGCAGTATAAACCACAGGTTGACTCTTTGGGTGTTGAAATACAAAATGTGACTGAGTAGGCATTTGCAGTATGGATTAGCCAGTCTAGCAGATAGATATACTCAAAAATGGATGACCAACCATTATTAGTATTCAAATTTATTAGATGAAGCAGTGTTAACTTTTAATGTTTGATGTGTTCTTTAACTCTGACACATATTGCTAACTAACATGGAATTACAATTTGGCATTCAAGATAAAAAGCCATTGAAATTATGATAAAAAGAAATGACTAGTCAAAAATTAAAAAAATTGACTGGTGTCAGTTTGTATGATTCCTTTGTTTTTGTTTTTTTATATGGGCATGTGGCCGAGTGGTTAGAATATTCGCATTCTGACCATGAGACCAGGGTTCAAACCTCACCATGGTCAATTTGTCAGGAAGAAGACTTTTTGATGTTATCAGACTGGCAAGGTCAGTCCCAGCATGCAGCACCTTCAGAAAGTGTCTGAAAACCATACCACAGGTTGAACCAAGCCTTGTGAGTGAAATTGGGTAGATGGAACTCTTGAGGGCCGTTGATAGCTGTGCTAGCATGAAGTCACAAGTCATTGTGGCTGAGGGCTTGAGTGTGCTGGCCTTGTTCAAATTGTTGATCACACTAGATAACATGCTCTTTCAGTGTAGTTGCAGTATAAACCACGGGTGGGTTCTATGGGTGTTGAATAAATACAAAATGTGCCTGAGCAACCGTCTGAAATAGGGATTGGCTAGCCGCCCTATTGAACAAGTATCTTCAAATACTAGTGGCCAGCTGTACAAGCATTTTTGCTTACTCACATAAATTGACTAGTAAATCCTATAAAAACAATGTCTGTTATTTCTTGCTTTTTTAGATGCAGTTCTTACATTTCATGCCTTTTCTCTTTTCTTTTTTCTACCCAGGGTTTGGAGAATTTAGTGTCTGACATTCTCAGAACAGCTTTCGCCTTGAAATCAAAGAAAGGGAGGTACGTCTGCATAGCGTCAATATTTCTTTTTTTTTTCTAATTGGATTCACCCCATCTAAATCAATAAAGCTACTAAGACACAAGAGGTTACTGAGTGTGAGAGAATTAGAAAACAGAAATACTATTGCAGTGCAAGAACAAGAGAAGAATAATCCCAGAGACAGTAGGCAATGATTGACATTGCAATTAAATTTTTAAGGATCAAACTTGTCTGAAAAGCAAGAAGTTGGAAGACAAGTGAGATGTGCGATAAAAGATGTAACTGTTAGTATAGGACTTACAGTTACATCTTGTCAATTCAACTGTAGACCGATCGGACCTTGCTGCCATTCTAATACTGCGCTTAAATTCATAAAGTCTAGGTACCAGAGTGAAGAGCTCATTCAAAAAATTACAATGAATATATTTATAGAAAAGACACAGAGGAGCAACTTTATAGTGTGGGAGAATGACTGAAGCTGAAACAAGTGAAGTTCTTCTATGGATTAGACAGGCTGCTCATGGAAAAAATGCTCTTTTAAGCATTGGATTTTGTGACAATACACTTAATAGTTAAATTTCAGATAAGTCATTCTTTTCAAAAGAAACAGGAAAATGAGTTAATATTTTATAAAATGTTACTCCAAGTAAAGATGCCTGTAAACTGTTGAATTACTTATCAAAGTCTCTATTTACTCCCTGAGAATATTATACTACAGAATGCTGAAAAATTTTTGGCCTTGGGTTGCAAAGTTTTTGGGTCAACCAAAATTATCAGATATCTAATCACCTGGTCAGAATTTGGCAAGTGGATCAATTTGCCAAATTCTGACCAAATGATTAGATATCTGATAATTTTGGTTGACCCAAAAACTTTGCAGCATTTTATATGAGTATGACTAAGGAAATAAGCTTTCTCTTCAATTAAAGTGAATTCGATTTCTTCAAGTCTAACTTATGCTTACAAATTCTGCTGATTCAGTCAATAGAAATTTGAAGATAAGATTTTGGGAACATCTGCTCAGCCCATTGAACCAGATTTGTAACATTTGAATTTACTTCACTTGTGAAAGTCATTATCTAAAAAGTTTCCTTTCTTTGATTCTTCTGTGACTGTCATTGAATGCAAGGAATCTGCTCTTCTTAACCCAAAGATGCAAATACTTTCATTAGAAATACTGAGTACTTGTAAATAACAGCAGTATTTGTATTATCAGTAATACTAGATTACTGGTTGAAGCCTTTGATCTCCTCTTGGCTGATCTTGAATGTCCTATTGTAGCACTTTTTTTTACAAGTATTAATAGATATGCCTATATTCTGTTACAAGTTGAGACTGGCACTGCATCCTTAAGCCTCATAAATCCTTATTCCTTGGTTTGGTTTGTTTTACAGCATATCAACACCTCAATGGGTTATTTAATGACTACAAGATTTTTATTGCTGGTAATATTTTTTTTCAAAAATCTATTGCTGCTAATATATCATTTTTTTTCTTTTCCAAAAATGCTAATAATTTTTTTCAAAAATCTTTTGCTGGTTATATTTTTTTTTTTCTTCAAAAATTTATTGCTGGTAATAATTTTTTACAAAAATGTATTGCTGGTATTAAAACCTATTTTTACACCTTCATAGTGTTTTGACACCAGTTTGGGGGTTAACTATTTGCCCATAGCTGGGGCCCTAATAGGTGCTACCACATCGAGTCAAGGTGGACCTAGGAACACCAGCAATTAAGAGGTGGTTCCACACTCCTCAAAACCTCCCGCCTTGCTGTTGGACTTAGTTTATTGTCTTACCCAGGATGCAGATGTAGTTTATTGTTTTACCCAAGACAGTTCTGCTGTTTTTCGATTGGTCTAAATTTTGGTGATTCAACAATCTAGTGACCAATCAAATGTTCTTTTTGAGATTAATATATTGAGGGCTTAAACACTAGAACATGAAAAGAGATTCCTCCTCTGAACATTTGCAGAGTATTATAAAATGTGATAAATATTTTTTTCAGTTTTTTGGTGACCAAATAACCAGAATGTAATGATAGTTTAATCAAACCAGAAAAATGACTTCTTAAAAATGTTAAGTGTTATATCTCATTATTTAACAAACTTAATTTTATTTTTGTTTTTTTTTTTTGTTTTTCTTGTAAAAGCTGACGAAAATTTTTTTTTTTTTTACATGTATGAATTTTATTTGAAAATAAAAAAATTCTTTAATCTCTTTCATTTCAATATTCCGTAAAAAGTTATGTGTATCATTGTTTTACCCAAGACAGTTCTGCTGTTTTTCAATTGGTCTAAATTTTGGTGATTCAACAATCTAGTTCTCTTTATTTCTGTCTTTGTAGGTACCCAACAGAACTGTCCCTTGTGGATATCCATGCTGCCCTAAAACAGATTCCTGGGGCAGATTTCCTTACCAATGCTCACTTGGGTCTTGTCTCACATCCTGACATGCATTCTAATGACCATCACAAACAGAAACATGGTATCACGTAATAATTATTCTGATTATGAAACATGCAAAATTTGGACAATTATTTTGGCATAAAAATAAAGAGAAGCAGCCCTCTGGTGCTGTCTGATTCAAAAAAAAAAAAAAATACAACAAAAGCACAATGTTGAAGTTTTTAGTTTAATCCAACACAAGTGTAAATGTTATACTTTTGCAAGTAGGAAGGTCTGCCTTGAAAATCAGCATTTCAATTTTTTTTTTTTTAACTTGAGCTCAGCGATAACTCTGTGATTCCTGATTTAGTTCTGAACGTGTTGAAAATTGTTTGGTGGAAATTAGTGCATAATTCTGATACTAGGATGACTGCATATGTAAATATCTAAACAAACAGATGCAACTAAAGAATAGTCTACAAGTTAATAAGAGGCAAAACAAGGACAGTAATGTTCAGCCGTTCTAAGTTATCTTTACTTAAAAGTGTACTTCAGTTTATTTACTAAACTTGGCTTAGTCTGGCACAAAGTCACAATCATTGGGCGCTCAGTGATTATCAAACTCACTACATTTATACCTACTTACCTACCTGATCAACCACGGTTGAAATCACAAAGTCAACAACCTCATACCAAAGTAAATTATGAACTTCATAATCTTTTTCCATGTGCTTTGCAAGGGTTATATAAGATTCAATTCAGAGTTTTCCTTCTCCCAGACTGGTTGATGGATGTGTGGGTGGTGTAATGAATATCAACTTGGAATGAGAGCTCTGAAAACAGAGTTCAAATTCTAATCATGTTTATTACATTCACTTACATGCAAATACCTTTGGGAAAGGTAGGAATCGATCTATTCTCTCTTCAGATATGGGTTAAAATAGTAGGACTTTTATCTTAAAAAATCATTTTTATTCTCAAAAGAATTATTAATGGAATATTCACTTATAAAAAAATATTCTTGAAAACTAAAATGTTTTGATTTTAAATAAACCACAAAGGGTTAATAAACTGTAAAAAAAAAAAAAACAACAAATTGGTCGATTTCAGAGAATACTTCAACTGGTTGCTAATCATAGCTAGAGAACCTAGTCTGCCTTACTATTTATCCCATAGCTGGTAGAAGATATTGATTCATACCTTTCTCACTGGTATTTGTGCAAAAGTGAATGTGATGAACTCAAGCAGAATTTGAACTTGTCTTGACAATTACTCGTTCTAAGCTGCTAATCACTACACTACACAGTCAAAACAGTCTGCAAGACTTATTTACTAAACCCTCGTCTATATCAAAGAATCTATGTTTTTATCTTAAGGCAATATACTTGGAAGTTACACCTGTCGAAGTATGATAGTTTTCAAAATCATCTTTCAACTTGCAAAATATTGTTAGTTTAATCCTCTCTAGTGTAGCCTTGTGCCAGATTAAAGATTAGTATTTAAAAAAAAAGGAGGTTATGGGTGATTTCTGACATCATGCTCTGATCATCTAATATTTTTACCAGAATTAATTTTTGAAATTTCATTTTTTATACAATCCTGAAAACACAATTTTGTCTGAAATAATTTTGTGAAAGGAATAGAAAAGATTTAAAGGAATGAATTTCTTCTGTCAGAAAATAGTTATAAGGAAATGGTTTTGTACAGGTTCTTAGTCACCCATCCTCTTTTCTGTTATACATTGTGGTATGCCAGTAACTAGACATTTTCTCAAGATAACTGCTATTGTGGCAATAAAGAGAAAAATGAATAAATGCCTTTGCCAAAGGCACAACTATAAAATGAACTGCCTTGGTTGGAATTGAACTCAGTTTGGCCAAATCTACAATTATTCCAATAGTCATTACACCATTCCACATCCTCTAGTCAATGTGTTTTCATACATTAAAATAAATAGATGTATGGTAGGCTAATGAAAGAAATTCGCAAAAAGAATATTATTATATATTATTAGGCCAAGAGACAAAATAAAAATGTGATGAGAAAAATGCTAATGAAAAAGATTTCAGACACACTATTCAACAAGAATCTCAACAGAAAATTAACTAAAGATGAACACTTTTTTTGGGGGGGATGCAGTGAGGTGCTTAAAAAAGTTGATCTGTGGTAGGACTTGTGACTCAGTTGAGGACCGGATCTCATTGTAAACAGAAAATTTGCCAGCAAAAACTGAAAAAAAATTGTCAAATATAAAAGGTGACAACACTACTGGCACACATAGATATTTTTGTTTTATTTTAATCATTTCATTCCAAGCAAGCCACAAGGGGCTACTGAGTGTGAAAGAATATGAGAAGAAGAAAAAGAACAGGAATTAAAACAGAAGATAATGATTGACATTGCATTTAACTTTTTCAAAATCAAAGTTGACTGGAAAGCAAGAAGCTGGAAGATTGTTCCTCAAGTCAGAAATATGAGAGAAGAAACTATTAACATAGAACTTAGACACATCTGGCCATTTCAACTTTAAATGATGAGACCTTGCTGACAATCTAGTACTGTGGTTAAATTCATAGATTAGCCCGGAAAATTCTTGCGACAAGTTTGGAAGAATTGGAAATACAAATGGAATCCAAAGGTTAACCTGACATAAATCACCGAGACTCAAGAAGAATATTGAAGCATTGAAGAGAGTTGCTGACAATAAATTTCCATTAAAAAATGTTCATTACAAATAACAGAATTATCTCCCTTAGATTAATTACTTTTATTAATATACAGAGTTACTTCCCTTGCTATTATTTTTTATATAAAAAATAATAGCAAGGGACAAGGTGAAAAAAAGCACACCCAGTGAAATCAAAAAGAAAGGTTCCTGATTTGCTACTAGTGGGGTATGTATGAACACACACAAAGGAAATGATCCTATCTATCTATCTATCTTCGTATCCAGTAATAACTGGGACTTAATCTGTGGTATAATTATGTGTAGAAAGCAGATGTTGAAAATTGTTATTTTCCTAACATTACACAATTTTATCAAAACATAAAAGTCGTTACCATAGCAATCTTGCTACATAAAAAAAGTTGTTGTCTCATCATTTTTCTATTGAAATTGCTAGTTATAACCATAAGTTCTATGCTAATTTTTTTTTTTTTTTTTTTCTTCAATACTTCTCGTCTGTGGAACTCTTTTCCGGCTTCTTGTTTCCCAGTCACTTACAATCTTCAAAAATGTAAATGGAATGTCAATCGTTATTTTCTGTCTCCTTGAATCCAACTCTTTTAATATTCTCTCTATTTCTTTAACTCACACTAACCCCTTGCATTCTAGTGGCTTTATGGCTTTGATTGGGGTGAAATGATTAAAAAAATATATTTTCAAAACAAGAAAAATTAAATTGTCAGAAGATAGAATCTGTGGTTATCAGCAACTGGTGCATACCAAGGTACAAGTTAAAAACTGAAAGTGTCAAAAATCAAGCCAGTACAGAAATTTAGATATATGACAAATGTTTAACAGATGACAAAAAAATGTGATACTGAAATCCAAAGGTGTATTGGAACAGTGAAAGATGCCTTCTAAAAAACATGCAAATATCAAGAAACACAAAAATTGTATTAGAAACAACAAAAAGAATGCTGAACTGCTATGCAATATCAATTTTCCTATATGGTAGTGAATACTGGACAATTTTCTCCCAGATGAAGAGGAGACTTCAGACAATAGATGTGGTTTTACAGAAGAATGCTGAGAATACCATGGACAGAGTAAGTGAGCAACAAAGAATTTAAGGAAATAAAAGGAACACATACATCAAATCAGAAAGAGATAATTGAAATTTCTGGGACATGAGAAAAGAAAACTTGAAAAAATGGACACACATGTGACATATTGAAGGAAAGAGAAAGTAACAGCCCAAATGAGCTTGTATCAAATGATATGAAGTTGAGGAGATCCATGATCGCCCACATCCTGAAGGGACTTGGAACTTAGAAGAATCAACGTAAATGTCTCCAAAATTTCATTGATGGCTGGAAAGGTCTTTTGTCTGTTTTTACAGTTGGTTTGCCTTGTAAGTGAAATGTATTTCTTAGTGGGAGTTTATCTTCATGATTTGAATATCATTCTTAGTGGAGTTTTTGTGGGTTTAAAAAAAAAAAAATGCCAGAAATTATCAGTATTTTATGTTTCTATAACATAAATGCAAAGGCAAATCTAAATTGCTGCTACTATATTTTTTATTATTCATACAAAGAAAGATGTTGGAATAACAACTTATTTTTATAACTTTATTTCATCACTTCCATTGAAAATCAAAAAATGATGTGCTCACTTTCAACAATCAACCATAATAGATTTTGGAAACAGCAACAGGGGAAGAAAAAAAAAAATTTTTTTTTTTTTTTTTTAACAATAAGGTTCACTCTGTACAAGGCCCGGGAGCCACTCAAGCTAGAGGGTTATGTTAAGGGGTAGTTTATATGGATAGAAGAGGAAGATAACTGTTAACTCTAGACTTGAACAGGTTAAGATTTTAATGATCAGGGAGTCTTTCATGGGGCGATAGTTTACTTGAAGCTGTTTGAATGGAACTTACTTCTTGCTGATGGAATATGGAGGGAATGTAGGAGGTTTGCTACTATGCGAGAGTGGCACAGTGGGTACTAACCATGAAGGTTAGACCTGGCAGAACCAAGAAATATAATTCATCTTAGATCTTTCCGTGGTATTAGTGATAGAGCAGTGAAAGACTCTGCACATCCCTCCCATGAGAGAGAGGTTGGAAGGTACAAAATAATTCTTCTCCAACAAAGACTCAGAAACACTTGAACTTTATCAAGACTGGAACGTGGAGACTGGGCAGTTCCCACCCAAATGATAACAGTACTCCATGCTCAACATGATCTGGCTCTTATAATGGTAGAGGATAGCATGAGGAGTCAGGTACTTACTGAATGCTACAAGCGAATTCAAAGTGTTTCACGATTCACTTGTAACATACAAATAAGATGGGCCATAATAAATGCCATTCTGGTAAGACAAGAACACTATTTATTATATAAAAAATACTTAGAAGGAATCCTGGTAAATATCTTCCCATCAATAAACACATACCAAACACTTTATTATATCACCAATCTTTATAAAATCCATACTTAAAGAATCTAAAGATTAATCTATCAATAATCATAACTAATGTAACCTATTTTTTTTTTTTTTGCTCCCACATAAAACTTTCCCAATCAATAACCCAGACTTTACCAGCCAGAATTAAAAATGCCCACTAGATGCACTTGTCCGCAAACGTACACATTATCAACCGATTCCTGCACAGACCAACTAGCATTACGATGTACATACACACACAAATTATACACCCACTACTGAACAAGACTAATACACAAGGTCTTCTTAACTAATGAAAAACAAGCAACAAAAATATAAAAATCAACAGAATTTTCTTTCCTCCTTCATATTTCATTTTCTGATGAAGCTTAAATAAAAGTGAAACATGTTAAACTCATAAATGTTTCCTATTTGTTCCTCATTCTGTCGAATTCCAATCCATATTCCTACGTTCTAAATGCTATTACACTGGTTTTGTTTCTTTCATGTGATTACTTGCAAAAATTGACTTCAGCACTTCAGTATTAACTACACATACCAGATTCTTTGTCGTTCAACTTGAAAGGCAATTAAGTAGTTATTCTTTTATTCCTTGTTGAAAACAAGGAATAAAAGAATGGCTATTTAATAGTATATAAAAAAAATACAACTTTCCATTTGTAAAGTACAGCAACGTGTTGAGGTTGGTGGGGAAACATCTAACCGATTACTCTCCCACCAACTACGGGGATAATAGACAGGGGAATAAGACAGGAGATAACTAAAACAACACTGCCTCAGAAACGACAGCAACTTGAGGAACAAAGATGTCCATGGGACTGACTGACTTCACAAGACGCTGTGTCTTGCTGACTTTTCCCATTGCTTTTATTGGCACAAGGCATCTTACAAAGACCTGGATTTTGACCAGTTGCAGTGAGGCCTGTATCTAGATATACCAAGCTCTCCCGGATTTAACTGGTGTTGACAAACATGTCTGTACATAATCCAGGGCTTCTTTTATATCTGTACCAGTCTGCATTCACTACAGACTTTTAGTCCAAGCCCACAAGAACAAATCCTTCAAACATTCTGGGTTTTTGCACATCAGCCTGTACAATTTTGCCAACATTTCTGCAGACATTATTCTCTTATTGACATGCATATCATTCTGGGGTCAGGAAAAAAATATTGGCTATTATATCAAATGTTACTGAAACTTGATTTATATTCCCTATTTGATCCAGTTCGAAATTAATTTCTTTTTGTACACTTATTATAAATTCATGAAATTCTAATATCATATTGGGGTATGAGGAATGTGTAGCAGTCATGCCAAAAATGACCCCTGGAACAAGGCAGTCGTCTCTCAGCGTCCTCGTCGACCCGAACTGCCAAAGCCTTCAGACACACTTATTTTATAGACCATGACGAAGCAGCTGATTGGTTGAGTGGGAGAGTTTTACATATGTGTAGGCACACTCCGCCAATTCTCCCTTCCTCCAACTGGTCTGTGACATCATACACATGCAACGCGTGGATGTTTTTGGGCATGATGTCGCATATCTTGCTCACAACAATCACAGAATGAGTTTTAAATATCACCGAATATAGTAGTTTTATACTGGGTTTTTGCCATTGCTAATAACAATAATTACATTCTTGACTAGGAATTGGCAAATGACTTGGAGGAAATAAACCAGATCAACAACAATGTTATTTTGGACACATGGAACATGACAAAGTAAAATTATATACACTGGACTCTCCTGTCATTTCTCACTGAATGCAAATACAGCAGCTCAGTTCTTAGAACCAAACAGCCAGACTATCTGCACATATGGTTTTGTAGCAGATGTGCAGTGGTATAATGAATAGCAGTTTGGAACGATATATTGGAAAGCAAAGTTCAAATCCAGTCAAATTCATTACATTCACTTACATGTAAATATTTTTGAACAGGTATAGGTAAATAAAAAGACAGACTAGACCCTATAGCTTTGTTTGACAACCAATCTAGGAGAAGGGCAACCCTGAATTCAAAATCTAAAGGAGTTCATTTAGATACCATGTGGCATACAGTGCACCAGTTCTTTCCAAAACGTGATTGCTTTATCACAAGCCTTCATCACTATGATCAAATCGTATACCGTTGTGCAAATTAATTGAAGCAAAATGAATAATTTCATTATTTACTTTTTTTTCATATTTTTCCAATGAAACATGACCCAGTGCACATGTTTGTACTTTGTATGTCCATTCCACAAAGTCGTTCCTTGCATATTGACTACAGATTCTCAATTGGATTTAAATCAGAAGAGTTTCCAGGCCAGTCTATATTACTTTGATTTGCTCACTGGTAAGGCTTGCCAATGTGTTCATGCAGTGTTACAATTTCCATACGCTTCCTTGGAGTAATGTCCATTGCTGACAATGGCCATAGGTTGAGACAGTTGAGACAATAGTGTCTGGGCATGATGAAAATCTGATGCAATCACAGATGATGCAATATTTTTCAAGGCCAAACAAATTTCATCATACACCCCAAAAATAGATTCATATTACTGCACACTACTGTAAATCTGAGGAAAAAATAAAAATCTATTACACCCTGTCACCCCAGTGGGTCTAAAACTGACTATATGGTGAAAGAAAGGAAACTAAAGTGGTTGTTTCAATTAATTTGCACAAGGGTGTATGTATAGATAACTTTGTTGTTCAAAAACTATATAAGATTGATAGATAAATATAATTAAGACAACATAGCATATAATTTATAATCATTTATTTCAAACCATATTAAATTATTTGCCATGAATAAACAAATTCTTTTTTTGTAATAGAAGAAATCAGAAAATAATGAAATTCAAAACATTCAACTTTGGAAGAAGAAATTCTAAATGAAAATTGATTAAAAAGAAATCCATTAAGACTGACAGGATTAACATACTTCATCTTTGAAAATACTAAATTGAATGAAATTTTATTAATGTCATTTTTACTTTTTAGGGTTAAGGCTTCTAATACTTTTTTTCTTTTTTTTTTTAAGACTTTATATGATATATTATTGTCTTTGCTAACCAATACAAGAAATACTTACAATATGTGATTTAATAAAGCTATTATTAAATAAATGACAAGTTGAAGAAAAAAATGTTGCAATTGTGTAACCAATGTATAAATTATTCAAATTTTTATTACTAGATTAATATTCAAGTGGGCAAGAAACATCATAAATAACATTAGTTTGTTAAAATTCTGATTTTGTTGTTATTGCTACTGATAATAGGTATTTTTAGTTGTTTTGACTAATTTATTTTTGTTTCAGTAAGTAATATTTATGTACTAAGTTTTATTATAATCTTTTAATTTGTAATTATTTTTGCTGAAATACTTTAAGTTTCTTTTTTATTATTTCTGTTTTATTCTTTCTTAGTTTGATTTTATTACATGGTTTGGGAAATTATTGTTTATAATAATTTAGTGTTTTATATTTTTAAGTTCATTATAAAATATTGTGTGTGAAGAAGATATTGTGTTCTATTACGTATGATAGTTATTTTGTATCTAGATGTTTTTTATTATAGTTAATTATATATGGGTTTAAATCTGTTTCAGTTATTTCATAAATGAAAGTTTTAAAGTAATTCTACCAATATCTGTCTATATTTCTGAGATGAGGTATTATGTACACTATTTACATTATTCGGACACATGGATAAAGGCGTTAGTTAGATGCAGTGACAGGGACCCAAAGAGTGTGAGTTCAATACCCGGTTAAGGCAGTGGAGAACTTGGAGAGGAAATTAACAGGAGATATCTGATAACTGATATCCATTAAACATGGCATGTGGAACTAGAACAGTCTACCCCAGTGAGCGAAATAAAGGGTTCAGTTCAACATTCCAACCATCTGAAGAAGGCTGGAGTGTACAACAGCCGAAACGTAATAAATATGGCGACAAAGATTATTCTACCAACCAACATGTCTAAGGAATTCTATTTTTGAAGTTAGATTAATATCTGAAAGAAGAACTGAATTATTAAAAAAATAATCTTAAATTTCAAACTTCATCTGTAGTTTTAACTAATATCAATATATCATTAAAATAATGTGGGTAAATTATTGGTTTGGATTTTGTCTTTTTAATTTTATTTTAGTTTGACATCTAAAATTTAAGTAATAAACCCATAGTGACCCAATCAATGGTATAAATACATTTCCTAAGTGATTGTAAAAAGAACTTGTGTGGTACAAACTATTAAATGTTTAATAACTATCGAGTTTTTCTGAAAATGGAAGTGATAGGGAGATATATAAAATATAATATAATATAATGAAAATTGTTAATTATTCATCATTTTACAGATAGGTAAATTTGTTGAAAAGATTTCTAACTTCAGGTAACACTAATACACTATTGTTTGGCTTATTAGCTTTAAGAGTTTGTATAAAAAGATCTTCCTGTGGTTGGGCAATTTAGCTTTTTTGAAAACAGGATAGATCGCTGCAGGAATTTGTGAAATTATTTGTTTTAGCAGGGTTTATGGATTTCATTTATTTCATATCTATAACCAATATTTGTACAAAATTTGAGGAAATCCTATTTTTGAAATTATTGTCATTAATGAATTTGCTTTCATCTTTCTTCAGATTTATCAATGTTTATGTCTCATTTCTTAAATTGTATTTTATCATTCATGACACTTCAAAGTTTAGATAAATGATTATTTTTGTTTAATTTTACAGAGTCACCAACAAAAACAATGCATAATTGTACTATTTTTGTTTTAAGTTACTTTGCTGCATATATATTTGATCTAAGCTCCCAAGATATTTGTGAATTTTCTTTAATTTTCACGTTTTCTGTTTGACAAGAAAAAAGAAAACTAAGAAACTTCTCAAATATTTCTTTGGTCTTCAATCAAATATGCAAAGAGAATTTTTGTCCAATTATACTGTGTTACACATACACACAAAACATTCAGACCAACAAGAATCCCTTGACAAATAAAAGATAAAGTGAGCCAGATTTTGAAAAGGAAGTCAAGAACTATATTCCTCTCGGAGTCTGTCTATATTTCTGAGATGAGGTATTATGTACATTGTTTACATTATTCGGACTATTGTCCACATCTTTGACGCCATATTTATCACAACGTTTCGGCCTTTCAGTATCTGTCTATATTTCTGAGATGAGGTATTATGTACATTATTTACATTATTCAGACTATTGTCCTCATCTTTGTCGCCATATTTATCACAACGTTTCGGCTGTTGTACACTCCGGCCTTCTTCAGGCCGAAACGTTGTGATAAATATGGTGACAAAGATGAGGACAATAGTCTGAATAATGTAAATAATGTATATTCCTCTCCTATGCGTAAATAACTGAGGGGGGGGGGACGTCTAGTAAATTCATAGCAGGGGACAAAAATAAGTTTTAACACATAAATCAATGGTGTCGGCATGAAAAAAACATTTGCACCAAATCATAAGTGAATAATTCTAATTGGTGTTAAAGAAAAAAAGTTACCTGTCGTGTTTTTTTATTTACAAATGTCAAGTTCAAAAGTTCTTATGTCATTGATAAATACGTGCTTTACAAATTGAGAAAAGTTATATCAGTAGTATATATTAAAAATGATATAAGCAAAGTTTCAAACTTGACATTTGCAAATAAAAACCAAGTGCAGATAACTCTTAGAAAGTAAAATTGATTTATGGGGTTGGTAACAGATGTAGAAAAAAATATATTTTTCTAAGATTTTCTATAAATAAAAATTTCAAAAATAAATTCATTCATTTTTTAATAAGTTCTGAAAGTTTCATTAAAATCAGACAATTATTTGATTTTTGCAAGAATTTCCAAATTAATGGGTTTTTCCCCCAGAAACTACTACACTAAAATAGCCATTACTACAAGTAGTACAAAGTCGACAAAAAAAAAATTTTTTGACCCAAATTTAGAACATGTTAGAAAAAAGGAAAAAACTTTTAAAATAATTAAAAATACTTTGTTCTTTCCTCTTAATAATAACATAAACATTTTAACGATAAAACTTCGTTTTTATTAAGTTTGAGGCCTTTTATCATTATGCTATACTGATTTTCAGCGAATTATTGGAGGTACCTAATCTAATGAATGTTAATCTACAAGAATTATTTCCTATTTTTTTAAGAAGTGGACAATTTAAATAGTGACGAAATAAGTAATATCTTGATTTATTTAATAATAAAATGTTTTCTTTAATAAGATGAAACATTTTAAATTATTTCATAAATACTGAATGAATATTATTATTTTTTTTTTGCAAATTTGTCATCTAAACTAAATTAATTAGTAATAATAATCATTAAGCTATTATTTAGCTTTTTAGGAAACATTTCAAGAAAATCTAATAAAATATATTTTAATTCGTTAAATTCAGAGTAAAATTTTACAAACAAAAGAAAATAAGATTTTAATGGTGTAAAATCATTGTTACTTGTTACACATGAAATGAGGTGTGATTGTTTTGCACCAGAGAGAATAATTCTTAAGTATTATTAGGTTGGTGCAAAAATAATATCGTTTTTTGACATATTTTTTAAAGTCAAAAAACGATATTATTTTTGCGCTAACCTAATATGTAAACTTTACTCATACAAAAATACAAGAATCAAAACTGGAAACAGCTGTTTACATTTACAACTATTTAGCACATACATCATTTTTGATTCATGAATTTTGTGCATAAAACATCAACTGAGCAAGAAATCTCCACAAAACTTTGCAAATCATGTTTGACATGTTCTAATATTTACAGAACCCATTTCCATAAACTGTATGAGTCTAATTGACATTTTAGTTGCATATTCATTTTTATTAAAAAAAAAAAAAAAAAATCTATGTTGAAAATGTTGTTTGCATTCTTCTATTTTCGACATTATTTTAATCCAAATGATGAGGAGAAAAACTGGAAAATCAGCGTTCAAAAGTTTGGCTTTTTCTTTTTTCTTTTAAACATTGAAAACTAGCACCAGTGAGAATATGTTTATATGAAAAGGGTGTTCAAATTTGAATGATGCATATAAAGTAAATAGATGCATCAATATTTAAAAAGAAGAAATTTCAGTTAAATGAGGAGATGGTTTTGTGTGTCATTAAAAAATTATCAAATTAAAATATAGAAGATTAAAAATCAACAAAAAATCTCAAAGTAAAACAGCTCAGTGATCAAGAGCCTGTCTAATCCGTCTCCAAAAATCTTGTGATTCATAAAAAACACCAACAAACACTTGTAGGATTGGACTGTTAACATAATCCAAGTAAATTGGAATTATTCTTATGGCATCTGTATTTATATGATGACAGAGACTTGCTTCTACTTGAATTTTAAACCAGCCACTTTCAAAGCTACTCTTTGATAGAAGAATGAAGACTTTTCGTGACTGCTCTAGTGCAACAGTCAAGTTACTACTGTAAGTTCCAGATATACTGTCCCTCTCTGGATGATATCCTCGGAAACCCCCATTTGCCTGATTTTCAAAATGTTCCAAGATTTTGTCCGCTGTGGAAGAATCACTTTCATGAAAGATCAAATAAAAATCATATAAATCCATCTTGTATAAACAACACAGCTGTTTTTATTTTTAAATTGGCCAGAATGTTGTAATTGAATCCTTGTCAGTGTTGCTTTTCATCTATAGAAATAAAAAAGAGAAGAAAAAAAATAAGTTTTAATTGGTTTATTATGTAAAAGAAAAAAGTTTGGGGTTTTGGGGTTTTTTGATAATTTTATCAAACAGAATAATGTTTTGTTCTACTATCTTCTGCCATCTTTCATAGCAAAGCATCACTCTGTATACTCTCTGCACTCTGCTCATGGAATTTAAACTTTTTTGTTAAGAGAATTCTGGGAGAGTCAAAAAAATGGTCATCCAAAGAGGCAAGATCAGTTGAAGTAGTGAAACTTCCAAACCAAGTTGGAACTATTTTTGCCTGGTAACCAAAGAAACCAATAGTCTTGCATTTCCTGATAGAATATTATCTATGCTCATTTAATTCCAAAAACTTTTTTGTTTTTATTGCTACATACCATTAATGTCGTCTTATCATACCAAGGATGATTGTATGAATTGCCTTTTGACACCGTTCTTAATACATATCCAAGTCTGTCAGCATACTGTCTTTGTTCATACATAAACAACAATTAAACTGGTGAATGAAACCTAAATGAAAAAACAAAGTTTGAAAGACTTAAATTTAGATATTTGCATTATTTATCTCTAAATATGAAAAAAGTTTGTCTGAAACACTGCTACATACAATTATTTGTTTCTCTGAAATGTGCTTATTGTAGAGGAATCCCTTTCAACTCACCAAAAACACAAAATTATCTTCTTTGGATGAAAACCAGCTTTGGTACTTCACGATGGATCATTTTACTTGCCTCAAGAATTTGTACATTACACATTGTTGTAAAGTATCTGCTTTTCATTACACATCACAAAAATATAAATAAAAATGAAAAATATTTTGTCAAAAAATTAGTTTCACATAGAAATAAGGTTCACTAAGTTACTTTAACTTCACTTATATGGAAGCCACCCATCAAAGTGACTAACATAATCAAACAGGTATAAATTACTTTCAACACTAGATTTGGACATTACATGTTGGCTATTATCCCAGGTTGTATAATGTTGATTACTCTCAAGTAATGTCTTCATTTGACTACTATTAACCTACCTGATCTAATCAACCATAGAGCATCACTCAGTGATAAATGTCCAACATAAAACTTTGCAAACCACTTTTGACAGGTTCAATCATTTGCAAAACCTTCTCCATAAACTGCATAGATCTTTTTTGAATTTGCTGAAAATGTTGCTTCTTTCCTATCTTCAATATTAGAATCAATCAATAAAAATATGCCAATTTTGACAAATTATTTTTAAAATATCATAGCTGTCACAAGACAATAAAACACTATTTTTTTTAATTATTGTGCGTGTCTTATTTGGACCAGCATGCCGGTTATTATATTCACATTTAGGTCATCTTCAGATGTCTGTTGTATTTGGTAATTTTGAACCAAAACTTTCCATGCTTAAGGGAGATAACTCTTATTACATAGGGGAGATAAATCATATCAGCTAATACTCACCAGTCTTATGCAGCTTTGTGTTGTTCATCCATGAAACCAGAAACTTTTCAACATTACCAGACTCAGGGACTGAATTGCTAGCGAACCAAATGTCTCAAATGCTTTAATCCACTCAGCCTTGTCTCTCAATCCAGTGACAAAATTCCAAACCCTTAAACGTCACATGTGTACTCAAATGGTTAAATTGTGTGTATGTACTTTACTCTCTTCATCTGAAATAACAAAGTACAAATAATAAGGCAAATAATTTCTCATTCTAAAAATTCTGACAATTTGAATGAAATTAGTTAAAACAAAGTACAATGTAACCCAGATATAAGAGAGTTGTCGGGACTGGATAAGAAGTCTCTTATATCCGAGTTTCTCTTATATCCGGGTTTGGTCTATTTTGTTTAGGTAAGTATGGCTCTAATTTGGGACCAGAGAAAATCTCTCTTATATCCGGGTTACACTGTACTTCTAATGCCAGTTAATGATAGAACTTCTTGGCCAATCCATTATTTAAATAAACTCATGTAAAAATTTGCTGAGAAACATTAGTTCTAAATCATTATACTGGCTTTATTTGCATTATTTACAGTCAGACCAATGGTAAAGTTATTGAATTTAGTGACACAATTGTGAGTTCAATCCCTGGGCCAAGTAATATGGATAAATCTAAGTGAAAACAGGATTAGTAATAACTAAACAAGTAACCAAGATAAAATATCCTTAGACAGGGACAGCAGAATAAGAATAATCTACTCCCACCCCTAGGTTGATTTAAGAGTTCAGTTGGAAATTCCTTCAAGGTTGTACAGATTTACAGACACCTGAAGAAAGCCAGGAGGTACACAGGCTGAAATATTGTGAATGTAACAAAGATAAGTATATGTAAATAATAATAACTTCCTGTCTCTGAAATTCAGACAAATTACATTTATTTTATTACATTTTTATTGACCATATTTGGATGCCCACTATGGCACAATAAAAATGGTTATGTCACAAACCAACTTCTTATTTGCCGTTTCATTTTCCTGAATATTTCATTATTAGAACCAGATTAATGGAAGCTAATGTTAGTAAATAATCTTACCATACTCTCAGCTTCTTAGCTTACAGAAATACCTTGTTTATCAGGGCCACAGATGAGCATTTTTACCATTACCCTGGAACTGTCTCAAGAAACAACTTTAATTAACTGTCCCAAAATCAGTTTTTTAACTTTACCCTTTTTAGTTGTAAATAACATAACACCATAAAAATCTTTAGTAAATATTCATTTTGATCCAGTCTTTGGCTTTAAATGGGTCTCCATGCCCTGCAATTACCATTTTGAAATTGATTTATTTTTAATACAAGTATTACAGGTTGTAACAAAAATTTAAAAAAAGTTCAGATAAAAATTTAAAAAATGAATACATACAAAAATACATTAGTTAAACTTTACTGTAGTTTTATAAAAATGACATCTTTATTTTTATTTAAACATTTCAGTTAAATCACCTTGAATAATTTTACATAGAAATGTTCTTAATTTTCAGGGTCTGAGTAACTTTTATCATAGTTTAAGAATTGTTCTCTATGCATCCATACTCTATATAAAGAAAATCAACTATTCACAACAACAAAAAATAAAATATATTTAAGTCTTTATCAAAAGATTTCCAATTATAATTATCATGACTAAATTTCCTATATTTTTTGCCAGTTTTTAAATTCTCACTTGCATTCATTTTCAACTATTTTATGATAAGCAAGACATAAATATTGTTTGTTAATTGGTAATTCAATTTTTTAACCATAAATTGACAGAAAAAATTTGATTTTTTTTTGTTTATTAAAGCAAAATTCCTACAATTAGAGCCTAGAGTTTTTAACATTTGGCAATAAATTTATTAAATACAAATATCCTAGATTAAATCCTTCGATATTCACCAGTTTTAAAAAAATGTACTTTTTTTTTATTGTTTTTTATTTATACATGCATGTGTGTACTCCATTTATTAAAAGCCTGCCACTATTGGTGAAAAGTAAGGTTTTATTTTTATAAAGAATTTAGTTTTGAGAATAAATGTAATAGAATCTTAGTTAAAACTGTCTAAATCCAGATCAAGAAAAATGCAACAAAGAATGATAGTAGCTGAGAAGTATGTATACAAAGGAAAAATGTTTTCTGAAGTTTAAATAAATGAGGGTGTTCCACATACACCTTTGTGCAAATTAATTGAAACAACTACTTTTCCTTTTTTCACCATACAGTCAGTTTTAGACCCACTGTGGTGACAGGGTGTAATCAATTTCTTTTTTTTCTCAGATTGGGTCATTTGCACTGGGGTGCAGTAATATGAATCTATTTTCAGAATGTATGATGAATTTTGTTTGGCCTTGAAAAATATTTCATCAATCGTGATTGCATCAGATTTTTATCATGCCCAAACACTATTGTCTCAAATGTCAATTAGTTGTCCTACGCACATTGTCTGTGATGGACGTTACTCCAAGGAAGCTTATAAAAATTGTAACACTGCACAGACAGACTGGCAAGTCATACCAGTGAGCAAATCAAAGTACTATAGACCAGCCCAGAAACTCTCCTGATTTAAATCCAATTAAGAGTCTGTGGTCAATCTACAAAGAACAATTTTGTGGTATGAACATACGAAGTACTAATGTGTGCACTGGGTCATGATTCATTTGAAAAATACAAAAAAAAAAAAAAATAAACATTAATGGTTTTGTTTCAAATAATTTACACAAGGGTGTAAAGGGTGTGATGAGTAATTTTTAATATCGTGCATGTGTATTTTTCGTTTTCGATTTTGTCAGCTGCACTTTAGAGTCAGTAGAGCTCCATCTGTGAGAAAAAGAGCACTATGACATAATTCACTCTGCCAGAAATTTTGGAAACAGCATGCTGTACATCTTGGTATTCACACCAGAAAGTCCAACATGAACATTTCGGAGTGTTTGGATGTCAATTTGAGGATAGTACAGAGGATGTGGAAAGAATTGGATGAGTTTAATTGTGATTTCAAAGGTATGGCTCACTCTGATTGTTCTGAAAATTTGTTGGTGAGGACCTGACAACACAGACGCCTACATCAAGTGCCTTGAGGAGGTAGTGCTGCCCTGGGTCAAGAGGGTGGCTCCTGGAAGACCCTGGCAACAGGACTCTGCACCATTGCCCCACAAGCAGGAGAACCCAATCATAGCTGTCAGATAATTTCTGCAACCACCTCACATCTTATATCTGACCACCATATAAAATGTCATCTAGTTCCAATTTTTGTCTCCTAAACTATAGAGGTGAATATCCTGAAAGATAAATTTGCTTTCATAAACAATTTAATCCAAAAAGCTAAATTATTCTCATCTAAAACAATTCTATTTAAGGAATTAAGTAACATAAAACAATTACTTATTAACGATGGCTTCTTCTAATTATAGTATTGACTGTTAAATTAGACTTCACTTACACAATAATAATTTTCATATAGACTAGTTCTCAACATGAACAATAATACCAGTAACATATTCTGCAGAAATCAAATACTACATAATTATAAACAAGATTAAATAGTAATAAAAAATGATGAGGCATTGACATATTAAACCTGTTGAGACAATAAACGTATAAAGTTTATCATAAAAAAAAACCTCAAAACCACCAATCATCAAAAAGAATATTTTTCAACGCACCAACCTCCTTTATATAAAATAAATATTGTTTATTATTTATTATCTGTCTTATATTATTTTTTATTCGGTCAGACTTGTATCATACCAACCATCATAGTCCTGCATCAAGATCGGAAGATCATTAGGGAGTCGTTCTGTGTCATATAGGTGCAGGTGGTGTAGGAGTACTGTGGCATTGGTAATGATATCTGCAATGATAGACAAGTCATCTGCATAATTAATATATGTCAACATTTTTGCAAGATATCAAGTTCAAAGTTTTGGTGATAAAATTGAGATGATATTTGCCGAGTGAAGTTCTCAATACAAAGTAATGGGTGATAACAAAAAGAAAAGGTGCAAGTGTGTCACCCTGGAGAAGCCATGCTTTGATGTTGAAAATGTTAGTATGTCTATCTGGGTATGTAACCGAATATTGGTGACATAAAAATCAATGTGTTATTAGACAACAAATTAACATGCACCACAAGAACTATTTGTAAAATACTTCATAAATCCAATAGCCAAAAAAGGCTAAAGATTATTGAAGCCTTTTACATCCAACAAAACATTAATAAATATAACTACAGTCTTCAAACACGTATTCTTCAATGCATATAAAAAATTACCTACTTAAAACACTTCATTTTCTCCAAATTTTATCACCCCTGAAGATGACTCAGGAGTCAAAAGCCCAGACACAACCTGGAAAGCATGATAGATAAATTCAATAGAAATAGAATGTTTAGAACAATTGTTGCCTTACTATAAATATGTATAAACATAAAATGTCCTTTTATATATATATATATATATACACAATACACATCACTCTTATTATGAATTGAGTGCTTTTGGCTACTGGCATTTGTATACATCCTGCATATAATGTTAAAAAATTTCCCTTTCTCTGCCATGCACCAATAGCTTAGGAGTAGAATCTACGACTGATGCCAAATCAGTCAGGTTTCCATCCCAGCTTGAAGCAATCGGATGTCTAGCCACACTCATGAGCTGTAATACAGTGAAACAGGCTTTTATATATATATATATATATATATATAGGCTCTGCGATTAAGCATTTTATTTAATTGTTCTTGTGTTTGTACAAGTGTTTTCTTTTCTGAGCATGTTGTGGCCAAGTTCAGCATTAATGTTATAGAGTGTTGGCTTTTTCCTTTTTATTATTAATGCTTCCTTTATTTTTAATCCTTTCTTTTTACATGCGAATGACATTATCAACAATAACAACACACCTGCAAGATCTAAATTACAGAGAATCAATTTTATTCATGAGTTCACGTCTCTTAAGGAACTGTGTTCCTGATCAAACCAAACTCATGAATAATTATATTGGTCATACCACCACATGCCTATCTAGACGACTCATGTTACACAAATCTCAATTAGGATTCATTTAAACACATTTATTTTAGAATAAAAAGATTTAAAGTTCAAAATACACACACAAATCAAATAGAGAAACATGTTGGAATGCCACCTTTCAGAAAATGTATATATGTCAAATTTCAGACGTGTTCAATCGCCACCTGATGAAAGTAATATGCACTTTTGTGCCAACAAATACAAAAAATCAGGTATCTAAAAAAAATACAAACTAAAAAACGCATTTAAATGCCTTCTTTAAACTTATATTTTGGTTCTAATTCATAGATAATAGTCTGAAGCTAATCCATACAATTTGATTTTTGTTTTTTTTATGGTTTGTTTTGTTTTACGACAATGGGTTATTTAATGCCTACAAGATTTTTATTGCTGGTAATATTTTTTTCAAAAATCTATTACTGCTAATATATCATTTTTTTTCTTTTCCAAAAATGCTAATAATTTTTTTCAAAAATGTATTGCTGGTTATATTTTTTTTTCTTCAAAAATTTATTGCTGGTAATAATTTTTTACAAAAATGTATTGCTGGTATTAAAACCTATTTTTACACCTTCATAGTGTTTTGATACCATTTTGGGGGTTAACTATTTGCCCATAGCTGGGACCCTAACAGGTGCTACCATCCCGAGTCAAGGTGGACCTAGGAACACCAGCAATTAAGAGGTGGTTCCACACTCCTCAAAACCTCCTGATCAGAGGCCTTGCTGTTGGACGTAGTTTATCGTCTTACCCAGGATGCAGATGTAGTTTATTGTCTTACCCAAGACAGTTCTGCCGTTTTTCGATTGGTCTAAATTTTGGTGATTCAACAATCTAGTGACCAATCAAATGTTCTTTTTTAGATTAATATATTGAAGGCTTAAACATGAAAAGCAATTCCTCCTCTAAACATTTGCAGAGTTTTATAAAATGTGATAAATATTTTTTTTTCAATTTTTTGGAGAACAAATAACCAGAATGTGATAATTGTTTTTTTTTTTTCAAAAATATGTTGCTGGTATTAAAATGTTTTTTTTATACTTTCATAGTTAACTGCCAAAAGGGGTCAAAACATTATTTGTCCATAGCTGGGACCCTAACAGGTGCTACCACCCTGGGTCAGGGTGGATCTGGGAACACCAGCGATTAAGAGGTATTTCTACACTCCTCAAAACCTCCTGATCAGAGGCTTGCTGTTGGATGTAGTTTATTGTCTTACCCAGGATGACTAACCCATATGAAGAAGAAAAAATAATTTCCGTGTAATATATAAACTTTTGAGAAACTTTTGGTACATTTTTTCATCACTCATTGACTTATTGCATCACAACTGTACTTGAAAAATGCAAACAAATTAAAAATTTTCTTTAAGCTCCAATATTTGTCTTAGAGATATGTTTTGAAGTCGCTTCATAAGTAAATTTGAAGATTAATTAACCAGATTTTCTAAAAGTAATGTTTGCCTTTTACTTAAAAGAATGAAAATAATGTTTTATTTACACGTGCTAGTCTGTGAGGTTGTAACAGGTATGTATTCTTTTGATGAGAAGTTATATTTTCCTGGTACATTTGATCTGATAACAATTTTGGCAGATTCATATAAATCCAAAGACAGATTTGAAGAAAGAAATATTAGCAAATATATTGTCAGGACATTTTACAAAAGAAAAGATGAGAAATGAAATGAAAAGTGAAAAGTTCAAAAGCAACTTTAAGTGTCTCTAGTTGATTACTCACATTTTGCAGTAGCGAAAAAAAATATGTCTTTTCACTACGAAAAGTCACTAAGAAAGAGATTGAGTCTTTCAAATCTTGTGCTGCCTGTAAATCGTCAGGGGTTGATAATTCCAAAATCTCGCCTCACTAAGAATTTATTAATCAGTGGGTGGTAAGGTCAAAGGACAAAGACTGTAAAGTGTAATTCTACCCCTGTTAAAAAAACATGCAGGGAGGAGGAAATAAAACCTGAAGGTTGAAAAACAGGCAGTGTGATATTAAGAATTTGTCATGTTTAAAACTAAATTTTCTTTTATAAGCAATAGTTTAAAAATATAATTTTTATTCTATACGATTTTACTAAACTTAGTATAATGAATAATTTTATTTTTTTATACTCACTGATATGAAATTAGTATAATATATTAATATCATAATACTCCTCCAATATTGAACAGTAGTCAGTCAATGTGTGATATCAGAATTATTTCCTTTTTGTGCATCTATACCAAAAATAATCTAACAGTTACTAAAACAAAAAGGGAAATTCTTTTGATTCACTCAAAAATGACATTGAAGTTTAAACTTTGCATTTCTTAAATTTTCAAATGTGTCGTTATTTAATAAAAAACTCTTGTGATGAACAGCAACAGGATTAATTTCAAAATTGCACTAAAAATTACAAGTACTCTTTTTTTTAAAAAAAAATATCAAGTTTTAAATTTTTTTTCTGTTGAATCTGAAAGAAAATAATGTTTTAAATTATGCAAGCACCAATTCTCAAAAAGAAATTATTTTTTGAGTTGAACTTTTTTTTGGCAAGATGCATAATGATTTTTACCGAATTAAAATCTTCAGGGATTTCTTTTTAAGTGTAAAAGATTTGGACGAAGCCTACCCCATATTAAAAAAATACACACAGGATATCGAAATGGGGGGTATGAAACATGCCCCCCAAATATTTTGCCTTTTAATAAAATAACCTAGTCAGTAAAATATTCACTAATGAATGAGTCCTGAAGATTTCATTTGAATTGGATAATTCCCTGATTTTTTTGGCAAATATTTTAAAACAGTACGTGTCGGGTTTTTTTGCTTTCATTGTGGAAAAAAGCATTTTAGTGGTACCTCACCTTGGTTCCAATCCAATCTGAATACAATACATTGAATACCAGAATGGACCTTGTGGAGTTACCCCACTTACTTTCCTAAAAAAAAAACCCTGCTAGGGGACACTCCTTAAACCTATGAATAGGCAGTGACATTCACTGTCATAATCTTTTTCCTATTTTCTTACACTAGGTCAAACTCAGAGAATATGTTTCCCCACTGGGGAACGCACATGCACACCTTTCACTACATTTTCTCTAAGACTTTCTCCTACACCAAATTACACCCACTCAACACATTCTTTAGTCTTTAAATGTTTTTTCATATTTTATTGTTTTGTCATATGCAACAATCTTCTATTGTTTATGCATAACCTAGTTTTGTTAATACATATTTGTTTTTATATATATAAATATCTGATTGAACTTCTATTCAGAACCCCAAATTCAAAGTTTCGTAGACAAACCCTTTTTGTAATTGTTCAGTCCATTCATCAGGAGTTTTTAGTATTTGATTACTGATTTCCCCATTTCCATTATTTTTATATAGTTTATATGCTATTTAGTGTAGGTTGATTTTTTTTTTCCATTTTGTTTGTGTATGTAGGAGGTTGTGGTTATTTTATCTTTATATTCTCTCCCTCCCTTTTATATATATATATATATATATATATATATATATATATATATATATATATATATATATATATAGTTCTATTGTTACTTTGTTCATTTACTACCCAGACTCATGTTCAGAGTCTGCCATTTTTGTTGTGGGATAAATATACCAGTATTCATGTTTTCCGACTTAAAAAACAAACCATATACAACCTTGCTAATCTAAAAACTGACATTATGACATTATGTTCAGTATTTAAAATGTAAATAGATTTCAAAACTCAATCTTGATTTAAGGTCAGCATTTATTTTAAAACTAGCAGGGATACCTGACATTGCTCTGAAGATCTCTGAATAATAATTTATTGCTGACAGTTTATTGATATTTTTCAGCGATCTTATAGAAATTTTTTTTTTTCAATCTTTAAAAAATAAACTTCATTGTTTTTTTTGGTTTGTTACAAAATAACTAAATTTAGGAAAATACCACACTACCAATACCAAGCTTGCTGGGGGGGGGGGTATGCATCCACATATTTTTATTCAAAAAACACTTTAAATAAAATATAGTTAAATTTGTAAAACAAATATTCAACATGACTAATGTTGACCATAACTCATGTCTGTCTTTCCTAATTTTTATTTAACTATTTTTTTTTCTTTTCAAATACAAATATAACTTGAAATTTAAGCATAATCGATTTTCAAAAATCAAAACTAAATTCTCAGTGTATTCTTGCTTCTACTCTTTCAAAATAGTAATTAAATTCATTTACGGAGAAATGTTTACTTAAAAGTTAAACTTTATTTTAAAAAGTATCTAAATTCCCCTCTAAAATAAATAGTAAATAATTATTTTTTGAAGAAATAAGGCTCACTATAGCATTTGCTTTAAAAATGATTAAATATGTTTAAACATATCTTAATTTAAGTTTTACTTTAGATGTTAGTCATGTTGAATATTTGTTTTACAAAATTTTTATTTAAATCAATTTTTAAAAAAAGTAAGGCTCACTATTTTTTGCTTTAATAAAACTTAATTTAAAATTATTTACTTTTTTATGTTAGTTACAAACCATAAAAACAATGAAGTTTATTTTTTAAAGATTGAATAAAAAAATTATTTTCCATAAGATGGCCAAAAAATATTAAGTCAATAATACATGCACACATACAGACAACTGTCCATTTGGATGATACCAAGTCTCTCTCTCTCTCTCTCTATATATATATATATATATATATATTGTCACAATTATTGTAGTTTTTAGTTTTAGCCAGACATACACTATTAAACTTTTGTCAAATAATTAATTGTATTTAATATTCTTCTTTTAAATTTACTTTGTTGTTTTAATTCATTTTTTTAAGTTACACTTTTATTTCCTACAGATGTGAAAATAAATTCAAGAGAATAGAAATTTTAAAAATACATACATATTGTAATAGCTGGACACACACACACACACACACAGACAACTGCCCTTTATAAGTGTGTAGTGTAGGAAAGTAGTGTGCAGAAGGAGTTAAAGGGTGCGATAGCCTCGAGCATCCATAGTGGTAGGACATCTAATCAAAGAGAGAAAAAAAATTTAGTTTATATTTATTTTAATTTGAATAAAGTGTTTTATTTCATGTTTCATCTGTTTTTACTTTTTACATATGTTTTCCTATCTCAGTACTAGATCCTAGCACTCCCTCCCCTTGAGTATATAATCAAAGAGATGAGTTTTTTAGCCCCGGGCATAACCAAATCCCCCCCACACACACACACACCAAAAAAACAGCACCAAACCTCTGCACATTACTGTGTATAAAAGCGTAAAATGTGTAAAAAAAGAAAAAAAAAAGAATAGGATCGAGTTAATAACCTAGTCGCAAAGAAGAAAAAGCCAACTTTTTTTTATCCTTTTAGGCGCCTTTAAAACTAAAAGTGAACGAACACAAGAAGGACCCAGTTTAGAGGATTACCAAACGTAAATAAATGAAAATGTAAATTCCCATATGACAATTAATTACATTTCATTTATTAACTTATGGTTTGGTTGGATTTACACGGTTACATATGACAATTTCCTAAACTACAAGAAAAAGATTTTCCTACAAAAATACACACTTTAATTAAATTAATTAAATTTGTAATAATGTAATCTTTAGTGGTTACGATTACAGAAGTCGAATTAGAGTTAATTTCAGTTTTCAAATTTTCATTATTAAAATAAAAATGAAGCTTAGCAAGATAATGTTGAATGGAGGTAAATACAGTTTTTTTAAGACTTGCGAACATTATGTCGGCCTTTAGCGGCAATTTACAGCTAAAAATTACACTTTCTGTCACTAAACAAGATCGATAAAACTAAAAAGTTCCTAGAATAAAATTAAAAAAGAAAAAAAGGACATCGATTCTCAAAGTTCGCAGCACTTCCCAAAAATGTGAGGAAATTTTAAATTACGTCAATCGTAATTCGTTGTTTGTATTGATGTGAAGTATATCGCAATCACAATAAGGAAATGACACGTATCTGACATCACAAGCGCCTGATGATGCCTCTTTTGGGGCCCCTAGGCTATTAAAAAACATATTTTATTTTAAAACCGGCATTATAACAATACAACTTAACGACAATCAAAATATTTTCAAAATATGAAATTATTAGCATTTTTCAGTTTCTGAAACTAGAAACAAAGCTATAGAGAAAATTAAAATAAGTTTTAAAACTTTCTAAGGATAATCCAGCCCTGAGCATCAGTTTCCAGCACTAAAGGCCTAGTCCGCGATGCCTAAGGTTTTATGATTTTTTTTTTTAAAGCTTTCATTTTAGCTAAAATTGGAAGGTAAAGGATTAAATTAAATTTTAATTATTTAAAATTTACCATTTCCAGTAAGCAAAATCGTACTCTGTTGAGAAACAAGATTTTAGAGACTCAGAGAGATTGCTATAAAAAAAGAACAGTCCAACATTATTGGTAAGTACATGTTTTTTTTTTTTTAGTTTAAGTTGTAGTTGTAGAGATTCGCTATCTCGAATCAATTGTTCAAGCTTTTAAACTTAAAAAGCGTTTTAAAATGAAAATAAAAAACTAATTTCAGTTAAATCCAAATCCAAAAAGTTAAATCCAAATCAAAAAATGGATAGCGGCTCGGGTTGAAGAATCGGAGAACCGAGTTCGAATTCCAGTCAACAAATCCATTGCATTCACTTACGTGCTAAATACCTTTGGGAAGGTATGACTCTTCTTCTCCCCCAGCTATGGGTAAATAGCAGAACAGACCGGATTCTATAGCCTTGGATGGCAACTGGTCTACCGCAGAAAGAAATGGCAACCTACTGCGGGAAAAAAATCTGCCTCGTCAGTCATGTATCAAAAGATACATGATCGCCAAAGCGTGTATCCCGCATATAACTGACTTATTTAAATTATTTTATGGAGCTATTGTCCTCCGTAAAAAAAAAAATGGTTCACTTTTTAAAACACACGCACATAAAAAGTTCGGTATTGTATTTTTTTTTAAGTTAAAACATCAGAAAAAAAAAGACTTTTTTAAGCACTTAAATTCAACGTGTTTCGAAAAGTTCGACAGCGACTGAAAACGAAGACTAAAAAAAAAAAATCATTACAAATGCCAATCAAAACTTCTATCGGAAGAAAGAACATCAACTGATGAACTATTTGAAAATTGAAATGAAAATCCTTATTGAAAAAAATATAATTTTTTAATGAATCTTTGAAAACATTTATGATCTAATTCTAATTTAATAATAACAATAATACTTAAATTAAATTTTAGGTTGTAAAAAAATAAAATGTATTGATGATACGTGAAAATTTTAAAACAGACTTTTAAAAAATAGAAATTATTTAAAATTTTTTAAAATCAACTGTCGCTTAGTAAAAAATATTAATTAATACAAACATTGAAATTTTCCTTTTTTTTAAATAATTTTAATAATTCACAACTGATGTATTCAAAAGGATGAAGAAATTAAATATTACATACCAAATTTGAGTGGATATCTGCCTTGAAACGATACAAGTTGCAGTCAAGTAAAGTAAAACTAATTTAAACCCGGAAATTATTGCAGCATAGACGCATGCGCGGAATAATTTCATTGGTCAGTCAACAACCACCTGTTCCACATTACTCAGTCTGCTGAAAAAAGCATCGAATTCACTGCACTGTTAGTCTGCGAAACAAAGCTTGGCTCGCGACGCAAAGAACGAAAGAATAGAGACAACATTAATGTTTACATTCTTGTCATGTTGGCCATAAAATAATAAATTAACTAGCTTGTTTTTTATGAATGATGTTGCTATTAGAAAGAAAACGCTATATCGCCGAATATGAGACAGACAGATGAACAGACTTCTTTCACTTCATTAACTCTACTGGTGGACAGCATTAAAAAAAACTAAAACTAAAAGTTATTTGGAT
>OZ010576.1:14879340-14956840 GCA_963932145.1 Acanthosepion lycidas
CTGCCTCAAGATGTTTGTTTAAATGGACACCGACCAACTCTGGTATGGGGGCCTGTTGTGGTTTGAGTTCTTTGACAATTCTTAATTCCCAACAAGAATTCTCTTTGTTCTTAGGCCAGGAAAATTAGTTACTTCCCATTTTTGGAAGATTAATCACTTTCCACTTTGAGGTTCTTCCTTTATTCGTGAGGGAAAGTCGGAGGAGAGTTATCCTCCTAGACTCTCTCTCACCTTGGTATCTCATACCAATCCCCTCAATGGGTGTTAACAACTTCTCCATCTTTCTCATGCATTCACCTCCGCCTATCACCCATGCTACCAGTTAGCCAATGATCTCTCGGCAGTGTCAGTGTGGCTAGACTGGCCCAATTAGAATTATTATCAAAAATTTTGTTTACAAAATCCTTTTTTTTTCTTTTTCCTCCGGCCAAAACATTTATAGATTGCCGAATAATTTCTTATCACATTCCAAATCTACTTTCGCTCGAACCTCTACTGACTCATTAATCTTTGTCGACATCTGACATTTGGCTTCTCCACTGGTCAACCTTCAACTGGGTAGCCGTGCCCACCCGACAATTTTTAAAATTATCTTATCACCAGATGCTCATTTTTGAGTCAACAGTTTGAATAAGCAATAATATTGATCTCCTTTTCGACTCTCTTTTTTCCATGTCAAGATTCGTACATAAACTAGATGCCTTCCCTCGCTGGAATCAGGAATTAAAGTCAAATCATATTTCTGAAAGATAATAAATGGCTACTCTCCAGGGTGGTCCCAAGCCAAATTTCCTCCCCGGTCACATGCGCCGACCAGCTTTGTTTATCTTTCAGAATTCTGTTTCGTTTGACGCATCACTCCCTTATCATGACATTAATTAATTTGAGAGAATCACAGTTTTGCTTTTTCTTACTGATTTTCTGTCTTTTGCGAAAAGTATCTTTCTTTTAAATAAAATAAATTCTTCTTTTTAATGTCGCTCAGTCTATCATTCAATATAGCTTTTTCTCACCTTAAGTATTTCCCGTTTTTAATTTCTATGGTTAATTAGTTAGCCAATTACCATAGCTAAATAGTGTCACACCAGCAATACGTTTTTGAAAAAATATTACCAGCAATGTGTTTTTGAAAAACTAATATTTAAAGCTATACATTTTTGAGGAAAAAATATTAACAGAAATACATTTTTGACAAAACAAAAATATTACCAGGAAAAAAAAAAGTAGTCGGCATTAAATGACCCATTGAGGTTGATATGCCGTAAAACAAACCAAACCAAACATATCATCCTTGATGATTGTGGAGAATATGACATCAACAAATGTATCATTGATGTAGCCAAATATGACATTCTATTTGTTGAAGTGGTGGGGAAGGTTAATCAAACATCAAGTTATCAGAAAAAAATTTAAAAGTAAAAATTTTTTTGTATTCAAGAAGCTTAAGAAGGCCTGTAGATAAAATCGATGCTAATAATACTGAATAGACGGAAAAACGTAGGAATATTAACCCTCTGATTTCATTTTTCTATTTAGCATAGTTCTGACTTTCAATTGATTAATCAAGACATACCCACAAGTATATTTTAATTCTGACATTATGCCAACACCACTTTAACTTTCCGAAAAGAGGTATTGATTTGTTTTTAATTTCCCTAAAAAATCATTTTTAACACCAGTTAACAACCATCATCTGAAGAAGTACAATCATAGTATTGAAACATGTTTTTGTGTAGCAATTTAAAATGTTTTCATTATAATCTCTTTATATATATATATATATATATATATATATATATATATATATATATTATATATAGTACATTTTTCACTAATTTTCTCTTGTACTATTCACTTGCATGTTACCTTTACTAAAGACATTGCTTGTTTATGACATCCATTAAGTGTAATAAATGTTATTACTGAATTTGTTCTTTTATAATATTGTCTCTTGAAATACTTATATTGTTTTAGAAAAACAAAATTTTTATTCATCTGGTTTCATGTTTAATATTTTTCTGGGCTTTTGAAGACAAAGAAGTTGCATCCAGGTGAACATCTTCAGTGTAGGGATATCAGTTTCAGCTGATATCTTATTAAATTGAAACATCTAAAAGATGGTACAGAAATTGTTCCAAACAGTTACTCAGCTAAGTGAAGTGGATCTCACATCAAGCAACTCTAACAAAGAAGTCACTGAGTGAAGCCAAACCTTCGGTTCTTGATAAATTACTTTTTTTTAGACAAAGATAACAAGACAAAGTATGCTTTTCTCTATAAGATAATGGTCACTAGCATGAGAGACATACAGAGCAAGGATAGGAAAGAACAAAAGACCACAATGTGAAAAGGAAGACACATCCATAAGGCCGTTGCCCTTCACCTTTGCCTTGCTCATCTAGAGCAGAAGGTTACAACTGAATAAAATTTGCTTACTGCTGCAATCAGCTTGTGGTTTTATTTTGTGGGTTACAATCTGGTCAAAGATATTTTTTAAGCCACAAGCATTTGAAAGAAGCTGCACCCTGAGATTGAACCAGGAGTCTGTTCTTAGCTGCAAAGCTACATCAGCATTTGAAATCTTAGTCCCATAAAAATTTAGAATTTGTATGTAGTACCTATAAATAGTTTGCTCAAATACTGTGATCTTGATGGAGGTCCATTTCATAAACAAGGCATCAACAATAGATTGGAATCAGTTCAGTGAAAATATTAGAAGCTTGTTTTCTTATCAGTTATTTTATAAACCTTAGCTGAAAGGAAGAAGCAAACAGATATGAGAAAAATTCAAATATTTATCAGCAATTTATTATGCCTTCTGACCAGTTCCCAAAACCAGCTTCAAGGATATTGGAAGAAGCACCAAAAGAGATTTTTGAGAACAAATATTTGAAAGAACATTTTTACAAGCAGGGTCATGGATGATTGGAATAATCTACCTCAAATTATGGTATCTACACATTCTCTGAGTGCTTTGAACTAGAGTGAACAGAGTAATAACACAAGTCATGACCTACAGACAATGCTTATTAAATATGTTTCAATGATGGTTTTTACCTAGGCTTAAATTCCAATAATTGACATGATGGAGTTTTTAGCAGACACAGAAAGGAAAATACAGAATCTCCAACAAAAGGTAATGAAGGATAGTGAGAAGAAAGGACTGAGCATCAATGGTAAGACAGAATCAATGGCTGTCAGCAAAAACAAGAGGTCAAGTAAAGGGAAGTGAGAAGATTGTTCTATCTTCTATCAATGGAAAGACAGAATGTATGGCTGTCAGTAAAAATAAGATGCCAAGCAAAGTAAAGTGCGAAGACAGAACAAAGCACCCAATGGTAAGACAGAATGTATGGTGATCACCAAAAAGAAGAGGTGAAGTAAAGGAAATTGTGAAGAGAGGACAAAGCATCAATAGAAAGACAGAATGTATGGCTGTCAGTACAAAGATGAGGCCAAGTAAAAGAAAGTGAGAAGACAGAACAAACCATCAATGGAAAGACAGAATGTAAGGATGTCGGTAAAAAGAAGTGGACAAGTAAAGGAAAGTGAGAAGACAGAACGAAGCATCCAATAGTAAGACAGAATGTATGGCTATGAACAAAAAGAAGAGGCCAAGTAAGGTGAGGACAAAGCATTAATGGTTAAGACAGAATGTATGGCTGTCCGCAAAAAGAAGAGGCCAAGTAAAGGAAAGTGAGATGAGAGGACAAAGCATTAATGGTTAAGACAGAATGTATGGCTATCAGCAAAAAGAAGAGGCCAAGTAAAGGAAAGTGAGAAGAAAGAACTAAATATCTATTGTAAGAAAACTGATTGCCAACTTGTGAAGAGGCCTGATACAACACATAAAAGAAGTATGATTTATACTTATCTTCTGAAATCCTGTGAATTCCTACAATTTGATTGCACTGACAATTTTTCTGGTATACGTTGTTCCAAATTTGTATCGAAATATCAAATTCACAAGACCAGTTGTGGTTAATTTGTGTCAGAGACGCCATTCCATTAAACTTAATCAAGATGAATTGATTTTTCTGTAGATTTTGTATCACTTTGACAGCCTCCTCCATTAGACTAATTTAGATGGAAGGATGCTTAAAGACCAAAACTAAATGGAAATAACCCAAATTTAACTAAACATTCCAATCCGACATGAGAAAGACACCTGAAATTTATACGGCACATAATGAGAAAAGAAGGCTTAGAAAATTTAACACTGTCAGGGCATATTAAAGGCAAGAGAGAGGAAAGGAGCACATAACCTACTTAATGAATTTATGTAAATGGTTGGTAGAACAGGGATTAGAAGAGATAGTGATAAGACAAAATTTATTAAGATTTACAAAGAAAAGGAATTTATTGGGAGCCATAATCACCAATGTCCTAAAGTAACACAGCACATAAAAGAATAATACATCTCATCTGCGAAGTAAGGATTCTGCTATAATATGTGCATTAATGTATTTTGTACAAATTTTGGTCTTTAAATCATTACAAATGGACACACAATTTTTTTTAATCATTACACCCCAAGCAAGACAATAAAGTCACTAAGATGCAAAGGGTTTCTGAGTGCAAAAGAATATGAAAAAAAGAAAAACATTAAGAATAAGAGAACAATAAAAGAACAGGAATCAAGAAGACAGAAGATAACAGTTGACATTGTATTTAAATTTTTGAAGATCCATGTCGACTGGAAAGCAAGAATCAGAAGAGAGTTCCACAAGCAAGAAGTGTGAGAGAAAAAACTATTAGCATGTAACTTATGGTTACATCTAGCAATTTCAACTGTAAAATGTTGAGACTGAGCTGCCAACCTAGTACTATGTGTAAATTTGAGGCACCAAAGAGGAAAGTTGATCAGAACAATTGCTATGAAAATATTCATAGAAACGGCAGTTTCATTTAAGGCAAAATTTAATACTTAATTTAGATGTGTTGTATGCTGCTGTTATCAACAAAAAGATTTGATGTGCTGAATGTTGCAAGTATGAATAAGAAGAAAAATGAAAAAAAAAAAAAAAAAAGATTTGATAATACAAATAATGCAGTTATGGACAGGTAAAAAGATTTGATGTGTTGAATGCTGATGTTATGGACTGGAAGAAAGATTTTAAGTAAATTTGATAAAAAAAAATTAAATGAATCCAAAGTTAGACTATCCTTGAATCAATCCTGCTTGGATGTTCACATTACTTAAATGGTGAGTACCTATCAGCACTGGTGGAAGGAGGAAAAATTACCATCAATACATATTGATGCAAGAAGTGAACAAAGTACATCTCAAATCATCCATGAATGTAAAATTTATTTTAAAATTTAATATTTTTACACCAATCCTTAGTTCCTCAATAAAGCAATAAATTATTTAAAAAAAGAAAATATACAGATTTGTCCTATTTTCTTAAATTGAAACTAGACATTTTAACTGATTCCAAAAATAAGAACAGGAATAATCAATGCCATATATTGTTCTGAGGATGGGTGGCTTTTCTATTTTTTCCAAATATATTGGTACAATGTCATTGTTCTTTCTCAAGTGAAATGCAAAGCAAGTTTCCAGCACACACACAAACCTTTTGTTTTGCAGGGCCTCTTTTGACAGAAGAATCAACATGAGGCGAGATGTTCGAAGAGCTATATCCAAATTGTGACTTTTGGTTCCTGTTTCAGTATCTCTGTCTAGAATAAATCCTTTGAATCCGCCATTAGAAGGATTTTCCAAATACTCGAGAATTTTTTCAGCTTTTTTCCAATCTGAGTCATGATAATACAGAAAGAAGTCATGAATTTTATTTGTTGAAGTGTCACCCATTTTTACTTTAGCTGAATCATTTCAAATAAGCCTTATTTATTTCTTGCTCAAACCTAAAAGAGATAAAAATAAGAGCTTTACTGTTAGTGTTAATGAACTTGATTAGTCGAGGGAGATAACTCGTATATCTTAAGTTAATTCCCTTGAACTCTAAAAAGCAATTTTTATAAATATATCGTGTCTACTTTTTATTAGGTTAGTGCAAAAATAATGACGTAATAATGTCGTTTTTTGACGTTAAAAAATAGGTCAAAAAACGATATTATTACGTTATTATTTTTGCACCAACCTAATAAATAGACTGGCTACTCGTAAAAGATAGGGGAAAACATTTCTTTTAAATAAAGAACAATTGGATATATACATTTTTTAATTAATGTAAAAATATTTACATATTTTGATAAATTATGCATCTATTTATTCTTCATTTAAAGGTAAATAATTATTAACCTAAAAAAAAAAAAATACTAAAAAAGTTTTTTTAAAAAAAAAGTGAAAAAATTCAGAAAATTAAAAATATATGAAACTATCAATGATGTTAGCACAGTTTCAAATTTTATATTTGTAAATAAGTGACTTAGCTTAAAGTTCAATAACTGTAAACATCAGGGATGGATTTGATGCAATGATAAATAAGACCCTACTTCTCTAAAGTGTAAATTGATAAAACAAAAACATCAATATTCTTCAATTCTGACAAGTATTGTAGCCTAAGGAAGGTCTAAAAAAATTTTTTTAAAAATGATAGTATACAAAAAATTATTTCCCAAACACTTTTCCCTATTTTTTTTTTTTTTTTTTTTACAAGTGGACCAGTCTGTTATGGTCTAGGTAGAATGATGATGATATTTATTCATAATTCTAAAAATAACCTTAACATCAGTGATGATAGAAAAGAAGGATATTTCATCATCCTACCCTCATCATTATAAAAATGACCCTTTCACCATAGCAGAATAGAGTAGTGTAGACTAGGGTACCCTATAACAGTAGTACCAGTAGACAAATAGTAGTACAGAAACTCATGTCTTTGCCAGCACTCCATGAAGATTGAAAAAAGATAATGTCAAATGCCATCCTCACAAACGAAATTTTCAGAACCAAACCAAGTAAGCACTGACTTTTAAACAACAGCACACTGAGAACATTTTACACACACCATACTAATATTCTGTAATTCACATCACAAAAAGAAAAGTTTTTATTGTTTATATTATTGTTCTACATTTTAATTAATTTCAATTTCAATATAAAAAAAGAGAAAAGGATTCCTCCTACACTACAAATACATATAGCAATGGGATAATTACTTTAACAACATTAAAATAATATCAAGTTAGGATTACTACTACACCAACCCTAACTTTCCTACCCTGTTACAAGTCATTTAATTTAACTAGTGCCAAGATATTTGACATCTTGGATTTAAGATGGACTGAATCTAGGTGGCAAACATTTTGCAAAAGTATAATAATGGATTATTATACATAAGAAAGGAAATGTGTCATTTTTGCAAATACTGTGTCAGATTTTTTTATGTAAGTTATTGTTTTCGCAATAAAATTGGTATTAAAGTTGGTAAGAATTTTCAGAATATATGTATCAAATAAAAATAGATACCTCCACAAAATCACTAATGAATCAGCATACCATAATGAAAACCTACTCCAAACATAATGAAAACATAGTTTTATGGTCAAAATATTTATGTTATTATTAAGAGGAAAGATCAAAGTATTTTTTGAATATTTAATGAAATTTTTTACTCCTTTTTAGAACATTTGAAATTTTCATTAAAAAAATTGTTTTACTTGCATCAGAAGGTGCACTAAATTTTAGGCTAAAAGTTAGTACATCCACTGACATAAGAAACAACAAGTTTTAGTATAGCAAATTTTAGCCTTTTTGTGGTGACAGACACATTAATTTGGAAATTCTTGCAAAAATTAAATGATTGTCAAATTTTAATGAAATTTTCAGGACTTATTCATAAATGAATTAGATTATGTTTGAATTTTTTTTATTACAAAACCTTGATAAAAATATGTATGTTTTTTTTTTTTTACATGTGTTTTACCCCTTTACGTAATTTAATGAAAATGTGAGAAATTCAACATGATAATTTTTAGCGAATATATTAGTTAAAGGTAGAATTCTTTGAAGAATTTAAATCTCTGATTTTTTTTAAAAATTGGACCATCTTACAGAAAATCTGTTCTGAAAGGAAAAATAAAAAATGCAATAAAACTAAGACATTATTTAATTAGAGAAGCTTTTAATTGATTTTATGAATAAGATTTTATTGAAGATAATATTGTCTAAAGAAAAAAAATTTTTGATGAAAAATGAATTTTTACTAGATTTGTTTCATTTTTTACAATTTTAAATTGAATAATTTATATTTGATAAAGTTTTTAAATCTTTTAAAATTCAGCTTCAATGGAGCAACTCTTAAGAAATATTGTTATTATGTATAACTATATTTACTAATCATATATTGTAAAGCTTATTACAATCTGACAAGCCCGAATATTTAAAAAAAAATTTTGTTTTGTTTTTATATGTATATATACATGCAGAATTTCTAAGTATGGATGTTCAAACCTAACATTATCATTAAAAGCTCACATGTTTTAAGGGTTGTCTTCTTTTATGGAAAAAAAAACCCTCATATAAACTTTATCATCTGCTCCGCCATACTTAATTATGAACCTGTTTGGTGGTCATTTGGCTGTCAGTAAATCGATTAACATGTCAGAAAAACAAGACCCCGCCGTTAAGAAATGCTTGTATACAACATTTTAGGCTATAAGTAATTAATTAAGATTAATTTATTTTTAAATTTGCTAATTTTTCTAAAATAACATTTCAGAAATATATATTTTATTTTAGCAAGATTTTTAAAACTAAGAATTAACTTTTGTTTACAAATGTATCAAAACAGCCAATTTTATCGATTTTACTAAAAAAAAAAAAAAAAAAAAAAAAAAAAAAAAATCAATTCCGATCAATATAGTTTCTGTTTGAAATACACTAAAGTATTTTGCTTACTGGAAATAGTAAATTTTAAATCTTTTAGCTTTCAATTAAAGCTGAACTGAAAACTTCAAGAAAGCTTTTTCATTTTTAAAAATTCATCTTAAACCTTGTATAAGCCAAATTAGTGGAGGTACTTAAATAAAAATATAACACATGAATTTCCACTTAATATCTTTGTTAGAAATATTTACAATAACTTATTAGGTAAGTTGAGATTTTATTATGCAACTTGAGTTAGGTTCCATGTATAACTTCTGTAATAAAAAAAAGAAAATGAAAAGTAAGGAATGCCAAAAAATAAAATAATTTGATCAATCAAAAAAATTGACACAAAGAGACATTTGATGTTAACAGAAACCAAATTTCCTGCCACAGTCTCTAAGCCTATTCAAAAGGATATAAAACCTGAAACCTCAGGGTTACTGACAGAGGTGACTAGAAGGATGGCAGAAGAGTACAAAACAAAAGAATGCTACTTTTGATATTACTACTACTCCTATCTTGTTCTATCTTTAAAATTACTACTAACAGACATTTCTCCAGGCTGTTACCGATATCTGCCTTATTAACAAACTTTTTGCTATGCCAAAAGGACTATAAAGGAAATAAATAAATATATTTATTTTAAACACTTTAGTCAGTTCATTTCATTCCCAAAGTCTCTGATAAAATAATTATCCTACCAACTGGCAACATTCTGATGTGAACACATATGCCACAACACCAAATATAAATAGATAGAACAGCTTCCATCATTTTTAGATATTTAATCCAATAGAAAATTTGGGCAATGTTTAATTATCATACATAAAAAAACAAAAAACAAAAAAAAAAAACACACAGTGTCAGAAGTAGGGTTATTCCCTTGACACCATTATTGGTGTATACACCTTTAATTCTCTCAGCAATGTTTATTGTTTTAAAAAGTGATGATTAGAATTTTAATAAACCCCAAACATATGAAAGTGGATTGATTTATATATTTTCTTTATTCTTGAGAACTGGTTGAGAGGAAGAGATGCTCTTGACCTATTTTAGTGAATTTCATATGTTTGGGGTTTATTAAAATTCTAATCATCACTTTATACTTGAGAATTGGCAACAAAGATATTAAACACTATTTTTAGATTGCTTATAAAATTATATGAACCAAATATGAAATATTTATTTATCATATAAAGTAATAAATATAAAAAGAATTTTTTTATTCATAAATTTATAAAAATCTCTGAACAAGAAAATTTGAATAAACACATAATGATGAGTAACTTTAATTATAAATTTTGAAAAGATGCATTTTCTTGGCATTTCTTTTTGTTTGTTCTTGCCACATAAATTCACTAAAATAGGTCAAGAGAATCTCTTCCTCTCAACCAAACATTCTTTTAATGTTAGATTTTAGGCAAGACCACAAGCACTCAATATTTTGAGTGTATAGTGACCTAGTCATTGGATAGACAAAGTCTTCCTGATGTAGAACTACAGAAAGTCTGTAAATTTTACTGAGTCTTACCATACAAAAACTTGTTTTCACAGTTATTTATATTATAAATAATGCATTAGAGTTGTTTTACATATTTTGTCAATATTTTATAAATTTTTGAATAAAGATCTCTTTTCAAATTTATTTCTTTATAAAATGGTAAATAATAAAAGATAAATAATATTGCATTGTACTTGGTTCACATATTTTTATAATTGTAATGATATATTAGGTTGGTGCAAAAATAATGACGTAATAATGTCGTCTTTTGACGTTAAAAAATACGTCAAAAAACAACATTATTATGTCGTTATTTTTGCACCAACCTAATATAACTGACTGCCTATCTAGAATAACTAAGGAACAGAAACTATATATATATGGAATTCTTTCTAAATTCCTTTTTTCTTTCTAGTCAGATGACAGTTTTTAAGGTAATCATCAAAGGTATCATCAATTATAACATCTGAAAAAAAATTTGACATTCCAAATGAATTACCTCCCTTTATTTGTCTTCATTATTAAATTTTTTTATTATTACTACTACAAACAACAATAATAAAATATTCAACATTTGTGACCACTATAACACTTAAAATTTTAAAACTTAAACTTTTAAAACTAGTCTCATATTCTGAACAGTTTTCATGAATAAAAGCTTAAATATAATTTATATTTTAAGACAACTTAAAATCTGTAAAATAAAAATAAATAAAATCCCCAAAAAGTTATATACTTACTGTGGTAGGTAACCAGTTGTAACCTCTTGTTGGAGATTATCTCCCTTGACGAAAGAAATCTGCTAGTCTAAACCACTTTAGATAGTATTGATTTTTATACTAAACTATTTTAAGCATTTTTTTTATAAATCAATTAACCCTAAGAAGGTCAATAGTCGAAAGAAGCTATTGGGAGTGAAAGAAAATAAGAAAACTTTAGAAACCCAATCCTAAACAGGATTATGAGACATAAACCTTTACCCCTGTTCAAAAAACCCTAGAGGATTGTGAAAGTTATACCACTTTCTGTATTTTATTACACTTTCTACATTTTGATTTAAAAAACTTACATTTGTTGAAAAGAAAAAGCATCCCAAATGCAGTATACATTATTTCATATCTATTTAACAGCTAAGTTAATGTCCTTGAAAAACAATCACAGATATTTGCATTTCTATTAGAGGATATGTAAGTAGGAAAAATATCCTTTTTTAAAACTCAGTTAGTACTGTGGATTCTTTGAACACACCACATGTTTTTCCTTAAAAATTCAGCAAGTGACAAGTCAAATTTTCAGGATTAGTCAAGGAGCTTTTCAAAACTCTCTGTCAAGTAACTACAAGGAGTTCTGCTTTTAGTCATAGTTTACAAGCGGTTTTGTTTACTGAAAATAATGAAACCTATTTTTGCAAATTTGAAACTTCTAAATTCATTTGTCGGGGAAAGACAGAAATAAACACCAAATGACAAAAAATGGTTTCTGAGTTGGCAGATTTACGGTTAATAAATGAATGATTTAAAATTAAATATTTAACATTTTTCAACCAGCAGCTCATTTTCCCACCAACAATAAAAAACATGCTTCATGATCCCTTTGAAGGGTATATAAGCAAAGTTTTCTAGATGGACACAGCAGTAAGAAAGAAGAGCATCATATGGCAACAGTTCACAACATGTACAGCTTAAAAGAAATTTCCTCACTCATTCCCCCGTCTTCCTCATGACGCTACATGACACACTTACCTCCTCACGTTCTCATTTGTTTCTTCTTTTTCACACCTACATGTGAAGAAATCACATTTCTTTTCATCTTAACTACAAACAAGGACTGTAAGAACTTTAACACACATACATGTTTTATATATATATATATATATATATATATATAAATAGGGTGCGATGGATAAATTGTCGCCATTTTATATTTTAATTTCATGCATACACATTGTTTTTGATTTTGTCAACTGCACAGTATAGTAGGCTTAGTTGAGCACCGTATGTGAGAAAAAGGGCCACCATGATACAATTCCCTCTGCCAGAAACTTGGAAACAGCATGCTGTACTGCTTGGCATTTGTACTAAAAGCTCCAATACAAATATTTCAAAGTGTTTGGATGTCAATCTGAGGACAGTGCAGAGGATTTAGAAATAGTTGGATGAGTCTAATGGTCATTATGATGGTATGGCAGCTCAAAAAACTCACTCTGAATGTTCTGATAAGTATTGAACTGCCAAATTTGCTGGTGAGGCCCTCAGACTCAACACGACGGTCTACATCAAGTATCTCGGGAAAGAAGTCCTACCCTAGATCAAGAGGGTGGTTGCTAGAAGACCCTATGTCTAGCCACAGGACTCTGCACTATCCACACAAGCAGAATGCTGTCATGGCTGTCAGACAGTTACTACAACCACATCTGATTACAACTTACATCTGACCTAACTCCCCAGACTGCAACCTCCTTGATTATTATGTGTGGGACACAGTTGAGCAAGAAACCAACAAAACTCTTGTAACACCAAAGATGGGCTGAAGGAATGGATTATGGCAGCATTCACCAACTTAAACAAGGAGATCGTCCAAAAGAGTTGCAGGAGATTCAGAAGTCGTCAGGAGGCAGTGGTTGAATGAAGTCAATGGCGATTTTATTGAATAAATTTACTTTTTAGTATTTCAAGATATTTTTGTGTAATTAATTTTGGTAAATATATCTGTTAAAATGAGATGTCAGTATTATTTTCATTTTTGAGTAATTTAGATGATAATTTATCCATCGCACCCGGTTACATACACATTTTCCATGATTTCACTTTGTTTTTCATACCTGTTTCTCACATCCCCATGCACAATATCGAGTACAATTATTTATATATTCCCCACAAATTCAGTTAAGTCATATCATTGTATCGATAAAATATTCTCCATATTAAATTTATTTCATGTTTTCAAGTGTTAGTTATAATAAAAATAAATTTACCTAAAAATAATTAATTGAACAAAAAATGTTGCCGTTGAAGCAAACCGGTAATATAATTAGTGTGTACTTGTTTGTTCGAGCACCGTCCGCTTTAAAGATGGACGAGTTACGTTTATGGGTTTGTTATTGTATTTAAAAAAAAAAATTCCGGACAAATTATCTTTATGAATGATTGTTACGGAACGGCTGCAATGTAGTCGATTAAAAAATAATTGTTCTCTTCAGCTCGCCCTACTACATTTTTTTAAAACAGTTTTAACGTATTTCTCGTGTAATAAGTCAATATTTTGCCGTCGATTTGTTGTGGACTGTAAGACAGTAATAATAATCCTTTAAAGACAAAGTTGTTTTTTTCTTTCATGCTTAAAGTCAGATGTTCCTTTTCCTGCTTAGTGTGTGTGTACAGTGATGAGACTCATTAATTTAACATTTTTTTAATTTAAACTGTCACAAAGTCGTTCATCTGCTCGTATTTCTCAGAAATTATGAATAGAGAGACTGATACGATATGTAACCAACCCTCTAGATATTTTCCAACTTCCAGAATGGTTTGTAATATCACCTCGCATTTTGAATGAGAATCGCGAATCAAGTCCATTTACATTTTATTTTTTTCAATCTACATTTTGATAACTTTTTTTTTTTAAAATCCTTGATTTTTAAGACGTTTCATGTTTTTGTTATGAAATCGTCCTAGTTTTTGAATCCCCACTTTTTTGTTTTACATAATTACATGATTTAAAAAACAAAAACACTCAATGTTTTAAACTTAAGTGTTTATCGTTAGCAACTACTTTATTTTTTACACCAACTTTAAAGATGCTAGAAAAAGTTTTAAAAATTAAAATTATTTAGCTATTTTTTACATTTACAATTACTGAGTTTTTACTCGGTTTTAAACCGAAACTTACAATTATTGAATTATATAATTATTACAAGTAAATATTTTCCGTATTTTCGGAATAAAAACTTATTCATAGCTCAGAATTAAATATTTAAGTTTGTATTTTTATTAATTAAAAAAAAAGGTAGAAAATAAAACCTGAGTATAAAATAGAAAAAAAATCTCACCGCTTTTTGTAACAAACTAAGTTACTAAAAGTAAAAAGTTTTTGTTTGATTTTAAGAGGAATGGAAACTTATTGATTGACTTAGCACAAAAAATAAATTTTTTTTTGTTCGTGAAATTAAAAAAAAACAAAGTTTTGCTTTGACGAGATCTTTATTTGTTCTCATGACGGACAACGATGGAAAAAAAGTCATGTTTTAAAAAATAAATAAAATGTTCGTGTTTCTAGCGGAAAAATTATTTTTTAAGTTCAAAAACAGTAATATTAAAATTAAAATATGAATTAATCATTAATTCTATTTGTTGAGAAAAAAGATCTAAAAAGAAAGAACTACAAAAAATTTTTTATTTATTTACTTACTTACTTACTTACTTGAGTCGTTAAGTCAATATAACTAACTTTTAGTTTTACTTTTGAACAGTAAACTGACCATAGCCAACCATCTATCTAGGCACGTGACAAAAGTTTTACTTTTTAAACAGAACTCAAAGTTAGCGTGAAAATGTTAGGCACTCAATTTTGAATATCCGCCTTTCATCCGGGAACAATTAATGTTCAGATTTCATTTGCTACTCCGAAAAAATATTTTAAAAACTCATCACACAAAATAACATCGTTTTCATAATTTACAAAGAGGTGTGAGAGTCAGTCAATAATGGACCGTTCTAATCAAAATGCCGATCAAATTTCGGCTTCTGCCGCTACACCTTCACCTGATGAAGGAACCCAGTCATCGTTCAAAAGAAAAAAGGTTCAATCAGCAAAGGATGAAAAGGTGACAGAAAAAGAAAACACAGAGGTTGCCGAAGAAAATGGTTCTACTTCCAATAATAGAAATGAAGAAAATGATGACGGTATTGCTTTTGAAATTGTTCCAGGACAAATACAAATCCCTGTTGATGAGCAGGTAAGTTTTTTTTGTTTTCGTTTTTTTATTTTTTTTCGTGTAGTATTATTTTTTGTTTGTTTTTATGGATAACTTAGTTTGCATGCATTTGTTTTTAATTCCCAAATTAAAAAATAATGAAATGAACTCTTTTTTTTCTTTTGATTATGTTTCGTTGTTACCTGTACGCATCTGTATTTTGATTCTTTTTAAATCTATTTTTAAAATATTTAAAAATGCTTAAAAATATTTGGCATTAGCTTACGTAATTTTGATACCATGACCAAGAAATACCCTGGACTGTTTTGGACACTTGAAGTTGACTTGAGTGAGCATTTAGCAATCGATCAGTATTCAAATCTTAATTATTCAAGCAAGCCCGTCGCCAAAATGTTTTTGTTTGAGTGTTTTTTTTTTGGGGGGGGGTAGTAAATTAGTTCATATTTTCATTTGTGGCGTAGGTTCTAAGGCAGAGATCAATAATTGAGTCCAGACTGAATATCGATTTTCTTGGCAGGCTCTACTCACTTGGTGCCAGTAAATCTTCCTCATCCACTCGCCTCCAATTGGCCTTGTGCCATACTATGCTAAACATTTATTTACAGTCATAGTTAAGTAAGTTTAAACTTTAAGTAGATGTTCAATTTCAACTAATTACCTACTCTAGCTTTTAAAAATAAAATGACTCGTTTATTTATAGATGCGCCGGTTCGCGGATATGGATAATGTTATTGTTGGTATTTATGATGCTATCTCTTGCAGTTGATGATTTTTTTTTAATGAGACAACGAACGATTTTTTAACATAAACAATGAGTAAAAATTGAATGACTAAAATCAAAAAATTTGAAAATGAGTTTCTTCTTTGACTGAAAAAAACTCTCAAGTCTTCTATCGAGTTCTATTTTTAACTGCTATTTTCTCCCCCACCACAACTGAATTCACGAACTTCAGTTCATGCAAACTAATGACAAAAAAAACATTGACCCATTCAATTTAAAAAAAAAAATGAAAAAGCATAGTCCAATATTGAGACGTTGTACTTTATTTTCTTTTAAGAATTTCTAAACAAACCGCTTCTTTTTGAATCGGCATTTATTTGAATTTCTCTCAAAATTACATTTCTTATCGAAATATATGCAAAAGTTCCTTGCAATTTGTTTTTTCTCCCACTAATTAAAATCTGAGGTAGGTAGGTAGGCGTTTTCACTTTTCTTTTAAAAAGCTGGAAACTTAAGGAAAATAATCTCACATAGAGATCCTTCGCAATAGTTTTTTTTATTTTTATGATATTCGTGTATTTAAATTTTGATACTTCACTTTCAGCCTTGGCTTAAGGGTAAAGCTGTGAATGTCGTGGGGCATCTAGTAAGGATCGAACACTAAAGTAAATCGTTGTTTCTAAATGCAAGTTTTCACACGCGCACACACACAATTAAAAGTTGAATTAATTAAATTTTAGCTGTGTGTAACGAAATGGAACGAATTATTGTATTTCCTGCATTCGTTCCACACCTCGAAAATTACATGGAGGTATCAATCAATTAAATTTAATTAGTCAATACATCGGAAGGGGTCGTTTTAATTAAATTTAGTGATGATAGAGCGATAAAAAAAAAAGTAATGTTTAGTTTGCTAAGAAAAAAAAACCTTAGTTTTTTCTTTTTAAAAATAAAATAAGTCTACTTAAATTTTAAAAATATTTTATTGTTTTTTTAGCAATTTTTAAAGGATCTATCTCTAGCTATATGAAGTTAGGTTTTAGGACAAAAAACGTTTTACTTTCTTACACGAAATATGATTCTAAAATTTCGGAGCAGGGAAAGTTCTACATAAACAAGAGATTACAAATATGACAATGAATTTTCAATTTAAATAAAAACAAAGGAAAGTCCAATCCTCAAAACAAAAATCATATTTCCATGAAAATTGAAAGAAAACTAACTCGCTTCGGCTTTACTACATTCTGCTCCCTGTTTGCTTTTAATAGCAATTTTTTACAGTTCAATCTGTTTTACTTTGGGAAAATAAATGTTATTGCTCGATTTTTTTTTTTAATTATTTTTTTACCTGGTCGTTCGTTTCTTGATTTAATGAAGCTTACCTATATTTTTTCAATTTTCATTAAATGAAAATAATTGTTTTTCTATCCCGTACTTAAGGTTAATTTGCAGTTTGAGTTTACTTTAGCATCTACGCTCAGTTCGCATTAAAAATTTCCAGAATACTTGCATGGGTGTAATAATTGCACCTATGCAAGTACAGTGTAACCCGGATATAAAAGAGTTGTCGGGACCGGATAATAAGTCTCTTATATCCGGGTTTGGTCTATTTTATATACATTACACAGGCTCTAATTTGGGACCAGAGAAAATCTCTCTTATATACGGGTCACACTGCAATACTTCATTCGAATTTGGCTTGATACATTTAATAAAATCTACCGTTTTGGAGTTATCGACAGTAAAAGTTCGGATTCAAACTCGTCGTTTTTTAATTTCTGGTTCAAATTAATAAGAAAACAATGCGAAAGTGTAATTATAGCGCCTTTATTATTTGCGTCTATAACTTAACTAGTCTACAAGGGCACTTGGAGAGGAATGTGATACATCTGAATTTGTCGTTTAAAACTACAAATAAATAATCCAACAGAGGACGACACCTTTCTTTATTTAAACTAATTAAGGTAAAAAAAAATCGATATGAAGTAAACTTTAAAGACGATTATTAATTCTAATTTAACAATCGAACTATGAACTGAACTACCTTTTTTTAGTTTTTGTTTAAAAAATATCACACAATCGTTCATTGTTTAAATTTATCGTCTCAAATGATAATTATTACTCATTATTAGCAAATTAAATACATACTGTACTGTGTTTATCTTTAAATGTTTCGTCACCGGCTTTTTAACTTCGATATCAGTCAACAACATGGATGCTTGTTGCATAGTGAATTAAAAAAAAAGTGAAAAAAATGTCTTTCCAACGATATTTGTACCATGCTTAAAAAATTAAATTTCAGCATATTTAGATTTTTTTTGTTTGTTATATAATAAAAAAGATCTAAAAATATTCAGCTTTTCTTTTTCATCATTTGTCTATATTTCTTCTTCATGTTTCGCTTTTTAGTTTTTTGAGTCGAAAAGCTAAGTGTTTCTAGCGAGAATAAAAACATTTCTCCCTGATGTTAAAAAAAAAAAGTATTTTCTTCTGAAAAGTGGAAACAAATATACTCACACGTAGAACAAACTTTGAGCGAGAAAAAGTGACGAATTATTAAAAGAAAAAAAAAGTAAATTTGTAAAAATAAAAAACGATTGGTCGTGACGATGTTTTGTTTTTCGTTTGTGTTTTTCTTTATTTTCCTCGAAATCTAATAACCCTGCTTTCTTGTAGTTTGTATCTACGGAAGAACGAAAGTATCAAAATATTTTTTTTTTTTTTTTTTTTTTGCCTATCTGCTTACTCTCTCTTTTTTATTTTCTTTTTTTATTTGGAAAATCTTCATTATAATTGAAAAAAAAAGTTTTAAAAACAATTAAACTAAAGATAAAAATTTATCCTACTGTCATACAAAAAACATTATCGATGAAATATTTATTTATTTTTTACGAAAGTAGTCAAATTTTGTTCTAACCTCGTTATTAAAAGCATTGCATTCATTAGTTTTTTGTTTTTTTTTATTACTACAACCGGAATTTGACATTCTGAGCAATTACACGTCGGATTGAGGGGGGGAAAAAATTCCTAGTTTTTTTTTTTTGTTTTTGTTTTTTTTTTTAACTTATCACGCGGTTCATGTAGAGACTACAGTTACAGTACTACTAATTGTGTTTTTTAAGAGAGTGACACTTTACATTACAACTGGTGTTTAGTGTTACAATACATACGTGTTGTAATTTTATTAAATTTTAAAGCATTTAATTTAATTAATAATTTTAATTAAAAGCAAAAGCCCTAACCCCCGAATCGATCAACATTCAAGGACCTTTCAATTTTTTCAAATTTGAAATTAGCATGCGGCATGTGACTAAAAAATAAAACCGAAAACGTTAAGTCAAAGTGCTTGATTATTTTTTTCTCATAAAAATGAGTTGCCTGTACTTAAACAGCACATGTGACAAAGGGTGTGTCGAAAAGTCCTCAGTTTAACCCACTCATTTCCCAATATCTGACCAAATGACCGAAAAGTATTTTGTTTTCTTTTTATGAGGAAGGCCAAGAACATTTCAGCAAGTGTTTCTCCATATTTTAATGCCTATTATACATTTTAAATTAGTACTGAGTAAAATAGATATATGACAGAAAAAGGTTTATGAAAGATAACAAAAAGGCAATTTATTAAGAACTACACAAAGCCTAAAGGTCAGGAAATTGTGGAGAGCTTTGAAGGCCTATGTCCTGAAGTGACACGACACATAGATCAGTCTTCAAGTTGAAATGATTTGAGATAAAATTGATAGGTGGGGAGATTAATGGACAGTGGAGGGGAAATAATGATTCTAATTCCCCACCCACCACCCCAATCTAAAATGTATCAGAACAGATCAGGGTCAAATTAAGCTAGTGTGGAGTCTGTAGCAAAAAGTGGACCCAAAATTTAAAAATACACAAATATAGTGTAACATCCCACTACCACTTTCTTATCAATGTTGAATTTTGTGCAAAAAGTGGACCAGAGAGCCTACTCAGCTTAGTAAATATTTTCAGGAAATATCAGCTTCTAATTGGTCAATAAACGCACAAGTGGACAATCCACCCACATACAAATAATTTTTCAGTGCGTGACCAAGTCAAGTTTTTCTGCCATTTTCTGTGAGACTGTCACATGATTACATTAATTATAAATAGCAGACACAAGCTTGCTGCTTTCTCTCTTTTCTCTTCCCTTCTGCGAAGATGTGACCTTAAGGATTCTCGTCTCAACCATGGGTGGTCAAACATTAAAAGCATATTCACGCATACACATACATACAAACTTTTCCAACCTACATTACAAATGTACAAAACATTTCCAAACAAGCAGCAAGAACTTTTCTGTTTGAAATATTCTTCTAAAGCTACAGTTTATTTAGTATTTCTCAGCTTTGTGATTAATTCAACTTTTGTGAGCTAAGATAAAAATATTTCACAGTCTAAGGGACATAACACCAACAGAACTTTAAATTCTACGCATGTACATCAATACATAAAATAAATACAAATGTTATTGTTTTTAAACCATTTTGTTCTAGTATTTCAGTTTTGTGGTATTTTACGTTAAATATAAATTGTGTGGTCATGTTATTCACGCAGTGGTACACAGACATCTACAAATGGTCCATTCTTATTACCACTACCACTACATATGGTAACCCCGGCATTTGACATGGGGCAAGAAAAACAAATAGACCACTACAATAGAATCTTATATTATTTACTAGAATATTAATTTCAGCTTATAAAACAGGTAAATATTTACCTTCTACCATTATTTTTCTTGGTAGTATATGTAGGAAATTCAGTCATTGTTATGGAGTGATTTCACAGTGGAGGCTTGTATTTGTACTAAGTCAGTCCTAAAATAGGTTCAACGTACAAAACGTTAGGAACTTGATAGGTATAACGCAGAGTAATCTAGTTGTGGTTGCTGATACTGTAGTCTGACCTCGACTGACTGACCTGACTCACTGAGCGACAATATTCAGTCCCCCCCCCCACACACACACGAGGGTGTCATGTGGCACAAGGCCTTTTTAACGTGGGATCTCCAAGCCCGTGGGCTCAACCAAAAATATGCCCATTGAACCCGTATAAACAGGTTCATGGTCGGTTTACCTCCCCGAAAGAGAATTCGCCCTTTGGCATAGCCTCCTTCAGGTTCCTCCCACCCGAAGGCAGAGAGTTCAACCGGTTGACTGACTGAGTGACTCTCTCGTTACTCTTCCTACTCCTACTTATTATAGGTGGGAGAGTCTATTATTAAATATAGAATAGGTGTGTTCCACTATAAGTCTTCCAGTTTTTTTTTATATTAAAATCTGAATTCCAAACAATAACAAAAAAAAATAAAAATAAAGAAGACATGGCTATGCCTGTTAAATAAATCCTGTGAGTTTACAAACATCTGCATATGGATTCAAAAAAGATTAAAAAATATAGTCTTTAGTTAAGTTAGTTTTGGTAGACAGAAAAATCTGTAGTTTAGAATTTTACTTAGTTGGTCCACAGAAAAAAAAAGCTGTTGTTGAGAAAAGACTTTTATCATCAGTGAATATTCATTGACCATCTCTGCTGATGTTGTTGGAGGTTATTCATTTGAAGTTACATGTTTCTTTCTGCACATGCTGGTGGGGGGGATGAAAAAGCTATGTAGCCATGTCTTCTCTTCGAAGTCAGTTGCATCTCTGCTCTCTAAAAGTTGATATCTGTGCATTTTTATGAGAAATCTTTCCTTGAAAGTAGTCTCAAGAAATATAAACCTTTAGTTTTCATTAATTGGCCAAATATTTCACATGGTGATGTTAATTTCTAATAATAATATATAGTATATATAATATTTTTAAATTTATTTAAATATGATTTAATATGTGTTTATTGTTATTTTAGTGTTTTGACATTTCTAATATTTTTAAACTTGAGTAAAACGACCTAAAACAAGTTTTATTTTTCCATATAATATTTAAGAAAAACCAGCACATCTTCAAAAATGACTTAACTTGAAACAACTTAAGTTGAGGTATCACTGTATATTAATATACTTATTAATATCTGTTTCTTTAAATTTCATGTCCTGTATCTCTTATCTTTCCTGGGGCTCACAGGAGTTTACCAATATTTTTTTGTGGGACAAATGCATCTAGAGCATTAAGCATTTACTAAAAAAACGTCCAAGCCTCATATCAAAAGTGTTGATTCCACAATGGTATTAAATGCAAGGCCCGTAATACTTGCTGTTTTTGTTATTACTAGGTTAATCCAGCACTGTCACAAGTCAGTAATGTTATTATTTACAATAAGACTGATTGATCATTAAGAAATATTAATTTGTTAATCTTTATTCTCAAATATTATTGTGCTAAATCATTGTCCTGGCATAAATCATTTAATCTATTGTTTGCTTAAAAAAAAAATGAAATAAACATTTTGTTATCAAGATAAAAGTAAATGATATTTATTATTTTGATTAATGTTTGTAAACAGTTAGGCTTCCCTATTCTCTATGTGTATGTGGTGTAGAGGCTATTACATCAGAAAATAGGGTTGTTATACTACATTCAAATTCCAGTCTAAGCTGTTATTTGCTTTTGAACAAATACCATTGGAAAGGTATGAATCCATCTCTTCTTCCCCCAACTACAGGTGAATAGAAGAGCAGACTGGGCTCCCTAGCTTTGTTTGGTAACCAGTTTAGGAGAAAGACAATTGTGAATTCAAAACCAGTTGGGCATGGGGCTAACAAACAAACAAACTCCATCCCATAATAACCTACTTCCTATGAAAACCATGGCAGCAGTGATACTGATATGTTTTTAATATAGTGAGACCTACAAGTGGTGATTTGGGTGTGTCTCTGGGAAATTCAATGGGTTCCAACTAAAAATAACATGCATGATGATTCTTTTACTTTACATATTTTTTAGTAAAGAAAATGCTAAAAAGAAAAATAATTCAAAATAAATAATTGGCAACAACGGATATATATTCTGTAATTTGATCTTAACAAAAATTAAGAGGAATTTTCATAGCACACAAAATAAACCACCAGTCATAATAGTTGTATTCTATTAGTCTTGCTTTAATTAACTACTGACAACCCTTCCCTAGTTTTTCAATGCATTTCTATGGTAAAATCATTATATATTTACATCATACATACAATAGCCCTTATTCTATGTTAGCCTTACATAAATTCCTGACCAATAACAATCTCTGCTGTCCTGTTTTTCAATATACAAAATATATAGATTAAATGTGAAAACTTCTTCAAATTAATATGCCTGCAAAATACAACCCTACTTTTTTTTACTACTGCCAAAAATATTTACTTTATAAATCCAAAAAATGTCTAATGTATAACAGGAGAATGATAAAGTCAGTGGACAGTGATAAGAAAAGCTTGAGTCTTGCCTATTTATGATAGTTTCAAATGCAGTCGGCACTATAATATAACAAATTAATGTTTTAATTTATTTCATCTTTAACTAGAATTCATATTACATTTATATTACATTAGAACTCATAAAAATAAATATATTTATTATTATTATGTTTATTATTATATAATTATAACTTATAGCCTTATATTATTATATTCATATTATTATTATGTTATCATAGCCTTATTATTACTGTTATATAATATTATTGTATATGTGTTTTTAATTATTATAAATATATTTATTTATTTATTAAATAAATATATATAAAATATTTAATAAATTAGAATTTATATTACATTTAAAGTAACTAAGAAGGTGATTTCAGTTAATATATATCTATTTTTTTTTTGTTTATTGTATTTGCAAACTACTATTAAGTTGGTGCAAAAATAATGACGTAATAATGTTGTTTTTTGACGTTAAAAAATACGTCAAAAAAAATAACATTATTACGTCATTATTTTTGCACCAACCTAATAGAAGCCATAATTAGTATTGAATTAGTTAATCATCACATTGTAGGACCTTCTTTCAGACAAGCAATATGGTTTTTGTTTCTCTAGGTCAGCTGCTCATGTACTAATGATCTTTTCAGAAATAGTCTATCAATCTTTAGATAAGAAATGGTGAAGCTTGGGCTGTTGCCTTGGACATTTCAAAAGCATTTGACAGGGTTTGGCACACAGGTCTTCTTCACAAGTTGAAAAGTTGTGTTGCCACTGGATAAATTTTGAACAAATTCAGTCTTTCTTATTAAATCATGTAATGAAAGTTATCTTGAATGGCCACTCTTCTTGATCCTTCTGTATTAATACAGGTGTCCCCTAGGGCTCTATCCTTGGTCCTACTTTGTTTTTAATTTTCATTAATGACCTTTCTGATGGCATCAGCTCTCAATTCAGTATCTATGCTGATGACACAACCATTTATTCCTGTCTTGATAATAAATCTAATCAGTTCAATAAGGTCAAATTTGTGGCTGATGTCAAAAATAGACTTCAGTCTATTGTTAACTGGGGCAAAGAATAGCTTGTTAACTTCAAAGCTTCCAAAACAAAACTGCTCTATTTATCATCTGAGAGAACCCTTTCTTCTTTCCATCAGCATTGCTGATGCTAACCTCCAGGAGAGCAACGCATTGCACCTTCTCTGGCTAACATTTTCTGCTGACATAAAATGGAAGGACTATATTGAATCTATTGTGAGGTTGGCTGCTAAGAAATTTGGTTCACTGTGACATGCTAGACAATTTTTCTCCAGAATCTCTCTTACATATAAGTCTAATGTCTACCATTTGCCCATGCTTAGAATATCGATGCTACATATGGTCTGGTGCTTCTGCTATTTATTTAGAGATTCTTGATAAAATCCAAAGAAGAATCAGCAATATTACTGGTCCTGACCTGACATCTCAGTTTCAGTCACTTTCCCACCACTGTAATGTTGCCTCCCTTTGCCATTTTTATAAATACTTTCTTGGTAATTGTTTGGATGAGCTCTTCACTATGTTACTGAGACTATGAATTTAAGCATGGTACTAGACTGGTTAGATGTAACCGTAATCCTTATGCTACCAATTTCTTTTTTTGTCTGTATTTCTGAGATGTGGTATTGTAATTATTTACATTATTTGGACTGTTGTCCTCATCTTTATTGCCATATTTTCGACATTTCGGACAATCTACTCTGGTGGGCGGAATAAAGGGTTTAGTTTGAAACTCCAATCACCTGAAGAAGACTGGAGCATACAGCGACTGAAATGTCATGAATATGGCAATAAAGATGAGGACAAGTCTGAACAATGTAAATAATGTAAACAATTCTATTTTTTTTCACACTTCTCATTTGTGGAACTCTCTCCTGGATATATGCTTTCTCTCCAACTTTGATCTTCAAAAATTTAAATACAATGATAATCATTATTTATTCCTAATTGCTCTTCTATTGTTCTCACTCCTTAATAATGTTTCAGTTTTCTAATTCTTCCACACTCAGAAATATAGACAGATACTGAAGGAAACAGCCAGTGTTTGGTTTTCCGTAAGTGAGGACTGCAAGTTGGAGTTTCTTTCTATATGTGGAAAAGATATATTTCTAAAGAGAACAGGCATCATGTGCTTATAAGCTGCTGGGAGAGGCAGATTTAGCCTCAGCCGGGTTAGGCTAAAAGAAAGTAACCTCTAGTTTTGGCTGCTGTAAAATGAACTGAATTTGACTACCACTTTTGTCACTGTATGGAGTGACGTCACCAAGTTCGTCACATGACCCATGTGATTTATCTTCACCAAAAGGAAGTAATCGCCTTTTGTATCTTCTACACAAACAATTTGGGTTTCTTTTCTTACTACTTTTTAGCTCTTCATTTCATTGCAGATCCTGCTCAATAAGAAAAAATGAAAAAAATATAAGCAAATCAAAAGATATTAACAAATTCTAAATGCCAGGTACAACATACACCTGAGTAAGTTCGAAGCATGTATTGGCCAAAATATGTTTATAACAACAAAGATAAAGTTAATAATCCAAAAAATATTGGAGATATGTGATCCTTTACTAAGAATTCAAAATGAAAGAGGAGAGGAAACTGAATTGGTGCAAACAAATACTGGGCAGTAAAAAGCACCTGAAAATGGAATTTATTAATATTGTGATAAATATTGATAGAACTAGATTTAGTATCACATTTATTGTTTTCATTTTGATTTAATTTGTTTAGATGCAGCAATTTTTAAGAAACAGAAGATAAGCACTAGGCAGGTTATCCCTAGACATGGGCAGTGGATCAAGAACAATCCGCCTTAATCAATGTAGATTAAATAATAGGTTCAGTTTGAAATTCCCTGTACGTTACTCTGATCAACATACACCTGATGAAGGCTGAAGGGCTTAACAGTTGAAACATTGTGATAATAATAAAGATCACAACAATAGTTCACATGTAAATAATGTAAATAATGATTATTTCTCATCCCAGAAATTTAGATGGAAATTACATGAAAACTTTATCATGTTCTACACAACAAAAAAAAAAATTTTCATGTTTTATAAAATCTTGTTCATTCTTCACTTTTCATAATTTTGTGGAAGTTTAAACAAGGCCACATAAAAATGAAAGCCTTCACAATATTACAACTTGTCATTTAAAATTACATCAGGCAAAGAGATTTGTTGGGAGTGGTATATTAATTTGTCACAGGCTTTTGTACAAATATATCCCCACCCCCAGGAAGATGACGAAAAGTGTCAGTTTTATGTTACTTGTTAATGATTTGTGGAAGGGCATCTTATTTTCATCTGAGAAAACCTTTTCTGATTTCCATCAGTATGGCTGATGCTAACCTTTATGAAAGCAACTAAAATACCTTCATCATATCACTTGCATTTTGTTTTTTGTTTTTTCAGCCAGGATGCTTCAGTTGCCGAAAATTATTGTCTTTCACGGGGCCTGGTTTCCTAATGAGTATTGCTTATCTCGACCCAGGCAATATCGAATCTGATCTACAAACTGGTGCTATTGCAAAATACAAGGTATTCTTAAAATAAATATTATTTTTAATGAAAGATTAAAACTTGGGCAATCTTTAAACTTTGTTCACACAATAAAACAGTGTGTCAAAAGAATAGTTGTTCCCTTGACACCAATATTATTTTAACCACCTTCACTCCTTGGCAGTATTTATCATTAGCAAAAAATTGATTAGAATTTTAATAAAACCCAAACATATGAAAGTGAATTTATACATTTTATTTGTTCTTTGAGATTTTACAAGAAAAATATATTATTACACTATTTATTAGATTGTTTATTTACAAGAATAATTTTATATTTACAATATTTTAAAAATGTGAACCATCTAATACAATGTAATGGTTATCATTTAGTTAATTTATAATTCATTGATCTTTTTATAAAATTATGAATAAAAAAGAATTTGTTTTCATATATATTTATGAAATAAATAATAAATATTGCATTATAGATGGTTTACACATTTGGATAATACTGTAATATTTTTAAATTTTTGAATAAAAAGATTTCTTTACACATTTATTCTCTTTATAAAATGGTTAATAATAAATCTTTATAAAATAGTAAATAATAAATACTGCATTGTACTTGGTTCACATATTTTTATAATCTTGTAAATAAATATTGCAGAGGGAATGAAAGTAGTACAAAATAATACTGGTGTATATTGATGTGCCTTTTTTTTTTGGGGGGGGGGTGCCAGTATGAAGGCTAAAGTTTGCCAAAAATTGCTTACATTATTCATATTCAAACTAATGTCCCCATCTTTGTTGTTATTATCACATTATTTTGTCTATTATGCTCTCCAATCTTCAGGTGTCAAGATATCACTAGACATAGACAACAGAATGAGAACAATCTACCACCATAGATTAAATAAAGAATTCAGTTCAAAATTTCCAGAATGTTATCCAGACTGACACACACTTGGATAGAGCTGGAAGTCCCAGCAGTTAAAATGCTATGATAACAACAAAGATGAGGACACTAGTCTGAACTTAAATAATAAAGTCAGCATATGTACATATATTACTAATTATATGCAATGTTGAATTAAAATTATTGTCATCATATTCATGAAGCAACATTTTAATCTACTCTGTTGTCCTGTGAGACATTTTTGAACCTAGAAGTTGAAGCCTTAGTAAAGTCAAGCAGTATGGATATAAACTTGATAGAAATAAAAATAACTAAGCAGTAGTAAATAAGAACAAGATGACATATCCCTAGACATTGACAGGGGAATGAATAAAATATACCTCTGTAGATTAAATAAAGGGTTCAGTTTGAAATCCTATGAAGATTAGCTGGATTGACAGACGCCTGAAGACCAAATGGCACAACAGTTAAAATGCGATAACAACAAAGATGAGGACAAGAACAGAATGTAAATCATTATAACTCCTCATCTCAGAAATTAAAAATTGCATTTTTTTCATCTATTTACTAGTTTATTTTGATGCAAACGTTCACCAATCTGTTTTTACAGTTTGAAGAAAAACTTAGAAGTGTTTTTTGAAGTTTAATAAATTCTTTATTACTTATACAATGTGAAAAAAATGATTACATTTTTGAGAAAATTATGATTGGATATAAAATGTACATTGAACAGTATTTACTTTCTGCATCTTTAATTTGAGACCAAGTACAGCAGATTTAAGGTAATGAATATTAAAAGTTTGATGCAGTAGATGCAAGTATGTGTCAGTAATGGTTCACAAATGTTCAAAAACAAGATTTTGATCTGGTCAGTTGAATGAAACATTTGAAAAAAAAAAAAAAGCGCCAGCACAAATAATATGTGAATATAGAGAAAAGTTATCAAGTTGTTTGAATAACACAGTGAAAAAGAATCCCCCCCTCTTTTTTTTTTCTGGGCAAGAAAATCAGTTGGCGACTTTGATGCATGTGTAGTGGGTGACTCCCCCCCCACATGATTTTGCACTTTAGACTTCCACACCAGAAAAAGAAACCAGATGCATCAGCAAATTAACCTGAGGGGTGTCCACTTAGCCACCAAGGGCAAATCCACACTTCTCTTCTTCCATGTTAATGCCTGTCCCCAGACATGTAACCATATAACCAACCCAGGTGCATGTAGGATGTGCATATATGAAAAAAACATATCACAGGTAAATATATAAACAGTCACCTCTGAGGTATGAGAGAGCAGACTCCACTATTTTCACCTTTGGAAACCAAGTTTATATTGGAGTTCCTATATGTTGACTTCTTTTGCTCAAGGTCTTATCAAATTCTTACTATATCTACATCCATATGTAGAGTTCTCATTCAGAGAAGGTCTAAAGTCCACATGGTGATTGAAAAAGTCCAGAGTGAAATAAACAGTAATGTTACATACAAGAGATTCAATCTCATGTTCTCATTTTTTATGCATGATAACATTAGACATGGTACTACTTGTAGGGATGCAAAGGGTAATTATCTCCCTTTGAGTAAGATGAATTTACAAGGGTTATGGGATGTTGGTTTGTAGAGTAACGAATCCCAGTTGTTATTTGGCATGCATCGAGGCAAAACATGTCTGTCCACACAGTTGCTATGTCCACAGCAGTCAAAGTGTTAAAATGCTAAAAGGGATGTTGGGTAAAGTGTACACAAACATATGGGTGACAAAAATAAGATTTTGTATATCTACTCCCACTATTCTTCTTTATTAGTGTGTGTTTTTTTTTTTTTTTTTTTGTTTTTCATCATCATTATTTGCGCTATTTATAAGTGGAATATTGTCCTCATCTTAATTTTTGTTATGACAACATTTAGACCAATGGGCTCTCCAGCCTTCAGCAAGTGTATAACAATCCGGGTAACCTACAGGGAATTCTGAACTGAACCCTTTAATTAATCTATTGGGGTAGACTGTTCTTGTTCCACTGCACATGTCTAGAGATATCTAGTTGTTATTGTAGGGCACAACAGCTAAACATTGTGATAGCAACAACAAAGATGAGGACAATAGTTTGCATAAAAATAGTGTAAATAATGAAAAATATAAAAACTAACAAAGAAGAATAGTGAGAAATGTAATAATAATTCCTCATCCCAGAAATTTAGGCAAATTTTTATTTTTTATTTTTGAGCAACAGATATTTTAATGTGTGTGTTTCTCACTTTAGATATTATGGGTACTGTTTTGGTCCACAGTGATGGGGCTTCTACTCCAATTGCTTGCTGCTCGATTAGGAAGTGTCACAGGTAAGTAAATATTTTATGCATATTTTGAGATTTACCTGTTATTGCTTTTTTATTTTGTATTTAGCTAACCTACTATTCCTATATGCCTCAGATGACACTTAAGCTTACATTTCTCAGTAAATGTCAATTTATGAATGAAATAAAAAATTTTTAAATTAAAAACTGCAAGTGATGCATATTTGTTTAAATCTTAATTTTTTTGTTTATTTCAACACAAAAATTATCATCCCAAAACTTAAAATAAAAAAAAGAAACATTTCTGCTGATATGAAATTGTAAGATTGAAACAATTGCTAGGTTTGCTGCTAAGAAATTTGTTTCACTATGTCATGCTACAATTTTTCTCACTAGAATCTTATCTTACATATAAGTCTACCATGCTTGATAAAATCCAAAGTATCTGCAATGTTATTGGTCCTGACCTGGCAACACAGCTTCAGTCGCTTTCCCACCAATGTAACATAGTATAAAGTGAGTTGGGCTTGCTCTCAGTATCTGAGTGTATTGTGGCATGGTGTATCTTAGCTGTGAACTGGTGGAGATAATGAATATAACTTGTCAGAACATTTTCAATGGAAATAGTGATAGAATAGCAAGAGGCTTGCAACTTTTTGTCTGTGGGGAAAGGAGTTGTAGAATAGAAAATACTTCATCACCTAGAAGGCCACATAGAGACTTTCAAACCATATCAAATGTGGAAAGCGAGGACTGGGCAGCTCCATTTCAGATATGACAGCAATACTTTATTTTTGCTCTGACTCGTGTATAGACAGCGTGGCAGGATGGATCTGGTACTTTCTGGAACAGTACAAGAAATCAACCATTATACTAGCATCTTTCGCAATAGATTGTGTATATATATATATATATATGGGCACGTGGCCGAGTAGTTAGAACAATTGCATTCTGACCATGAGATCTGGGTTTGAATCTCACCATGGTCGATTTGTCAGGAAGGAGACTTCCTGATGTTATCAGACTGGAGGGGTTGATCCCACCATGCAGCAGCTTTGATAAATGCCTGAAAACCATGCCACAGATTGACCCAAGCCTTGTGAGTGAAATTGAGTAGTCAGAACCCTTGGGGTGAGCATTGATAACTGTGCTAGCACAAAGTCACAAGTCATCATGGCCGAGGGTTTGAGCGTGCTGGCCTTGTTCAAATTGTTGATCACACTAGATAACACGCTCTTTCCCAGAATCTGTAACTAAGGTCTGCTCAGCATATTTGCAGTATAAACCACAAGTGGGCTCTATGGGTGTTGAATAAACCCAAATGCACCTAAGTATGCATTTGTAATAGGGATTGGCTAGCCATCCTAGTAGACAGGTATCCTCAAATATGAGTGGCCAGAGATATATATATATATATATCTATATATATATATATATTCCAGTGAAGGTTTAGGGTAAACTTCAGTCCCAATAAGTGTTCAAAGCAAGGAGCAGTACAACTTCATGATTAGAGGAAATTCTGTGTCTTCTCAGTGGCAAGGAAACTAGAGGGAAACCTACTTATAATCAGAAAGAAACTGTTGAAATTTCTGGGACATTTAATGAAGAAAGAAGCCCTAGAGAACTTAACACTCACAGGACATATTAAAGGCAAGGAAAGCAATGGATGTCAGAATATGGACAAAGGGGGATGATAAAGTGTCAAAAGTTACTTTGAGCCACTAAAGACAGGAAGATGTGGAGAGCCATGTTTACTTAATGAGTTTATGTAAATGAATGGCAGAACAGGGACAAAGAGGAATGGTAAAGTGTCAAAAGTTACTCAGAGAAACAAGACAGGATGTTGTGGAAAGTCATGATTATCTATTGTCTTGAAGAGACATCGTACATAAAAGTAGTAATAGTTTACAAAGATAGCTTACATTGCCTCCCAAGACATCAAATTTGTTTCTCCAAGAATAACTCCTTTATTTTTTTATACTAGAATTCACCTAATACAAGGCTTGAGAGCACCTAAAGGTAGAGGTTTACTGTTAAAATAGTAATGATGAATGAGGTGTGTCAAATGAATGAAAGAGGTAGTGGTAGGAAATGAAGATTATGAGGATTTCGATAGATAACAATTGACCCATGACTTGAAGAAGTTAAGATTGTAGTGTTCAGGGAAACACCCACTTGGGCACTTTTTTCTACAAAGTGCCAGTTTTGGGAAAAGGTTTTCTGAGTGAAACTTTTTTATATTTGGAACATGGAAGAAATGAGGATAGTATGGCTTAGCCATAATGGTTTGAACTGGTAGAACCAAAGAATGGAGCTCATCTAAACATTTGCAATGTAAATAGTAATATGCTTGCAACTTTGAATTTGTGATAGGTTGAAATATGTCTCCTCCACCCACAAGACTACACAAATGATTTTGAACTCTATTAAGGCTGAAAATTGAGTAGCTTTTTTTTTTTTTTTTTTTTTTTTTTTTCATAAAATCTGACTCTTGTAAAAATAAACCAAATGAGTCAATTACTTCTTGGAGTCACAGAATGTGCTTACCATTATTTTTTAATGTCTTTAGCAATGTATTGTATCTAGGATTTCTACTTATACTATTTACATGCAAACTGTTTTCATCTTTATCGTTATCACAACATTTCGACCATTGTGTCTTCTGGTCTTCGTCAGGTGTATGTCAACCTGCAGAACAATAGCCTAGTGGATTAAAGTGTTGATTCATGAATTTGGTGGCATAGTAATTGTGATTTCAATCCCTTGGCTGTACAGTGTGTACTTCCATTCAGTAGAAATAGGTTGTATAATAACTGAGCAGTATTACAAATTAGAACAAGACAAGAGATCCCTAGACATTAGCAGTAGAACAAGAACAATCTACCTTCATAGATTAAATAAAGGGTTCAGTTTGAAATTTCCTGGAGATTACCTGGATTGATATACATTTGATGAAACCTAGAGGGCTCAACAGCTGAAATATTTTAATAGCAACAATGACGAGGACAAGAGTCTGCATGTAAATAGTTTAAATAATGATAACTCCTCATCTCAGAAATTTTACTTGTTACAAGTCAAATTTTCCTCATTGAGCTAGGTCAGAGGAGAGATCAACTGAAAGTCTCTAATCATTTTAATTTTTTTCATCTTTGAATGAATGGTCAAGGAAATTTGAATGAACTTCTGCAGGTTCAAGTATAGTTTTGAGTTGATTTTATAGCAAATACTAAAGTAAACATCTTTGTTTGCCACAGGACTGAACCTCGCCCAGATGTGCTATAAAGAATATCCCAAAGTTCCACGTCTTCTGCTTTGGTTCATGATGGAATTGGCTATCATTGGCAGTGATATTCAGGAAGTCATTGGATCTGCAATAGCCATCAACTTGCTTTCAAATCAAAAGTGAGTCAATTGGGACTTCTCTTTTGTTTTTATTGTATCAAAATATTCTGTTCATGTATGGAGATTTAATTTGCCATAAGTTTTTTTTTTTTTTTTAAGTTTTCTGTCATCCATTTTATATAGGTCAGTCCATCAATATGCCAGCTTACTTTTAATCCTCCAGTTTGTTAGGGGCTTATGGCCATATTACTTTGAAAACACCAGTTCTTGTATGTTCACTGAAGTTAAGCAACTTCAAGTCTATTCAGTACTTAGATGGATGATCACTTGAGAATACTAGGTACTGTAAGCTTGGATGTGCAAGTGGTGTAATGGATGACTGTTTGGAATTGGACACCAGAGTTTTAATTCCAGTTGGGTTTGTTATTCACTTACACACAAATACCCTTGGGAAATGTATGAATCTACCTCTTTTTTCCATAGCTATAAGTTAATTAGTAGGACTTGTATCAGTAAATCATTATCTCAAAAGAATTCTTACAATCTAAAAATATTTTCTGGCTTTAAATAACCTGCAAAGGGCTGATAAACCATAAAAAACAATGAGTCTAGTTTGTCAGTAGATTTCCAACACATCAGTCTACTTTTACTTTAAATACCCACAGCACTCCAGTCATTTTTTTTAACATATAAAGTAAACCTCTGGAAATCAGTATTTAAAATTAATACTTTTTCAATAATTTTAAAACTCAGACCCAGAAAAGAATCAGTTACATGAGCAGTAACCACATTGAGGACTTATAAGATCCACTCTTTCTCTCCCTCAAAAAATATCTCCCAAGTCTTAGATATGAAGTTCATCTAGATACTAAAGACTATCAGTACTTACATGCACTTAGCTGACCTTGTAATATTAAAATATGAAGCTTGGTTGGTAGTTCTATATTTAAATTCATAAGATTTTTTTATAGATACAATATAATCTATATCTAGCCATAAAATTATCAAATAATTGATACAAACCTGCCTTGATAACCAAATGTCAAAACCATCTGACATTAGATTTAAAGGTTATAAAAATACACCACCGGTATTCTGATGGTATAGTTGATGTAAACATTGATTAAATGCATTGTTGTCATCTAGTGGTCATAAGTTCAATCCCTGGATCAGGTAGCAAAACCATATACACTGGTTTAGCAAGAGCTGACCTTACAGGGACCAAATAACACAATGATTAATAGATATCTCATATCAGCCAAACAATGGACACCTGAAGATAGCCAGTTACTTGTCCAAAACATTGTGTCTATAACATCTATAATCAAAATTAAAGTATATTGACATTTCTTCATTATTTTTTTAAAAAGTGAATAGAAAAATTGTGTTGCTCCAATAGGCTTACCTACCTTCAAAAATCTATATTTATAATTCTAGTTTTTCACCTGCTTAACTAGGATTTTCATCACCCTACAAATTGACATCACTCACTATCATATGATTTCAGCCAAAGGGAACTAATCGTCTTCTGCATCCCTACGAAGCCATAAAATATTTAAATTATCCCCAATGTAAATGATTTTCTACTACTAATATGTAAAATCTAAGCTACTTCAATTGGGCTATGCACAAAAAGGATAAATTTATGCTTATTTGCCCTCTGTGGAAACAAGCGAGCAATAACTGAACATTACTAAATAAAAATAAGAACTTGATGATATCCCTAAATATGAGCTGTGGAACAAGAACAGTCTAACCTGTAGATTAAATAAAGGGTTCAGTTAAGAGTTCCCTGAAGGTTAGCCAAATCAATATACACCTGAGGAAAGCAAGAGGGCACAACAACTGGAATGTTGTGATAATAACAACAAAGATGAGGACAATAGTAAATAAAGAATACACTAGAGTAAATAATGATAACTCCTCATGCCAAAATTTATGCTTACTTCTGTTCAATTGGTCCTACAAAGTGGCTATTCTTTGTAATAGATATTCCATTTTAAATGATACCTATTGAAATTAAAATGTCTGTTTTACATATTCAGAGAAATTATAAAAAAAAAATAATTAAGAAAAAAAGATATTCCATTTTAAAATCTGTAATGAGCATGTGTGGAAGCGTCCTCGAACTGTGTGTGTGTGTTGTCACTGGGCACATCTTGGAGTACCATAATAGACTCGACTGAGGACTACAAGAAGAAGACGCATGAGTTGTTTGGGGTCTTTTTCTTGGGCAACAAAAGCCATTGTGGTCAGTCATCCGTCGGCAGCAGTCTCGGATGCCATTTTGCTCGTTTGCTGTCATAAAGTGTTTGTTCGGAAGAGAAGGTGTTCATTTCAGGTTCGCAAGTAGGCTTTCGTTTTTGTGTCGCAAGAAGTTTTCTATTTCAGCATTATGGCCTTCGACCCGAAGCTGCTACCACTGTTCAACGGAAACGATTCTGGACAGTCGGTAGGGGAATGGTTGGAGAAGGTGGAACTAATATGTCAGTTGAGTGGTGTGAAGCGAATTGAGTGTGTTATTCCAATACGTTTGGCAGGTGGCGCATATGCTGTGTACCAGCAATTGAGTGAGGAGAAGTGCGCAGACTTCAATTGTGTTAAGAAAGCGTTATACATGGCTTTTGCCTTAGATCCCTTCTCCGCGTGGAAGCAGTTTGCAGCATGTCGCCTTCAGCCAGGGGAGACGGTTGACGTCTTTTTAGCTGAACTGTGCAGACTCAAGGTTCTGTTTGGTGGCGTATCAGAAAAGTGTTTGCAGTGTGCATTTGTTGCTGGATTGCCTGAGCATGCAGAGGAGCTTTTAAGAGTGTCATCTCAAATGGAAGGCCTGGATTTGTCACATGTGCTGGCACAAGTTTGCGCTATTTTGAAGAAGTGCACTGGTTCTACAGAGCAGGCTGCACAGTTGAAGGAAACAGATGTGCACACGAGGTGCTATAAATGTGATGGACCCAATCATAAGGTTAGCAATTGTCTCCTGGGTTGTTAACCATCCAAAGGTGCTGGTATCAGGCACCGATGGACCATCACTTGCTATCAATGTCATCGGAAAGGGCACATTGCTCGGTGTTGTCCGGGAAATGGGCAAGAGGGCGAGAATTCAGCACCAATCTCCTCCCCAAAACCCTTGTATTTACAAGGGCACATTGCCTGTAGTGACAGTTCGTATCAATGGAATACCACGTATAGCTCTGGTGGATACAGGATGCACACAGTCACTAGTCCACAAATCATGCTGTCATGCATGGAAAAGAAAATCAACACACGTGCTTACAGTAGACAGAGGCGCACTTGACTGCTGTGGAATCAGAGTGGTACAAGTTAGCGTTGGTGCAAAGCCGTCCATAGCTATGGAAGCCCTAGTCGTGGATGGAGACCTGCTTGGATTTGGCTTGCTGCTCAGACTAGATGCCATCAAACAGTTGGGAGGAATATCTGTAACTGGCACTGGTAAGGTGAAGTTTCCACAGTGTGTCGAACCAGTCGTTGCTGCCATCACCATTACCGAGCCTGATTTTAAAGTAGAATTCGATGAGACCACTTGGAGGTGAACCGCATCTTGGAAATGGGCTGGCAACCAACCTGCAGGTACATTAAGAAATAGACTAGCAGAACATCCAGCTCCCGCACAAATTTGGGAGGAGTATGATCGGGAACTCCAGATTTGGATAGATAATGGCTGGCTGCTTCCTTACCCGGAGGAGGAGCTTGGACCCCCACAGGGTTTAATCCCCGTCATGGCCATTCTGCAGGAAAACAAGCAGAAGGTTCGGCCTGTTATGGACTATCGGAAACTCAATGAGTACGTTGACACATATGCGGCCAATGCAGATGTTTGTTCTCAAAAATTACGGGAATGACATCAGCAAGGACCAAATGGTGCAGTGCTGGACCTATGCCGGGCCTATCTGCAGGTACACATCGACAAGTCCCTTTGGCCATTTCAAACAGTGGAGATTAAGGGACAAACGTATTGTCTAACCTGCTTGGGATTTGGGCTCAATCTTGCCCCTTTAATCATGCGGGCCATTGTTAATACCGTCTTGAGCCAGGACGAGATCGTCAACGCAGCCTCCTCCTCTTATATTGACAACGTTTTTGTTAATGAGAGTGTGTGTTCTATGGTTTGCGTCAAGGAACATTTGGAGCAGTTTGGTCTGTCAAGTAAGACCCCAGAGCGGCTAAGAATTGGCACATGTGTGTTGGCATCGCATATCTGGGATGGCGTCGGGGATGTGAACTTCTGGTGGTTCCCGATAAACTTACCCGCCGAATTGTCTTCTCAGGAAGTTGACTGGTCATTTTCCATTTGTGAAGCGGAGAGCAAACACTGTTACCACGGGATGGGACGATGAAGTGCAGGACCCTTTTCTAGCCCAGATGATCGACATTTTTAAGAGACTAGCCCAGGACGATCAAGTGAAAGGTGACTGGTGTATCAGTGAGCAAAATGTAACCGTGTGGGTAGATGCAAGCTCCTTAGCCACCGGTGTGGTTGTGGGGAGCAATGGCGCTGTGACAGAAGATGCAAGCTGGCTCCGACTGGTGCACGAAGACAAGCACATCAACTTGGCTGAGCTTGATGCTGTGTTGCGAGGTGTCAACCTTGCATTACAATGGTAGTCTAAAACCATTCATTTACGGACACGCTCAGCATGTGTGCATCGCTGGGTAGCTGACACTCTGTCTGGACGGACGAGAGTGCACACCAAGTCAGCCTCTGAGATGCTAATCAGATGTCGGCTAGCCACATTCCAAGAGTTGGCCTTAAAATATGAGCTGGACATTGATGTAGAGCTTGTCAAGTCGTACAACAATTGAGCCAACCAACTTACTAGAGTACCACAGTGATGGTTAAATGAAATGCACAAAATAACAGAACCCAGAGAACCTATGTGCGCTGTGGCTGAAGAGTGAGATGTTGCTCAAGTACGAGCCATTCATCAATACAGCAGACATCCTGGTGTGAAGAGAACACTCTATTTTGTGAAGTTGATTGACCCAAGAGTAACAAAAGTTGAGGTGTGAGCGGTGGTTAGGGGATGCAAAGAATGCCAGTCAATTGACCCGGCCCCAGTGCATTGGAAACCGGGCAAGCTTGATGTCACAGAAAATTGGCACAGGGTTGCGATGGATGTAACCCATTTTGGACATCAACTATACCTGACGCTGATAGACTGCGGCCCCAGTCATTTTGTCATTTGGAGGCCCTTGCACCACCAAGACTCTGCTAGCATCATCAAGCAGTTGGAAGTAGTGTTTTGTGAAAGAGGGCTGCCGATTGAGCTGCTTACGGATAATGGCGCAGCGTTTTGTGGAGAGAGGTTTGCCGCTTTTGCAAAGATGTGGAATGTACAAATACAATTTCGCTGTGCCCACGTACCATCAGGGAATGGGATAGTTGAGAGATCCCATCGTACAATAAAGTGCATTGTGATGAGAACACGGTGTTCAGTTTTGAAAGCTGTATATTGGTACAACGTTGCCCCAAAGGACAATAAAACAGCTTCAACTGCACCGGCGAATGCAACCTACACCTACAGGGTCCGCATTAAGGGTATCGACGCAGCTTTGATGCATGACGACACAGTTGCCGATCCTTATACGGTAGAAGAGACTGTCTGGGTGAATAATCCACACGGAAGGTGTGTGACACAGTTCAACAAGGGTACAGTGACACAAATTAATAGTCCACACTCCGTCTCTATTTATGAAATACCACGCCACATAAAAGATGTGCGTCCAGTGTGTGGGAAGGATTATTCCGTCAGCAACCACGTTAGTTCTTCTTCTTCTTCTGATGATGATGATGTAGCCCCGATGGCATATATAAAATCACAGGAAGAGCACACCTCAGAGAGTAGCACACCTGTTCTATGTGGGATGAGCTCAGTGAGACATCTGAAAAGAGCACCACTGAGAAAGCACTTAAGACTATACCTCTGAGATGGAGCACCAGGCAGAAACAGCCTGCACCACATTGCCATTTGTGTGATCTCGAGATCAGGGAAGAGTGTAACGAGCATGCGTGGAAGCGTCCTCAAACTGCATGTGTGTGTTGTTGCTGGGCATACCTTGGAGTACCATAATGGACTCAACTGAGGACTACAAGAAGACGACGCGCGAGTCGTTTGGGGTTTTTTTCTTGGGCAACAAAAGCCGTTGCAGTCGGTCGTCCATCGGCAGCAGTCTTGGGTTCCATTTTGCTCATTTGTTGTTGTAAAGTGTTCGTTCAGAAGAGAAGGCGTTTGCTTCAGCTTCGCAAGAAGGCATTCGTTTTTGTGTCGTTTTTTTTTCCCCCCGTTTTCTTGCACAAAATCATTATGATTTCTGAATGACCTTGTGTATTTATATATGATGATAATTTTTTGCATGGTAATTGTTAGGTTCACCACATTGCTGGATTTTCCAGATCAAATACTCCATGCCATATTTGCCACACTGATTGCAGCTGAAAAGAAAAAAAGATAATCAAATGAAAAAATACATGTATCTTTGTAAAATATATAACTGCATCAGAAGGTAAATCTCTTGCTTTTAATTTTTTGAAAACCCCATTGTTTAAAATACAAGATGGCTGATAAAGTAACACACATGGATGTCAAACTGAGGCTCCAGATGTGTCATGTTCATGCTCTTTAAATTATTTTTTTTTTTTTTTTTTTACCTTGTCTGGCTTGGCTACTGGTAGCCTGATGAATACTACTCTTTGTAGACTCTAAGTCACTGACTCCAATAGACTTAACTCCGTTTCAGGGTTACTACCCAAATAAATGGCTTTTTTTTTTATCTTATTTTAATTTCTTGTCCATTTGGGCCTCTGGCTAATATGACTTGTCTAATCACAGCTATTCTGTCAGCAGGGCTAAAATACACTGACTACTGCTGCATTCCAACAGATAGTTAAGAGCCCAAACTCTTGGGTAGTTCTTAGAAAGGCTGCTCTAATCAACAGTCACATAATACCAGTGTTCTTGCAGTCCCATGTCACACATGGATAGGTGTCCCTGCAAGCACTTCTGTTGGACAACCCCAAGGTCACACTATGCTGCAGTCTGTGCCAATTTCCAGCCAGCTTCTGTTGCCTTTCACAATTGGAAGCTCCTATTATTCTTAGCCTTTTCTACCTTTTAAAAAACACCATGAACAAAAAGTAATAAACCAAATGAAACTACAAAAAACTGGCCAAAAACACTGAAACCTCAACTTTTCTTTCTGTAATATTCATGGTATTCATACCAATTTCTGCAGTTTAGAATCATTTCTTTTGAAACATTCACCAGACATCCTAGCTTTTTGTAAAACAAATCTGAATTCATCAATCTCTTCCACAGAATTCTCTGTTTCTGGCTATCTTCCCCTCCTTTTGGAAGGACTCATGTCCACATGCATTGATTTGCTGTGTTCATGAACATTTCCTACTGGAAAGAGAACTCTCTCTTCAGTCTCCAGACTGTTTTTACATGTGCTTCTGTCTTTCACTGCTAAATTCAGTCTTCTCTTTTGTTTATCATTCACACCCTGTTGGCAAGGCTTCAGAATATGCCAACTGTACCTTTGCATGGTGTAAAAGTCCCCCAAAGGAGCCACTTGCTTGCCATGAGTAGAGACCTGTGATACCTGATGACTGGATCCTGGTGGTTGAGAATTTTAGGAGTTGGGCTACATATATACTCCTAAACTCCAACACACCACTTTAGTCCTTACTTGAGCTAGACAGGTGATTGGAGAGGCCTAATGTCAGGTAATGTCAGATCAAATACTTCTCATAATAGTACCTTCTTTCCATAATCCAAGTGATAAGCTGCACTTAATGTCATCTGATATCTGACCTCAAAGGCAGTGGCTGTAGGGTCAATCTTGTCAAGAGGCAAAGGACTTTAACGAAAATTGGCAGTCCTCTGAGTGACTACATACATGGATGTAGAAACTCACAACTTACAGGCACCCAAAGTTCTCTCTAGGTGTGAGTATACTGTGTAACCCTATTGGACCAAGGTGAATGGGTTTTCCTCTTTGGTCACTTTTCCTTGTTGAACTCCATAGTTAACGAACATGTAAAATGGCCCCACAAAAATTAACCAAGAAACTCCATTCAGGCACATACACAGACAGCGACATAGAAGAAGTGAATACTACTTTTCCAAGCTTCATAGTCCTTGAGTCAACAGAGTAAAAACCCATTACAAAGCTCTCTTGTTTTGCAATAGAAATATATTTCTCAGCAAATGTGGCATCTAAATCCATAAAAACAACCTGCAACACCCTCTAATTGTAACAGAAAAGAAATATGCTGAATTATTATTATTAAAAATGACCACCCTCCACAATATGAAAATCAAGGGATATTGTAGCAGAACTGAAAGGCAGCAGTCTGTGGGTTCTGCTGAACTGACTACAGTTCACCGTTCTAAGAGGCAACGAGTGGTATGCATAATATGTAAGCAGAATAGTGGACGCTTACGCAAATGTAGCAACAGTCCCTGGCAAAATGAAATACTGGACGAACAAAGAAAGAAAAGAATGGCCTACCTTGGAAATGTCCACGAATCTGTGCGTCATGTGAAGTCCGGCTAAAAAAGAATCAAAATGGCGGCACCCATGTTTTATGATAGGTGGTCTCGGACAACTAACACAAAATCTCGTTGGCTAGTGATTCGTATGTAAATCATGGTTGGTCCTCGGCGATATAAACCGAGTCGTCTTTTGGTAGAGACAGAGGCGTTCTTGTTGCCGAGAAGCGAAGGCTGGGTATGTGACCCAATTTTGCCGTCTCTACGTGGCCTGTTGGATTGTTACGTCGGACAGTCATTGAACTGGATTTTGGCTACAAGTATTGTGGTTAAGAAACAAATCTGTTGCAGACTTATTCCTACCAGAAGTTAACACTCATTTGTTTTGCTTTTGCTTTTTCTTTTCTTTACCAACACACATATCCACATAGGTGCCTCAACACATCCAGAAGAGTAGTGAGAAATCCTGAAATATTTGCCTGTACAAGTTTAGAAATAAAAATCAACTTAAAAATCAAGTGTTGGATGTAAAGAGAATAGTAATAAGAAAAAAAAAAACAAGCAGTTAATCGACACCAACATTTACATTCTCACTTTCAGTAACCTTAAAACTTCCACGTAAACTTAAAATTGACTACATGATAATGAAGGTTGACACAGGTATTCCCAATCCACTCCAATGGTACAACTGCCAAAAGTTAGGGCACCACAAAAACGGTGCACAAAAAAGACAATATGCAAAAAATGGGGAGAGAATGGTTCTGTCCACTCAGAATACACATGCAAACTATGAAAATGTGCAAATAACAGTAAACTTAAACTTTACACTAGAAACATATCCCTCAAAGCTATTCCGAATCCATTTAGCAACAACCAGCTGCAGACAACTATAGAAATCATGAAAAATCCTTGAAAAAACATAATAAATTTGACCATCCTCATCAATTTACCTCTTGACATAAAACAGCACCAGACAGGTTGACATGTCATTAAAACCAATCAATCTTTTATCATTCCCCTTCCTCATATAATAACTTGCTTGCTAGATAAAAATTCTGATAATATAGATAAGGCCCTCACTTTACACTCATCTGGAAATATCTTTGTGTTTGGTGATTTCAGTGCCTATCATGTCAAGTGGCTTAATCACTGACCTCGCTGACATCCAAACTTTGAAACTATTAGTCAATCTCTCATTCAAATAGTAGACTTCCCCACATTTTTCCCCAGTAATTCTGACAGACATGCTTCTCTACTTAGCTCCTCCCCAGGCTCATCTCATGCACTGCAGCTCTATCCTCTTGGCAACTCCAATCACATGGTAGTGTCTATAGATATATCTTTCAACTCTCCCATCAATTAAATACCCCCACCCCATTAGCAGAACATCTTTCTATTATCAATGCACTGATTGAAAATCATTTCATGATTTTCTTTGCAATGTCTCTAGAAAGGATATTTTTAATCATCCTGTTGAGGCCACACATGTGCCACTGAGTTCTCTTCCAGAGTGAAAGCCAGCATCAAAACTTTCATCAAGGGAAACCATAATCTTCTCCTTGGTTCTCTCCTGTCTATTCAGCCACTATAGCCCACAGGAATCTTTTCTTTCAGCTATACCAGAGCGACAGTTTTGATTGTAACAGACATCTCTTTGTCATTGCAAATAATGAGTGCAAGTGTGTCCTCAAAGAAGCAAAGACACTATTTACTGATAGAATGAGGCACCGTATAGCTTCTCACAATTTTGGTTCAAGAGATTATTGGCAGCTCAGAAAGAGTGTACTGAACAAAAGCAAATCCTCAGTACCTCCTCAATCAATTTTAAGTATTGATATATACTGCAGATAAAGTAGTGTTTCCCTCAGAAATTCTCTTCCAACTGCACTTTCAAATCATTTGGAGTATCTATGCCCAGTGATGCTTTAAGGGTTGAAAGGATAGCTTGATAGCTATACCAAGTGAGATGTGAAGCTTTAAGGATTGAAGGGATAACTCAATAGCTATACCAAGAGAGATGTGAAGCTTTATGGGTTGAAAGGATAGCTCAATAGCTATACCAAGAGAGATGTGAAGCTTTAAGTGTTGAAGGGATAGCTTGATAGCTATACCAAGAGATGAGGCAAGATTTATTAAATTCATGGGTTTCTTTTACTTCCTTGAATAAAGGCAGTGGGAGGACAGAAATCTCTGATTTTTTTTCTACAAAAACCTATATGGTTGAAGTTAACAACCAACTATGAAATGGAGATATTATTGTTTTTAAAACCCAGGTTATGGAATTATCTGCTGGCCAAGACCCAGTAAGGAAAAGTCAGTTGAGAGATAAAATTTAAGGTTTTCTGGAAACAAAATTGAGGAATATTTTTTTTTTTTTACCACTTGTCAAAACAGGAAAGGAAGGCGTGAATTGCTGAAGAGATGAGATTTCTTTGGATAAGAACCAAAGTGCCACAAGAAGAGGCTGTCAGGGAAACAGCTGATGAATGCCCAACTGAGAAAGTGGATGAGGTTGAGGAATTTCGTTGATGAAAATTTTGGACGTTAATTAAAATTAATAATTGGAGCTAAACCACACCTGCTTGCCATTGCAGTCTAGAGATTGGATTGATCAGATGACCATAGAAATGTAGGGCCTAAGTGGAATTTCAAGAGAGGCGAAGGAATTACCTACACCTCTTGGGCAGTATTGATATGAGGCACCAATGGGAGAAGGAAGGGGTTGGAGTGGATTGATATTCTGCTACCACTACTCCTCAGAGGTGGGATCTCTCCAAAATTCGGCATACAAATAATTTTCCAGAGTCAAGCAAAGAAAGAACTCTCTGTAGAGATTAAGGGAATGGCTGAAATCTGAACCCACATAGACACCTGCCAGTTTTGGACAGCAGTCAATATAAACAACCGAAACAATCAAAGAGGAGAAGATGCCAAGTGAAGGGAAGGATCAAATAATTTTGTATGACAATATATTCCTGCATGAAGAACATATATTTCTACCTGAAGAACTGATATTGTACCATCAGCTCTGTACAAGAAATGTTATATAAAACATTTTCTTTATTACAATTTGTCCTATGACTTGTGGCTTCACTTTGTCTGGACCAAACCAATTCAATGATTCCTGTTGACAATTTTCAATTTCATCCTCATTAGCCTTGGTTTAGTTTGGTTTATTTTGTTTTACGGCATATCAACTTCAATGGGTTATTTAATGGCAACAATATTTTTAGGATATATTCGTATGAATAGAATATGTATTCTTTGGTTTAGATTGGTTTGGTTTATTTTGCTTTACGGCATATCAATCTCAATGGGTTATTTAATGCCGACATTTTTTTTATTGTTGCTAATATTTTGTTTTGTCAAAAATCTGTTTTTGGTAATATTTTTTTCTTCAAAATTGTATTGCTGATAATAATATTTTTTCAAAAAAGTATTGCTGGTAATAATTCACTATTTGCACATAGTTGGGACCCTAACAAGTGCTACCACCCCAGGTCAGGATGGACCTGGAAACGCCAGCAATTAAGAGGTGGTTCCACGCTCCTCAAAACCTAGAATGGTGGCTCTAGGTGTTCTACAGGGTTTGGCATGCTGACCTTCTCTACAAGCTTAAGAGCTACACTATTATGGAATGAATATTTAGATTACTCCAATTGTTCCTAACAAATTGTGTAAAGAATATTGTGTTTTAGGTCATTTCATACTAATGCAGGGAGTGAGGTGTGTGTAGGGGGGTCTCCCAGGGCTCTATCCTTGAATCTATGATTTTTCTGATCTTCCTGATCTCATCTATTCATATCTAAGTATTTATGCAGATGACACAAGTATTTACTCCTGTCATAATCGCAAGTCTGAAAGATCGAAGAAAGTAAACGTGGCAACCACTTTTCAAAAGGACCTCTAATCATTGGCTAACTGGGGCCAAAAAATGGATTGTAAATTTTAAAATGATGCTAAACTCACAGAGAGCAATACTTTGCTCCTTTTTGGGCTCATGTTTTCTAATGACGTGGAGTGGCTATATTAAATCAATTGCTACATCTACAGCTAGGAAAGTTGGTTCACTATGTCATACCAGAAAATTTTTGGAATCCATCTTGCACATTCATCAGTGCACTGAATACTGTTGCCATATCTGGTCTGGTGCTCCTGCTGTACATCTCAAGATTCTTGACAAAATTCAAAGAAAGGACTGTAATGTAATTGATTCAGACCTGGCATCTTGACTTAATGATTTTCTGTTTTGTTATTTTTTTTTTTTTTTTTTTTTTTTTTTAAAGTAAAGTTTCAGGCCCGGGGGGCACTCAAGACAAAGGTTATGTTAGGAGGCTATTTGTGCGTATATGAGTGGAAGATAAAAATTAACCTTGAACAGGTTAAGATTATGATCATCCTATTGGGAAGCTGTTCTAGAGGAACTTCTCACTGATGGAATACAAAGGGAATGTGTATGGTTTGCTACTATGTAAATCGCATGGCGTTTTCTTGCCATGAAGGTTTGACTTGGTAGAACCAGGAAATATAATTTGTCCAAGAACTTTTCATGGTAGTAGTGGTAGAGCAATAAGAGGTTTGTCACATCCCACCTGTGGAAGAAAAGGTGGAGAATAATTCTTCACCCACAAGGGCTAGGAGATGCTTTGGATTCTATCAAAGCTGGAGAGTGAGGTCCAAGCAGCTCCCACCCAAATATGACAACAGTACTCCATTTTCTGTCTGATCTGGCTTTAGTAAAGTTAGAGGATGGCAGGAGGAATCAAATACATATTGGAATGATACAGGGAGTTAATCATTTTACCTACATCTTTAGGGATGGTTTGTATATAAGAGTTCCACTTGAAGCCAGGTGCAAGTTTGAGGCCCAGTAGTCTTTCAAGGCACAATGCCTCCCCAAGAGGACATCCGTTCATCCTGATTGATGGTAGTCCAGGGTCAGATGGGTGATGATGGAATGTAATTAGCCTGGTCTTCAAGTCATTGAATGTAACCAGCCAGTTTTTACCCCATTGGGTAGTTTGTGTAAGATCAGAAGAGAGATCAGTTGCCAATCTCTGGCCATCGAGAGTTTTAAAGGTGCACCCATATATAGTCATATCATCAGCATAGATGAATATATTCTTAGGCAGATCATTTATGTAAATCAAAAAGAGGGTTGATTCAATGAGTGACCCCGAGGAGATGCTTGTATTTGCTGCTACTGTTCTGAAGAACTGAACATTAATAACTACCTTCAGAGATCTACCTGTTAGAAAGGATTTTATGATCAAGAAGACCCTTCCAGTGATTCCATAACTGGAGAGCTTGTGTAGCAAACCTTTGTGCCATACCTTATTGAATGCCTTTGAGATATCTAATGCTCTGGTCCTTGAGGTGTGTTTGTCATCAAAAGCCTTACTAATTTTGTGAATGATGGTAGGACATCAGCAATGGATTGAAACTCGTACTTCTCATCGCTTAAGAGGTTGTTTTTTCTAGGTGCATGATGACCTTCTTATTGATTATGGCCTCAAAAAGCTTACTGATGATACTGAGGAGACTTGTGGGTCTGTACTGGGAAGGGAAAGATCACATTCCCACATTCTTGAAGACCGAGTATATGCTTGACACCTTCCACGGGCTTGGGAAGGATTTCTCCTTCAAGCAGCGGTTGAATAACTTTGCTAGGATTGGGAATAATTCCAGGTTGATAGTCTTACGGACAACCACTGGAATTTTGTCTGGACCAGTGGCTTTCTTAGTGTCAAGGCTTTTCATAAGTCTAGACTTCTTGTGCTGTAATATTACAGAGATTGTGCTCAGTGAAACATGGGAAGTCAGGGAGGGGATTGTCTCTGTCATCTAACATTGAGTTAGAGGCAAAGATCAAGATAAAGTGGTTTGTCTTGACTGTTGAGAAGGATATGACCTTGGGACCATTTATAATTGTGGGCACCACCACTCTACCTCTGTTCATGATTTGGTTGGTAATCTTCCAGAATTCACAGGATTTAATTTGTTTCTTTTTAACCTTGGTCTGGACTGCTCATGTGTAGCTGCACTTGGCATTTTCTAGAACTTTTTTTGCAGCGATTACAATCAGTTCTGAATACAGTGAGGGCCAAACTACATCACTTCTTGTGATAGATATTGAAGTAGTGGTTTCAGCGAGTTATGACTGCAGCACATTCAAGAGTGAACCAAGGCTGACTGTTTGGTTTTTGCTGGAATCTTGGGGGTTGGAGAGGGTTATAAAACTCTACATTTCAGAAAGGATCTAATCAGTAATCAGTTTTGGAGGCAGCATACTTGAAGAAGGTTAGTAGGGGAGCTTACCAATGTGACATGGATTTCCTCTAACTTTTCTACAAATATTTTCATGGTAACTGCAGGAATTTAAGTGTGCTACTAGATTGGCAATTAGGTCTCACTATTTTAATGTTAAATTAGTTAGATGCAACTGTCTCTTCTATTCTAATAATTTCTTTTCTTATATGTCTCACCTGTGGAACTCCCCTTCCAATTTCTTGCTTCCTTGTCAATCTTCAAAATAATAAATGCAAGATTAATTGCCATTTTCTTTCTTCCTGAACCCTGTTCTGTTATTTTCCTTTCCTCACTAAAGTCTCTTCTCATTCTCCTTCCTTTCCTGTAACCTTCTGCGTCCTAGTGGCATTATCAACTTGCTTGGGTTGAAATGATTAAAATCCACCATCCCAGTCATAGCATTAAACCTAAATACGGACATCCTGGTTGACTGTTACCAAAGCCACAATAAATGCCTTCCCTCCAGTTATATCCGCTTGATTCCAAACATGATCTTGTGATATATCCTGTTACAGATGGTGATATCCTGACTTTATCATTGAAACCCTGTCACAAGGTTATAAAGAAATAGAGTATTCATGGAAACATTGTTACAAATATACTGAAAAATCTTTACTTAAATGAATTTAATTAAATTTTCATCTTTTTATAATTTTCCAACTTCTTATTATCAAAAAGAAGAAAAATTAAAAGTAATCATTAAAATCATCTTTTTATTTGAAGAGGGAAAATTGTTTCATGCCTTTAAGACAGTATACAAGGGGATGCAAAAGTAGTTATATATTAATGAAAAACAAAACGTGCACACAAAAAATGTATTGTATTGATTATACAAACATATCAATACTGGTATAATACTTACTATATACCTACTTTTGTATACTGTCTTAAAGGCATGAAATGATTTTCCCTTTTTTTTTTTTTTTTTTTTAATCAAGTTGAGTTCACCCCAAGCATGGCAGTAAAGCCACTGAGTTACTCATGGAAGAGTTAGAAACAAAAACATTGCTAAGGAGCAAGAACAAAAGAAAAGTAATCAGGGGTACAGTAGATAGCAATTGATATTGCATTTAAATTTTTGCAGTTGACTGAAAAGCATGGAGCCGGGAGGTAGTGCCACAAGTGAGAAGTATGAGAAAAGAAACTGTTAACATAGAATTTATCGTTACATCAAAGCAGACTTAGCTGTAAATTGATGCCAGTCTAGTATGAAAAAAAATGTTTTCAATGATTCACTTTTAATTTTGCTTCTTTTTGATAATCAGCATGTAACATATTGATACTAACATCAGTTGAAACTTGAATAAACTTGATTCTTGTCTCCTTTTTGCCTTTTAATTGGCTTTATAAATGTTGCTATATTGGGATGAGAAATTATAATGCGATGGTCTGTTGTTTGCAGAATATTTAAAAATATTTAAAAACACTCATGAATAATATGACCAGAAATTTATTGAAAATAGCAGTTCCATGAGGTTTTCATTTTTAAATTTTCATATATAAATTAATTCAAAAAAAGTTCACTAGCTCATTTAATTTTTTTTTTTCCATTGTTCAAAACATTTTTTCTAGGAAACTTTCTATTCTGATATCACTATTTGTTGCATTCTTTCTCTTTGATATCAAAATTATAAATGTAACCTTCGTAGAATTTTTTATTTATTTTTTTAAGAGCCCAAAATTTTAAGGCAAGTTGTCACTTTTTAACAAAATTTGGCAACATCACACTATGGTTGAAACCATATCCCAGATCATCAACAAATAGAAGATTCATGAAAACATTGCTACAAATATATTTTAATAGTATTTATTTTGGTTGATGCAAAATTTTCCACATTTTTAACACAGAACCATTATTCCATCATCATAGTTTTTTTTTTTCTGCCTTACTTTGGCCATATACTAACTTTCAACGAAATTGTGTATTTCAAGAAAATATATTTTATCTCTTTCGGAAAAAAATCTCAAGCTAAAATACAATAATTTTATTTTCCTATTAACACTAAATAACATTTTATTTAACCACAAATGGCCTATATTCCTATTAATGGATCAAAATAATCTTGTGTTTTTGTCATATGAGAATACAGAGGCTTGGCTTTTTCCCCCATTCTAACCTACTTATTCTATTTAGGAAAAAAAAATGTAATTCCTTTCGCTTTTCCAAGAAAAAGAAAAGAATGTTCTTATTTGCTAGTTTGAGAGCTGGGAAAAGGATTTGAAGTAATGTTAGATTTAAAATGCTGAGAAAACATTACAGTAATGTTTTTCTTCGTAACTCTAAGAATGTTACATCTTGCATATAAAAGTAATTTGATTTTATAAAAAGGAAAACTAAAAAATTCCTAATTAAAAATTATATTAGCTTCAATGTGTTTTGTATTTTAATTTCATTCTTATTGAATTATGTTATAGATAAACATTTCTGTAAAATAAATACTATTTTTTATCCTTATATAATTTTTCTTTCCTCTAGGATCCCTATATGGGCAGGTGTGTTAATTACAGGTATTGACACTTTTACATTCCTGTTTCTTGAAAGTGCTGGTCTCCGAAAGTTAGAGGCTTTATTTGGCATCCTCATCACTACAATGGCAATTTCATTTTCTTATATGGTACGTATGCCTTTTTAACATCAGTAACATTTATTATTGTTAATCATAGTCTGTGCTATCACAACTGATTATTTGGTAAGTTAATTTTCAGAGAAATAATTGCATAAAGGTATAATGAATATTTCTGATAGGAATTAAGACATCTTTATCAGACCTGTTAATTAAGTTCAGGTCATGGCTCTCAACAACTTCCTCTCTTTTGTAGCTCTTAAGATTCATAATGATTTAATAAATAAATCTTTATGTGCCATGTCTGTTAAGGATATTGGTGATCTTGACTCTCCACAATTTACTGTTCTTTGCAGCTCTCAGTAAAGTGTCTTTTTGCTATCTCTCCTAATTCCTGTTCTGCCATCTATCTACCGAAGCTCATTAGGTCCAGTAGCAAGATCTCTGAGTGGGAGATTAGAGGTTCTGAGAAGCATGAAAACACCTCTTAATTGCCGTTGTTCCCAGGTCTGCCTTGACTCAGGGTGGTAGCACCTGTTAGGATCCCAACTATGGGCAAATAGTGAGCCCCAAAATACTATGAAAGTATAAAAATACTTTTTTATAGTAACAATACCAGCAATATATTCTTATATAGTAAAATGACTAGCAATACATTTTATAGCAGAATACCAACAATACATTTTATCTGTAATTGAAGGCATACAACTGCATTCGGAATATTTAGATTTCAGCATTAAATAACTGATAGGTTGATAACTTGCTAAACAAACTAATCAAGCTCGTTAGATTAGTTGCTGCTTTGATCTGTCTTTCTTGATTTTTGTTTTAACCATTTCATCTCAAGCAAGGCGGGAATGCCACTAGTACGCGCTTGGGGGTTACAGAGAGAGAAAACGAGAAAAGACTGGGTATAGAGGGATTGAGAAAAGAATAAAAGATGAACTAATTCAAGAAGACAGAAGATGGTGATTGACGTTGTATGTAAATTTTTGAAGATTGTAGTTATTAGGGAAGCAAGTAAACAGAAGGGAGTTCCACAGGCGGAAAGTGCTCAAAAAGACACTGTTGGAGTAGAAATGGCAGTTACATTTACCTAATTCAACAGTAAAAGGGTGGGACCTAGATGCCAATCTAGTAGTACGCTTAAATTCAAGGTTGAGGCACCCATTGAAAAAAGCTCATCAGAGCAGTTGCCATGAAAATATTTATAGAAAAATGGAGAAGACACGGCACATCAGTGAGAAAGTGACTGAAGTCGAGATGCCAAGTCAGGATTGATTACATTACAGATCATTCTTTGGATTTTGTCAAGAACCTTGAGATGAATAGCAGGAACACCAGACCAGATATGGCAGCTGTATTCAATGCACTGATGAATGGTAGATTTATAAATGTGCAAGATGCATTGTGATGAGAAAAACTTTGGCGGCGGAAAAGTAAGGCCATGATTCTAGGTAAGGACCAATAACATTACATTCTTTGGATATTGTTGAGAATCTCAAGATATATAACAGGAGCACCAGACAAGATATGGAAGCAATATTCAATGCACTGATGAATGGTAGATTTATAAATCTGCAAGATGAACTCTGATGAGAAAAACTTTCTGGCACAACACAGTTACCTACTTTCTTTGCAGTAGATGCATTTATTTATCTAATGTAGTCATTCCACTTCAAAATATGCCAGTGAGTGTATAAGTCATTATCATATTCTGCAAATTAAAGGCTCTCGCCAAAGTTAAGAAATGTACAGCCTGGTCAGTACCTAGATGGATGACTGCTTGGAATAACAGGTGCTGTAAGTTTGGATGTGCAGGTGGTGTGATGAATAATTACTTGGAATTAGAAATTGAAGAGCAGAGTTCTAATTCCAGTCAGGTTTGTTATATTTACTTACACACAAATAGCATTGGGAAAGGTATGAATCAACTTTTTCTTACCCCAGATATGGGTCAATTAGTAAGACTTACATCAGTAAATCATTCATTATTGCCAAAAAATTCTTATTCTCTAAAAATATATACTGATTTTAAATAACCTGCAACAGGTTAATAAGCCATAAAAGACCAATCAATCAATCAATCTACAAATTAAAAAATAAAAGTTGAAGCATTGACATTCAACCCCTCAGATCATATGACTGGATCATATGCATCCTCCTAAGGAATAATTAATTTTAATAAGATTGGGATTTGTGAATAGGAGGACAGTTGTGTTGTTATTTGTAAAAGTCTTCTTGTTCTTAAAATTGAATTTTAATATTAAATGTCTACACAGTCGAGCAGCAGGAGTGATGTTCTATTTAATCCTGCTTCTGAGTATAGTCTTCTAGTGTTATAGCAATCCAATAGTCTTTAAATATGATGTCCAAGCTATTAATCATAAAACAAATCAGAGAAGTTTTATTAATCATTCAGTGAAATGTATATGGTACCATAGTCCAAACCAAACTTATAATAAAGGAGTTTAGTAGTCATTTTATAATTATCTAAAAAGGACAAACATGGAAGATGCCAACTAAAATTAGAGGAATGTTCATCCCAATATCAAACATTTGATAATTTTTAATAGCAAACCTACTCAGTACATCATTCTCACAAAAATGGACTATCATGTGAGACAAATATGACCAAAAATTATTTGTATAATACTATATACAGCTGTGGTAGGAAATATTTTGTAGAAACAGGCTGTCTCCTAAAATGCGATTTGAACATAATTTGAGGTAAAGCCATGAAATCAGGTATGGCAGAGCATGTGTGAAAAGAAAAGGGAGTACATCTTTAGAATGATGTTCTAATAGAGAATAGAGAATTTTAATGGAGCATGCTTGCAGTGAAGGAAATTGAATAGCTGAGCCTAACAAAAAACTGCATTTGCTGAACCAGAGGCTTTCTTTGCACATTTGAGAAGTAAAGACTTTAGCAAGAAAAAATTACATTGTTAGTGTTATGCATATGTATTTATCGTATGTTGATCAATTTCACACATAAATATAATAAAACATAAATATTGCTCTCAACAAAATAGGGTGCAGCAGAAATACCTCTCACATAATGACACCATAGCCACTAATGTCTTACCATTATCTGAGAGGTATTTCTACCGGAACACACACACACATATATATATATATATATATATATATATATATATATATATATATATTATATTATAAAGAAGTAATTATACAAAGAATTGATTAGCAATGTTAATGAAGTAAATACAGTGTAGACCAAAAGATGTTTTTAAAATATGCTATTTATTGACAGTTATATTATTTTGGAAAATGTGATACTGCAATGATAGTCGTTGTTTAAATGATTCAAGTGAGAATTTTGTTTGAATTTAGTAATATATATATATATATATATATATATATATATATATATATATGATAGTATTTATTCCTTACCTGTAAAAATATGGGACTGACTTAATTTAAAAAATCTGACAATCTGTTCTGTCATTATGAAACTTTTAATTATGCTTGTTGTTTTTAATAGGGACCCCAAAAATGTAACATTTACACTTTGTCTCCCTATGAGATATTGAGCACTGTATTAAAAAAATCAGTAATAGCTTGCATTTAATTGAAATTTTATTTCATTTAATCATTTATAGATATATAATTATGATCATTTGGTCACATTTTGGTAAAGCTTTTCAGCACCCCAGTGTAAAATACCAGATAACTATTAAATGATCTACTTTTTGAATTCTTTATATCTGTTTATCTGCTAAGCATAGAATGGAAATTTTTACATGTTCTTTCTCCTATGTGTTTTTAGTATTTACTGTCTCTATATGAGGTAATAAAATGTATTTCTTTGATAAATGATATATACTGACAGTTTTCTTTGATAAATGACATATAATGACATGTTTCTTTGATAACCCATTGCCATGATGAGTTAACATCAACAATTCTAAATCATTTTTCTTTTTTTTCTTTTGTTGTAGTTCTTTACTGTGAAACCTGATGTGATTGAAATATTGAAAGGTCTTGCTATTCCTTGGTGTTCAGGTTGTAGTAAGGATGCCATCCAACAAATGGTGGGCATTATTGGTGCTGTCATCATGCCACACAACATTTATCTCCACAGTTCTTTGGTTCTGGTAAGACTTCTTTTCATGCACACATTTTGTTATAATTCTTTGGCAATATCTTTGAATTCTCTATGATTAAAGGATTTATGGAAATTAACAAAGGTTGCATGTTTATGTACTTCAGGTGTATGCATGTTCACTTGATAAACAAAGAAGCATACAAAAGTTTGCATTTCTACCATGGACCATTTATTTTCTTTTTTATTTAAACTACAGTGAAACAAAGTTATCAATATCTCTTGGGTATGTCCATTTTCTTTTTCTCTGTTCAGAAGTTAGGATAAGTAAGTATTAGCATTAGATATCTCGAAGCCCTTTTACAAGGTATGGCACAAAGGTTTCCTAATTAAGTTCTCCCATTATGGAATCATTGGAGGGGTCTTCTAAATCCTTCCTCACAAGTAGGTCCCTGAAGATAGAAATAGCTAGTCTTCCGGGGCCTTGTCAGTCAATGCAGGTGTCTCTGAGAGGTAATTCTTTGGACCGACCCTCTTTTTGATTTACATAAATGACCTGCCTAAGTATATTATTAGATCCTTTGTAAACATCTATGCTGATAATATGACTCTATACTCTTGCACCACTAAAATTCTTCATGATCAGAGATTGGCAGCTGATCTTTCTTCCCATCTAGTATGAATGACCCAGTGGAGAAAAAAAATGACCGGTTACAATCAATGCCTCGAAAACCAAACTAGTTACATTCCACCATTGTCAATCGGACCCTGAACTACTGCCAGTCACAGTTAATGTATATCACTTTGGAGAGGCACTGTACCTTGAGAGACAATTGGGACTTAAACCTGACTTCTAATGGAACAGGTAACTGACTATTTATCTGCATCTTTAATGAGGACTCATATGAGTCCTCGTTGAAGATGCAGATAGATAGTCAGCTACCTGTACCTCTCCAGTAATTATCTGACTCCATATGCCATCCACTACCTTTACTAGGCCAAAAACGGAGTACTGTTGTCATATTTGGGTGGGAGCTGTGCAGACCACACTTTCCAGCCTTGATAGAGTTCAAAAGCATCTCCAAGTCCTCGTAAGTGACAAATTATTTTCCACCCTCCAACCTCACAGGTGGAATGTGGTAAGCCTCTTGCTGCTCTATTGCTATGTTCGCGGAAAGTGCTCGGATAAACTACATACTTGGGTTTCACCAGGCCTAATCTTCATGGCAAGGACCCGCCATACCACACGCATTCCTTCTGAATTCCATCAGTGAGAAGTAAGTTCAACTCAAACAGCTTCTACCTGCAAGTCATTGCTCTGCGGAACCAACTCCCAAGAGGATATTTTTCCCAATCACTACAATCTTTACCTGTTCAAGTCTAGGGTTAACTGTTATCTTTCTCTCCTATTCATGCAAACTGCCTCCTAACATGACCCTCTGTTTCAAATAGCCCCCTGACTTTGTACAGGGTGAACCTTACTTTAAAAAAACAAAAACAAAAAAAAACATTATATTTATGATCAAGTGCAGAGTTGAAACAACCAAAGAGAAAGCTTGACTTACTTCAAAGGTTGATGTTTATGAAGAGATGTGCAAGTGCCATCTGTCGAAAAGTGGGAAGAGAGTTCAGTGGACCACAGAAACTAATGTTTCTCAATCAGAACATAATTACCAATGTAATGTTTTCTTGGCAGGAAATACCACATCTTGGAACAAGGGAGTGAAAGAGGAGCCAGGAAGGAAAAATTTTTTTTTCTCTTTTTATAGGCTTAACCAGCACCACCTAACAGCATTTGATGAAACCAAGTGGGGTAACCCTATTTCCAATTACTTTACTCTTAGTAGCATTAGAAAATGTATTTCTTTTTTTTTATTATCCATTATTATTACTTTATTATTATTATTATTATTATTATTATTATTATTATTATTATTACTAATTTTCCCACAGACTGAATCCCTGATCTTTTTGTCAAAGATTTGCCTATCTGATGTCACTAAACTGCATCAATTTCTTTGACATTCCTGGTATAGTCAGTTATTCTTCATAACAGAAAAGTAACTAATTCACTACATCAAGTTAAATGATTGTAAGTTTCAAAACATTTCAATGTATAATACAAAATTTAAATATACATGAATTCATGGTTGTTCAAACATAAATGACTTCTTTTTTTTATGGTGATGATAATATTAAACATTTCCTCTATAAGGAAATATTCAGAATTTACTGAGCAGCCAGTGTTGAATTTTGGTTAAAATTTATGAGAGCTCTCTCTCAAAACAATTTTACAAGAAAATAGGTTTCTCAAGTCCACTGTTGTTGCTCTTTTCACTATTGATAAGGACTTCCTTCCGAAACTTTTGTTCAAAGAAGTGAGGAACACCAGAATCTTTGTCATTATTTTCTCTTTGATTTACATGAACTACCCATTTTAGTTGTTGCTATTGTTGAAAGTACTTGGGTGATGTTGTCTCTGTTATTTGGGACAGTTCTTTGTTTATGATTCTGTAATGTTAGCTCACAAGGTTCAAAGAAGATTCATCCTCACTAAAATCTTGTGTTTCATTTGCTCAGTTATTTTTAAACATTGATCTAGAAAGCAGTTGTATACAGCTGACAATTTAGATATCTCTAAATGGATTCAAGGTGTACAATATCAGATGGGACCAAATAGTAGCCCAACTTATTTTTTATCATTACTCTTTATTTATATACAGTTGTCAATTTGCTTATAAACGAGAATGCTGAGTTTTGAAGTTGAAACTAATCATTGCATTGTGAGAATTTGTATAAATTCTGATTTGTTTTATTTTCTTTCTTTTGTTTAGAGTCGTGCGATAGATCATAGGAGCCCACAACAAATCAAGGAGGCAAATAAATATTATAGCATTGAATCAAGTAAGCATTCTTTCACTTTTTTAAGTCATCTGCCTTTTTGAAAGCTTGTCGTCTCAAATGACTTGTATAAGCCCATGACCAGAATTCCTTACCTTCCAGCTGAGTGGTACTTGATCCTGATAGTTTTCATTTATTTATTTACTCTATTTCCTTTTCCCTACTTTTAAACAGCAGCTGGTAACTTTGAACATCTCATTTTTAGGCTTTACTGTTGGTCATAAAAACACTAGACACTTCTGACTCAGATAAAATCATTTAGTCCACTTTACTTCATCAGTGTTCTAAGCCATAGTCAGGTCTCATAGTTGCATATTTCTCAGCATGCAAAAGTGGGAGCAGAGGGTGCAACAGCCCCTGGTCATCTGTATCAGGAGGGCATCCGCTCAAAGAGTGAAATAAAAATTTAGTTTATATTTAATTTGAATAAAGTGTTTAATTCATGTTTTATCTGTTTTTGAATATTTAAAATGACTTTCTTTCTCACATTTCTCAGTACTAGCCTCCCCATCCACTTGAGTCTTAGGGGCATACAATAAAGAAGTTGATCCTGGGCATCCCCAAACCTCTGTATGTCACTGCTGGTGAAAATTGTCACAACACACTCTTTCTTTTCATCTCGTGTAGCTTCCTCATGTGAGTTAAGTAGACATTTATTGATGTGATATCATCTTTCACATTCTGTGAGTATTAGAAACCTTACTGAAAATCTTTTTTCCAACATTGAAAGTTCTTAGTCCAACTAAAATAGGATTCAAAAAACAAAAATATCAATGTTTGGCCATTTGTCCAGATTTTGGGAAGTAGAGTAAGCCAAGAACTTTTCAGTATCTCCTTATAATTGTGAACATATTAATAATATTGAATTAAAATTATTTTTAATTTCCAGGTATTGCTCTCTTCGTCTCGTTCATTATTAACCTGTTTGTAGTATCTGTGTTTGCTGCTGCTTTCACGGGAAAAGAGGCAACTCTCTATGGTGCTGTAAGTATTCATTCTTTGATCTTTGTACAATGAACTGGGCACTTCACTGCTGTGGCCTTGTGCCATGCTATCTTTATACTTCAAATGCCATGCCATGGGACAACAGTTAGAAAGCTCATTACCTGACTATTGCAATTGTAATGTGTTCAGTCCTCATCAGGAGCCTCATTATTATGACCTTGTGCCAAGCTAAGCTTAGTAATTATCAACATACAGTGAAGCTGTAGTGAGTTAGATTCCATCATTTAACCATGAATGCCAGGCTTTCATTTTGATACTGCATTGTTACAAGTAATGAAAAATGGGTTTTGCATGGAAACAGAAAACAAAAAAGAGTAGTTACCACAAAATGAGAAATCAGTGCCAACATCAAAACCAAGACTCCATCCTCAAAAATCTGTTGTGGGTGGTATATCTGCAAACAGATATCAAATGAAGGAAGACAATATAAAACAAAATCAAGACTTGAGTAAAAAAAAAAAAAAAAATTTATTTTTGTCAAAGAAAATACATTAACAAAAATTAAGGTTATAGTGCACTATACAAAAAATATCTCTGCATGTTCATATAGAGGGTGAGAAGAGTGTTGTCCTGAGAAGGACAGTTTTGTAGTCACTGACTGTAATGTCACCCTACAGCCAGCTGCTTCAGTTGAGAAAAGACAGCTAAATAGCTGCAAAACTCTTCATCGCAGACCAGACTCCTTGGTAAATTGGTTCTGGAGATGCTGTTGAAATGCCTTGCACATGTTGTTGGTCAACTGAAGGTGGTGTCCATCTGAGGTGTAAACTGCACAATTGTGGTGATTGGATCCTCGAAGTATTTCCTCCTTGCACAATTCTGTGTCCATATTCACGGCTTCATTAGGCATCTTGCTTAACTTATGCCTAACTACCTGACCCTGGTAGCGCTTGCTAGCTGATCATTCCAGAGCCTGCCTAGCCTGCTCTAGGGAATCCCCACAGATTCCACCCATACCAGATCTTCTTTAATTGCCTTCACCTTATTAGTCTTATCTTGGGCGAGTTGTTAGCTAAAATCAGTGGTGAAAGACCTAATCCTGTCCTTAAGCCTCTCCCACCACTTATACCTAATAACTGCTCCACTAATTCCACTGAACTAAACTAGTCAGCTGTTGCTAGAAGTCCCTTCTGTCCAGTAAGGATGAGTTGAATTTCCAGTGTCTAACCAGTCTAGGCCTAGAGCCTAACACCATCCAGACACAAACAAGTTTATGGTCCGAATAGCCTAACCAGTGAAACATGGGACAATCTAGCAAATCTAGATCGATCCTTCTCATTAACATTCTGTCCAGGTAGTTGACCACCTGGGTAGCCCACTTAATAGCCCATTTCCACATCTCCCACCCCAGTTGATTGACCCTGTATCTATCAACAAGACCAAACTCACCAATCAGATCTACCAGGCTACAATCACTCATCTTACCACGGAAAGTGGCTTTTCATTGCTTTGAGACCTTTTTATATCCTGAATCAGTTTTATAATGATCATTGATTAAGCTTTTGGTTGTTTTTAAAAAATGTGGGAGTGCCAACAGGATACAGCAAGTCTTTTCCTGGTGTCTTACAAGCTGCTGGAACATGGAATGACAATCACTTTTTGACTACTTGATTTGTCAAACAAAGCATTATGCTGCTTTGGTAAACAGATGACAATATAAACACAAGCCCAAGAAAGAAAATAAGTTCATTAGGATTGAGTTTCTTCCATGTCCTGATGACCTAGGATTTATGGCCATATCATGTTGAAACATTGGTTCTCTGATGATCACCAAAGTTAAGCAATGTCAGGCCTAGCCACTACCTAGATGGGTGACCACTTGGGAATACGAGGTACTGTAAGCTTGAATGTGCAGTTGGTGTAATGGCTTGGAATTGGAAATTAGAGAGCTAAGTTCCAATTCTAGTTGGGTTTATTATAGGGAGTTACCTTATCTTCCCCATACTATGGGTTAATTAGGAGAACTCATATCTATAAATCATTACAATAATTAAAAAAGAAAATTCTTACAATCTAAAAATATTTTCTGGCTTTAAATAACCTGCAAAGGGTCGATAACCCTTAAAAAACAAATCACTCAATCTTAAATCACTAGTTGTAGCATCTAAAGATTTTCATTTGTTTTCATCACTAGAACATTTCACTGACTGCATTTCCATATTCAGAAACAAAAAGTTGAAAACTCCTTTAAACATTTTTTGGAGGAAAATCACAGATTTCATTAAGTATGGAATTGAAAATTTGTCTTCTTTATTATGCCCCACACTAATCTCAGTAAATAAACTGTTTGCATTATCTGAAAGATATAGGATTTATTTGTGACTGAAGAAAGAAGGAATTTTTTGAACTAACTTTCTGCTGTTGAATATAGATTTGACCAACCCATCTCTAGGTAACCTTGCTAGATGTAATAATATTAAAACTGCACATGAATGAAAATACATGATTTTTTTTTTTTTTTTTTTTTTCATATACAGGGTATTTGGATTGCCAAGAATTATTCTATCACAATGAAAATAATATGGGGAGTTGGTGTCTTAGCTTCTGGACAGAGTTCTACAATGACTGTAAGTAAAAAAAAAAAACAAAACAATCAGTGTGTATGTCTATATATGTATATAGGAGAAGCTCTTTGCAAAATCTTGCATAATATTAGGAAAATTCGTTTCCTGTTTGTTGCTCAGGAGTTTATTCTTGTTGAGGTGTTCAATAACTTTCTTGTTTACAATAGCTTCAAAAAGTTTAGTAATGACACTAAGGACGCTGATGGGGTGATATTGTGCCAGGAATGAGGTTCACCTTCATTTTTTAACATGGGGTACACACTAGTCACATTCCATGGGATTGGGAAATATTTCTTCTTAAAGCAGTAGTTGGAAAAGTTTTGCTAAGATTGAAAACTGTTCTGAATCAAGGTTCTTGAGAACTACTACAGGGATTTTATCCAGACCAGTAGATTCAAGGCATTTGATAAGACTTCTTAAGCTAATATAAGAATATCATAAAGCATGTACTTCATGTGGTGGGGGAAGTCAAGTAAGGAAGGTCTTTGTCATCTTACCTAGAGTTAGAAGCAAAGTTCATGGCAAAGAGCTTATAACGAAGAAAACGGTGACTTACCTCGTCAAACCAAGCAACAGCGCGTCGCGTGTATTCTACGAAGGAAAATGTGGCAAAAAAGAAAATTACTTACCAAAAAAAGGGCACGTATTCTGCATGACATGCTGAAGATGGAATGTTTGAATTAAAAAAACAAGTCTGTCACAGGAGTCACTATAAAAGTATTTTGATATGCAAAATACTGAACATCCTCTCCCAGCTGTCGATGAATGGAAAAAATGCTTGGCCAATAAAAGCAGTTGGTGTTCTCAAATCGGAGGAGGAATTTGGATATTTTGGCTACCGCATTCGTTGGAGAATGAGTTATTTTTCTGACTGGTTGCGTGTATTGTGATTTTGAGATAGTACCTGCGAATCAAGTTTTCGGCATTTCTTCTGCCCCCTGATGTTCAAGTCTGAACTTAGTGATTTATTCTCTGTGATGTGGAAATAATCTGCAACAAACATTTCCTTTGCAATCCCAGATTGCTTACAGAGCTTAGCCGTAGGTAATTTTGCTAGTTGATGTAATAAAAAAAGACTAGCAAAATGGGAGCTTTTTTTATACTATTGTTCATCTACTAAGACCTAAGAGCCAATCAAGTTAATGGGATACTGAATGAAGTTATTGTATGTAGATAACAGTTGAAAAGGTTAGGTTTGTTGTGATCAGTGAAGTATTTTCTCAGGAGTCAGTTCCACAAAATACCTATTCTTGGGATGAAGTTGTCCAAATGAAACTTCCATCTTACTAATGGAATATGATGGAAATAGTAATGATTCAACCCTGTGTATGTGGCATGGTAGGTTATCAGAACATTTTCCATCGAAATAGTGATAGAGTAGTAAGAGTCTGGCAATGTTTTATCTGTGAGAAAGTGGTTGTAGGGAGGAAAATAATTCATCACCCACAAGGCTACATAGATACTTTTAAACTCTGGAAAGAGATGATTGAGCAGCTCCAGCCCAGATATGACAGCAACACTCTATTTTTGGTTTGATGTAACTCTTGTAAAGACAGCTTGGATGTGCAGCTGGTGTAATGGATAATGGCTCAGAATTGTTAATCAGAGAGCTGAGTTCCAAATCTGGCTGGGTTTGTCATATTCATTTATGTGCAAATACGCTTGAGAAATTAATTAGTAAGAGGTTAATTAGTTTAGGTTAATTAGTAAGACTTGTATCACTAGATCATTATTATCTCAAAAAAAGTAAATTCTTACAATCAAAAAAATATGTTCTGGCTTTAAATAACCTGCAAAGTGTTGATAAGCCATAAAAATACAACTCCATCAATCATAGATATGGACAGCAGCATGCCTGTAGACTAAAGAAAGGGCTCAGCTTGAAATTCCCTCGATTGATAGACACCTGAAGAAGGTCAGAGGGCTCAGTGGCTGAAATATTGGGATATCAATAAAGATAAGGATATTAGTCTGCAAATAATCACATCTTCTCTTTTAAAAAATATCTTCAGACCCAAATTGATATCATATTTTTCTTATTTTCACATTGTTACACTTAATATTATAAATAGTGCACATCAAATCCTTGCACCAATAAAACTCATTCTCTAGACAAAATTTGTGATCTTATATGTTCATCCTTCTTCTTTTCTATGCCATGTTTTGTTAGGACATGCCTCTCCACAACTTCTTCTTTGTCCTCTTATTATCTCTCCCAAGTAAACCCAGATTCTATGTGTGTACATGTTATATCCTTTTTATATTTTTTATTATTTTTTTTCCAGGGGACTTATGCTGGACAGTTTATAATGGAAGTAAGTTGACTCCTTTCTCTCTTATATAAAAATGAAAACACATCTAAGCATTGCAGTCTTTTATTTTCATTTAGTTATTAATTTTTTTTAGTTTTCAAATGGAATTTTAAGGCATTATTTTTATTGAAGCAAATGTCCCTATTGATGAAACCATCAATATAATCTGTAACTCAACCTATAAACATAACTTGAATCCATCTTTATCTATCAAACATAATATTCCCAAGAGATTACTATATTCCTGCACAACTAAAGTTCCTTTCTACAACCATACTAGTAATATTTATACCCAAACTATCATAGTTAGTATGGGAAATCCATTTACACTCTCCCTCTCAAACTACCTGTCTCATGTTGAAAACAAGGTCTTTAAAAAAAATAAGTTACCCAACCTAAAATATATTTAAGCTTGTGGAGATGATATTTTTTTTAACCGCAGTACGTTGTCACTCATTTTTGGTGAAACTTGTGTATGTATGTGTGTATTTATTTATTTATATATATATATATATATATATATATATATATATATAAATAATGTGTGTGTGTGAAAATATATAGAAAATAGGAAAGAACTGGTTAGGTAAATAATCCAAAGTTCTTTAGTATTTTTGTTATTATTTTTTTAAAATAGTGCTCGATACAAAAGTAGAGCATAAATATAATTATTTATTTAAAAATATGATTCCAACACGCTACATAAGAGTTCTCTTGTTTCAAAACAAGAGCCGAAAACTTCAATATAATTATTTGAATTAAATTGAATTAAAGTAAGCTCTGTTCCATCTTCAACCAGAAGAAAAAAAACAGGAAAAGAAAAATCATTTGGTATACCCCTCCGTTCAACCAAATGGTTAGTATTAAACTAGGACAAAAATTCCTAGCTTTAATTGAAAAACACTTCCCTACCAATAGTAGACTTAGTAATATATTTAATAAGAACACCCTAAAATTGAGTTACAGCTGCACTGAAAATCTAGAAAGTATAATAAAAAAACACAATAATAAAATCCTTAACAAACCCCCATGCCTGAATAGTATTAATAAAAACCCTACACTTAAATTAGACAAAAACAGTGAAAAATTATGTGATTGTAGAAACCCAGAAGACTGCCCATTGGAAAATAAATGCTGCCTCAGATCTGTGGTATACCAATGTACTATCTCATCCACTGAGAGTCCTAATACTAATGATATACATTGGGTCTACGAAGAATGAATTTAAAGCCAGATGGAGGCAACATAAGTGTTTTTTCAACAATATAAATAAAAGAAATCAGACATCTCTATCTAAATATTTTTGGCATTTGAAGGAAATGAATAAAACACCAAAAGTAAAATGGAAAATTATAAACAAAACTAGAACTTGTAAAACTTGGGATGACCCATGCCCTTTATGCCTACATGAGAAACTATACATTATTAAGTTTCTAAATAATAAAAATCTATTAAACAATAGACATGAGTTAACGTTTTTTTGCCGACATCATCAAATCTTTGCATTGAATAATTAGCATATAATGTTTTTAAAATCCCTAGTCCTAATAAATAGCTTAAATACCCTACAAAAAAAGATAACCCTTTATGAAGTCATCAAAAAACAAATGTTACGGCAGTTTTTTATATACACAAAACCCTTTCAGAAAAAATAAAATAAAAAAATAAATAAATCTCCATAGACACGTAAACCAGACTAGATGTAATCATCTTCCGTTTTAAATTTAGACACCCCAACCTTACCCTGACTTGACATCTATGAATGTAACTCTATACTGATACAAACTATTAACACCCTGCGCCCCTTTCTATATGAACAATCGCGCTGGCCGTTACCATGGAAATTTTGATTTCAGTAATGAATATGCTATTAAAACATGTAAATTTCAGAAATAAGTTATTCAAAAAAAAAAAATTTTGCTTGAAGATGGAACAGAGCTTACTTTAATTCAATTTAATTCAAATAATTATATTGAAGTTTTCGGCTCTTGTTTTGAAACATGAGAACTCTTATGTAGCGTGTTGGAATCATATTTTTAAATAAATAATTATATATATATATATATATATCAATTCTCTTACTCTCTTGTCACTCTCTCTACACACACACACACACGTATGTGTGTATGGACTTCGTGTGTGTAAAATAATTGTCCCTGGTTAAATATAATTGGCAGAAATTCCCAACAAAGTTTGCAATAAACAATAATAAAAGAAAGAAAAGAGGGTAAAAATAATATTGAGCAAACGATACATGCAAGACAAAGCAACAGTAAGAAGGCAAAAAGTTAACAAACTAAAAATAGTGTTAACACACAAAAGGGATACAGACAAGTGATTGCAGTGTTCTGACTTCAAGACAAGAAAGAACGTAACTAAATTGGATGAGACCGACAAGTGGCCTATCTTATTGGCTAGGAAGAAATCTCAGCATGCATCTCTGTTTTGTCTATAAATCTGAAGAGTGGAGATGTTTTTGCATTCATTCCAAACAGTGAATGGAACAAATAATGTGTATATGTACAAATTAATGTAAATTTGTTTTTTTAAATTTATACATATATACATTGAAATTTTTTTCCCATAAAAGAAAGGAATACAGATTCAATTCTGGCTAAGAAACACATTTTCTTTCATAAGACTTTTGATAATCTATTCCAGTGGGCATTAGATAGGTAGGGAAGTCTACTCAAACACATGTACCCACTAAAATAACTGTTATAGTAATATATTGTCATATTGGAAAAAATTCATTACTCATAAGTTACACTTATATATCTGAGTGTTAGTAAAATTAATGGCAAAGGGGGAAACATTTTTATGTGATGTCTTTCATCAGGACTTCATTGGGCAAAATGATGTTTCCGTTAATGCAACTACACATATGCACAAAGGAGAGAGGACACTGAAACTTTAAACTTAAACTATATAGTCTAGCCAATTTCATTTAGTTTGTTTTTGCTTCTGTTTTTATCATTTTTGTTATTAAGGCTCCCAAATTGTGATAATAGAAAGGGAAATGTTGAAACAAACTGGATATGAATTTGTGGATGATCTAGCAATTAAAGTGCTTTCTATACACTTTTGTCTCAGTAAATTGCTTTCTCTTAAAGTAGCATTTTTTAAATTGAAATTATGGTCAGCTACATTACAGTGAGCAGTTAATATATTGAGTGTGTTGTTTTGTAAAAGATTCCTTTTGTGTTCATTTAATCTTTTATTTAAATTCCATGAGGTTTCTCCGATATATTCCTTGTGGCAATTATTACAGGTAATAGAGTAAATTCCTCCTTCAAGTTTTAGCTTATTTGTTTTGTATTAAGTCTTTTCTTGTTTTAAAAGTAGTTGTAGCAAATTTTATGTTAAGCTTAGATAAATTCTTTTCAATTGTAGTTGTGATAGTGTTGGTAAGTAGAATAATATGTATTCTGTTATATAAAAATTTAGATATCATTTTTTCCCCCCATGTATAAATGTTTGTAATGATTTCAGTCCTCACTGGGTGATCCACACCTGTGACCTTATACCAAAATGGAGCTATGTTTTGTAAATAACAAGGATGTATATGTTTGCAACTTAATATTAATACGGTAAAACACAAAACTGATGTTGGGAATATATTTAAGCAACATTTTTTTTTTCCTATGAGAAAATGCTTGAAATTGAAAAAGAAATTTTTCTTTCTTGTAGGGTTTTTTGAATATTCATTGGGCTAAGTGGAAACGTGTTCTATTGACTCGATCCATTGCAATGGTACCTACCATTCTGGTGGCAATACTTGCTACTAATTATCTTGATATAATGAACAACTGGCTCAATGTGCTGCAAAGTGTTGAGTTGCCTTTTGCTCTCTTCCCTATCCTCCATTTCACAAACAGCCGAAGGATCATGGGAAATTTTCGAAATGGCAAGTAAGTAAAATCTATTTCCGTTTTTTCTTCTTTTCTAGTTCTATATTATTTTCTGTACTTAAAACAATGGTTTTCAACATTGGAGCACACTTAAAAATGCAAATCATTTGAAATACTTCACCAGCTTTTTATTCTAGTGGGAATGTCTGGAATGTAAATGTCACTTTAATATGCTAAGAAACATAGCTTCATTTGCTATTGATTTACCACAAATTATGCATGTAAGATGTGGTGGATTTCCTTCACTACATATGAAACTGAATGATAAATAATCTTCATTATATTGACGAATAATTGTTTTTAATTTGGTTGCTCGTCTACTGGATGGAGCAGTGTATTCAACACACTAGCACCATCTTTTAATTTTTGTTTCTTAATTAAAAGCTTGTCCATTTTAATTGAATTAAAAATACACTCAGTACAAGCTACATGTCCTCACTACTTCAGGTACAATTCCATATGTGCACAATGAGAGATTCCCGAGTGAGCTTGGATGATTCCAACATATATCAGCTTTCATCAACAGGTCCTTCTGAAATCATGGCATCTATGGACATTTCACATGACCTTTTTCTCACAATCCACCCACTTTATATATTACGTATACATTTATTATAACACTGACATACTTGTATAATCAATTTAAAGGGGTTTTAATTTTGATATGTACACTTATTGTTCTTTGGGCATCTTTCAAAAAAAAATATTTAATTAATGACCTTTAAAAATTTTCACAGTACACATATGATCTTCTTATGGCAGATGAGTGTGTGTGTTGCTGCAGCACACCGGTTGAAAATCATGGACTTAAAACTTTATCAAAATGAGAATTCTTTTCAGAATAAAGCAAAAATATTGAAATCTGAAACTAGGTATCTCCCTCGAGTCTTTTTTCTTCTTCTTCTTTAAAAAAAGAAAAAAAGTTAATCCAGGATAACTAAGTTATCAAGGATTATAACTCTTTTTTTTAATGTTTTAAGATATTTTACCAAAATTTCCTCTTTAATAATTTATCTTAAAAAGTAAAAATGAATTATACCAGTAACAGTTGTTTAAAAATTGGTGAGATTGTCTTTGACAAACTATTAAGTTCAATTATATACTTATAAAATAACAAATGAAGCTATAGTGTTTGTAGAGGGGGAAAAAAATCCTGATTATGGCTAATTTCATACTGAAACACTGATTCTTGTACAATCACCAAAATTAAACAACGTTGATCCTGGTCAGTACCTAGATGGGTGACTGCTTGGATGTGCAGGTGGTGCAATGGATAATGGCTCAGATTTATTAATCGGAGAGCTGTGTTGCAATTCCAGATGGGTTCATTACATTCACTTATACACATTATTCACTCACCTTGGGAAAGGTATAAATCTACCTCTTCTCCCAGCTATGGGTTAATTGGTAAGACTTTTATCACTAAATCATTATTATCTCAAAAAAAAAATTCTTACAATCTAAAAAAATTTTTCTGGCTTTAAAAAATAATTCTTACAATCTTTTAATTTTTTCTGTCAAAGGGTTGATAAGCCATAGAAAACAAATCAATCAATAAAAAATTAAAAAAACCTATAAATTAAGCTTTGGTAAAATTAACAAATTAGATTAAAATTATAGCAGACATATTAGAACATATCCTAATATTGAATTAGTTAGCAATTTTTAATCTTCATGCAAAAAAACAGTCTATCAAAAGAACAGATTTTCATTTGACCCTGCTATTATTTTAACTACCTTCACTCCTCAGCAACATTTATTGTTTTAAAAAGTGATAAAAATTGTAATAAAACTTAAACGTATGATGAAAGTGAATTTATATATATATTTTTTTTTTTTTTTGTTTTTGAGAATTTGCAACAAAAATATTAAAGACTATTACTTATTAGATTGTTTATTTACAAGAATAATAATTATATTTGCAATATTCTAAAAACTAATACAATGAAATATTTATCAATTACCAATTTATAAAGAAATAAATATAAAAAAATTTTTAATTCACAAATTTATAAACATTTAATAAATTTTAAAAATATGTGAACCAACTATAAAGAAATCCTTATTATTTACCATTTTATAGCATTTGAATCAATTGACAAGAAGCTCATGTTTTGACGATTTCAATAAACAATTTAATAAATAAATTCTCCTATGTAGTATGTCCCTTCAGGACGTTGGCAGTCATAGCTTTCTACAATTTGCTGTAACTTTGTAGCTCTTAGTAAGTTTTGTCTTTTTGTTATCTCTCATAAACCTTGTTTTTCCATCCACTTACACAAGCTCAGTAAGTAGGTTATGTGTCATTTTCCTCTCTCCCTCTTTGCCTACAATCTGTCCTGTGAGCATCAAATTTTCCAAGTCCTCTTTTCTCATTGTGTGCCCTAGAAATGTCAACTGTCTCTTTCTGATGTTAAATATTGATGAAATTAAATAACCTGTCACCCTCATGTGTGACTACACTATAGGTAGTAGCTACCTATAAATGTCTGTAAGTCAACAGACTAGAGACTAGCTGGGATCTGTTGAGTATGACTCAGACTTACACAAGAACTACCAACCTTCCAATAGTAGCCCTTGCTACTAGATTGACTTGCGATGACCTTGTACATAACTGTTACCTTATTTCTTATTTTACTGGTTTTACAATAAACCTTTACTTATTTATCCACCTTGTTTATCAAGTATATATTCCTATTAGCACAGAATATAACAGATATAAATTTCCTTTTTGTTTCCATTTTCTCTAAAACTTTGTCATTGCTCATATGTTCAGTCCATGGTATTCTCAGCATCCTTCTGTAGAACCATATTTCTGTTGTTTCTGTGAGGAGATTGTCCAGCATTCACTGCCATATAGGACTGCTATTGCATAACAGTTTAGTACTCTTTTCTTTGTTTCTACCAAAATTTTCCTGTTTCTAATAATTTGCTTAGCTTTTAGAAGGCATCTTTTGCTATCCGAATGTGCCTTTGGATTTTAGTGTTGCTCTTCCCATTTTCTATTAAACACTGCAATGTCATTAGGCCTGAACTTGTATCTCTGCTTCAGTCCCTTCCCCACTGCCACTTCTCTGCATCCTTTCTATAAATACTTTCATCGTAATTGTTCCAATTATGGTACCTAGACTTTTTGAATTTAAGTGCAGTACTAGATTGGCAGAAGGGTCTCATCAACATATAATTGAAAAGGCTAGAAGCTCTATGCTAACAGTTTCTTCCCTCACACTTTTCACTTGAGGAACTCTAAGCAGTGGTAACAATATTATACCCAAGTAAATGACAAATGTAAGGAAATGAATGAATTTCAACAAGGTGTTAGTTATATGAAAACCAAAATATAAAGTAAGCAAAAAGATAGAAAATGCACAAATATGCATGCAAATATGTTACAGAATTTGAAGGCCAGATCCAGAATGGTCAGTGATTGACCAGAGTGCCTTGTGGGCATGGTATTCTGTCAGTGATGTATTGCCTTTGTTTAGATTTTAGCTATAAGTCCAAAAATGGCATGAATTCAACAGAGGGCCACAAGAATTTTGAAGTGTCGATACACTTCCTACATCCATTGTACAAAAGACCAACTAAGTCCACTTGTGGATGGATGCTAAGTTAACATGCAACATGCATTCACATGATGTTATTTCTCTTATTCCTCTTACAATCCAAGCTTCCGCATCTGTCCCTCTCTCCTAATAAAACAAATAAGAAAAACAAATTATCCTTTTCATTAATACTATTTTATATAGTAGAGTGGGGGGCCCAGAGATGACACAGCATGAAAAAAAAGAAAGAAGACATTACCTGTTAAGGATGATGTGGGTGATGTACATGTGTCTGTGCATGAATAAAGTTCCATCACTAAGGGGGAAAATATCCACATGCTTTGGGACACAGTCTTGTGGGTATCCTCACTACAGCATGATGGGTGGAAAACTGAGAAATGGATGAAAACAGGAAGTGACCTATTTTTATAGGTACTTGACGGCATCACCTAGTGACTTCCTGACAAAACTGGCATGACTCTTTTCAGATGGCACTTGTATTTGATAGAATAGTAAATAGATTAAATCTGTTCATATCTGCTGATTTGTTTTTGTTATTTAGGCAGTTGTGCAAGTGTTTATCCAAAATGTCCATCAGGATTCAACAGATTAAGAAACAGGTTTTGATTTATGATTCTTGTGGCAGTGAAGGAGATAACCAAGTTTTATCATGAAAAAGAATTTATATTCTTTGTGCTGTCAAAAAAGAAAATCAAAATCAGGTCGGCTTTAGTTGATGTCAAAATATGGTGATTGTTTGTGCTTCCCTACCAGTCTCGAGTAACCACAACCTTTTTTACCCCTCAATAAAAGAATGCTAGATTGGACCACAGGATTGCTTGCATCCCCTACACTTTCCATGGGTGAAGAATGTAGTTTTGTATTGCAAGTTGTGGTGTGGATTTTTTACCATTTTTGCTTTACTCTCCCACCATTTTCTAATGTTGGACTTGTAAGACAGAATTTTTACTTTTGTAATTACTACCTTTGGGCTTATAAGTTTTTGTTTTTTTTTTTTTTGAGATCTGAACTACATTGGTAAATTTTGAAAATACAGTTAGCTTTCATTTTAACTTTGAGAAAAGTTTTTAACATATCCAACATTGTTCAAATGCTCACGCCTTTTTTTTTTTTTTTTTTTTTTGTAGTGATGCTGTTGTTAAGACTGTATGACTCTGAGAAGTCTTTAACATATCCAATATTGTTCTTCTATGCATTGATGCTGTTATTAAGACTATAACTTTGAGAAAACTCTTTAACCTATTCAACATTGATCAAATACTCACATCTCTTCTTTGTATAGTTACTGTTTCCAAGACTATTACTCAAAGAAGAGTCATTAACATAACAAACTCTTTTTTCTGATGCTTAAATATTTTTGTATATTTGTTGCTATTATAACTTTTGGTGATGAAATGTGAGCACACCCAACATTGTTCAGATGCTCCCTCTTGCTATTTTCAAAAGTTATCAGTTAGCTTTCATTTTAACTATGAGAAGAGTCTTTATCATATCCAACATTGTTCAAATACTCACATCTCTTCTTTGTAATGATGCGGTTGTTAAGGCTTTAATTGTGATAAATGTCTTTAACATATCCAATATTGTTCCATGAGAAAAAAAGACCTTTTTCTTCCAGGAAAAAAAATGAAACATCCAAAGAAGTTTTTTTTCTGAACAACATTGGATTTATATAATTTTAGTTTTTATGTTTATTTATATTTTGTCATCTTGTTTTTGAACACTGATTTATTTATTTATTTTTTGTCAATTGTCCCTTGATCATTGCGTTATTTATTTCAGAATTTTACAAGTCCTTGTATGGTTCCTTACTATTGTTAAGACTGTATGACTGAGAAATCTTTAACATATCCAACATTGATCAGACACTCAAATCGCTTCTTTACATTGTTATTGTTCTTAACAATAAATAACTATGAGAAGCATCTTTATCATATCCAACATTGTTCAAATACTCACATCTCTTCTTTGTATTGATGCGGTTGTTAAGACTTTAATTGTGAGAAATGTCTTTAACATATCCAATATTGTTCCATGAGAAAAAAAGACCTTTTTCTTCCAGGAAAAAAAATGAAACATTCAAAGAGGATTTTTTGAACAACATTGGATTTATATAATTTTAGTTTTTATGTTTTTTTTATATTTTGTCATCTTGTTTTTGAACACTGATTTATTTATTTATTATTATTTTTTTTTTTTTTTTTTTTTTTGTCAATTGTCCTTTGATCATTATGTCATTTATTGCAGAATTTTACAAGTCCTTGTATGGTTCCTTGCTATTTTTGATATGGCTGTTAACATTTACCTTGTTGTTCTATTCATTGTAAGTATTATTGGTTTAACTTTTTAAATAAATTCTTTTTGGACAAATAAGATGGAAATCTGCCAATCTTGTAAGAGTTTTCCTAAATTGAATCTTTTTCAATTATTGTAAAATAAGCTTATATAAAATCTGATTTTTACTTTTATTTATTATTTGATTTGTTTTCTCATAGCGCAGATATATGAAGTTAAGTGTAGCCATCCTTAATTCAAGCCGTCCTGAGTAAGACGATAAACTACATCTAACAGTAAGGTTTCTGATGAGGAGGTTTTGAGAACTGTGGAACAACTTCTTAATTGCTGATGCTCCCAGGTCCACCCTAACCCGGGGTGGTAGCACCTGTTAGGGTCCCAGCTATGGGCAAATTTGTTGACTCTCAAACTGGAGTCAAAACACTATGAAAGTGAAAAAATGGGTTTTAATACCAGCAATACATTTTTGTAAAAGTTTTTACAAAAATGTATTGCTGGTATTAAAACCCATTTCTTGTCGGCATTAAATAACCCACTGAGGTTGATATGCCATTACACAAACCAAACTAAACTTTAATTCAAACCTTCAAGATGGTGATAAGCAGGCACACAATATACCAGTAATACAACACTAGTATTTTGCTACTGAAATATTTCAGTGAAATTAGTTTCAGAATAATAAATTAGTAGAATGGATAATATAAATGACCCAGAATATAAAGATTCTATTAAGTTTCTTAATGCTTCAAAGTGTTACTTAAATTTATTTTTTCAAATTGATTCATTAAACTCATTTCAAACAATGCAAACTAAGTTTAGAAATATTTTTTTTTTATTGTGTATTACATTTTTATTAATCAACAAGAGAAGCATGTGAATATTTCTCATACAAAATTAAAGTATTAATGTCCTGAAAGTTTCTTAAAATTTTAAGAGACAAAGCACTTCCAAAATTTAGAAATTTAGAAAACAGATATTGGCACAGCAGGTGATACCAGCAGACCAGGTTCCAATTCCCACCTCACCTGCTGAATTCATATATTTGCACTAATGTCTTTGGGAAAGGTATGAATCCCTCTCTTCCCTTTCAGCTATGAGTTAAACAGCAGGGAAAACATGGCTCTCTAGTCTTAGGTAGAAGCCAATCTAGAATTCCAGACTACAGAAAAGGCAACAGAAAACTGTTGCACTATCTTTCCCCAAAAGTTATGACCATTCACAGACAATAAAGATAAAGAAGCTGTGGAGAATCATGATCACCTACATCCTGAAAGGATATAGCATTAAAAAGAGTAATCAGATATTACAAAATTTAATTTTCTAAATTGGATTATCATTCTAAAGCAATAATTTTTCAGAATGGGAAACAACCTTGGTACGTGTATCTTGCAGTCAGTGTGATAGCCTTCCTATATCTCACCTTTGTCATTTACTTGGTAAGTAAATATCAACCTAATTATTTTCTTCATCCCATTCTTCATTTCTTACATGACTTTCTAAGTTGAATAATCTTTGATCACTAAAATAGCATGGAATAGAAATAGAATACCAAAAGTAGGTGTTTTCATATTGTCTTCTATATTCGATAAATGTGTGACATCATGAACCACATTGCAACATTTTGCTTCTTGTGTTTCATATGCACAAATTTATCATTGCATAGCAATCTTCCATGCAAACAAAACAAACTATCTTTGTTGCAATGTCTGCATAAGCATTCTAAAACAAAAAAATTACCATCTTTGTTATATAATTATTTAATTTATTATAATGTACTTGTAATCTCTGATGATGGCTTGTTTAAACCAAAAACTTAGACAGGATTAACAATAAAAACATGTATAAACATAGTGATTTTCTTTCATATTTCAGTGATAATGCTAAAAAGCTTATTCAACAATATGAAAGGAATTTACTTAAAATAAATAAACAAAACATGTCTATACTATATTATTTAATGAAACATACATTAATAAAATATATATATAGTTTTAAGGTGTGCTATATTTATGGGATAAAGTGCTCAATATCAGAGATAGAGAGTATGTAAATATAAAAGTGAACATTGAAGTCAACACTCAAAGACAACAGGCTGTTTTATGCTGGATGCAATCATCAGGCACAGGAACGAAAACTGCACGGTGATTATATATATATATATATATATATATATATATATATATATATTTGAACTGGTTGGACTAGCTAGCTTACATGGAAATAGCAATAGTCGTAACACATTTGTGATGTGTCATCTATGGGGAAAGAGGCTGTAAGATGGAAAATAAGTCATAACCCACAAAAGATTTATTTTGGTGATAAGTATACAATTTCGTTAGTAGCTTTATCAAATATATTTCTAATTGAATTTTCTTAATTTTCCAGAGCATTGGTATTAAAAACTACTTGAAACTGAAAGTAAGTTCAGCTTTTATTGTTTTTTGTTTAATTATTTCACATCAAGCAAGGTGATAATGCCACTAAGAAGGGCTATGAGGAGTAAAAGAGAATAAAAATTTAAAAGGAACCAGAAACCCAATCCTAAACAGGAAACAAGGGATAAACCTCTGCTCCTTTTCAAAAGATATTGTTAATTTTTTTTTTTTTTTTTATCTAAAAAAAATCACTAATTTTAATTGGTTCAAACTATATTAGTGATTTTTTTTTTTTTTTTTTTTTTTTTTTTTTCTCTTTCACTTTTTAAAAATCTCATTGCAATTATCATTTTGTAAGATTTGTTTATTTTTTTATCACATCTGAATTCCCATAACTCTATGATTATTTTATATATTTATTTTTTTAATTTTTTTTGGCAAACATGAATAAATGTGCCCACAATAAGACATTGTCAAAAGGACAGTTTTTCCAATGACCTTGCTTATATGACAATATTTATGGTTTTAAAATACAATGATTAGAATTGGGATAAAACTTAGACACATGATGAAAAGGAATTCATGCATTTTTTTTTCTTCTTGAAAATTTACAACAAAAAAATTAAATGCTGTTTATTTATTAGATTGTTTATTTACAAGAATAATTTTATTTGCAACTTCCTAAAAAAGCTAATACAATTAAAACTAATGCAATACAATAATTATCATTTACCAATTTATAAATAAATAGAATTATTTATTCATAAATTTATCAACATTTACTAAATTATTAAAATATATGAAGCAACTATGAGGAAATCTTTATTATTTACCATTTTATAAAGTTTGAATCAGTTGGCATAATGGAAGTAAATAATAACACATAATGTTCAACAGTTACATGCCATGTAAATAATCTCATTTTTTGATCACCAATAAAACAGAGTGAGAGCTATGTAAGAAAAAATTATTCTCCATTTACATTTCCCCCATTATGGGCATTATTATAACAGATATTATAATACCTTATTTCATGGACAGAATGGAATGGCTGAAAGAAAGATGAATGATATACATGCTTTGTTCTCAGAGAGACTTTTATATCACTAAGACATACACAAAACTATGTTTACATATATACATGTGTCCTATATGGAAAACAATATATCATATATCTACACAGCAAGCAGAGTGTAAGGAGAAACAAAAAGGAAGGGTCTTACATATAATATGGAGATTTTTCTGTGATTCTGGAGAAGCCATGTTTAGGATTCCAGATTTAAACAGGTTGGATTCATCTATGTCCCAAGCAAGGACATATTCCACAAATGTAAAATGGCGAGTCTTGGTTTTTCCCAAATTGAGGACTGCTAGCTGAAGATTTCTATATCTGGGGAAGAAATATTCCATTGGGGAAAATGGCACCATAGACTGTAGAATTTGCTGTAGGAGGCAGATTTAGCCTCAGCCAGGGTACCTTGGCCCATGCTAAAAAAGCAACCACTCAGTTTGGTTACTGTAAACAAACTGAATGACTGGTCACTCTCATCACTGTATGAAATGATATCACTTAAACAGCCATCATGTGACTCATCTCCACCAAAGTGAGATAATCACCTTTTGTATCTCTACAGGCAATTAACTGATGTTTTAGCA